>JAVJIX010000062.1:2957500-3610000 GCA_036785185.1 Paratrypauchen microcephalus | reverse complement strand
TATTATGGATTTCAAAATGATGGATTTACATAGCAATTAACATTTTAAAACAAAATCTTTTGAATGGTGTCCACAATATGTTATCGTACAACAAGAAGCTAAAACCCAGAAATATTATAATGTAATAACTTTTTCTGTGCAAACTACAGTAAATATCCAGCAATCCGAACAGATGAAGAGAAGGACCAGTACCGAGCTGTCTTCAATGACCAGTATGCCGAGTACAAAGAACTGCACTTAGATGTTCAGGCCACACTTAAGAAGTTTGATGAAATGGATGCAATGATGCGCACTCTGCCACGACATCCCACCAGTCAGATGGTACATTGTCATTGATTTTTTACATTGATTTTTTAACACTTTCTTTGATGTAAAAGTGTTACGTTTCAGTTTCTTCTTCTTATGCAAATTTTTAGATAAGTTCTGTTTTTGCAAATGTTTTAGACTCTTGACCAATAAACAGGCAATCAGTGAGGAAGTATATTGAGAATGTGTTCAGATGAATGTGTTTGGTGCTTCCTGTTCCAAGCTGAGCTTCTCCCTCTATAAATGATGTTTTCACCTGACTTTTAATGATTCTGTCATATGTAGCTTTGTATTAATATCATATTCAGAACAGAATTCATTTTGTACATGCTCAAATGTTTGCTCACTCTGAACCATGCTAACTGAGCAGTTTCACCACTTTAGTGTATTCTCTGTGCCATGCCTTGAGTGTGAATACTTTTGGCCTGAAAGCATTTCTTTCTTTCCAGGAAGTGGATCGAATAAACAGGATCCTTCAAGAATATCAGAGAAAGAAAAATGTAAGCCAGTTATCTGTTATCAGTTATCATTACTGTGACCATTTTTATAAAAAATTCTATAAATGTTCTATAAATTTACAGGACCCAACTTTCACTGAAAAGAAGGAGCGTTGTGAGTACCTTAAGAACAAACTGTCCCATATCAAACAGAAGATCCAGGAGTACGACAAAGTCATGGAGTGGAACGATGGCTACAGTTAAAACTACAGCTCGTGGTTCTGACTCAGTGAACATGACTCGTTAAATCTGGAGAGAACTCTGTTTGACACTGCAGTTTGTGTGTGTTTGTAAATATATACTTTGATATATTTTATACTTAAGATGGTCTCAATATGCACTCTCAATTTTGGGAAAAACTACTATGCTATGTTTGACACTGTGACTGTATTTGCACAAGAGGATAACCACTTATTTTGTGTTTTAATTGACAGATGAACCAAATATTTTACATGAGTCCATTACCTTTTAACATTCCTTGACTGATCTTTGACAAGCTGAGTTTTGAACTGCTGTGATGAGTACTTTAATTTGTTAGTAACTGTCCTTTTATTAGCTGTGTATTAACTTATCTTTTTACATATGGCACCACCATTTCATTAAACATAACTTACTGAATCCTTATGCTGTTTTAGACTTACTTTTTTCTTGAATTAAATTTTAAACATGTTGGGCACTGTTATCAATTGTGAACCTGTAAATGACCAATATGCTTTTATTTTCATTGTCTATGTACTTGTAAATGTCCATAATTTCATATTTTAAGTATTTTGATTATTTCTATTTTCTAAATACATATACTTTTGCACTGAATTTTTGGTTGTTTTTTAAGGAAGTTACATATCAACAACAACAAAAGAAAATAGGACGGGAATTAAGGTTGAACACACCAGGTCAATGTACTCATTATGCATCTCTGTGTGTTGTTTGTGCCTATATTAAAGGAACTGCCTTCTTACAGTATAGGCAAGGCACTATTCACTGGAGGTGAATAGGAAAAAAATCATAAATCCTCTGTATTTATGTACTCGCATAAATGTAATTAAAAATATTTCATGTTATGTTTTCATATAAAAATTAGAAATGGCAAAAAAGTCAGTTTTTGGGACATATGAATTAAAAAAAAAATAGAGCCGGGTTTCAATTTCTTGCTCTATTTTCTTGTCATATTAGATACTTAACCAAAATCTCCTCTGTATATTTTTTATCTTATTTAATATTTATTAAATACAATTATTTATTAATCTTTTCTGGGAATAATACATCAGGTTTGGAATTAGATATTAAAAAATTATTCTATACGTTACGTCAAAATCTTGTTAAATACAGGACTGGAAAGTTTAGTGTGGTGCTACTTTAAAGAGTGATCCTTATGACCCTATAGAAGTAAAAATATATTTTGAGGAAACAGCCTGTGAAATTACAACGTCCCATATAACTGTTAAGGCTGCAAGTTGATTAAATTAAATATTTAAGTAAACATATTTTGGTATAAAATTGTCAGTGTGATTGTTCCCACATGAAAGCTTGTATGCACTGCACCAGACCACTGAGGGGCAGAGGAGCTGATTCTCCAACAGGCTCCTACAGCTCCACTCAAACAGTGAGAGATACAGGACGACATTCATACCATACTCTATACAACTGTACAACAACTCACCCTTGTGCAATAGATAGTATAACACTCCTAGACAATACTCCCTACAACTGTATACAGCTGGTAGCCTACTGTACATCTTATTGGGGCCAAGCAGCGAAGCTGCGAAGCACACATAGTGTTTCTACTGATTCTTATTATTATTAATATTATAAAATATTCTTCCACCTCTGGGAGTCTATGGCAACCCCTAGAACCGTCTGGTAAAAAGTTGTGAAATTTGGCATGCACATTCCAGCCAGTCTCCTCATTACCCACAGTAATTTATAGGCCCCCACCCCCAACCGTCTAGTGGCACCAGCAGGTCAAAGTTGCCCTCTAGGGCCACCAGCAGGTCAAAGTTTTATGTTTGATTGGCTGTCACAACAAAACGATAAGAGATATAAAAAAACCCAGGCATATTTCTGATGAGGCTCAGTCCAAAGATGCTATGTACCAAATTTGAGCAAAATTGGTCCAAAATTGAGGGAGGAGAAGCATTTTGAGTGTTTTTCATAAAATTCTAAATGGTGGAAAATGTTCACGTCATAGGGTGACGTCATATGGTGCGTTGGATTCGGCTTGGCCCAAGGAGTCCAGGGATGCCAAGTTTTTGAAAATTTGACATACGGTTCAAAAGTTACACGCAGAAATGTACCTGAAAATTCCTTCCGTACACAGGATTCGCAAAAACTTGGAATACCTAGAATCCTTGGGCCAAGACGAATTCAACGCATCCTATGACGTCATGTCCGCCGGAATAGAATGTCCGCCATCTTGGATTTTATGAAAAACACTCAAAATGCTTCTCCTCCCTCATTTCTGCTTGTAACTTTAGAACCGTAAGTTCGATTTTGAAAAACTTGGTATCCCTGGGATCCTTGGGCGAAGACTGATCCAACACATGTCATCAGATTAGGCTGGGTCACTGCTTGGCCCCACATTGCTGCTTGCAGCTATATTTTGTTATTGTATTTTATATTTACTATATATATATATTATATTTAACTACTACTTTTCTATTTAAATCTGATTTGTACATTTTTATCTATCTTTATTTATGTATATAATTATATCTTATGTCTTGTAAATATCCTACTTAAATGTCTGCACTGAAGTGAGATGCTTTCAGTGTCATTGTGAGTATGATGCAAATTGTACATATGAATAGTGACAATAAAAGGCATTCTGTTCTATTCTTATGTGACACTGGTATATCCTCCTGAGACCCGGCCTATTCATTTGTGTCCTTTATAGTGGACATTGAGTTAACTAGTCTGTCTTTTAAGTTTTGAGATAGACTCTAGTTTGTGGCTGTACTATGATTAAAAAATAAATAAAAGAAATTAAAAGGGAGACTAAAAACTTTTTGAGGTGACTGTAGAAGCTTGTCAGATGGATTTAACTCCAAAATGTCCCCGGTGTCCATTACGGAAGACATGTTACAAAATTATGAATAAAAATAAAATTGACAAAATATGGTCATTTACCTCCAAATAGAAAATCACACCAAACAAATACATAAAAATAAAAACTGAAATACACACTATTGCTCTTTGGTTGCTATTCCATCTATTTCTTAATTTCCATCTTCTTTTTTTCCTTTACCCTCTGTTATATATTATATTTGTTGAGTGAGCTACCGTACCCAAAACAATTTCCCTTGTGGATCAATAAAGTTTGTCTAAGCCTAGTCCAGTGCTTCTCAATTATTTTCTGTAACGCCCCCCCTAGGAAGAAGAAAAATTTTCACGCCCCCCTCCCTGCGTGTGACTGTAAATAGTATTATTTGTCTAGAAAATTGTTATTAGTACACCTCTGCATAACATTGTATCCTTTATTAACATTAAAAACAAAAAAGAAAGAAACTTACAACTTATGTCTTTTTGCACTGAGGACTCAAATATGAATGTGTTTTTAATGCAGCTTTGCACACATTTGTTTACATTTTACAGAAACGAAACTTAAAACTACATTACATAAACTAAAAGTGCTGAAAAAAGAACGCTCTCTCCTGGTGCTGCTGATGCGTCAGCTTCTGTTGGACTAAAGGACACGACTCAGTGGAATATAATGTGTTTTTTCTGTGACAGAGGATGTTCTGCTGATGGTGAGTCTGTTCTGTATATCGCGTATTTAAGGTTGCCGACCCCTGCCCCAGAGCAACAATGAGAGCGCCACTGCCAACTACTGTTGTTGATGTGCAATTACACTTAGTTCTAGAACAGGACGGCACACACACACACACACACACACACACACACACACACTATTTGAGAAGCACTGGTCTAAGTCTAAGTCCGCTGAGAGACTCATGTGAGGCTTCAGAAATAAGAGGGGCATCGTGTACAATGTTTTTATAATTAAAAATAAATCTGCTTTAGAATTGTTATGAGTAAAAGCTATAGCCCCCGTATCTGGGAACACAGATAGGTCAAGTTTATAAAATTTAAGATTTAAATTTTAGTTGTTTGACTGAAACTTTTGACAAGCAATTGAGAGGACGGTCCAGTTTCAGTGAGCCACACGCCTGCCCCCTCATCGCGTCACAGGTTATTGTCGAGTTTTGTTTCGTAATACAACACCTGTGTGAGGGGCGGGGTTACGTGGCTGAGAGTCGAGCTCGGCAAGGTGTGTCCCGCATTGTTTATGAGCGACGCAGTTTCAGGTAAGACGTTACAGAAGACTCTTGGCGCCCTCTAATCCACAGGTAAGTCAACTTGGAGAATCAAATGTAGTGGTGGAGGTGCAGGCTATATCTCTAACTTCACTTAGAGGTTTAATTTTGTACTAACGTGGCTAAATATTTCGTGGCTTCAAACAACATAATGTTAAATGCTCTGAGCCCCTGTCTTGTACTGTTGTAACCAGTTTGTATTATACACATCTTTCACAGATCCTCAGTCATCTTGCTACAATGTCCTCCAGGCCAAATGGGAGTCCACCACCCTACGAGTCTGAAAATGGATAGTGAGTATTTATTTATTTATCTTTCATTGTGGCTTAATACAAATTCACCATTATTGTTTTCTCTCTCTCAGTACTGCCCCCCCTCAGCCTGCCTACTCGTACTACCCAGATGATGAGTTTCAGCATTTTTACCGCTGGACGTCTCCCCTTGGGGTCATCAAAATTATGGCCATCATTTGTATTATCTTGTGTGTGGCCACTTTTGCTTGTGTTGCCTCCACACTTGCTTGGGACAGCCAGGGAGCCCTAAGTGGTTTTGGCTATGGGGGTTATGGCACCTATGGGGGAAGTTACGGAGGTACATATGGAGGTACATATGGCAGCTTTGGTGGTGGGGGAGCGTATGGTCCTGGGACCAACTATGGCTATGGAAGCATTGGAGGAAACTACAATGATCCAAGGAGTGGCAAAGGGTTCATCATTGCCATGGCAGCAATCACCTTCATCTACTGCTTGGTTATCTTCATCATCATTGTGTCCCATCAGAGTCTGTCCGAGAGCAGGCGCTTCTACCTGGCTGTAATTATCATCAGTGCCTTCCTTGCCTTGTTAATGCTAATAGCTACTATAGTTTATCTGGTAGCAGTGAACCCCATGTCCCAGTCCTATAATTCGGCATATGGAAGCCAAATTGCAGGATTATGTGCTCAGTATCAACAGCCGCAACCTTCTGGAGTATTTGTGAACCAATACCTCTACCACTACTGTGTTGTGGAACCACAGGAGGTAATGTAAACATTGTATTTTTGATGTTTTTTCATTGTCAATGGAGCAGTAAACCTAAGATGAGCCAGTAACTTTTGTCAATCTTTTCAGGCCATTGCCATTGTTTTTGGTTTTCTTATTGGAGTAGCTTTGATCATCATCCTTGTCTTTGCCCTGAAGACTCGACAAAAAATCCAGCAATTTGGAAAGAGCAACATTTTGTGGAAGCGAGTGAAGGTTGTCGATGAGCTGGAGCCTCCTCAGGATGTGGAAGCATGGGTGAGTTTTGAAAACTCACACAACCGGTTTGACGGCAGTCACCTGTTTATTATCGGGGGAAGTGCAGAGCAAAAATCTTTCTTTCTAGGTGTGGCATCTACATAGTACACAGTATATCGTTTTTATTTCATGTTATATTTCTACTGAAACAAAATAGCTATTCTCTGTGTTTTCAATTCTATGTTAATCAGGTGGGTTTGACAATTGGTAGTTCTAGAAAAGTTAAAACCTAGTAGCCACTCTCTAATATTTTGTTATTTCAATTCTAATTCATAGCCAAATGAATTTTTTAGAACCTGGCACAGTTGATATTTGGTTCATTTATCTTCTATAGAGCTGTAAAACAGGTTGGGCTGGTGGTCCATTATAATGCTAGTTAATGACACTAAACACCATGCAACCTGACACTGGGGGTGTTTTTTGCCATGATTGTGGAAACTTGTGTGAAACTGCTGATACATACTGTTCAATAGCCTGCTGTTGTTAGTCCAAACCATTTTGAAGTATGTGCTACAGGTGTGGCAGTAATCGGGTCACATACTCTCAGAGCAAGTCCATGCATGCTCCCATACCAGAGAGGGGACCTAAAGCTCTTGAAAACATACAACTGCACAAATAAAAATGCTCAACCAACCTCTTTTACAGGTCAACAATGTGTCAGCAGGTCCTACAGAACATCCTATTTCTGACTATCCAGAGAAGCTGCGAAGCTCCAGGAGTCATCTAGATGATGAAAGCTCCAACTATGACAAGCCCCCATACATCTACACCCCACAGTGAGTTTGTCACCGTATATGTGCTATTATATGAACATGTGTGAAAAAGCTAAAGGCTGAGATATGTGCTCTAGTTTTAAAATGTACTTATGAGTAAAATTAGCCACTATGTTCTTGTCAAAGCTATTAATTTTATCCTGTTTGTGCTTACTTAATTGTTACAACAATAATTACTATAATTTTGGGATGACCACTGGCATCCAAGGGGAAAGCTATAGCTACTGTACAAAATAGATCTATCAAAATCACACTATTACAAAACTATATAAAAAAAATAACCTAAAAAAAGAGTATAAATTGATATTCCTTCCCATCTGTGGTTAATTTTATGGTCCATTCATGTTTTGTACGAGACTCAACCAATACACTTAGAGATACATTTTAGAGAATTCCTGATGCATTGTTAAATTGTCATCTGAATATTGTATCAAACATAAGATATGTGGCTAGTTTGAAGGTACCAATGTATTTTTAACTAATCTATTAATAATTCCACATTTAAAGTGTATCACTGGAATGTCGTATTGATCCTCTTCAAGTGATGTCATCAACAACCAACCTTGGGGAGGCATAACTCTGAAGTCCTGTCACTTGCGTTAAATTTAATCAGAGTTTTCTTTAACATAATCAACAATCAATCAAAGTATTACTTTTTTTTTCCTTGAGTATTCAGACCATCTAAATGTACTCTATGTGTAGAGGATAAATAAAGTTACTTACTTGATTGAGTTGATTAGCATTATGTTTTCTTTTGTGTAGTGTATTGCTATGGTAACCAACCCCCAGCAGAACCAAGGTCACTGAAAACCATCAATGATGATTTTTGTTAGTGGTTCAAATGTGGACCAATTATGTGGCTTGGCTTGTTACTATATCTGAGTTATGTACCTGATTAGAAAACAGTGTATGCTTTTAAGAAATTATGTTCAAAGCATCTCAAAAAGACAACAGGGAAAAATCAGGTCTTATGTTCTCTTTGCAATTAGAAATTACTCACATTTTTTTGTTTTTGTTGTTACAGACCTGCAGTGGAGGAAGCCATTCCCCTTAATGCCAGTGTTCCCTACAGCAGCAACTCTGAAGCAGAGCTCTCTGCTGGGCGTCCTAAAAAGAGAAGAGCAGGTCGTCCACGACGTACCGATGGATACGATACAGACTATGGCTCTTCAGGGGATGAGCTTGATGACAATGACTTTAGCACGTATGCACCTTTTACCATTTAAGCAAATGCTGCTACTAAACAGTTAATGTTATATAACAGTTATTGTCATTTCTGTTCCAGCGAATTTCCTCCCATTCGAGATAATCAAGAGCGAACTGACTACAAGCAAGAGTTTGACCGGGATCATCTGGAGTACAAGGACCTGCAGGCTGAACTGGACACCATCAACAAGAACCTGTCTGAGGTGGACCGAGAGTTGGATGACTTGGAGGAGGGCAGCCCACAGTACCTGGTAAGTCTACATGCCATTCAAGATTCAGTAAAGATTTATATTATGCAATAATCAGTGATTTTAACTGTGGCCTTTCACTAAACTTGAAAAATACATGTATGGAAAACAGGTGAAAGTGTCTGTACTCTGATGGTTTTTTTAACAATGCTTGAGGAAAAAAAAGTTAATGTATTTTATTCTTTTAAAGCATGCTTTGGATGAGTACAACAGGATAAAGGATTTGAAAAAGGTATTGTACCTTCCATTAAAAACAAATAAATAATAATAAAGCAGAAGGGTTTACCATGAATTTTATTATGATCTCTTTACAGACAGCCGATTATCAGATGAAGAAGCGCAGATGCAAGTACCTGAAGGCCAAACTGAACCACATCAAGAAGATGGTGAGCGACTATGACCGCAGTGGCTGAGGTATAAATGACACACCCTTGCCAGGTGAGCAGATGCAGACAATGTCCCATATGGCACAGTGGTAAAGGTTTCTGACACCAAAGGGCAGATCAGTATGGAGCCTTGGGTTGCTCTGTTTGCAAGATGTCTGCATGAACTGGACATTGTGAATTTGTCAAACACTGTACTTTTTAAACACACATTCACTGTTATGTATTTTACCAATGTACATATTAGAATCAGTCTTATATTTGTGTCTATTCTTGTATTTATTTTAGCTCAGTTTGATACTGGAACATGTGAAATGTAGAATAATGGAGCGCATGTCTGTTTATTTTTGTACAGGATTTTTGAAAAGAGAACTTTAGCCCTTTTATTAATTACATTGATTCGATTAATGTTTTGAGAAACATGGACAATGGCTTTTTAATTCCTGCTTTTTAATTTTTTTTTTAAATATATATGAACGGATGAAATATGAATTTGCATTTGAAATTTATTGTGACTTGTACTATACTTTTTTAATAAATTAATATAATAATGATATTTTATGCTTCTTCAGTTTCTAACTTAAATATCTAACCAGAATGTTGAATTCTTACACTACACATTAGATACAGGGGGATTGAAAGCTGTGGTGGTTTGATGGAGCGGTGTAGTAGGCAAAGCATGTGTCAATACTGCCATCTAATGATGCTAAAATTAAATGACCATAGAACTTTACATTCAGTATTCTTTGAAAAAGAAGACTACAGCTCCACTGACAGACGGTATCACATTTTAACAAAGTGCTCACAGTGATGCTATTGGCTCAAAAAGATTTTCATTTTAGTGCGTTTTCCTAAACCAAGAGAACAAATGTTTCACAATGTTGGGGACAAAAGATGATCAAAATTAAAGGCACACTGTGTAACTTCAGGTGGAGGGTCTGCCACCTACTTGTTTCCATGGTAAAGTTATTGCTACTTTGCCTGGAATATTCCATAATGATATTGTGTTGTTTTTTTGTTTTGTTTTTTGTTACAAGTGTATTCATTGCTCAAAAATATGTTGAAAAAACACCACGTGTTTGTCTTCATGTCGATAAACTGTTGAACATTCCAGCAAAAGCAATAACATCTCCATGGAGAGAAGCATGTGAGACAAGTGTCCACTAGAAAATCTACATGGCGTACTTTTAAAGAAATGGCTTTGACGTATTTCACCAGAAAGAATTTTACAATTAACTAAAAACAGTACAATTTACACTAGAGCAGTGTCAGATTGTCAGTTATGGAGGGTTTGATTATGTGGAAAAATGAAATTGTTTCAATAATTAAACCATTTACACGGAATGCATCTCCCTGATACAGACCTACTATATATCAGTTAGCCTGAATCTTGCTTGACATTTTATACAGAGGTTTTGTATTCAGTTTGCATCGAGTGTCTCCTTAGCAGCATGCGCCTGGTCAGCTCCTTTGGGGCCCCAGGAGGAGCCGAGGGAATCAAAGTTCTCTGATTACATTCTTTCTCCGCTCCACTGCTGGAGCTCAGGCTGTAGACTCCGAGCACAGATGTTTTTGAGCTGTTCAGTGGTGGCAGCATGTTGGGCCGGCTGCTTTGTGAGTGGGGATCCTGGAGGAGAGTCCCTGATCCTCTGCGCTCATACCGGGACAGCACTCTTCGGTTCAGGCTTTGTGTGGGTGGCGGTTCCCTCGCTCCCAGTGTGCTAGAGCAACGTACTGGCAAAAGCTTGTTCCCCACCAGTGTTTGACCCACAACTTCCTCTGGCTCCTCAGGAATATTCTTCGTATTCATGGCTATCTGTGGATCAGAGCTGTAAATGTCTGATCCTAAATTACGCTTTTGAATGATGGTATATAGACTTGAAGAGGAAGCATTGTTAAATGCAGTGCCTAGTGTTCTTCTATTGGGAAAGGAAACAGACGTGGTCATTGTTGAATCTCCTAAATTTTCAGAATGCAAGTTGGGGTGTGAGGCTGAGTGAGGAGAGAGAAGACCAAGAAGGGAAATTTTGTGACCTAAATGTTTAACTCCTGCTTTTCTCTCCCTTGATAGGCTGTCTTCAAACATCTTCAAACTTTCTATAGCTGAGTTTTTGTCCTCACTGGCAACATGTTTTCTCTGTATTCTATGATGGTTTATGTCTGAAGCTTCTTCAGTGTTAGTATGGAGCTGCTGGTTTAGAACAGAAGCAGGGATTTTCAACCATGGCTCTGAGTTCAGCCTGAGCAGTGGCTGTTGAAGTCCATTGATGGCAGTTTGACCCACAGCTCGATGTCGTGATGGAGAGCAGGGGTGCGAGCTGACCCCGCTGACTCCACTGTCTGAAGGCTCTTTGAAGGAGAAAACGGGCAGTGTCAGTGCAGAAGTCGTGGGGCTAATCTGAGGAGAGGTGATGAGCTGGACTTCAGAAGGTGACATAGGAGGAATAGCCAATGATGTTTTGTCTGTGGGGCTGATTGGTGGCATACTAACGTACTGTTTTGCTTGTAATGTGCCGCATGGCAATTTATCTGCTGTTATAATAATGACCTCTTTTCCACTGGCCTTGCAGGTGTCCAACAACAGCCTGACCACCTTCCAGTCTCCAGCAGTGACGGCATAGACCAGTGCAGAGGTCCCGGTTTGGTCCTCGAGGCTGATGTCTGCTCCACTGGACAGCAGCAGGGACACCACCTCAGCTCCGGCCAGCTCCTTGCAGGCATGCATGAGAGCTGAGCGGCCTGTCTTGTCCTGGATGTTTGGGTCTGCTCCTCTCTCCAGCAGGAACTGCACCAGTTTGACCCTGCTGGTGCTCTGGCCATCAGAGTGCGGAGTTCTGCAGGCCACCATGAGCGGTGTGTGGCCCCTGCTGTCGCTCTCGTTCACATATGCTCCTCCATCCAAAAGCAGCCGAGTGAGACGCAGACGCCGCAGAAACACCGCTCTGAGCAGAGGGTTAGCGGTATCCAGAGAGACGTCAGCAATAGCAGCTGCTCCATCCATCGCTCTAATCTGAGATCTGAAGGAATAGAGATCTGCAAAAAACAAAAGCACATCATTTCATGTCTGTTGGATTTGATGTACAGTAAATATTCAAAAATCTGAAACTGTCTCTTTTGTAAATAAAAACACAGATAAACAAAAACAGGTTACATACTTGATGAATACTTGGCATATGAATAGTAATAATGTATCAGCTCCCAGTCTTTTGGTTTAGGAACAATATTTGAATGTGGGATTGGATTCAAGTCTGGCCATTCCAAAAGGTAATTTTTTTTTCTTGCAAAACCCTAATACTGTTGACTTGATTAGCTTTGAGTTGTTGTGGTATTACAATACAATACAGTTTGTATCCTGAGCCTTCTAACAAAAGAGGGTTTTAAGTAAGGTCTGATATTCCAAACTTTCTGCATACATCACGGATAAAGCCAAAGTATGGTGGCATTCTCTGGGTGAATAAGTTTTAAATATTCACATAAAATACTATTTGCACATTTAAAACATGCCAACTTGCAGGCTGGACCGGGTGTTCGTGAGGCATTCGAGTTGCCAATATCCCTTCACAATTTTTTTCATATTTTGCATATCTTCATTTGTTCTTTTTATTTGCTGCGTTGCAGCTTCATCAGCAGCTGCTGCTTTCTGTTGCCTTTTGTATTGTTTGTCCTTGCTTCGCTCAAACAATCCAGCAAATGTGGCAGTTATGAATGTCTCAGACACATTTTCAGCATGAGTCATGTACATGGAAGACAAAAAACAGCACAAATTAGAAACCACAAAAAACAAATTGATTCATGAATAACAGTTTTCAGTCCAGAGTGCTTGATTGTCCCCAATGTTTTTTTATCCTTTAATTTTGCATTATAACATATTTTTTATATGCAGCATGTATGTTGGCATTTCTCAGACAACTGGCAATTCTCAATTTATGCAGTTATATTTCACCATCATTTTCAAGTTCATTGTTAATTTCAACTACAAATTTAAGTTCAATTTTGATCATTTGTAGTACATTGCAATTTTTAATCCAAACTAGCCAACAAAACGTCCATCAGATTTTGTTTATAACATTGTTTTGAATGACATGCAGATCAGATTTGATGTTTATATCAATAGCCTATAGACTGCACATGTCATAGGCTTAAAGGTAATTGCAGATCACTAACAACAGAAGACAGATTTAGTGAGAGATTTGTTTTATGCAATAGTTTAAAATCTAGAGTAACCATAAATGGGGAAGGAATGCTGAAACAAAATAAGATGTTTTTGGTCAGTCAACCTATTTTTTGCTTCTCTTGAAGCTGGTATAAAGTGTAATTGTTTTTCTCTTCATTCATTCTGTTGCTTTCGTCACTATTGACATCATAGCTGGGTTTGATTGTGCAGCTGAAACACCATCTCCAGTTATTCAGATCACATGAACATTTATTTTCAAATACAAATTGCAGCATAAATCTTAATTTAAATTCAGATTTTACTGCTTAATCCACAGTAGCACATTGTTCTCACTCTAGCTCTAAATCCACAGAATCTAATAGATTATGAAGCTGCTATGCTATGAAGCTGTTATGTCTTTATAATGTATTCCAGCTACTAATTTCACCATCTGCTTCAACTTACATGTTGTGTGTTCTTGACTTATTGAACTGAGCCAAACACACAAAAAACAGTGTTGTAATAGGATACATCCCTTATAGTGGAGAGAGGATGGCACTTCTGTGGCTTTACTCCCTGTCGCAGCCTGTTTCTAATCCCTGCAGTAGGCATCCCATTATGCAGCCTGAATAAATCCACTTCACCTCGACAGCCCAACAACACTCCTCATCACCTATGAGCTCACGACTGTTGAATGTACGTGTGTTTTGAAACATGTCCCATCCTATATCCACACAAGGGAGTATCGTCCTTCACATGAACACATTTAAGAAAGATTGTATACAGAATAATTAATACTGATGCAAGTAGACTTCTTATGTAAACAACATACTTGTTTCGGAAATGTGACTTATGATTAATTGTAGATATAGTACTTACATTAGGCAGTCAGTCCTCTCTTGTAGACATCTGCTCTTGGTGCCAGAGCACTGACTCAGTATATGTGGGGTTGACAGAAACTCCTCTTCAGCCTGTTTTCTTCTCAAACTAAGTGTGAAATCAAAGGCAGAGTGACAGGCGAGTGCTGGTGATGATGGTGGGCAGCTCCAAGAAATGGTTAATCCATCTCTCTGCAGTAGCAACCAAAGCTTGAGTGCTCTAGAGAGTTAGAGAGAGGAGAGGTTGAAAATACTGAACCTGCAAAGAAAAGCTTTGTGGCAACACATTTGTTATTTCTTTGCATCTAATGTTGGTTTTCAAAAGGTGTGAGTGTGAAAATTAAATAAATACAATAAAAAGATACAGAAGTACATTGTCTTGCTTGTCAATGACATCTCCATGACAACCATGAAGGAGACAGAGCTGCTGCACATGTTGTAATTTTACAAAGGAAATTGTTCATTGTGGAGGTGTTGAAGTATAAGTGCTGTCTGTGTCAACCTAGATCTTTGTAGAGCTAACATCATTTATTATTTAAATATTATAATTACATTGTTTATATATATATATATATACTGTATATATATATATATATAGAGAGAGAGAGAGAGAGAGAGAGAGAGCAAGAGAGAGAGAGAGAGCGAGAGAGAGTTACTATGGCTACATCTGGCCAAGTTGTATTAGAAAATGTATCTCAAGATATACATTTTGTAATACTATAAAATGCTATAATGGACTTTAACTTGACCAGATGTAGCCATAGTAACTGAGTACAATCGGTTATTTGTCTCATCACCACTAGAGGTCAGCACTTGATCACATTTTTTTCACACGATCCCGTGCCATAATTGCGAGTTGCTCTCCAAAAGTGTCCAGAGCCGTTTTCCAATCCAGCGACGGCACACTTGTGAGCGTCCTTGGAGGGGGATGTGCGTCATATCCGGTGCGACAACCGCCGTTCCATTCGTTTTTGTCCTCTGCACAGTTAAGATGCGCTGTCATGCGCTCTGAACAGCGCAGTCGTTTCCATGGAAATCGGGGCGTGGACCAAGCGTGCAAACATGCACGCTTCGCACACTTAGGCCGTTTCCCAATTCAGTGACGGCACGCTTGTGAGTGTGCCGTCGGTCTGTCGTCGAGACGGCGCACACTCGCTCTGTCCTTAGTGCACTACGTTTCTCACATGGCCGTCTGCGAAATTGAACAGGTCCCGCCTCAGCTCAATGAGCTGAGTGGTCTGCTCCTTGTTCCCTAAAGACAAAAATATTATACTATTGCGACTAGTAATACTTGGAATTGGGACATGGCCAATGTTCCCCCTAATTTTGAATGTGTCTGAGCAAACACACAATAACTCCACATCCGAAATGAACCCCCCCCCCGCGCGGCTCGCACTTTGCAGATATAAAAAAAATGCCCCCGCGGCTGAATAAAAAGCTCTTTCATCCCTGATTTACAGTGCGCTGCACAAGTTTTCTTGTGCGCTGAGAATGTGCGAACAGTGCGCAGCTTAGAGTAAACGCTGGACATGGCGATACTGTAGAATATCCAGCATTACAACAGCAAAGGAAATATAGAAGTGTAAGGGGAAAAGCATGTGAACGGTAATACAGGTGCCGTGATCTATGCCGTTACGGCTACCGTCACACATGTTTAGTGTAGTTTATGAAGAGTTTCATGTAGCATAGTTGTAGGTGAGGTGAACCAGTACGTATATTTTATAGTGACGTCGCAACTCTCACTTGTGGATGTCGCTGGCGAGTCGGTCTTTGTAGTCCCGCGCTGTGCATGCTGGGGCTTTTAAGTGTGCGGAGCGTGCATGTTTGCACACTTGGTCCACGCCCCGATTTCCATGGAAACGACGGCGCCGTTCAGAGCTCGTCTTGACGGTGCAGGTGGAAAAAAACGAATGGAACGGCCCTTGTCGCGCCGGATATGACGCATATCCCGTTCCAAGGACGCTAACAAGCGTGCCGTCGCTGAATTGGGAAACGGCCTTTAAAGCCCCAGCATGCACAGCGCGGGAGGATATATGACTACAAAGACCGACTCGCCAGCGACATCCACAAGTGAGAGTTGCGACGTCACTATAAAATATCCGTACTGGTTCACCTCACCTACAACTATGCTACATGAAACTCTTCATAAACTACGCTAAACATGTGTGACGGTGGCCGTAACGGCATAGATCACGGCACCTGTATTATCGTTCACATGCTTTTCCCCTTACACTTCTATATTTCCTTTGCTGTTGTAATGCTGGATATTCTACAGTATCGCCATGTCCAGCGTTTACTCTAAGCTGCGCACTGCTCAGCGCACAAGAAAACTTGTGCAGCGCACTGTAAATCAGGGATGAAAGAGCTTTTAGCGGATCTCCGCTTTTTATTCAGCCGCGGGGTCTTTTTTTTTTTTTTTTTTTTTTTAAATATCTGCAAAGTGCGAGCCGCGGGGGGGTCGCGCACAGGGATCCAAGGAGCGCTCAGGGAGTTAGTGTGTTTGTTCAGACACATTAAAAATTAGGAGGAACATTGGCCATGTCCCAATTCCAAGTATTACTAGTCGCAATAGAATAATATTTTTGTCTTTAGGGAACAAGGAGCAGACCACCTGGCTCATTGAGCTGAGGCGGGACCTGTTCCATTTCGCAGACGCCCATGTGAGAAACGTAGTGCACTAAGGACGGAGCGAGTGTGCGCCGTCTCGACTGCAGACTGAGACCACACTCACAGCGTGCCGTCGCTGGATTGGAAAACGGCTCAGGTGTCTGCTGTGTCCAGTAAGTAATAACTGACCGCCCCTTACTCAATATAAAAAATCATTAAAAATGGATACTCAATGGCCTACTCTTTACTTGAAATGGACAAGTTAAAAAAAATCGTGTGTTTATTATAGGCAGTATTTTGAGACGTAATCCCACTGGTTTTATGAGCAGACAAGAGAAAGCCTTTGCAGACAGAAACTACATAAAAAGTAAGCTATTGCAGGCTATCAGATGACTTCGTGCACATTTGTAGTTAATTTAAGGCTCTCAGATACTTGGAAGTACAATTTTTTTTTTTTTTTTTTTTTTTTTTTTTTTAAGGGTTTTTTAAATTTATTTATTTTTTTTTTAGGTTTTTTTAGGTTTTTAGGTAAAGTCCTCCAGCTTAGGGCCTGACCAAGCCTAAATAACAAAACAAAATCATGGGAATGGTCCCCGGGTCAAATATAGAAACAACTTCTCCTGTGCGAGATCAATAAAGGTCAATCTTCTAATCCTTGACCACTGTAAGGCGCTTTGTGTTACAATTTTGTATGAAAAGCGCCTTATAAATATTGTTTGATTGATTGATTGATTGATTGATCTAGGCTAATTAATAGGGGGAAAAAAACTATCCCTTGTCCCCATCTGGGAGTATGACATGCCTTCTATATTAATGGTACAACTAGCTACTTAGATTTGCATCAGTTTGGAGTAAAAAGTTCTATTGATCATTTGGGCCAATTTGGTGGGCCATAGTTTGGACGCCTCTGCTCAAGACTGATGACCACACTGTATTTTCTTTCCTCCGATATAGGGGCTCGCACTGGGCTGTCGCGTATTAGCCTACTCTGACAACAAAAGTCATGGTACTTTTTTTTTTTTTTTACCATATCAGATGTACAGACTGTGGTGGGATTCCAATAATATTTATAAAATATGTTAAATCTTATCTTGTCTCGCTAAAAGTCTGTGGTTGTATTGTAGGATTTTGAAAAAATGGCTATGCAAAATAAACTTTTATGAGCTTTCAACAATGACAGTGTTCCCTCATCATTAGTTTACTTTTGTACTTTACTGTGTTAGTTTCAACTGGTTCATGCATGTTTGCGTGGCTAAACCGCAATATCGAAGCAGGATCTCAGATATTATTGTTTCTTATTTAGGCCTCTAGAAACAAAGCACAATAGCCTATGTCTTTTTTAAAGTTGAAGTGTAGCCTTCTACTATCTATTTGGTCCAGTTCAGCAGGACATTAATCCTCAAATATTTGACCATGTTCCTGTAGTGCCCAGGACATACTTTGACATGAAACCCACTCTTGTTAAAATCTGAAGCATTTATATGTGTGCTTAGTTTGAACTAACCTGGACTGGACACTAGATCTGTGAGTTTGCGAGGATTCCCAGCAGGGACCAAAGGCGTTTCTTTTCATTGCCCTGGTCAAGCAGTGTTTAGTGTTTTCTTTGGGAAAAATCAGTCCAGGTGCCCCCCTTTTGTTGTCAAGTGTTATTTCACACCTGGGGTCCAGTCAGGGCTCTCAAGTTTTGAAGATTGCTAGGAGTGATTTTTCCTGAGGAGCGGGGGGGGGGGGGGGGGATGGTGGAAGCCAGGGGGGATGGTGGAAGGCAGAATTAGAAGGTACTTTGTTAATATGGAAATGCTTTTATAACTAAAAGTCCATATTATCATTCAATAATGCACAGGATAATATGTTATCACACACAGTCTTGGTTTAGTCTTGGTTTAGTCTTGGTTTAGTCCTGTTTAGTCCTGGTTTAGTTCTGGTTTAGTGCCAAAATAGATGCAGAAATAATCTGATATGACTCACCCATAAAAACGTGGTCACTCGTATCCATGTATGCACGTGTCACGGTCTTTAATAATCCGGAGCTCCGGAGAAAAGGACATATCCCGAACTTATCCCGTGTCCTTCTTCTCTTGGAAATGCCGCGTAAACATTCACGCGGCTCGCTCACAGCTGTGAGCGATCGGCCTCACAGCTGATCGCTCAACTCGAGTACTGTTGGGTTCGATCCCCGGGTCGCCCAGACCTTTCCGTGTGTGTTCTGTGTGGCGTTTGCATGCATGGTCTGGGTTCGATCCCCGGGTCGCCCGAGCCTTTCTGTGTGGAGTTTGCATGTTCTCCCTGTGTCTGGGTGGGTTTCCTCCGGGCACTCCGGTTTCCCCCACCAACCCAAAACATGCACCATAGGTACTCCAGCTTAGGTCCTGACCAAACCGAAGCAAGAAGATCATGGAGATGGTCCCCGGGCGCCCTAATGTGTGTGCTGCCCACTGCTCCTAATATATGTATATATATATATATAGGATGGGTTAAAATGCAGAGAAGAATGTCTCCAGTGTGAGATCAATAAAGTTCACTTCACTTCTACTGGTGGTGTGCGAGTGACTTTTTTTCGCTGAAAACGCGCGGTGCCTGCATTAACTTACCGATTTTCTGGGCACAGAAAAGAACAGCCAGAAAGAACAGTGGCTACAGTTTTGAATTGCTTTAAAAAATTTCAGCGTGAGAAATACCATGTGTGGCGTGTGAGCGTGTGAACACGTCGAATTGCGTGTGTCACACTCTCAAAGCGTGAGACTTGAGAGCCCTGGGTCCAGTTATGTAATAACACTTGACCAGCAGTGGGTTATTTGCCTTATCGTTAGTTCGCAAAAGTAAAATATGTAGATAGATGATATGCTGATTCAACTGTTGTAGTAAATTTTTACACAATACTAATAGTAAGCTTTAGACAGACACGATTTACACACATTAATAGGTACGTTAGCATAGCCGATTAGCCATAGCTAAGACGCCAAAAAGAAGCGTTTAAGAATCATGTCTTTATCCACTTGATGGCGCCACTTTGCGATCTCGGCCTCACTCGACTTACTCCACTTGCGACTTTAATTGTGGCCATACCTGCCTGTCAAAGCCTGATCCCGGCAGATCTCAGAAGCTCAGCAAGGCAGGGCCTGGTTAGTACTCTGATGGGAGACCGCTGGGAATTCCAGGTGCCACAGGGGGGCGCCAGTCGCAAAAACTGTTGTTGTGTCCTTAGGCAAGACACTTCACCCACATTGCCTAGTATGAAAGTGCTGTGTGTGAGTGTTGGAGGTGGTCAGAGGGGCCGATGGCACAGATTGGCAGCCTCGCTTCTGTCAGTCTGCCCCAGGGCAACTGTGGCTACAGAAAGTAGCTTACCACCAAGTGTGGAGTGAATAAACTGTTAAGCGCTTTGGGTGTCATGAAAGGTGCTATATAAATGCTATGAATTATTATTATTATTAATTAAGCCTATTTAAATGCTCTACCTTTTATTCACAGTCAAGTGTTGACTTCACCTTACACAAACTGTTTTGTTTCGCCAGCCCATGATGTTGTAGGCTATCTGTATTTTCTCTGTTTTTTCATGGCTTGCATGTGTCCAATATAATGGCAAGCAGTAGACTAAATAATCACACAACTTCCCTCGCTTATGCGCAGACTGTCTATGGCCTGATGCAAAATTTTGACCCAACTTGTGCACCTCCACAGGGAGGAGGCTCCACGGGGAGTCTGCATAGGAAAGAGGCTCCATGAGGAGGAGGCTCCATGGGTAAGAAGCTCCATGGGGAGGAGGCTCCATGGGGAGGCTGCATGGGGAGGAGGCTCCACAGGGAGGCTGCATGGGGAGGAGGCTCCATGGGGAGGCTGCATGGGGAGGAGGCTCCACAGGGAGGCTCCATGGGGAGGAGGCTCCATGGGGAGGAGGCTCCATGGGGAGGAGGCTCCATGGGGAGGAGGCTCCACGGGGAGGAAGCTCCATAAGGAGGCTGCATGGGGAGGAGGCTCCACGGGGAGGAGGCTTCATGGGGAGGAGGCTCCACGGGGAGTGTAGCGGTCCCTCAGATTCAAACATTAGGCAGAGAGCTTCGACGGGTGCCGATATTTTATTGAGCACATTAATTAGTACCTAGCACCGTGAAAACTACACAGGAATGAAAAAACGGAAAAACACAAATACTTAACAGAGAAATCAAATTATACTAATATAAATCATAACTAAAATTGTCCACATTTACTTATACACATATAAAACAAACAAGTACCTCGCTCCACTCTCTGAGGGCTGCAAATATTAAAACAAAACTTTCGTCATGAAACATGTGTGTCTTTTACATAGACCTAAAAAACTCAGAGCAGCGCAACACTTCGGGGAAATGTGGCTGAACTGGTAAGGCTAGAGCGCCATCTACTGGACTGACTGACATTTACACTCCCACCAAATCATGTATAATAACCAAAATAAATACATGATTTCCAGCTTCCAAATGTCAACATAAACAGTCTTTGCAAGAACAAACAACAAACCTTGTAATAGCAACAGTGAGTTAGCAACAACACTTAATGGTTTTCTACAAGAACTACAAGTTTTTGGACAGGCCGCTCGATTACATGAGTCTTTTGTGGCGTGCCCTGTTTCTTTGACAGATCTCTGTCGCCTGTTCGAATCTTTACTCTGTGCACTAAACCGTCATCTTCTTGGGGAGCCTCTACAACTCTCCCTAGTTGCCACTGGTTTCTTTGTAACATTTCATCCTTGATAATGACTATATCATTGACTTGGACATTGCGACGTGGTATGTGCCATTTTTGCCTTGTAGAGATGTTAAGAAGGTATTCCTTTTTCCACCTACTCCAAAACTGTTCTGTGAGATATTGTACTCTGCGCCACCTTTTCCTTGCATACAGGTCCTCTTTTACAAACTTTCCAGGTGGTGGTAAAGCAACCTTGGACTTCATCAATATGAGGTGGTTCGGAGTAAGAGGTTCAGGAGAATTAGGGTCATTAATTCCATCAACACTCAGCGGTCGTCCATTGATTATTGACATTGCCTCATAGAAGAGTGTTCTGAGGGAAGCGTCATCCAATCTGCCAAGGCACTGAGCGATAGTGGCATTGAGAACATTGCGAATAGTTCGGATCTGGCGTTCCCAAACACCACCAGCATGACTTGCAGATGGGGCATTAAACACAAATTCACATTGCTTCTCGGCAAGAAATGCTTCCAGAGCATTGGTGTCACATTGTTTGAGAGCTCCTTTAATTTCATTTTTTTGCTCCCACAAAGTTTGTGCCTTGGTCACAGTACAGCTTGCAAACAGCTCCTCTCAGACTAATAAAGCATCTCAAGGCATTAATGAACGTGTCTGGACAAATCTTCAAGCATTTCAATGTGGACTGCACGAGATGAGAGACAAGTGAGGAGCAGTCCGTATCTTTTGTGCTCCTTGCAACCTTGCTTCGTGATGAATGGGCCAAAACAATCCATTCCACAGTACATGAATGGCTCTGAGATTTCAACTCGTTCCTTTGGTAGTTCTGACATGCGTTGTTCCTCGGTCGGACGTCTTAGCTATCGGCATTGCACACATTTGTTTATTAATCTAGCCACTTCTTTACTTCCACCAATCACCCAAAATCCATTTGCTCTCAGTTCCATCAATGTTTGGCTCCTGCCCTGATGGCAGATCTTGGAGTGAAAGTGTGACATGATCAACTTAGTTACATGATGGTCTTTAGGGAGAATGATGGGGTGTTTCAGTCCTTGACTAAGTGTGGATTTCTTTAGTCTGCCCCCAACACGAAGAAGCCCTTGGTCTAATATGGGATCTAACCTGAATAGGGGGCTTGCAGTAAGATTTTCTCCCTTTTTCAACTTTTCCAGCTCTTGGGGAAATGCCTGTTGCTGCAGAAGGCTGATAACTGTGTCTGCAGCTTCTTTCCTTTCTTCAACAGTTACAAGAGTGGGGTATTGTTTTTTATTTGGTCTGAGTCTCTTTATTCTAGCAATCACTTTGAGGAGCATTGACCAGCTAGAGAACCTTCATTTTGTTTATTTGCATGCGTTGCAAGCGTCCTAACAGTTTTGACTTCTGGGTCTCCAACTAGCAATTCAGTTGTTGTGTTAGATGGAAATGGGATGTCTGGCTCCCACAGAAACTTTGGGCCTGACAACCAATCAGTTGAAATTATTTCTGAAGCACTGAGCCCTCTTGAAGCATGATCTGCGGGGTTATGTGCTGTACTGACGTAATGCCACTGTTTGGGGTCAGATGTTTGCCTGATCAACTGGACACGACTTGAAACGAAAATGTGGAACCTCCGTGCCTCATTATTAATGTAAGCGAGGACCACTTGAGAGTCAGTCCAGAAGTGTTCTTCATCAACATGCATTTCAAGTTTTTTTTTAAGATTAAGCCTTTATTGGTCTCACACACAATGACACACAGGAGAAATTTGACCCATCCTTTTTTCAGGAGCAGTGAGCAGCCATCTTTTTCTGCGCCTGGGGGGCAGTACCATGAAGGGTCTTGCCCAAGGACCCACACTGGTTAGCTCATTGCCAGGGGGGATTTGAACCCACAACCCTGAGGGGGAAAGTCAGAGACTTACCAGTTGAGCTAACCAGCCGGTCTGATTTAAGCATTACACTGAGTTTAGCTGAAGTGACTGCAGCTGAAAGTTCTAATCGTGGTATACTTGTGACCTTTGTGGGTGCGACTCTTGCTTTAGCAATCACTAGACTACAGTGTACTTGGTTTGTGTCATTTTTGTATCTCAGGTAAGAGCATGCACCATACCCTACATTACTAGCATCACTGAAATGATGCAGCTCAACTCTTACAATGTTCTCAAAATCAGGGGGGTGGTAGCATCTGGAAACAGTGACAGTCTTTAAGGATTGCAAACCCCTTTTCCATTCCTCCCACCGTGCACTTAAGTTCTCAGGAATGGGATCGTCCCACCCAATACCTCTGCGACATAACTCCTGCAGAATGCGTTTGCCACTCAGGGTGAAAGGGGCTACAAAACCGAGTGGGTCAAACAGGGATGAGATGACAGACAGAATGCTTCGGCGGGTGGGAGGTTGCTCTTTTATGCTGGTATTAAAACTGAAAGTGTCATTTTCAATAGACCACTGGATACCAAGCACATGGTCTTCTGAGGCTGTGTCTGGTTTGAGATTAAGCAATTCAGTGGCGTCTGCTCTCTCGGAGGGTGCAAGATGGGAAAGAGCATCTGTGTGGCTTGAGTTGAGAAATTGTGCAGACGTAACCCTGCGAGTTTGCACAGCTCTTGGGACTCTGTTATAAGTTCTCTGGCCTCTTTGACTGATGGGACACTTGTCAATCCATCGTCCACATAAAAGTTATTTTCAGCAAAGGCTGAGGCTATGGGGTAGTCAGATCTGTGCTGCTGTGCAAGATACTTTAGGCCAAAATTGGCACACCCGGGAGAGGAACCGGCACCAAATAAATGAACAGCCATTCTGTATTCTTTAGGTTCTGTGTCTAGCTGTCCATTTTCCCACCACAGGAATCTTAGATATTTGCGCACTTTGGGACAGACAAAAAACTGATGGAACATTTTCTGTATGTCGCAGATTATTGCCACAGTTTCCTTTCTAAAGCGACACAATACTCCCACCAAAGAGTTAGTCATATCAGGGCCGGTGAGAAGTGTATCGTTCAGACTGATGCCCAGAAATTTAGCAGAAGCATCAAAGACCACTCTTAACTTTGTGGGCTTCTTTGGGTGGTACACCCCATGGTGTGGGATGTACCACACAGTCTCCCTTCCAGACACAAAAGGAGCTAGCTCTGCATCACCACTCTTTATAATGTCATTCATGAAGGCTGTGTAATGTTCATCGTACTGTTTATCAGCCTTTAGCCTTTTCTTAAGGTGTTGCAGACAAACAGTAGCTAGCTTCCTATTTGGGAGGGTGGGTGAGTGGCTGTCTTTGAAAGGGAGAGGCATTTTGTAATGTCCATCAGGCCTTTGCACCATCGTGTCACTTAGAAGTTGTATGAAGCGAACGTCATCTTGAGACACATACTTGTCCTCATAGTTTTTCTCATTAAAGTCTGATTCTAAGACCTTGAGCACATCAGCAGCTAATGGAGTGGGCATTTATTTTACTGTGACATGATGTACAAAACTCTGGTTGCCCTGTCTGTCTAAATGGGGATTTGCTGACCCAATGATACTCCAGCCTAGTATAGTTTTCTGCGCAAAGGCCTCATTCACCTGTCCAGTAACAACTTCAAGGGGGGCTAGAGCTGCTGGGCAGTCATAACCAATTAACAAACCCACATCACAAGCTTGCAATGGCTTCATCTTATCAACTAAGCCTTTCAGGTGTGGCTCTTGAGTATGCTTGATTTATTTGTACTCGAGTGTCTGAATCAAACCCACACACCTTTAAGTTGCAAGCAAGTTTACTCGCTACAACAGTGTCAACAGAGGTCATTGTACTTAACTTTAACTGCACTGGTTTAGAATCTACCTTTAATTCAGTGGCTAACTCTCCTAAGATAAAGGATGAGTCACTTTGGGTGTCAAGCAAGGCATAGGTGAGTATTTCTTTCTCGGGCTGAGAAGCAGCTGACACAAAGACTGGTACTATGCTGGATGTGGCAGATGTTTTTCTTGTTAATACATGGGCCATGGCTTTATGCACTTCCTTGATTGCACTTTCTCCTGCATTCTTAGTTTCATTTGGGCTCGATTCATTCACCTTTTCTGTATGTAGACATGTTGGGTGGCATCGGCCACATTTACTGCAAGAGTGGCGTGTCTTGCATTCCTTGGTTACATGGCCTTTTCTGAGACATCCGAAGCAGAGGTGATTCTCACGAATGAATGCTGTCTTTTCATCGCTGGTCTTTTCTGCAAAGGTGGAACACTTGACTATGGCATGGGCATTGTCACTGCAAAACAAACAAGGTGGCTTAGGTTTAGGGGTTACTGCTGAAGACATATGTAACTTGGCTTGGGCAGTAGTGTTGAGTGCTTTTGCCCGCTTAATGACTCTCTCATCTGAAGCCCATTCGTTTATTAAGAATGATGAAGCACTGAGATTGCAAGCTACTTTAGCTTCCCATTTTATAAAGTCTGTGAACTGGGCAAAGCTGGGGTACTCTTGATTTTTATCCAACTCATCCACTACAATGCGACTCCATCTTTTTACAATCCAGTCAGGCAGTTTCTTTAGGAGCTTATGGTTTTCCTCGCAATCATTAAGAATGTCTAGACCTTTTACTTGAGGAATGGCCTCTGCACAGCTCTGTAGGAAATCTGCAAACTCTCTAAGTGTTAAGGGATCATTTGCATTTATCTTTGGCCATTTCATAAGCTTAGTCCTGAAAGCTCGTTGAACTATGAATGGGCTGCCATACCTTTCCTGTAGTAAATCTCAAATGCCCTGATATGCCTGCTCAGAATTGCGAAAGAAATACCCCTCTACAGCTTTCTTTGCTTCACCTGCAAGATAACGTTTAAGGTACAGCATTTTCTCACATACAGGTAAAGGTTTACTGCCCATTTTTTTTTTTTTTTTTTTTGATCTGGCGCGGCGAGAGCCGGAGCTGGTTGCAACGCGCTCCCTTTTTAATTTTTTAACTTTTTCACCGTTGCTATGTGCGTTGCTATGTGCGTGAGGACACGTGCCCCCATTGTTTACACGAGGGATCAGCTGTTAGCGCTGCGCGGCGCAGTTGTGCTCCCCCGTGACAGACATGATATCCCGGAGGAGCTGCTACGGAGGACGCGCAGAGGCCGACGTGCTGGACGCAAACTCCGGGAAAGGAAAGGACGCTGCAGACCTGTGCTTCCCTCTGTCATCGTGGGAAACGTGCGGTCTATTTCGAACAAGACGGACGAGTTAGCGGCGCTTGCACGGTACCAGCGGGAATACAGAGACTGCAGCGTCATGGTTTTCACGGAGTCCTGGTTAACCCCGCAAATCCCGGACTCAGCTGTTGCCATGGACAACTTTCACCTGCTGCGAGCGGACAGGACGGCAGACAGTGGGAAGAAAAAAAGGAGGTGGCCTGGCTGTGTTTGTTAATGAGAAGTGGTGCAAACCTGGACACTGTACAGTTAAGGAGCAGCTGTGTAACAAGGACGTGGAGTTGCTCGCCATTAGCTTACGGCCCTGCTATCTGCCTCGAGAGTTCTCACATGTGATTCTGATCGCTGTGTATGTTCCTCCCTCTGCTAATGCTGAGACAGCATGTGACACACTGCACTCCTGTACGAGCACACTCCAAACAAAGCATCCACAAGCTCTCTTCCTGATTTCTGGAGACTTCAACCATGCATCTCCTGCAACTGTTCTGCCTACATACACCCAGTATGTCACCTGCCCCACAAGAGACAATAAAATATTGTATTTATTTTTTGCCAACGCCAAGGAGGCTTATTCTTCATCCCCACTGCCTCCCCTGGGTAGAGCTGACCACAATATTGTCCATCTGCGGCCTGTGTATCAGCCCATTGTGCACAGACAGCCTGTGGTGCCCCGTGTGGTGAAGAAGTGGACTGCTGAGAGTGAGGAGGCTCTGAGAGACTGCTTTGACACCACAGTGTGGACAGAGCTCTGTGACCCCCATGGAGAGGACATTAATGCGGTGACAGAATGCATCACGGACTACATAAATTTTTGTTTTGAAAACATCGTTCCCTCCCAAACGGTGCGGTGTTTTTCAAACAATAAACCATGGATTAACCCTGACATAAAGGCTCTGCTGAAGGAGAAGAAGAGAGCTTTTAGGTCAGGGACCAAGGAGGAGCTGAAGGCTGCACAGAAGAGGCTGAGGAGAGAAATCAGGATGAGCCAGGCCAGCCATAAGAGGAAGATGGAGCGACAGCTACAGGAGAGGAACATCCAGGGGGTGTGGAGAAGTCTCAAGACCATCTCAGGCTTCAAAGCACCTCCTGCCCAGACGGAGGGGGACCTGCAGTGGGTGAATGACCTCAATGCTCACTTCAGGAGATTTGATCAATCACCCGGCACCCCTCCTCCCCCCACCCAGCTGCCAGCTCCCACCTCCCCAGCTGGACAATGGGGAACTCCTGCTCCTCTTCACACCTTTACCTCTGCTCCACAGCCCTCCACCACACATGGACTCACCCATCCCCCCAGCCGGCCACTGTCATTCTCTGCAGCCCAGGTGAGACAGGAGCTCAAGAAGATTAGACCGAGGAAGGCAGCAGGACCAGACGGCATCAACTCCAGGCTCCTTAAGTCCTGTGCAGACGAGCTGTGTGGAGTTGTGGAGCATGTCTTCAACTTGAGCCTTAAGCTGAGGGTGGTGCCACAACTCTGGAAGACCTCCTGCGTGGTACCAGTGCCTAAGACACCGCACGCTAAAGACCTCAGCAGCTTCAGGCCGGTGGCTCTAACATCTCACCTGATGAAGACACTGGAGAGACTGGTCCTTGGCCACCTCCGCTCCACCGTGAGCTCAGCGATGGACCCGCTGCAGTTTGCGTACCAGCTTGGCATCGGAGTGGAGGATGCCGTCATCTACCTGCTGCATCGCTCACTGTCTCACCTGGAGAACCCCGGCAGCACTGTGAGGATTCTCTTCTTTGATTTCTCCAGTGCTTTCAACACCATCCAGCCACTGCTCCTCAGGGACAAACTGGAGACCGCCGGTGTGGACTGTGACCTGGCAGACTGGATCCTGGACTACCTCACAAACCGGCCCCAGTTTGTGAGAGCCAAGAACTGTGTGTCTGACCTCCTGACCTGCAGTGTGGGGGCGCCCCAGGGCACTGTCCTCGCGCCCTTTCTTTTCACCCTCTACACTGCAGACTTCAGACACAACACGGACAGCCGTGTCCTGCAGAAGTTCTCTGATGACTCTGCCATCATTGGTCTCATCAAGGATGACGATGATGGGGAGTACAGGGGACTAATACAGGACTTTGTGAACTGGAGTCAGCGGAACCACCTCATCATCAATGCAGGGAAGACCAAGGAGATGGTGGTGGACTTCCGCAGACGTCATTCTACTGCCCCCTCAGTGAACATCCAGGGAAGGGACATTGAGAGAGTGGACTCTTACAAGTACCTGGGTGTTCATCTGAACAATAAACTGGACTGGACTCATAACACAGACGCACTGTGCAGGAAGGGCCAGAGTCGGCTCTATCTCCTGAGGAGACTCAGGTCTTTTGGAGTGAGAGGGCCACTCCTGAAGACCTTCTATGACTCTGTGGTGGCATCAGCCATCCTGTACGGTGTGGTCTGCTGGAGCAGCAGCATCACAGAGAGGGAGAAGAAGAGGCTGGACAAGGTCATCAAGAAGTCCAGCTCTGTCCTGGGCTGTCCTCTGGACTCAGTGCAGGAGGTGGGGGACAAGAGGGTCCTGGCTAAGGTCACCTCTATGCTGGACCATGAGTCTCACCCCCTGCAGGACGCTCTGTCTGCTCTGGAGAGCAGCATCAGTGACAGACTGATTCACCCTCGCTGTGTGAGGGAGAGGTTTCGCAGGTCTTTCCTTCCTGCTGCTGTCAGACTGTACAACGATCACTGTTAACATGTCATTCAACTTATTTGCACTACAATATTCAACTATAATCCAGAGTCTATTTTTAGGTCTAGGTTTAAATTATCCTAGGCCATTATTTATTTATTTATTATATTGTTCTGTTGCATGTTACTTTTTCGTGCTGTTCTTGATCTGTGCGTTGCAACACTGGAATTTCCCCACTGTGGGACTAATAAAGGCATATCTTATCTTATCTTATCTTATTAGTGCCATGAAGGATATTTTCCAGTCCATAAACATTAGCGGGTCACCACTAAAAATAGCAGGTTCGGGTACAGGCAGGCGGTTTAGACATAGGGAACTTGCAAGAGTTTGAGCTAAACTGAGCTCTTGTTGACCTGAGAGAGTGTTGAAAGGCTGAAAGGCTGGGGTCTGTGGATTTAAGGAGGGGGTGAAAGGCAGTGTTACCTGTGTTCTTATAGGGTTATCTGAATGGTGGCTTGACATTTCTATGTCTACAGACCCATCTAGGGCATTGTAAGCTTTTACTTTAGCAGCTGCTACCTTCACTTCACTGTCTGCCTTAACCTGTTGTAGTTTAGTTTTTCTTCCTCTAACTTTGCTTTCATTTCAGCTTCCTGCCTTTTAAGTTTGGCATATGCTTGATATTCTGTCACTTTCCAATCACTCTCTATTTTGGTCAGTTTAGCTTCTTGTGCAAGTATTTCTTTTGTCACTTTAGCTTGCTCCACTCTGACAGCTAGTTCAACTTCAGCATCTGCACAGCCACTTCCAGAAATCTTTGACTTAGCTACTGAAAAGGCTGTTTCGGTTTTTGTGTCTCCAAATACTGAGCCATAGTCTTCTTTGTTAAGTACAGTGAACCCTCGCTCTATCGCGGTTCACTCTTCACGGCCTCGCTGTTTCGCGGATTTTTTTTTTTTTCAATTTTTTTTTTTTTCCTTTTTTTTATAGTGTAACATTTTTTTAAAATAGTGTAACAATGTGTTCTGTGGCCTGATTGGCTAAGAGACTAGACCAGGACTAAACTTGGACTAAATCAGGTCTAGACCAGAACTAAACCAGGTCTAAACCAGGATTAAATCACTCCGTGCGGCTTTTGCGATCGTTTGTGCTTGTTCGGTTTGTGGCTCGGGTTGAGAGGAATCACAGGAGCAAGATGGCGCCTATGGTCGGCTGTACTTCTGCTACCTCTACTATTTCTCGTATTTTTGTGATTTTCCTTGTGCTATATTTTGCATGGTCAGCCCTGTCAACAAATGGCTATGTCGCGGCTGTTATTCAATATGACAGACATACGTTATTCGGCATCAAGGCACATATGGAAAGTTTTTCTGTTACCTGGCCAGGTACACAGTTTTTCCCTCCAAAACTGGAATGCTCCACGTCATCGCCGGAGTACCTGCTGCTAACTAAGCCCCGGGGCAAAAGAAAAAGGAAGCGGGGATCCAGGGCAGGTGTCCAAACCAGGCGGAGAAAACAGCGAGCAAGACTGGATCTGCGGGGAGCGAACGGTGTCTGATACCGGTTCCTATCTGGGCGTCGGAGGGCGAATCTGCGGAGCCACCGCCGCTACGGAGCTGTGACCGGATCTTTCCCACTCGAGTCGCCCGTACTTCTCTGCGGCGTGAGAGGGTCCTTCGCCCTGTCACTTGTATCAAGGATGGAGGTCGATCGGTGCACGTCAGTGTCTGAACGCACGCAGCCTCTCCGGATGGCCCTGCTTAACGCACGCTCCATATGAATAAATCCTTTATACTGAGCAACTTGTTTGTCAACGAACACGTGGATTTTATGTTCCTGACTGAGACATGGCAACGCGAACAGGATTTTGTCCACCTTAATGAATTGTGCCTCCCGGACTGCTCCGTGACTGGAACCCCGCGGGCCGCGAGGCGGCGGCGCGCTCGTTTACCGGGATGGCTTCTGGACACGACAAATGAATCCGGTCACGTTCAACTCCTTTGAGATGCAGATGACTAAGGTTGGGAACATTGCTTCATTTTATTGTATCTTAATCTATCGGCCGCCTGGTCCTGCACGTTCTTTCTTGGATGATTTCGCAGACTTGTTGTCTTCTATTATTAAACTTGAGAGAGTTTTGATACTCGGTGATTTTAACCTCCATGTAGATAATCCCTCATCCCTCATCCCTTATCCACGATGAGGGGTTTATCGTGGTTAAATCTGTGACAGAGCAGCACGTGTGGCGCACTTCTCCAAGGGGTTGGTGCGCGTCTCGTCCCGGGACGTAGCAGTGCTCCTCGCACATCTGGCGGGGCTCCCGGGGCCGTGTCTCCCCCTACGCGCCACTATTAATACATTTTGTTGAAAATCTATGAAAGTTTGAGTGTTTAAACTAGAGACAAATGTGAGAAAAGGTTAATTCCAGTCTGAGAAAAGTGTATAATGTGTGTGGTGAGGCATTTACAGCCTTAAAACATGTAGAATAATTGTAAAATATAAAATTGTCCTACTTCGCGGATTTCACTTATTGCGGGCTATTTCTGGAACCTAACCCCCGCGATAAACGAGGGTTCACTGTATTATTCTGACTCGCTTTCTTTCTCAAGCTGATCATTAAAGGCTTCCTCTATAGTGTCGAGCCGTTTTTGAATGAGCTCACATACATCTGTTGTGATCACAGTGCACGCATCCATCCTTTTAACAATGTCCTGAGTCATGGAGTTGTTTCTTTGCCTCCTGTTCATGCATCTCTTTGCCTTTTTCACTCAAATTACGTGTGCGACTGCTACATCTTAATTGTTCCAAGTTGTTACTTTCTTCAGTGGAATCTAACATTTGTTGGCCTATGTTGTAGGATTACTTTGGCAAAATGTGTAGACTTTAATCTTGTAACTACGTCAAAACTTGCGTCAAAAAATGGCGGCTGTAGTGATGAGCAGGCTCCAACTTGACTGGCGAAGAGAAGTCTCTCTGGGTTGGCGAACAGGTCCACCGATCCGGTGACGGCCGAGTTTAGTGATGGGCCGATCGATACCAAAGTATCGATATATCAATCCTGATGGGGTATTGAATATGCATCGATCCTGGTATTAAAATATCGATACCAAATCATGTTTTCTTACTGACTTAACTTTCAGTTTATTTAGTTCAAATTCATATGTGTTTTGTTCATTATTCCACCATTGCCACTTGTCAGGCACTACTTTTCCTTCCGCGTTCTCACCAAACGTGGGGTAGTACGTCATCCCGCCATAGACTCACTGCTGTGAGATTTCAGTCAAAGCGGCGCGGGGCTGTGGGAGCCATGGGAGACCGCAAGCGAAGTGTGGTGTGGAGTTACTTTCACACCGTGGACGACAATGTTGCGAAGTGCAGTGTGCCAAAAAAATGATCCGATATTGTGGCAATACCACAAATTTTAAATAAACACTTGATCATAAATCATAAATCTCAGCATGACGAAATGCTACTGACCAAACAACGACAGGAGGCTAATCAGGCAGCTCCCTCCAGCATAGCAGCAACAGCAGTACGACAGAGGTCAGCTGCCGAGGCGTTTGAGAGAGGGAGAATCCAGGTAACCATCAAGCATGTAGAAGACTAAGAGTAGTTACCTGGCCAGCCAAATGATATCTCTCTGTATTTCCTATACAGCGCGATACCATTTGGACACTCTCCATCCACTCTCGCTCCTCCGGTTCCAAACCGACTCCGCGATTCTGATTCGTTCAAAGATGGTGACGTCAGTGCACCCGCCTTTGCCCGCAAAGTCACTCTTAGGCAGCGGAAGTTCCGCCTCAGTTTTGAATCAAGATGGCGCAATCTCTGATTGGTTCACTTAGCTGTCTGTCTACGCGCAACCGCAGCGCATTCTGTGGATCAAACGTTACCAGACTCACTCGCTGGTACAGCGATGAGTCATGGATTCTTCCAGGCAATAAGAGTAGTGTATGTGAGAGGAGAATGTATGTATGTGAGAGTGAGAATAGTGAGACTTCATTTCTTGTCATTTTTCATAGGCTGCAAGTGCCCAACTTACAATAGATTTATTTATTTATTTTATTTTATTTATTTATTTGATAGGGACAATGCACATTAATGAACATAAGTATAAAACAAATGTAAATATGCCGAATTTTAGCTACAAAGCTAGTTTTCATCCGCAGTCCCTCGGCAGGCAAATACATAAAAATACAACATACAAAACAAGCAGCACAAACAAAAGTCTAGTGGTCACATTTGATGTCTGCATTGCCATTTTCATTTCATCATCAAGATTTTTTTTCAGATATCTGGTGTTAGAATGTGTGGAGCTAAGCCCCTGGTGGAGCTTTGCGAAGCCAAGGTGTCTAGAGCCAGGTTAGTGTTTTTCTGTAGTATTAAAAAAATGTATGAAAGTATCGGTATCGGTATCGATATCGCGATTCTAACCCCGGTATTACTTGGTATCGTATCGAAACAAAAATAACTGGTATCGCCCATCCCTAGCCGAGGTTTCACTGTAGCGGTCCCTCAGATTCAAACATTAGGCAGAGAGCTTCGACGGGTGTCGATATTTTATTGAGCACATTAATTAGTACCTAGCACCGTGAAAACTACACGGCAATGAAAAAACGGAAAAACACAAATACTTAACAGAGAAATCAAATTATACTAACATAAATCATAACTAAAATTGTCCACATTTACTTATACACATATAAAACAAACAAGTACCTCGCTCCACTCTCTGAGGGGGGGGGCGAGTGAACAATTTTTCCCGAGGAGTGGCTGAATACGCGCGGTGCCTGCATTATCTAACTGATTTTCTGGGCACAGAAGCGCTGTGCATGAGAAATACCATGTGTGGCGTGTGAGCGTGTGAACACGTCGAATTGCGTGTGTCACACTCTCAATGCGTGAGACTTGCGTCTTTTACGTAGACCTAACAAACATTATGTGGCTGAACTGGTAAGGCTAGAGCGCCATCTACTGGACTGACTGACATTTACAAGGAGGCTGCATGGGGAGGAGGCTCCACTGGGAGGAGGCTGCACGGGGAGGAAGCTCCACGGGGAGGAGGCTGCACGGGGAGGAGGCTGCACAGGGAGGAGGCTCCACGGGGAGGAGGCTGCACGGGGAGGAGGCTGCACGGGGAGGAGGCTCCACGGGGAGGCTGCACGGGGAGGAGGCTCTACGGGGAGGAGGCTCCACGGGGAGGAGGCTGCACGGGGAGGAGGCTGCACGGGGAGGAGGCTCTACGGGGAGGAGGCTGCACGGGGAGGAGGCTCCACGGGGAGGAGGCTCCACGGGGAGGAGGCTCCGGAGGCTCCACGGGGAGGAGGCTCCACGGGGAGGAGGCTCTACGGGGAGGAGGCTCCGGAGGCTCCACGGGGAGGAGGCTCCACGGGGAGGCTGCACGGGGAGGAGGCTCCACGGGGAGGCTGCATGGGGAGGAGGCTCCACGGGGAGGAGGCTCTACGGGGAGGAGGCTCCACGGGGAGGAGGCTCCACGGGGAGGAGGCTCTACGGGGAGGCTTAGAGCGCAGAATGAGTGCGCGCGGGCACAGATCTGTACGGCGGGGCGCGCGGGACCTGTCTCTTTAAGTTGGTGTCAAAGCCGATTACGGCTGATCTCGTCGTGATTCTGTTTTCACCGTCTGTTCTCTGTGTCCGTTTTTTTTTTTTTTTTTTTGTCGCGCGACGCTTACAGGACTCTACATCTCCATCCCAGACAGGGTGGACTACTCCTCCAGGGGGTCTTGTCTAGTGCACGTGAACTCTGCTGAAGTTTGGAGCGTGGGTCCATTGTGAGCGCGCGGATGGTGTGCTCAGCTCTGTGGACAACACAACTGCGTCCACAGCAAGCCTGGATTACCTGCACAAGAAACCAACATAGACCTATTTGTTGATTCGTTGTTCCGCATCCCACTTTTAGCCATGTCCGTTTTTATCAAAAGATAAACACGTCACGTGTAGTTTCAGGTCAGAAGTTTACTAGGCCTGTTTAAAGTTGGCACCACGCTGAAACGGAGTCACATTTCGGTGAAATGCAGAAGAGCGTGCGATACAATGAGGGGCACGCTCTGTATCTATCCGTGATTGCCCGAAAAGAGGGAACCAAGCGGGGCTTCTTGAGCAAGAAGACCACAGAGAATGGTCGCTGGACTGAGAAGTTCTTCGCCCTGTATCAGAATGTGCTCTTCTACTTTGAGAACGACCAGAGCGCCAGACCGTCGGGCATCTACCTGCTGGAGGGGTGCACATGTGAGCGTGCGTCCGTCACTGGCAGGGACCCGCCTGAGAGACAGCAGGTAGACCTCCAACTCAGGGACATTCATGGGAGCATACATTTGACGCGTTGCACTCTAAATTAGGCCTTAGGAGCCTTCGTTTTTGTTTTCCCCTATCGTTGTGCTAAACATATACAATATAGCACGAATTTTAGGATCTTTAAACAAATTGAACTTCTCCTCTCTTCTTCTCATCTTTAAACAAGTATTTCCTGAGTTACTACTGACTAATATGACCCAGATTGATGTGTTGCTGCTGCTGCCAGAATCAGCAGCTGGGGCAGACAAAGTCCCAGAGGAACGCTCATTTGCCTCTGAGCCACTCAACCAACAAAACGACCTAAACAATTCATACACACTATGTGATAGTGTATCAAACATAGACAAAATTTACGAATTTTGTAACAAAATTTGCAGTATATATATATATATATATATATATATATATATATATATATATATATATATATATATATATATATATATATATATATATATATATATATGCAAATGTATATATAAATTATATAAATTATATATATCTATATACATCTACTGTTGAAGTGGTTCATGGTCTTTTTACTGGAACGTAGCTAAGATGAAAGTGCAGACAGGTGCAGTGTATTTGGTGTGACAGCATGACATTAGAGAGCTGCAGGGGTCTGTTTGTGCTCCCTGTTTCTGAAAATATTGTCTCGTGTTCAGTTCAGATAACCTGTACATGGCTTTCTTCAGGATGGTCTTGTACAATCAACAAACAGACATGAAAGTACAGATGAGCAGACATGGTTTGATCGCTGCATAATTAGGTCCACAAAGAGCAAGAGGTTTAGAAAAGCATTATTATAAGATAAAACACAAGGCGAGATCAAAGTCTATTCAAATAAGCTCTTTTCATTTGTTTTTTGAAAGTACATATCAATGTTATTATTATAATGTATTAATCTTCAATAAGAGCTGAACATTATTGTAAAATGTTATGTGTTACTTCATACACACTATGTGATAGTGTATCAAACATAGAAAAAATGTACACATTTTGTGACTAAATTTGCAGTATATATAGAAGTCCAGGCATAATATTTGTGTAAAACTGAAATATGAACTGCTAAACTAATACAAGAATGCATGCATTTCACAATATGTTTTTGGAGGTCTAAACAGCACTGCAGTGTAGGTGATTGTGATTGAAATTGCAATTTTGATATGATTGCAATATACAGGTTATCTTAGTCTCAGATTCAGTTTAACTCAGTGCTGCATAAATTGATGAAATATACTTGTTGAACTCAACTCAATTTTGTTACTGAACTAAACCAGCTGACTGACAAAGACTTCGTGTGATTGTAAATAACAGTGTAAAAGTACTAGAACATGTACTGTTATTATCAAAAAAAGCTATAAAAAGTGGTAGCAAACAGCCTAAATATCTTTCTTTTGATACCAGGTTTTTGTGGCTCTTGAAACAATGCAACAGGAAATGACATGAAAAATACAGATTTTGCTCCAAGAAAAAAAACATTTATGAACGTTTGAAGTTTTTGGCTCTAGATGATGATAAAAACAGCATAGAGAAAAAGTATAATTCAGGTACTTTTATCAAAAAACAGGTATCATTTAAGTACTGGTACCGTGTGAATGGCACCCACATCTTTATTATTTATGAACAAAACATACAAAACATAGAGTTGAGTTGGCAGCAGGACTGTGTTTGCATTTGTATGAAGAGTGCTGGTGCTCTGGGATGCTGCTGTACTTGACTAAGAATAGCATCCTTGCTGGTCCTTTTGCCTGCGGACGCTGTCTGAATATCAAACCATCACAAAGAACCAACCATAATAAACTCGCAGTCACTTTACTCTTCTTTTTAAAGAGTTTATGATAATCTAACACAATGCATATAGTTCCTCCTATTTAATCATACACAGTGATATACTCAGTGACAAATCTATTCAAGAATTAAATGCATGGAAATAGGTTGTGCTTAATGCTATTAATCAATATTACTATTACTAACATGCTACAAATGCACCATAATTATGTAATTTACAAATAATTAACAAGTGTTTTTTTCATTAATGATCCTCAACACATAGATGTAAAGTTATCTTCAAACTATAGTAAATAATCTCGAAACTCAAAGCACTTTAGTGAACTGCAAACCTGCAGTACAAAAGTGTGTTGCAACACTGTAATTTCCCCATTGAGGGACAAAGCCCCATTGAGGGCTTACTTTACCTTAAATATTGCTGATAAGGAACACACACACACACACACACACACACACACACACACACACACACACACACACAGTGTATACAGAGACTGTGTTGTCTAAATTACAGAGATGTAGATTCTGCTCCACATGATCTTTGATTGGGTATTTGAATCCTAGTATCTTGATGTTTGGTTGTGACCTGTGTTGGGCCCTGCCTTACTCTTTGTTATCCAGTTATTAAGTGCGAGTTTCTGTTCGGGGAAAGCCGCATTAGCAGTGCACGGAGGTCTATAGGCCCTAGTGATTACATAAAACATTCCTCCCCCATACACACACACACACACTCACACACTCACAAGCCCTTAAGCCTCTCTGGTCGAGTGCACGCCGCTTATCGTTACATCATTACTACACAGTGTTAGCCGTATCATCATATCTCTTTTCCTTTTAAATCTTTTCCTTTAAAATCAACCTTTTTTTTTGAAGTCCAGTAAGTGAAAGTAAAGTGCTTTGATGCTGTCATGCCAGGTTCAGTCCCAATGAATTAGGATGGGCGAACCTAAAATACAAAATATAGACATAAGACAGATATAGATTGGTTTCATATGTAATGTGACTGTATGTGAAATAAATCAATGAATGGGAAGAGCCCAGGCTCAGTCAGTGTGTTTCCAAGTAACACACTTCCACTGAAAATATATTTATACGTAAATGGTCCTCATATCAAGGGAATTTACATAAGTGTAGTTCATAAATTAAATGTCTGACCTGGAAGATTATATGTACCAGCATGGGGAGTTCAGAGATGGATGATAATTAAAATGACTAACAGCAAAATCACATCAGGCTAAAAAATATTAATGTAATGGTAAAATATTGAATTGGCTGTTACCTTTTGGCAAGTTATAACCTTAGTTAGCATCATATTTCACTTCAGTATAAAAGAAATGCTGGTGGATTGGTTTTAGACTGTGGTATCTTCACAATCTAGGCCAGTGGTTTCCTAATCAGGGGTACAAGAAACCCCAAGAGCTGAGATACTTGAGCATAAACATATTTTTGGCATCATGCTGGCAGACCATGTGGCTGTATGGTGAAGTATGAATCAGGTTATGAACACACGAAAGAAATGAAAGCAATAGTGATCACCAAAGGTGGGTGGGTCAATACAAATTAATATGATACCATTAAAACTGATTGGTCAGTTCAGAAAGCCTAAATAGGAGTCTATAGGAAGTTTGCTTAAACATTTTATCTTCTTTTTGACAGCACTACTTCCTGATTATTTTTGGCCATGATGGGCAGAAGCCTTTGGAGCTTCGGTCTGAGGAGGAATCCGACTGTAATGACTGGGTGGAGTGCATCCAGCAGGCGAGGTTAGTGAACCTGCCTCAGACATAGTGTCAAAATTGGCAGCTTTTATAGTTCACTATGATAAAGACAAATAAAGTTATTTGAACTGAATTATCGTGTAAAGATTTTCCTTATTTGAATATGATCAACTCTTATACTTGTAGCAATAGCACCATAACTTTCATCTATGTGTATGCAGGTCATATTTAGGCCACACCATATAGCTGAAATAGTTACATCACAGACTTGTTTGCGCATTCAAGCTCTCTGTTCACCTCTTACTATTTTTTATCTGGCAAACGCAGAATATTTTATTCCTTGTTAGACATTACATTTAAGATAGAAATAGTTAAGTCATGATCTATACAATATATATATTGATGTTGATTACACACAAATAGCTATACATAGTTTAAACCACTGTGTGCATGCTTTAGTTACTCGGATATCATCATTGAGCGTGAGATCCTGATGCAGAAGTACATCCACCTGGTGCAGATTATGGAGACTGAGAAAATTGCTGCCAATCAGCTCCGCACTCAGCTGGAGGACCAGGCCAGTGAGATTGAGAGACTCAAAGCTGAGGTATGGCTAATCTATGCACATTCATACACACATACTAGCACATGGTCACACTTTGAAAGCACTTTATTTGTTGCTATAAGCTAAGATTGTGCTGCATAAAAATAAACTGCTGTGCAGGACCACCCACCCTCAGCATGCAGCACAGGGGTTTCTGTTTTGAAGTTTACTCTCCAGGCCAATGCATTCATATAAAAATGTTATTTCAAGATCGTAGTACTGAACAAAACCAAGGAAAAGATGTTGCCTTGCCAGAATAATCAAGAGGAGGAAGACCCCGATATTAAAAAGATCAAAAAGGTAAGTTAACTCACTGTCACTATGCCCTGTTTGAAAACCCTGCATAAATGGCATACATTGCCTGGGCAGGTCCAAAGTTTCTTGCGCGGCTGGCTTTGCCGAAGAAAGTGGAAGATAATTGTTCAGGACTACATCTGCTCCCCTCATGCAGAAAGCATGAGGAAAAGGAACCAAATTGTCTTCAACATGGTGGAGGCAGAGACTGAGTATGTCCACCAGCTGTCCATTTTGGTCAACTGTTTCCTCAGGCCTCTGAGAATGGCTGCTAGCTCCAAGAAACCTCCAATCAGTCACAATGATGTCAGCAGCATCTTCCTCAACAGGTAAACCCACAAGTCCCTCTGACATGTAGCAATTAAGTCATTTAAGTTGTCTAATATTTTTCCCTCCTTTACTTAGTGAGACCATTATGTTCCTACACGAAATCTTTCATCAAGGTCTCAAGGCTCGTATCGCCAGCTGGCCAACTCTTGTTTTGGGTGAGCTCTATGTAATTTGTATTTTTTAGAACTATATGAATTTGAGGAAGAAGGGACAAACTGACAACAAATATGTTTGATATATATGTGAATTGTCTGAGTAATTGAGCAGATCTCTGCTAGACACTATGATAAACAAGTTAACTTGTTTTATGTTCTATTTCTTTTTAACTTTCACCTTTTTGATGCTTGTTTTCAGCTGACCTGTTTGATATTCTGCTACCCATGCTGAACATATACCAGGAGTTTGTGCGTAATCACCAGTACAGCCTTCAAGTTCTTGCAAACTGCAAACAGAACAGGGACTTTGACAAACTTCTCAAACAGTATGAGTCCAATGCTGCTTGTGAGGGCCGTATGCTGGAGACCTTCCTTACATATCCCATGTTCCAGGTAGGTCCCACATGCAATATCTGTCATGTTCTACCCTTTGTCCTCACAGTACTTGAATTTATTATTACTCGTTATTTAGGGCATATTATATTATATTGTGATGAGTGAGTAATATCAGGCCGTTTCTCTTTTTGATGTTGCAGATTCCTCGATACATTATTACTCTCCATGAGCTGCTAGCGCACACACCTCATGAACATGTGGAGCGCAAGAGCCTGGAGTTTGCCAAATCTAAACTGGAGGAGCTGTCCAAGTAAGTGAATATTGTAGGTTACAGGTTTTTCTTCACGCATTTTAGGTTACAGTAAATGTTGGTGTGAGCTTTAAGACAAACTGTTGTGTTTATAGGATGATGCATGATGAAGTCAGCGACACAGAGAACATTAGGAAGAACCTGGCCATAGAACGAATGATTGTAGAGGGCTGTGACATCCTGTTAGACACAAGCCAGACCTTTGTAAGACAAGGTCGGCAAATTGTGAATTTGTTTTACTGGACATTTTAACACTTTTTAAAAGCTGATTTTTGAAACACAATTTTGCAGGCTCATTAATCCAGTTGCCATCCAGTAGTGAACGAGGCATGCTCAGTAAAGTCCGCCTGGGTTCTCTGTCACTTCGTAAAGAAGGAGAGAGACAGTGTTTTCTGTTTACCAAGCACTTGCTCATCTGCACTCGCACATCAGGTGGAAAACTTCACCTGCTCAAGGTTAGCCTTGTGTACAGTATGAATGAAAGTAAACTGAATGTTACATTTTCTTAAAGAAACATGCTGCTAATCAGATTTTTATCCAGCAGCAAGGGGGCACACTGTCCCTGATTGAGTGTACTCTAATTGAAGAACTTGATGCCAGTGATGAGGACTGTAAGTATTGGGCACATCCTGATGTTTGCAATTTTACTTTTTTTTCTTTATGTCATTTGTTTTCTTCACAGACAATGCAGCAGGTCAGGGGTTTAATCATTTACAGTTTAAGATTGTGGTGGAGCCCACTGATGGACAGCCTTTCTCTGTGATCCTGTTATCTCCTTCTCGTCAGGAAAAGGCTGCCTGGACCAGTGACATCAGCCAGGTTGACATTCTAATGAAATAAAATACAGTACTGCATTTAGTACATGGAACCTATTGTGTCAAATACTATATCTTTCAGTGCATTGATAATATCCGATGCAATGGTTTGATGACCAGTGTGTTTGAAGACAACTCTATAGTTTCTGTACCACACATGATCAAGTAAGTGTACCTTTGACAGAAAACATAAATAACTGCATATAGCTTCTTAAACAAACAATATTCCAATATTCAGATCTGATGCCCGGCTGCATAAAGACGATGTGGACATATGCTTCAGTAAGACCCTTAACTCGTGCAAAGTCCCTCAGATTCGGTACGCCAGTGTGGAGCGTCTACTGGAGCGCCTCACTGATCTCCGCTTCCTGTCCATCGACTTTCTCAACACATTCCTGCACACATACAGGATCTTTACTACTGCAGCTGTGGTCATAGACAAACTAGCTGATATCTATAAGAAACCATTCACCTCAATACCAGTGAGGTATGTGTTGCCAAAAGTTGTTTTCCCAAGCTCCTGTACTCATTCCTCATCACATTTAATGTTAAGTCACCTCATTGTCTTTGTCCCATCTCCACTGCTTTCCTTCGTGTCTGTCATTGCCTTAGGATTGAGCAACATTCCTGTGATCGCCTTTCTGTTATGTCACTTTGTCCTGACTACAGTCTGAAGATCTCTCAGCTTGCCCTGGATCAGTCTAAGTACAAACTCTCACAAGCTCGTGTCATTTACTTCATTGCGTACGTCAAAGTTACAGGGCAACTGTTTGTTTCTGTTACAGGTCACTGGAGCTGTTCTTTGCCACCAACCAGGGAGCATGGGGAACTGATCCCTTGAACAATAAATCTCCAAGACTGTGCCGCAAATTCTCCTCTCCTCCTCCTTTGTCCATCCCCTCTCGGACTTGCTCTCCTGTGCACAGCAGAAAGCTCTCCCTCAGCTCACCAATCGGCCCCAAGACGGCAGCCCTGGATCTGACCATCACCCCTTCCTCATCAGCAGCCAACTCACCCACATCCAGTCACTGTCCAGGCATCTCCTCTCCCCCTCCCATAATGACCAGAACCCCCTCTGGCTTCTCTTCTCCTCCACCCACTGCCAAGTGCTCACCCAGCCTACCTCAAGCTTCAGGGATGTCCTCTCCACCTCCCTTCTGCACAAAGGCCCCTCTGGACCTTAGCCGTGGTCCTAGTTCCCCAGAACTCAGCCCATCTGCCGGGGAGGACATCAGCGGAGAGCTGCCTCGCATCGATGCCTTCTGTGGGAAGCTAAGGCGCAGCATCCGCAGGGGTAGGAGCCCACAACATAATCACACTATAATCCACATGACTGCACTACATGTTAACATACTGCCAACACACATTTACGTCCAAGGAGGCCATTTAAACTCTACTATAATTTATGCCATTTAATCAGTACTGAATAAATGTTTAGGATTTTAAATAAAATGATTAATACAAAAATATATATTATGCTGACATATGACATTTCAGTCTCTAATTGTCTATAGATTAATGACAACTTGATTTTGATCTTTTATTGTAACTGTAAGAGGGCTTTCACTATACACTATGTACTTGCTTCCTATGCAGTTTAGTAACACATAATGTGTCTGCACACAGCTGTGCTAGAGTCAGTATCACTTGACAAGTTCATTCCTGAGACTTTGGTCAGCAGTGAGTCTGGTGACATATCACCCTGCCGCTCCCCTTCAACACCCAGACACCTGCGTTACAGACAAGGAGGAGGTATGTCAGTTTTTTACAATAATAATTAAATATATAAAATAAAACAAAAGTACAAAGGTCATAAGGTTCACATTATTGTTGCAGTGACTTCAAGTGACACATCTCGCACAATGTCACCAGCTTCAGCATTTGCCATTGCCACTGCAGCTGCCAGTCACAGCAGCTCCCAGGGTAAACAACATACTACTGCTATTGACACAATTACGGCTACATAAAAATGTCTGAAAATCTGAAAATAAAGAGGTGGGATAGTTTCAGAGTAATTTCAGTGTAGTTAGCTCCTCCCTGCAGCTAGATATAAGCAGTGTCCATCAGCACTCTAACAGAACTGACGAAGCAACTCGGATGAGCTGCGAAACGTTTTCGACCAAATAAACTTTGTCCAGTTGACAAATTGAATTTCTCCCTTTACCATGGATTCTACCTGGACAACTGAGGGATTCTTCACACATAAAAATGTCTGAACATTTTTTCCAAAATATAGATAGCATAGTAACTTTTAGAAATTAGATGTTTTATCATTAATTCAAAACTGCTCTTTTCTAGGCTTTAGCAGCTCAGAAAAAAACTGTGATAAAGAATTCATTATTCGCAGAGCTGCCACCAACCGAGTCTTAAATGTTTTGCGGCACTGGGTGTCAAAGCACTCCCAGGTAAGTTAGCATAAATGAACACTTGGGGGTACAATCCTTATTCCGACATACCGCCACTCCGACAGACCCCCACCCCAACATACCGTCATTCTGACATGCTCCCATTCCAACAACCTACGCATAGTTTGGAGCGTGACCTTTTTTGCCAGAACCAGGACTAAATCAGGACTGAACCAAGACTAAACCAGGACTACACCAGGACTACACCAGGACTACACCAGGACTACACCAGGACTACACCAGGACTAAACCAGGTCTAAACCAGGTCTAAACCAGGTCTAAACCAGGTCTAAACCAGGTCTAAACAGGACTAAACCAGAACTTAACCACGACTGAGTGTCACAGCTGTGAATTCATATTCATACTGAAGAAAGCGTAATTGCAAATTTTCATTTCTTGATGTCGTAACTTTTCAATTTGTATTCTCATGGATAAAATACACACAATACATTTTATGTATGACTGGACTCATTCGAGAGTTTACAAATATTTATTTTGTTATACTACAGGCAAACATGCATGGAATTCCCAAATATGCACAGATTTCTATCTTATGCACATGAATATTTCTGAAAGCTTTCGTACTCCATACATATAGCTCATTCTTGTAGGCCCATGCATTTTTAATAATTACCTTGTGTGTCGGAATGGCGGAATGTTGAAAAAGAATGCCAGCCACTCCGACCAAGGGGGAAAAAAAATGTCAGAGTGCACGGACGTTTGATAAAAGATGGAAATGCCTCCAATCCGACAAATTAGACGTCAGTGTCGGAGTGGAGGTATGTCACACTTGCAGCCAATGTTCCTGATCAGTAGCTGTAAAAGGCCTCTTCTGGGCCAGAGCTTTACCAGGACATGCCAGGTGTGGTTCCTTTCTTGCATGCTTGGTGTGTTCCTGTGGAAAGGTGAACATTCTCCCTAAGAAACTAAGACCAAAACATAATCTTAATGTCTTACCAATATTTCATATGCTTTCTTTATATGCTTTTAACCCTGACTCTTTCTTGACTTCAGGATGGTTTTAGCCTACCTCATCAGGAAGACAGTGTTAATATGTAAAAATAACTTTGTATCTTGCCATTTTTATGTTTTATCTTTCTTATCAGGACTTTGAAATGAACTGTGAACTGAAGTTTGGGGTCATTTGTCTTCTGGAAGAAGTGCTTAAAGATCCAGATCTTCTGCCTCAGGAGCGAAAAGCTACAACAAATATTTTGAGGTTTTACAGAAAAACAAAACAAATCCAAATCCAGAAAATTAGAATGGCTTAAAACTCTGTCTTTGGTTGCAGTGCTATTTCCCAAGAAGATCAAGATGATGGCCAGCTTAAGATTGAAGACATCTTGCAACTGGTCAGTAGGCTACAGTGGCCTCAGTCATTTGAAGTCCACATTAAAATTCTACTCAATTCAAGCAGTTGACAAAAGTACATGTTTTTGACACAGAAAACCTGTCCCCTACTTCACTTCATTGTGGTAAGAAAGGTACTTTTTGGTAATACTTTAGAATATCTTATTACATTTACAATGATTACTGTAGTGGCTAAATTACCCTTCGTGTGTTTGGTAAATTCTTCTTAACATTTTCATGCAATTAACCACTCGATGCAGACGGAAAGAACGAGTCTACTCGTGTTTAAAGTTGAACGACGGTAGAAAACAGTGTTCGCCCTGTCTTTTACTGAAATCTCACACAAGAACACGAACACAGTGTTTACATTCGGTCAATGCGCGAGCTCAAAGCGTGATGGCTCAGCGTCAGCTCCTATTGGCTATACTGTACATCTCTGGAATATTCCAAGCAATAAACTAACGCAAATAAATGCAATTATACTAAATGCAAATTATAAACATAATTAAAGCCGCAAGCGGCGTTGGTCGGGACCTCGCACCTGCGTTTGTTCGTCTTACTGAGACGCACAGCCATACCAAATTTCGTGTGCCTGGCACAATTATCTCACTTCCTGTTGGGCGTGGCCATGACATTGTAGATACCCTGTCAGAACAGACCCTGTCAGACCCTGTCAGACCCTGTCAGACTCTGTTAGACCCTGTCAGACCCTGCATGTGGCCTCCATGCTGAGGCCTACATGAACCTTCGATGCTTGTCCCCACATTGCTGCTTGCAGCTATATCAGATCAAAGGTACAAAGATCAAAGACCTTTGATCAGGGCGTTACCTAGCAACAAATACCTCCCATTCATAACTCATCACTCCCATTCAATAAATACCTAATTTTATCGATCCGCCGTATCGTCATATTACCGCCTATTTGAAAATCCTTCGCAATTTAACATCTCCAACGTCTTAAGATTATGTTCACCAAAATTTAAGCCCATCTGAGGTACGGTGTAGGAGAAGTGTTTCAAATTCCATTCTATGTCCAATACCCAAAAATCACACAAAAGCCCAATTATCTCACTTCCTGTTGGGCGTGGCCATGACATTGCAGTGAGGCGTTTGTTCGTCTTATTGAGATACACATCCCTACCGAATTTCGTGCGCCTATCTTAAACGGTATGCCAGCCCCGAAAGACAACGCGCTAGGGGGCGCTATCGAGCTCCTGGGGGTCCCCGGGGGACGGGACTTTGTGTGGTCGTACTGGCAGCACTTTGTGATGCCCGTGCAAAGTTTCGTTCGTTTTGAAGCATGGGAACATGCTCAAAATTGCCCCAGCGTGTATGAACAAGAATAATAATAATACGGAAACAAAGCAACAACAATAGGGACCTCGTCCCCCTTCGGGCTCGGTCCCTAATAATGCAGTCATAATGCGATCATAAATTCTATAATATACAATCACTAAACAAATCCAAATAATAACACAATAATGACTATATCTGAGCCTAAATTAAATAATAGAAAATGGCACCAACAATTACATTTAATCAGTTCTTACGGTGAGTTACTCTAAAATGTCTTGAGAATCAATACTGCAATTATTGATTATTGAATAATCAGCTAGTTATATCAGTATAATATAATATCAGTTAGCTCAACTGGTAAGTCACTGACTTTCCCCCTGGGGGTTGTGGGTTCAAATCCCCCCCGGGCAATGAGCTAACCAGTGTGGGTCCTTGGGCAAGACCCTTCACAGTACTGCCCCCCGGGCGCCGAAAAAGATGGCTGCTCACTGCTCCTGAAAAGGATGGGTCAAATGCAGAAGTCAAATTTCTCCCGTGTGTCACTGTGTGTGAGACCAAATAAAGACTTAATCTTAATCTTAATTGTGAATAGTTCCCTTAACCCAGTCTATGTGATGAAATGAATTCCACTAAGCGTTGATAGATTATAGGCTATTAACTGTATAACCAACCAAGTTATTTTGTGATTTTTAGGCAGAGAGTCCCAGGACTGAATGTTTTGAGTCACTCTCTGCTATGGAGCTAGCAGAACAGATTACACTGCTGGACCACATAGTGTTCAGAAGTATTCCTTATGAGTGAGTATCAGGATTGTGAAGATGCCAAACAACTGTTTTATACTAAGCCCAACTATACCAAAACCCTAAACAATAATATTGTGTATGTTGTGTATAGGCATATGTATATATGTATGTGTATGAGAGAAGGTTGAAAGTTATATATATATATATAATATAATATTAGGGATGACAACAATTAATCGACTTACGATTAATTGTCGATCAAGACGTTGGTCGAACAAAATGCATTAATTGCAATTAATCACCGGGGCTGCTGAGCACGAGATCAAACCGCGGTGCCCGGTAGGGGTGGGTATTGGCAAAGAAGTCATCATTCAACCACCAGGATTCATCCACGATGCGATACTATCATGATGCATCACGATAGTTGAATTATTGCGATGCATTGCAATATATTCGACATACTTCAGTGAAAATGTACCCCAAAAAAAAGAGGATAACTTAAATATCAGTGGCTGTGTATCTGGGTAGTGTCTTCAGTTTATACAGAACTCTGAACAACTCAATTCATAACTGAATTTATTGAATAACAAAAACAAATAAACCAAACCAATAACAAAAAAGTGCAGAGGATTTTTTCTAAAACAAAAAATGATGTTCAAACATTTGCCATTTTGGAGGCAGCGACCATCATAACAAACAATAACCTTTCACAAAGAAAAAAGTGCATAGGATTTATTTAAAAAAACAACTAATAATTTATTTATTTATTTATTAATATTAAATATTAAATTATTAAATAATAATAATCGCATCAAGAATCGATGCAGTATATTGTGAAAGTTAGTATCGCGATGCATTGTCATGACGATTATTTTGCACACCCTTAGTGCAAAATAATCGTGCCTCAGCCCGAGCCACAAACCAGCCGCACGAAACCAGCAGCGGCACGTGGTGGTTTAATCCTGGTTCAGTCCAGGTTTAGACCTGGTTTAGACCTGGTTTAGTTCTGGTCTAGACCTTGTTTAGTCCACGTTTAGTCCTGGTCTAGTCTCTTAGCCAATCAGGACGCAGAACACAATGTTACACTATAAAAAAAATGTTACACTATTAAAAAAAAGGAAAAAATAAATAAAAAATCCGCAAACCGCGATAGAGCGAGGGATTACTGTATTTTGTTATTCAGCATCAATACATTTGTCTGCTTTTTACTAAGGAATAATTAATTGAGGAATATACAATATAATAATACTATGATATATTTTTGACTCAGTGTTATGTTACTATAGCTTATATTCTTAAAGATCCTATTGAAACACTAAAATTCAGGTGAAAAACGCCGCTTATCAATTAATCGTAAGTCGATCGATAAGGTCAATCAACTATAGATTAATGAATTAATCGATAATTTGCATCCCTAATATATAAATATATATATATATATATACACACACACACACACAGCACCTCAGAAAAACACTGAATTGTTGACATTTTTGCAGATTTATTAAAAAGAAACTGAAATATCACACGGTCAATAAGTATTCAAACCCTTTGCTGTGACACTCATATTTAACTCGGGTGCTCTCCATTTCTTCTGATCATCCTTTAGATCAGTGTTTCCCAACCTTTTCTGTCTTGTGTACCCGCTGAGCCTTTTTGTTATACCTCGAGTACCCCCTCACTCATACGTGTTGATAATTCTCCAAAAGTAGAATGTGACACAACAGATTATTAAATGAAAATGATTTTATTTCATCTCCTTAATTTGAAAATTTAATTCTTATGCATTTTCTCTCTTTTCTTTAACTCAAATTAGAATTTAAAAATTCAAAAAAATCTCCCCCTGCGCCTGGCAGCTACACTGCCGAGTACCCCTTGCAGTGTACCCCCTAGGGGTACTTGTACCCCTGGTTGGGAAACACTGCTTTAGATGTTCCACACCTTCACTGGAGTCGAGCTGTGTTTGATTAAACTGATTGGACTTGATTAGGAAAACCAAACACCAGTCTATAGAAGACCTTACAGCTCACAGCGCAGGTCAGAGCAAATGAGTCATGAGGTCAAAGGAACTGCATGAAGAGCTCAGAGACACAACTGTGGCAAGGCACAGATCTGGCCAAGGTAAAAAAAAAAAAAAAATCTGCTGCACTTAAGGTTCCTAAGAGCACAGTGGCCTCCATAATCCTTAAATGGAAGACGTTTGGGACAACCAGAAACCTTCCTAGAGCTGGCCGTCCGGCCAAACTGAGCAATTGGAGGAGAAAAGCCTTGGTGTGAGAGATAAAGCAGAACTGTGGCTGAGCGCCAGAGATACGGTCGGGAGAAAGTTGTAAAAAGTCAACCATCACTGCAGCCCTCCACCATGAAAGCCCGCATGGAGTTTGCTAAAAAACACCTGAAGGACTTCAAGATGGTGAGAAATAAGATTTTGTGGTCTGATGAGACCAAGATAGAACTTTCTGGCCTGAATTCTAAGCGGTATGTGTGGAGAAAACCAGGCACTGCTCATCACCTGTCCAATACAGTCCCAACAGTGAAGCGTGGTGGTGGCAGCATCACGCTGTGGGGGCGTTTTTCAGCTGCAGGGAGAGGACAACTGGTTGCAATCGAAGGAAAGATGAATGCAGCCAAGTACAGCAATATCCTGGACAAAAACCTTCTCCAGAGTGCTCAGGACTTCAGACTGGGCTGAAGGTTCACCTTCCAACAAGACAATGACCCTAAGCAGCTAAAATAACGAAGGAGTGGCTTCGCAACAACTCCGTGACTGTTCTTGAATGGCCCAGCCAGAGCCCTGACTTAAACCCAATTGAGCATCTCTGGAGAGACCTGAAAATGGCTGTGCACCAACGTTCACCATCCAGCCTGACAGAACTGGAGAGGATCTGCAGGAGGAATGGCAGAGGATCCCCAAATCCAGGTGTGAAAAACTTGTTGCATCATTCCCAAAAAGACTCACGGCTGTATTAGCTCAAAAGGTACTTCTACTAAAAGGGTCTGAATACTTATGACCATGCGATATTTTAGTTTTTCTTTTTTAATAAATCTGCAAAATGTCAACAAATCGGTGTTTTTTTGTGTGTGTCAATACGGGGTGCCGTGTGTACATTAATGAGAAAAAAAATGAACTTAAATTATTTAAGCAAATGGCTGCAATATAACAGGGTGAAAAAATTTAATGGGTTTGAATACTTTCTGTACCCACTGTGTATGTATGTATGTATGTATATATATATATGATATATATATATAAGATAATATTCTCATGATTATAATTTACACATCGAGATCATATTATCCAATATTTAAAGGGAGTTCTTGGGCCAGGGCTGGATGAAGACTGACAAAACAGAGCGCACCCCATATATCATGAAGACTAGTCAGCACTTCAATGAGGTAAATCAGTTAGATAAGATTTCACAATAATATTGTAATCCATAATACATATGAAAATCAATTACTATTTATTATTGAAGTATGCATTTAGTAGTGTTCTTGATTTACCTGTCCCCCATTGGTTACTCTAAATCTAAAATACCTCTGTTGCCTGCAGATGAGTAACCTAGTGGCTTCTCAGATAATGGCCAATACAGATGTGGGTTCCAGAGCTGGCTCCATAGAGAAGTGGTTAGCTGTGGCAGACATCTGTCGCTGCCTCAACAACTACAATGGTGTGCTTGAGATCACATCTGCCCTGAACCGTAGTGCCATCTACAGATTGAAAAAGACATGGGCCAAAGTCTGCAAACAGGTTGGATGTTTCTCTGTGAAGGTCACTAATTTATTGTATTCATTTGTTCATAAGTTTGTTTGTTTTTTTGTTGTTTTTTAAGACAAAAGCACTCATGGACAGACTGCAAAAGACAGTATCATCTGAAGGAAGATTTAAAAATCTTAGAGAAACACTGAAAAAGTAAAAAGAAATAAACAATTATATTCTTTAAGCACTAGTTTAAAAAACAAAACAAAACAAAAGCTATACTCTTTTTATTCTGTGTGCAGCTGTAACCCTCCATGCGTCCCATATTTGGGGATGTACCTCACAGACCTGGCATTTATTGAGGAAGGAACACCTAATTTCACTGAGGAGGGTTTGGTGAACTTTTCTAAAATGAGGATGGTAAACATCAATTGATTTTGCAATGTTGATTGTGTCAAACAGATATCCAATTGGTTCTTTGCTCTTTGCACTAGATCTCTCATATTATCCGAGAGATTCGTCAGTTTCAGCAAGCCCCCTACAGGATAGAGCACCAACCAAAGGTATGATAAGGTTATTGTTGCTAGTATGGTATCATTGTATTTCGGTTAATGTAGTGAATATTTCCTAATTTTCAAGGTGACACAATTCCTTTTGGATAAATCACTGGTAATGGATGAAGACACACTCTATGAGCTTTCACTGAGCATTGAACCTCGAGCGCCTCCAAGCTGAAAATGCACAACAAACTCACATGCTGCACTGCAAGTGTCACTCATCTGCACTGCCTGTAAGGATCTCAGGTGAAAATGTGCCTTTTTGATTTCAAATCGAATTTTGAATCAATTTTTGTTTGTAATACAAAAAGATATACTATCTTTTAAGTAATAGAACATTGTGTGATCTTGGAAGTACAACTTTCTGCAACAGTAAATATAGAACCAAATATTATTGACATTAGTTTAACTCCCTCTCAGTATAATTTTATAATCATTTATAATTTTATAAAATATGCATGATCTGTGGTTTAAGACCTAACAATATCTCTCATGTCATTTTAATATCCCAGGACATTACAGAACATGGGCTTATTGAAATTCTGAGGCTTTTTTGTTGACAATCCTTATACAGATTTTTAAAATGTACCTCTGAAGGTTTCAAAAGGAAGCTAAGATTATATATAAGATTTTATTTATTTATTTTTTTAAGTGATGCTTAGAAAATAGTCAAATTTGTAAACTGTATCAGACAATCTGATTCTAAAACATGTTTACACCTTCTCTCTTCTGTAGCCAGGCTTCACTTGTATTTTTGTTTATTTGATATGTAACTCCATTCCTATTTTTAAGTATTGCTTTCTTACTTCAGTGTTACTATTGTTTATTAATTTTAATAAATATTGTTATTTCCTTGTACAGTTGATAATAAAAGCAAATTTAAAAAAGAAACAATATTCTTATGAGTTAAAAGGGGACATTTCTGGTTGGAAACGTAATGGCTACAAAAGATCAAGGTTGAAAAGGACAGCAGTGTCTGTCACAAGCTGTGCTTAGACCTTAGTGTACGGTTTTCAGTGATTGGCTTCAAGTAACTAATCCCCTGTGAGGGGCGGAGCCCATAGGGTAGACAGCTGAAAAGCTCTTTAACTGGAGCCCTCCTGCTACAGGCCGACCAGCACTCCACAGGTACTGTACCTTCACATTTTCTAAATTGCCAATTCTTCTACATGGAAATAAAATAGCATGATATGTTATACTAAGCATATGTGGATTAAAATGCTCATTTTAATCTTGAGGTTTAGAGTGTGTTAAGGATATACTTTCTATGTCCTGTTAACTGTTGGGAGGTGAAAGGTCACTGAGGGGAGACTTTCATCCTTAGGTTGTCACCTCCTAGTTTGGTGAGCAAAATCATGAAATTCACACAAATCTTCACACACCAGCACAACAATTTTAACATTTTTTGTTAATGCTAAACCATGAAGAAACACAATCAAGATGTAAAATGCCTGCTGACCTCTCTTTGCTGTCACGAGGGTCTGGTCCTGTAACTGGTCCAGAATGTCACTGAGCCATGAGCCAGAGTTGGCTTGGCACTACAGCTTAGAAACTTGTAGCCCCACAGTGATCTATAAATAAAACCTATGAACAAACTACTTCAATTCTGTGGTGTATATTAGCAGAACCACTGAGAAAACGAACTCCCAAAGATTCATTTACTGACAAAACAAAACCTACGGGAAATCCTCGAAGGGCTCAGAAAGAACGTGCTCAAACTGAGATTAACAGTAGGAATAGAATAGGGCCAAGTCAAAGTGGCAACATGCCTTTTGTAAGGGATAACAAATTAATATGTTTTTTTAATGCCTGTAACATACCACCCATCAAATTGCACTTTAACATTTAAATGCATGCAGCTCTATTGTGTGTGTAACAAGTGACTGAAATCACAATCACAACAGCCATTCTTCCTTTGAGAATGTCTTATTATTCTAGAGTTGCTGTCGTCTTTGTCATTTTGTATGTTGGGTGATAATTAGGTTAAAGAGGATCTGCCCCCCCCCCTCTTGTTCCTCTAAGCTTGTTACTGTGCTGCATCAGACCAGTGCAAATCTGCCCAACGGTTGTATGTGTTACATCAATGTCATTAATTGCTCAATACCTGTTCTCCAGTTCTTTCACAAAAAATAAAAAGGATGGCGAGCTCTTTCACACGCCTGATTTCAGGCCGTAACAAGGCCGTCCTGTTGGCTGGTCTGGGTGCTGGAACTATGGCCACCGGCTTCCTGTTGAGTGAGAGTGGCTCTCTGTCTGCTGAAGCAAAGAAGAAGCTGTATCCTCCCAGGTAAGACACAAACTAAAAATGCCCAGAAAATTAAAAACCATGTCTCTCACATCCAAAGCTTATTACAAACCTTATTCAAAACTCAGGGCTGATTCAAAAAAATGACATTATCAAGTGAATTTGCACATTTTTAATGTTTGAATACATACATGCCTTGAGTAAACATCTTCATGTAAAAAGATCAAGGATAATAGCAGCAGTCCTGCAAGATCCCTGTCAGGGCTCTCAAGTCTCACGCATTGAGAGTGTGACACACGCAATTTGACGTGTTCACACGCTCACACGCCACAAATGGCATTTCTCACGCTGATTTCTTTCCTTTTTTTGTGCCCAGAAAATCGGTCTGTGTGGCTTAGTTTATGCAGGCTCCGCGCGTTTTCAGCGAAAAAAAACTCCCCCTGCTCCGGGCGCACGGTCCGAGCGGAGGCCGGAGCAGACGCGCCGTCCCCCGGGCACGTCCTGAGCCTCAGTCCCGGTGCCACGTCTCCTCTGAGACGCACCGACTCCGGTCCCGGTGTCTCCCCCCTCCCTCTCAGCGGGGAGTGCGGTGATGATAAAACAAACTGAGAACCATCAGATAATAACTTAACTTAACGGGAAAAATTGTTAACTCACCCCCCCCCGTCCTCGGAAATTACAGTCTCACGCACGACCCCGCTCAAAGACCCCCTGCCTGACATTCTCAAGTTTCATCTGTGTTGCCTTCGACTCACGCTCAATGTCACAGATTTCCTCTTCTCTTTATAGTTCTGGTAGCCCTTTGGAAAGAACCATTACCTGGCTCTGGGTGGTTTTCTACTCTAATAACAATATTGTGGCAGTTCTTTATTGTAAATAGCATGTACAACAGCAAATTAAAGATGTACTGACTTGTAGCCATATGCTAATAATGACTTTTACATGTGGTTCTGGATTCAGCTCTGACTACCCAGATCTGAGAAAACACAACAACTGCATGGCTTCTGCCCTGACTCCAGCAGTTTATGCCAAACTGAGAGACCAGGTTACTCCCAACAACTGGACCCTGGACCAGACCATTCAGACTGGAGTGGACAACCCAGGCCACCCATTCATTAAGACTGTGGGCTGCGTCGCTGGTGATGAGGAAAGCTATGAGGTTTGACAACTTCTTACTTGATTTGATATGGTGAATGCCACAACACTGGCTTTACATTTTAGTTTCGACCTTCTCCCCAGGTGTTCGCTGACCTCTTCAATCCTGTGATCATCGACAGACATAACGGCTATGATCCAAAAATCATGAAACATCCAACTGACCTGGATGCATCCAAGGTGCTTTTTCTACTTTGATTCTACATCACTACCTCTGATGGAGTGTTCAATATAGTCTCCTCTGCCCAGATAACAAATGGCATGTTTGACGAGAACTACGTGTTGTCCTCTCGTGTGCGTACGGGCCGTAGTATCCGTGGTCTGAGCCTGCCTCCAGCTTGCTCCAGGGCTGAGCGCCGTGAGGTGGAGCGTGTCGTGGTGACGGCCCTGGCTGGTTTGAAAGATGACTTAGCTGGCCGTTACTACAGTCTAGGTGACATGACAGAGCAGGAGCAGCAGCAATTAATAGATGTAAGTTTGAACAAATCATATTCTCCCTATTGAACCATACTCACAGAGAAATAAATACAAATACAATCAAAGAAGTTGTCCATAAACATGACAGCTGATACCAATGTTTTAATAAACCTCCAGTGAATAAAGCATTACATGTAAAATACCTAACCCAAGACGCTGCTCCCACATTTAAGCATCATACTTTTTCTCATCCAACACATCCATGCTGCCAGGATCACTTTCTTTTTGACAAACCTGTATCTCCATTGCTTACCTCGGCCTTCATGGCCCGTGACTGGCCTGATTCCAGGGGGATCTGGTAAGGCCAAAACCCCTTAAATGTACAATTACTAGAACAGAAAACTAGTTGAATTTTAGTAGAGGATGCAATCACTGTAGTTCATTCCTTCTGTCAGTTTTCTTTTCTCAACCTGTCTTTACCCTCTCCACTGATGCCAGGACCACTTCCTGTTTGACAAGCCTGTGTCTCCATTATTGACATGTGCCTTTATGGCCAGAGACTGGCCAGACGCCAGAGGCATCTGGTAGGGTGGGCATGCTCTGCTGCATGTAGTTTTCAGTGTGACATTCCACCAGCAATGTAGTTTTTCTGAATTATAAAAGATGCTGCATGATATTACTTAGTTCCAGTAAAAGAGACTGATTTGGTTTAGTCATGGTTAATAATGACTGCAGTGTTTTACCTGCCCTCACTGTTCTCCTCAGGCACAATAATGAGAAGACCTTCCTGATCTGGATCAATGAAGAGGACCATACCAGAGTCATCTCCATGGAGAAGGGTGGCAACATGAAGAGGGTGTTTGAGAGGTTCTGCAGAGGACTCAAACAGGTAAAGAGGATAGAAATGTTTAAGAAATATACAGTAGCTTAAATAAGTATAAGATTATCTATATTCCCACTAATAGATGAGACTACTATATGCCAAAACCAACATGAATATTATTAGTACTACTATTACTACCTAACTGCCAATAAATTGGTATGATGAATTATACTGCATTATAACACCATACAAAAACAGGAGAAATAGATTATTTGAATAATTTTAATAATTTATCTAAAGAAAACATTAATGACCCAAATATTCCACCATAGTCTCCACCATAGACCCTGCAGGAAACATTGAACCACAAATTTAAGTGGCATTTTAATTCGTAAAGGTGGAACATCTGATCCAGGAGAGGGGCTGGGAATTCATGTGGAATGAGAATCTCGGATACATCCTAACATGCCCCTCCAATTTGGGCACTGGCCTTAGAGCAGGAGTTCATGTTCGGCTGCCAAAACTAAGCAAGGTAACACACATTTGCATCAAAAATAGGTAGCAAGTAATCTTCATGGCTAAGCAATGAGTGTTCTTTCATCTGAAAATTCATTGCAGGATGCACGGTTCTCCAAAATACTGGACAACCTGAGGCTGCAGAAGAGAGGCACTGGCGGCGTAGACACAGCTGCCACAGGAGATACGTTTGACATTTCCAACAATGACCGCCTGGGCAAATCTGAGGTCAACTCTTGACTGCCATTACGTTGATGTCAAGATTCTATTCTGTAGTTTAAATTAATGAAATCTGTTCTTTATGTTCAGGTGGAGCTGGTCCAGATATTGATTGATGGAGTCAACTACCTGATTGACTGTGAAAAGAAACTGGAGAAGGGACAGGATATCAAAATCCCTGCTCCAGTCGCTCAGTTTAAAAAGTAAACTTCCAATCCCTCAATAAGACACGGCAACTTGGGCCCTATGTTCCAAGGTGTGCCCTTCAGTTTTGTTACAGAGACCATTTCCTTTTCCATCCAACTAGATATTTAGTTCTGAAAAAAATGCTACCTCACATCAAGGTCTTTCACTGTAACCCTAATTAAAATAAACATGAATCAAAGTTTGTATGTGATACTTTTTGGTATAAATATTGGTAGTAGAGTTGTGGGGGATACCAAATGAGATGATTTTAGTGTTGTGTATGGTTACGTAGACTGTTGTAATCAGTAGACGGTAGGCCTGTAACGATATGCGTATCGAAACCGAAATCGCGATACGCAGAGCCACGAACCTGTCTCGCGGTGTAAGAAGGCAGAATCGCGACACGCTTTTTCAAACTCCCAGTCATCTTTCAGTACAGATCCAGCCACATGATATGAGCTGATACTGCTACCAAACGTTTAAAAATACTTTTTTTTTAATCATTTTTATTTGACATTAGTCGTCTATTTTAAAATACGTGGGCTAAACCATAAAACTTTTATTTTATTTTTTTCGCCAACCTGCACGCATCCTCTAACTGCGCGTCATGTGACGCAAAAAGTTTAGCTCACACACGCGCAGTGCTCTAACGTGGATGAGATGCCCAGGGAGTAAACAATGGCTAGTTCAAGTAGTCCTGAAATTGCAGACCCTCCGAGCTCATTTAGGTCAGCAGTATGGCAGCATTTCGGATACCCTGTTGAAAATAAGGATGGTAACCGTGTTGTCGACCAGAGCCGTACCATTTGCCATAAGTGTTTTAAGACGCTTCCTCAAGTGGCAGGCAACACTTCCAACATGCAGATGCACATCGCACGCCACCATCCCGAAATTAAGTTAGGTGGAGCCAAGACAGGCATGCAACGGCAGCCTACATTGACGAATATATTAAAAGCAAAGCTGCCAATTAATTCTGACCGTGCACAAAAAATAACGAGGGCAATTGCAATATTTATGGCAATGGATATGCGCCCTTTTTCTGTGGTTGAGAACGAAGGGTTCCAAAATTTGCTAATGGTTGTCGAGCCCCGTTATGAGGTCCCAAGCCGTGCTTATTTTTCTCAGAATGTGCTTCCGAAACTTCTGAAAGAAACAAAGTCTAGGTTAGAGGAAGAATTGAGAAGCACTGACTTCATTGCAGTCACTACTGATGGGTGGACATCCCGTGCTACGGACAGTTATTTAACCATAACCGCACATTACATCAGGGATAACTGGCAAATCGCAAACCCTGTCCTTCAAACACGTCCGGTGTTGGAGAGTCACACAAGTGAGCATTTGTCAGAAATCCTTACACAGGCTATGTCAGATTGGAAAATCACCAGGTCAGACGTCCCCGTTCCCGTTACAACTGACAATGCGAGAAATATTGCAAATGCTGTTGAAGCGGTCGGATTTTTTCCGCATATTAGGTGCTTTGCCCACACTGTCAATCTAGCTGCGCAGAGAGGAATGGCCGTGAACCAGGTGTCCCGACTCCTCAGTAGAGTCAGAAAAGTTGTCACTTTTTTCCACAAGAGCACTACAGCTGCAGCTGTGTTAAGTGACAAACAGAAGATGCTGCGTTTGCCATCACATAAGCTAGTGCAGGACGTTGCTACTCAGTGGAACCAGTGTTGCCAACTCCCCAGCACTGGAAGTAGCTATTGGCCCGCCCAGAAGTAGCTAAAAGTAGCTAGACGAGGGGGGGGGGGGTCTATAGTTTGCTTTTTTATTTTTTTTGTGCTGTAGTTTAACTAAAGCTTTTTATTTATTTTTTATTTTTTTGTGCTATAGTGGGCAAACTTTTTTTTTTTTTTTGGTGCTAAAGAACTAGCTTTTTTAAACTTTTCTGTGCTGTACAACTAGCTTTTTAAGCAGTGCTACTTGTGACTTTGTGTCGCCAAAAAGAAAAAGAAAACAAATCAGAGCGCATAGGCATACACTTATTGAGAATCAGAGCCTCTGGCAGAGGACTGACCAGACTCCGAGGCGATCTGACGAGATGGGAGGGAGCAGAGGAGAGACTGGTGAGTGTCTGTCTGCCTGTGAGTGAGTGAGGGAAAAAAAAACCTCTCTGCCTGTGTCCCTCTGTCTCTTTCTCTGAACGGGGAAAGAGAGAAAATGGCGCAATTATTTTTTCCCCCTCCCGCGATCTTGGAGCCTCTGATCACCAAAAAAAGTCGCTAGATTTGTCGCTAGTCGCTTTTGTCTAATTTTCTCGCTAGGGGGGTCCAAAAAGTAGCTAAAAATAGCGACAAAGTCGCTAAGTTGGCAACACTGAGTGGAACTCGAGCCATGATATGCTGGAGCGCTACCTTGAGCAGCAGGCTGCTGTTTTCACCGCTTTCACGGACGGAAGTGTAAAAAAAAATATCAAAGACATTGTCACTCTCTCTGATGCTGACGTGACACTAGCAGAGGATGTGGTTCAGGTTCTCAAACCACTGAAAACGATTACCAACCTAATGAGCACTGATCAGACGCCCACTCTATCAATGATTCTGCCACTGAAACACAGAATTCTGACCTCAATGATGCACAGTGGCTCTGACTCAACAACAGTTAAAGAAATGAAGACTGCCATTACAACTGATTTTGAGGATCGGTACCCAGATACAGATGAGGCCCTAACTGACTTCCTCCATGTGAGCACTGCACTTGACCCTCGATTCAAATCTCTGTCTTTCCTGGATGAGGCCACCAAAACCACAACATTCAACAGCCTGACTGAGAGACTTCTGGAAGACTTTTCACAGACTGCTCAGGTATTTAACTTTTAATATTGATATAATTAATTTCAGTAAAGTGCCGTTATAAACCTATAATTAAAATCAGCATTTGCACATGACTTTGCACACTTTTATCAAACTGGCTACACTCTAATCTTACCTTGCATTATTGAATGGATTTCATATGTTACATTGATGTTTTATCTAACACACACAAATATTATGTTTCAATCGTGTTTTTGTCTTAGGTCCAGACTGTCAGGGAGAAGAGAGACGAGGAATCAGAGGAGGCCTCCATCAGTAGTGCCAGTGCCAGTCCTCCTCCAGCAAAAAGAGCACCAATAGCTGAACTGTTTGGAGACTTATTTCCAAGTCCAACAGATCAAGGAACATCCAAGCCTTTCTCTCTGGTGGTAAAAGAGGAGGTACAACATTACAGAGCAGTGCAAAGCCCCTCAGTGGAGTCAAATCCACTGATGTGGTGGAGAGACAATGAAAAACAGTTTCCCCACTTAGCCAAGATGGCTAAGCGTTTTCTAGGAATCCCTGCCACATCTGTCCCCAGTGAGAGAGTGTTCTCCACTGCTGGAGACATTGTCACAGCACAGAGAGCAAGCCTTTCACCGGACAATGTGGACATGATGGTGTTTTTGAAAAAGAATTTCAAAATATCTTAATCAGCCAATCAGGTTTGGTGAAGCACAAACTGTTTATTTGGTTTAACTAACTTGATTATTAGTTTACAGCACCAGTGCAAGTCTGCTACCTCACAATGAAAGGGAGCTATTTCATTTAATTTTAATTTACTCAATGGAGTAGCATTTTGTTTTATATATATATAGTTATATATGTGGTTATTTATTTTTCTGGTTTTCCTATATTTTTAGGCCAATTCAAGCCTGCTGCTTAAGAATTAAAAAGGAAGCTACTTTGTTACTACCTTTCCTCAGTGGAGTTGAATTCCATTTAATTTTCAACATTATTATCATTATTATTTTTTACAGAAACTACTGAAATGTTTATTTATTGATTTGTTAATTTTTGCTATACTTCACATTGTTCAATTGTACTTCAATTGTTAAATAAATGTTGTTTAAACAAAATGCCCTTTCAATTTAAAAAAATCGTGGGGTGTATCGAACCGTGTGTCAAAAATCGTGATACAAACCGAATCGTGAGTTGGTGTATCGTTACAGCCCTAGTAGACGGTCATAACCCACCATCTCTTTGAAAATTAAACATTACAGAGAACATGAGATTTGTAGTATTTTTATAAACTTTACTTTTTCTTACAATAACTCTTACTTATATTAGGCAGAAATGTGTCACAGTACATTGTATTAATAGAAAAGGAACATGTTGAGTGTTGGGGGGCAGTTAAGTAATAAAGAGGCATGAAGACAGAACCACTGTGAAATTCTATAGTAAATATTGAGCCTACAGTTACAACCCATTTGCATTAACTTCGTAATTCAAATCTGAAAATAAAATGCAAGAAAAAAATATAGTATTATTTGCAATCTGAACCTTATTTCGGTAATAAAACACGCTGATTTACTCACCCATATCACTTTAGTGAGATTTGGAGCAGTTCCGTAGATTTGGTAGGTCAGGATATCCGGGTAACGTGAGTGCTCAGGGCACAATGTTGCGGTCAACAAATAACACAAACTTTAGCACTTTTCAAATCACAGAAGCTCAATGTGTCAGCATAGATTTTTAAGTGGAGTCAAAAGCGGCCTGAAACCCGATATCCAGCTATAGTTTCTTTTGATGATGTCATCATAGAGGACAGCGCGCATGTGCAAATTCCCCAGCTGTCAGATCTCTGTTACAGTCCGAAAGAAGCTAAGACGACGAAAACATCTCCGCTTGAGAAAATGGTGCGAACATGCATTTATCCAGGTTGCGAAAACAAAATGACATCTTGGACGAAGTTGAGCTTTCACAGGCTTCCTCATCCGGAGCTACTTGCTTTGAGAATGGACCCAGACATGAAAGGCAAAGCTGTAAGACGTTTGGACCATCGTGTTTGCAGTACTCACTTCAGTCTGGACGATTTTTTACCAGCAAAGGAAAAGAAGGAAGGCCAGCGGATTCAGCGCGGTTCAGAGAAGTAATGCGATACCCATGGCTGTTATCCTGTGCGCTGCTCCTCAAACTGTCTTCGCTTCCTTCTTTCTAATATCTCATCCGTATACTCAGGCTCAAAACGATAGGGACGGCCAGCATACTCAAATAAGTCCTCTTCAATCTCAAAGTCCGAATCTTCAGCCATGTGTCGCTCGCAACAGAAAAGTTCAGAGTGGTGTTTATCTGCGAATCAGCTGGGGAATTTGCACATGCGCGCTGTCCTCTGTGATGACGTCATCAAATGAAAATATAGCTGGAAAATATAGCTGGATATCGGGTTTCAGGCCGCTTTGGACTCCACTTAAAGTCTACGCTGACACAGCGAGCGAAAAGTGCTAAAGTTTGTCTTATTTGTTGACCGGAACATTGTGCCCCGAGCACTCACATTACCGGGATATCCTGACCTACCAAATCTACGGAACTGCTCCAAATGTCACTAAAGTGATATGGGTGAGTAAATCAATGTGTTTTATTACCGAAATAAGGTTCAGATTGTAAAAAACGTTAATATTCCTTTAAGAACGACCCTGGTGGCAATAACATGCCATTACAGTCATTGTAGTCAGAGTCGCATGTGCCAAATGATGGACAGTAGAAACTTCCTGTATATGAGCGCATGAAGAGTCAAATGATACTTGTCACTGTTGCCTTCTCAGTCCATAGGTCGCTTTTCACTGTATTTTTTTGTGAATTCTTCAGCATTCCTCATAAACTTTGCCCGATCTTTTGTGTATTCTTCTGCCAGATCGGCCCTCAATGGGTGTTCAGGCTCTGGGGAGTTCACCAGAGCAACAAGAGAGTGAATCACTAAAGGAGATGAGAGAAAGAGGATACAAGAATGTTATTCATTACGGTAGTTTAATCAGTCAGTGTTTTAGTACCATCATTAAATAATGCAAGGAGCACTGTAATCCATGTGTATAAAGTTAATTATCTCTTCTTTTAAGAGGTGATAGAAGTATAGTACATTTGCTATAAATCCAGGCTCGCAGTGGGCCCTTCAGTACTTTTTCAGGTCAATTGTTTATTTGCTTTTCAAGAGAGGTGTCCAAGGTAATGCCATACTTATGGAGATTTATATTTTTTACACTTCACTGTAGATGTTTAATGCTTTTGTAGCTGTTCACAGGCTGAGGAGATTGCAGATCTGAAAACCATTTGTGAACCATGACTTTTGCAGAAATGTGCAAATAGGAGATCCTTTTTGAATGATGGAACTTCATTGGCAGTGCGTACACTTATGTAACCAGGTTATTCCAGGTTTGTATTTTTCACTCTAAAAGATTTTAGGTTTGATTTGCAAAGAACTAATTACATAATAGTTTAATTGAGGGGGAAAATTATCACTATTATCTCAATCTATTATCCATTGTTTACATCTGAAACATAATATTAATCACATAATAAAAGTGTGTGTTGTGGACTGTGTATTTTAATTTGTATTAACTAATTTAGTGAAGTGTGGACACTGGACAAACGTGACTGCTTTCATACCTTGGAAAGTTCTGGTGGCTGGCTTCCAGTTCTCAGGACTTATGATGGGTAGGCAGACTTGGCCCTTGTCATCAATGTTTGGATGGTAAATTTTTGTCTTGAATGTGATTTTTGGTGGTTTAAAGGGATACTCTGCTGGAAAGACTATCTCAATTCGAAAAGCTCCTTTGTCATATGGTGGACAATCCTGATTTTACAGAAATATGTCAGTATTTTAAGAATGCATTTAGGAAGGACAAATCTCTGGTACTTACAGAAACAATGAGACCTTGCCAGTTCAAAATATTTGATTCATCCACAATTAAGTTGCGAAAATGTTGTATTCCTGAATTTCGAATATCTTCAAGTTCCTATAGGAGAACAAAAACAGATTTGTCAAGAGTAAAAAAAACAGCCCTCACAATTCAACTTAGATCAAATCAAAGTTTATTTATATAGTGCCTTAGAACAGCCTAAAGATGTGCAAGGTGCTTTACAGAATACAAATAAAAGCAGTAGTAAAAATACCAAGCGTAATATGGGCACCATAAAGGTATGTATCAAAGGCTAGCCTGAATATGTGAGTTTTAAGCTGAGCACTGAAGATCACAAAACAACAAAATTACTTTTTTATGCAACACACCTTTGCTAACATTTTGCTGTACCTAACGCTTAACCACATGACATGGTATTACTTTAAATTCAGATAAGTGCTCATTTTAATTGGATAAATTAATTAGGTTATGGCAAAGCCATAGAACACATTTGTTTTACTGAAATAAAATGAGCAATTTAAAGTTAAATCTGACTGTCCATTCTTACAACCACATAAAAAAGACAATTCAGATCAGTTACAAAGGGTACATTCAACTGTGTTGAGTTTGAAAAATAAATCATGACCCAATAACTTTTTATAGATATGGAAAAACACTAACAAAGTACCAGTCTCGTCATTAGTAGGTCTATTTGTTGGGAGAAGGGGTGTCATTAAAAAAAAACATATTTCTAGATATGAAAGAAAGTGTCAACAGAAATATCAGTAGGTTTTGAAAAAGTGCCTAGAAGAAATCATATGTAAAAACTAAATTAAGTTTTAGATTTACTTGATTAGTTTATTCTACTAATATCACGCATGTTTAAACACACAAATCCTGTATATTTAGGGTACGTTCTTCTTTCAAAGAGAAAACACTCCAAGCCACCTTGTGATGTCATATGGTTATACAGAAGTGCTCCACTGCGTTTTTAAACTCCATAAACCTTCACTAGAATCATTTGGTTAATTTCAGCCATAGAATTGCCAAACTACTGAACAAAAGGTAAAAGGCTTCATGACCGCACAAAGTGAAACAGAGCATTTTGAGTTTTGGAGCTGTAGACAGACAAATCATAAAGGATTACTCAAACATGTGTGAATAAAACTAAACACAACTTCAGGTATGTTTTTAACATGGCTAAAATATAAGTCAATATGCAAGTCAATTTTGTGAAATACTGGACTTCTGATTAATAGCACTTAAGTTATTTAGTTTTGGACACGATCCATACAAATATTGGCATGCTTTACAAAAGCTAGCTCAAGTTCTGTTTTATTCTCTCCAGTTGTGTCCAAAAGTTTGTGACAGTAGCTTATGATACATACAGTATAAGATCTGAGCCTCTGACGTAACACAACCCTACCCAAAAGGCTCCATGTTTGGCAAGCTCCTGCACTGACAGTGCGTAAAAGTGTTTATACCTGCGTAAAACACAACAAAGATTTGCTATTAACCAAAACTACAATTTCAATCAACAACAAATGCAATGTGTTGGTTTAAAGGTGATTTATCAGTGCTTTACTGTAATAAAAAGCCCTTGGTTTATTCTGCCGCTCAGGCAGTGTCATCTTGCTTTCGATTTCAGTGACAACTGAGCACTTCTAACAGCCAAGACTTACTACTGCTTACACAGAAAAGATGGTTTACGTTGTTTAATGTGTGTGTGAATTACTTTAGACAACGTACCTTGCAAAGTCGCCTAGTAGTTGCCATTATAGACAGGAGTTTGCTTTTTCTGCTTTCTGTTTCTTCCTGTTCCTTCTTGACTTCTCTGAGTTTATTCTTCTTCGGGCTTCACCGGTCGTTAGCAGAAAGAGTCAATGCGCACACTACCGTCACCTTCTGGAGAGGAGTGTGTAAAGCCAGAGACTGTATCCAGACTAAGGTAACTCACTTACCTGGAAATCCAAAAGATCAAAGATCAAAGTCAGCTTTATTGTCAATTTTGCCATATGTGTTCAACATACAGTGAATCGAAATTTCGTTTCTCTCTGGCCCATCCATCCATCCATCCATCCATCTTCTTCCACTTTTCCATTTCTGGGTCACGGGAGCAGCAGTCCAAGCATATTTGCTGCCCAGAACACAACGCCCCAGCCCCCATGAATCTTCCCGCGGGTGGTGAGTCCTGAAATGTTGAAATAAATCTTGGGACAAAAGAAATACTAATAATAAAATATAGCTGCAAGCAGCAATGTGGGGCCAAGCACCGAAGATTCATGTAGGCCTCAGCATGTAGGCCACATGCAGGGTCTGACAGGGTCTAACAGAGTCTGACAAGGTCTAACAGAGTCTGACAGGGTCTAACAGGATCTGATAGGGTCTAACAGAGTCTGACAGGGTCTAACAGAGTCTGACAGGGTCTAACAGGGTCTGTTCTGACAGGGTTAGACCCTGTCAGAACAGACACATCAAAGACAGATCAAAGGTTGCTAGGTGCGTTGCTAGGCAATTGACAAATTCCTGCAACTTTGACCTGCTGGTGCCACTAGACGGTTGGGGCTGGGGGCCTATAAATCGCTGTGGGTAATGAGGAGACTGGCTGGAATGTGCATGCCAAATTTCACAACTTTTTACCAGACGGTTCTAGGGGTTGCCATAGACTCCCATGGTGAAAGGAATATAAAAATATAGCTGCAAGCAGCAATGTGGGGCCAAGCACCGAAGGTTCATGTAGGCCTCAGCATGTAGGCCACATGCAGGGTCTGACAGGGTCTAACAGAGTCTGACAGGGTCTAACAGAGTCTGACAGGATCTGACAGGGTCTAACAGAGTCTGACAGGGTCTAACAGGGTCTAACAGAGTCTGACAGGGTCTGACAGGGTCTGTTCTGACAGGGTTAGACCCTGTCAGAACAGACACATCAAAGACAGATCAAAGGTTGCTAGGTGCGTTGCTAGGCAATTGACAAATTCCTGCAAATTTGACCTGCTGGTGCCACTAGACGGTTGGGGCTGGGGGCCTATAAATCGCTGTGGGTAATGAGGAGACTGGCTGGAATGTGCATGCCAAATTTCACAACTTTTTACCAGACGGTTCTAGGGGTTGCCATAGACTCCCATGGTGAAAGGAATATAAAAATATAGCTGCAAGCAGCAATGTGGGGCCAAGCACCGAAGGTTCATGTAGGCCTCAGCATGTAAGGCGCATGCAGGGTCTGACAGGGTCTAACAGAGTCTGACAGGGTCTAACAGGGTCTAACAGGGTCTAACAGGGTCTAACAGGGTCTGACCGGGTCTAACAGAGTCTGACAGGGTCTAACAGAGTCTGACAGGGTCTGACAGGGTCTGTTCTGACAGGGTCAACCCCCTGTCAGGTGCGTTGCTAGGCAATTGACAAATTTCTGCAACTTTGACCTGCTGGTGCCACTAGACGGGGCTGGGGACCTATAAATTGCTGTGGGTAATGAGGAGACTGGCTGGAATGTGCACTTCCTATATGATAAGAAGATGAATAATAATAATAATTAAAGCCGCAAGCGGCGTTGGTCGGGACCTCGCCCCTGCGTTTGTTCGTCTTACTGAGACGCACACCCATACCGAATTTCGTGTGCCTGGCAAAAATGGTAAGCCATATCGGACAATTTTTCCTGTTAGGGGCTCAGCTAGCGGTAGATTTCTGACAGTTCACTGGCCTGTCGTTATTTGGCATGAAAATCTTGGTAGTCCTCATCTACATTACCCTGTGAAGTTTTAGTCTGAGGAAGAACTCCAAATTCAATGAAAACCTCCCATTCATAACTCATAACTCCCATTCAATAAATACCTAAGTTTATCGATCCGCCGTATCGCCTATTTGAAAATCCTTCGCAATTTAGGTACGGTGTAGGAGAAGTGGGGGCGCTATCGAGCTCCTGGGGGTCACTGGGGGACGGGACTTTGTGTGGTCGTACTGGCAGCACTTTGTGATGCCCGTGCAAAGTTTTGTTTTGAAGCATGGGAACATGCTCAAAATTGCCCCAATTATCTCACTTCCTGTTGGGCGTGGCCATGACATTGTAGATACCCTGTCAGAACAGACCCTGTCAGACCCTGTCAGACCCTGTCAGACTCTGTTAGACCCTGTCAGACCCTGCATGTGGCCTACATGCTGAGGCCTACATGAACCTTCGATGCTTGTCCCCACATTGCTGCTTGCAGCTATATCAGATCAAAGGTACAAAGATCAAAGACCTTTGATCAGAGCGTTGCCTAGCAACAGATACCTCCCATTCATAACTCATCACTCCCATTCAATAAATACCTAACTTTATCGATCCGCCGTGTCGTCATATTACCGCCTATTTGAAAATCCTTCGCAATTTAACATCTCCAACGTCTTAAGATTATGTTCACCAAAATTTAAGCCTATCTGAGGTACGGTGTAGGAGAAGTGTTTCAAATTCCATACCTAACTTTATCGATCCGCCGTATCGTCATATTACCACCTATTTGAAAATCCTTCGCAATTTAACATCTCCAACGTCTTAAGATTATGCTTACCAAAATTTATGCCCATCTGAGGTACGGTCTAGGAGACCCCCCACTGGGGGTCCCCCAGTGGGGGGTCTCCCAGGGACCCCCAGGTCCCCCAGGGACGAGACTTTGTGTGGTCGTACTGGCAGCACTTTGTGATGCCCGTGCAAAGTTTCGTTTGTTTTGAAGCATGGGAACATGCTCAAAATTGCCCCAGCGTGTATAAACAAGAATAATAATAATACGGAAACAAAGCAACAACAATAGGGACCTTCGTCCCCCTTCGGGCTCGGTCCCTAATAATAATAATAATCTTGAGACCAGAACATCAAAGGAAAGATCAAAGGGTTACTAGGCAACTTGCCTAGGCAACAGAAAGCAATTCCTATAGGGTGCCCAGCACCTTCGGTGCTTGACCCCCTAATAATAGGAATAATAATAATCCTGAGACCAGAACATCAAAGGAAAGATCAAAGGGTTACTAGGCAACTTGCCTAGGCAACTTGCCTAGGCAACTTGCCTAGGCAACTTGCGTCATAAAGAGAGCGTCATAAAGAAAAGACGAGGGGAAGGGACTTATGAAACGCGACTCGGAGTCTCGGGGAGCCCCCGGAGCCTTTTAACGCGTCTTGTAACCTCATCAAGGTCCGCCTCAATATCGTCACTGCTGAAGTCCATCCGCACTCCAACCGCGTCCGCACCCGTGGTAGCGGGCCCAGAGGGGCCCGCGGGGACCAGACCACACGGGGCCGGAGCGGACGAGGGCCGGGCGGGCTCAGTGGTCCGCCCGTCCCGAGGGGACCCGTCCCTCCCGGCCCGAGATTTGAGCTTCGGGCGGTCCCGGGCGGTCCCGGAGCCGCAAGGCCCGGGGGTCTGGACCTCAGACAGCGCCGCTCCCTCCGCCTCGGGGCCGAGACGCTGGACCATAGCAGCATCTTTCCCCCTCCCCGGCTCAGCCCCCGCCGCCACAGCCTCAGGGTGGAGGCCCCCCTCGGCTCCACTCCCATGCGAAGAGGAGGCGCGAGAAAGCAGCCCCTCGCCCACCTTCATCACGAGTGCCTGTGCACTCTGAATCACAGCATCTTGGACAGCCTCACTGTCCATACTCGAGGCGGCGGGGGAGGGGGCAGGCCCAGCCACAGGGCCGCCACCACCACCCCCTCCCGCGCTCCGCTCCTCCAAGCCAGAGTCACGGCGACCCGAGCACCCAGCCCTGGGCTCCGTCACGAGTGCCCATGCACCCTGAATCGCAGCATCTTGGACAGCCTCACTGTCCATACTCGAGGTGGTGGGGGAGGGGGCGGGCCCAGCCCCAGCCGCAGGGCCGCCACCACCACCCCCTCCCGCGCTCCGCTCCTCCGAGCCAGAGTCACGGCGGCCCGAGCACCCAGCCCACCACGCGGAGCCCAGCCCTGGGCTCCGCGCACTCCCGGGCGTAATGCCCCTGACTCCCGCACTTCCAACACAGGAAGCCAGGGCACTCACGCAACACATGGCCTGGCTGGAGACACCCTCTGCACACCTTCATCTGCCCGTCGTGTATGACCCTAAAGTACGCGGGCCCTTCCGTAGTGTTGAATCTGGCAGAATACGGCAGACTTGACAGCGGCAGTGAAACGCACCCTGACAAACCTGGTGCCGTCAGTGATGCCAGTCCCTGGCCACACTCTCCACCTCGCCTCGGAGACAGCGGAGACTCCCCAGGAGTGGAGCTTCTGCAAAATGTCCTCCTCACTTCAGGTACATAATAGTACATATTTCATCACCACAATAACATTCACAAAGCACTCAGAAGACACATCGGGGGATGCGGGTACGGGAATAAACACCACTGGGCACAAGGGCCAAGAGAAACAGGGGGAATGTAGAGGACCAAAGGGATGAAGAAAGGGGCCTGGGGGAGAGCAAAGGTGATGCAGTGCAAACAGATTTTTGTGTTTCCTCTGCCATCGGATGGCCAGTCTCTTTATCCGGGCTTTCGCCCCATCCCACCAGTCTATCAGAGAATCATACACTTCAATTTCAGTATTGAAACAGTCGTATAACCTCTCCATTTTCCGAATGAAGCTGGGATCGTCCAGGGGACCCATCAGACGCGCCTCGGAGTCACGGCGCACTCAGAGGACCTCCGGAGCCTCTTAACGCTTTGTCTAACATCATCAAGGTCCACTTCAACATCGCCACTGCAGAAGTCCATCTGCTCTCCCACTGCACCCGCACACGTGGTAGCGGGCCCAGAGGGGCACGCGGAGGCCGGACCACACGGGCCCGGAGCGGAGATCTGATCACACGGGCCCGGAGCGGAGACCACATCACACGGGGCCGGAGCGGACGAGGGCTGGAGCGGACGAGGGCCGGAGGGACTCGTCCCCCATGGTCTGAGATCTGAGCTTCGCCCCGTTCGTCTTCCGGGTGCGGCCAGACCCGGGGGCCCGGACCCCGGGCCGCTCCCCCCGCTCCGGGGGTGAGGCGCTGGACCGCAGCAGCATCCGTAGCAGCATTCGGCTCAGCTCCCGCCGCCACGGCTACAGGGCGGAGGCCCCCCTCAGCCTCACCACCCCGCGAAGAGGAGGCGCGTGGAGGCAGCCCCTCATCCCTCGCCGTCACGAGTGCCTGTGCACTCTGAACCACAGCATCCTGGACAGGCTCACCGTCCCGACTCGAGGTGACGGAGGAGGGGGAAGAGGAGGCGTGTGGAGGCAGCCCCTCGCCCTCCGCCATCACGAGTGCCTGTGCACTCTGAATCACAGCATCCTGGACAGGCTCACTGTCCCGACTCGAGGCGACGGAGGAGGGGGAAGAGGAGGCGCAAGGAGGCAGCCCCTCGCCCTCCGCCATCACGAGTGCCTGTGCACTCTGAATCACAGCATCCTGGACAGGCTCACTGTCCCGACTCGAGGCGACGGAGGAGGGGGAAGAGGAGGCGCAAGGAGGCAGCCCCTCGCCCTCCGCCATCACGAGTGCCTGTGCACTCTGAATTACAGCATCCTGGACAGGCTCACTGTTCCGACTCGAGGCGACGGAGGAGGGGGCGGGTCCAGCCTCAGCTGCAGGGCAGCCACCATCACCTCCCGCGCTCCGCTCCCCTTGGCCAGAGTCACGGCGGCCCGAGCACTCGGCCCTGGGCCCCGCGCACTCGCGGGCGTAATGCCCCTGACCCCCACACTTCCTACACAGGAAGCCAGGGCACTCACGCAACACATGGCCCGGCTGGAGACATCCTCTGCACAGCTTCACCTGATAGTCGTGTATGACTCTAAAGTACGCAGGCCCCTCCTCAGTGTCAAACCTGACAGAATACGGCAGAGACCTGACAGCGGCAGTGAAGCGCACCCTCACAAACCTGGTGCCGTCCGCGATGCCAGTCCCCGGCCACACTTTCCTCCGTATCCCAGAAACAGCGGAGACTCCCCAGGAGTTGAGTTTCTGCACGATTTCCTCATCCCGGACGTATGCCGGCAGGCCCAAGAAGGAGACCACCATCTCGTCCCTGCCGATGGCTCGCCCATGGACCCTGGTGTCGCCGATCCGGAACCCATCCAGCAGCTTTTCCTTGGCTGCCTGGGACGCCACCGTTATCTCGTACTTATCCTTGGTCACCATGCGGCAGGCAAGGACAGACCCGCAGATCTCCTGCGCGGCCCTCAGCAAGGCCATAGGGGACAGGCCCGCTCTACCCACCAGGTCCAGAAGGACCGTCAGATCTTTACGGTATTCTACATCCATATCCTCCCTCGCATCACCACCATTTTTCCTGGTACGATCCTCATTCTTACCACCCGCTTCCTCAGGCGCCGCCGGGCCTCGGGGCCCTGCGGGGGTTGTCATTGCGCTGCCCGCCCGGGGGGGGGGGGGCAGAGCTCGCGGAACACGGTGAAACCGCCACCCCCGCAGCCGGGGCGCTGGGAGGAGGTGAGCCAACAACCTTTGAAAGGAGCTGAAAAGCCAAAATTGTCCAAAAAGTTCAAAGAAGGAAACGAAAAAAACACCAAACTAGGCCCGCTCCGGCGGAGCGCACCGTATGTACGTGTGCTCGTTTTGAAGGTGCCTAGCACCTTCGGTGCTTGTCCCCTAATAATAATAAGAATCAGGAGACCAGAACATCAAAGGAAAGATCAAAGGGTTGCTAGGCAATGTCGCTAGGCAACGCAGAGCAAACACTATAGGGTGCCTAGCACCTTCGGTGCTTGGCCCCTAATAATAATAATAAGAATCAGGAGACCAGAACATCAAAGGAAAGATCAAAGGGTTGCTAGGCAACGTCGCTAGGCAACGTCGCTAGGCAACGTCGCTAGGCAACGTCGCTAGGCAACGTCGCTAGGCAACGTCGCTAGGCAACGTCGCTAGGCAACGTCGCTAGGCAACGCAGAGCAAACACTATAGGGTGCCTAGTAGCACCTTCGGTGCTTGGCTCCTAAATATAGCTGCAAGCAGCAATGTGGGGCCAAGCAGTGACCCAGCCTAATTTGATGACGTGCGTTTTTGAAAATCAAAAGTTACAAGCAGAAATGTCCCTCAAATTTTGACCTGTTGGTGGCGCTAGAGGGTTTGAGCTGGGGCCCTGTAATTTTTTGTGGGGAATCCTGGGAAAGACGCGAACATCTGTGAAAAGTTTGAAAATAATCCTATGAAGGGTTCCTGAGATATGAGCTCACTTCGGCTAGATCAAAGATCAAAGATCTTTGATGTAGCCGAATCAATTCACGCGCGTTGCCTAGCAACGGGTGCTAGTATCGGGTGCATAGAATTGACCTGTTGACCTGCTCGTGGCGCTAGAGGGTTGGGGGTGGGCAGTGGTGAAAGTAGTTTTCATTTCTTACAGGTGCTATAATGTCCAGTGCATCACTTTACCGTTAAAAAAAAAAAAAAAAAACACACTTTTTTTTTGTTTTTTTTACGTTTTACACCTTTTTCATAGATAAATAACTTTTAATATACTTAATTATTTCATATTTTTTTAGTCAGCATAAACCCTCTCTTACAGGATGGCAGCACGCCGGCCTTAAATCTTCTACCAGTGCGCAGCACCGCCTCGCAATGGTTTAGGCTACTTTCACGGCTACAGTCAGATAAGTTTTGACAATCCTTGCTTAACAGACTGCAGATATCTCTGCATGAGAGTTTCGGGTAGCTTTCAGTTATTCTCGAATGGCATTGTGTGGTTGTTTGTGTTTTCTACTTAAATAGCGGACCTTACTTTTTTTTTTTCAAATGTGGGTTTTGGCCACCATTAACAATATTCTCTTAGCGGTGCTACGTACCGGCTGTGAATTTTATACCGGTGCTGCGTTCCGGTGCACACCGCTTTACTTTCACCACTGGGGGTGGGGGCCTATAAATTGCTGTGGGTAATGAGGAGACTGGCTGGAATGTGCATGCAAAATTTCACAAGTTTTTACCAGACGGTTCTAGGGGCTGCCATAGACTCCCAGAGGCGGAGGAATATATAATAATAATAATAATAATAATAATAATAATAATAGGAATCAGTAGAAAGACTATGGGTGCCTCGCAGCTTCGCTGTTTGCCCAAAAAGGGGGGCAGTAGCTCAGTTGGTAGAGCGTTCTCTCTGGCCAGGTAGTGCAAAAAAAGACAGTGTACAAAATACAATATAAAGACAAAACACAACAAAAACTATCTAAGACAAAAATCTAAAACTAAAATCTAAGATCTAAGATCTAAAATCTGAAAGCAGTGCAACATAATAAATAAATACCTATTTACAGATGTCCAAAAATGTGCAGTGTGCATCAAAAATGTGGGGGGGGGGGATAACAATCTCCTTGGTCTTTTCAACATTAAGAAGGAGATTGTTATCGCTGCACCATTTGGTCAAAAGACTCACCTCACTCCTGTAGTTTGTCTCATCATTATTAGAGATGAGACCCACCACAGTCATATCGTCCGCAAACTTCACAATGTGATTGGTGCTGAAGGCCGGTGAGCAATCGTGGGTCAGCAGAGTGAAGAGCATCGGACTGAGCACACAGCCCTGGGGGGCTCCTGTGTTCAGTCTAATGCAGCTTGAAGGATATGTCTCTGTATTTGTTATACAGATCCAAGCCGCTGGTACAGCTGTGAATCTGGATTTTTCCAGGCAGCTAACTCACCACTAAAGGCCTGATTTTTCACTGACTAACACACCTGACTATCTCTCCTTAACAGGAGAGGTACAGGTACACTGTGTAACTTTTTGGTTGGGGGTCCGTCACATGGTTGTTTCTATGGATATGCCATTTCTTTGCAATGTTCCACAGTACAACATTAAACAGTTCCACCAGATGAGGACCGTTTTGGTAGCACAAGTGACAAGCAGTCTACATTAGCGCTGCGTTTGTTGTAAATATTTTTATCCATTCAGACTTGACACAAGACACTATTAACTGATAAGCTACATAAGAAAAAAACAACAACACCTGGAACAGACAGTGACAGCCAAGTTACATTAGGTAGTTAATAATTAAAGTTCTGTATGACTCATACCTGTGCGACTGGTCTGAGAAATTACACAGGCAAAGAAGTTCTGAATGATTATGATAATATGTTTTTAATTTCATTCTGTTAGTGTAACTTTTCTTATTATAGAGAAGGCGTTATTACTTTACCTGGAATGTTCTATATACTATTGCATTTAAAAATAACAAAAAACAAACAAACAAGAAAACAAACAAACAGAAACACAAACAAAGAAACTGTAAACTATAGTCTTCCATGGTTTCCTTCTGTGAACGTAACAAAAAGAACCGAAACCCAACAGGTTTATAGATGGTTTGCGTTCCTGGCCCAGTACCAGTAGCATCCTGTGACCTCACAGTTCAAAATGGCCGTCTGAGAGGAGATTGTACACTTTCCCCAAATTAAACTAATCTAACGGATAACACTGCCTTCCCTTGTAACTTTAACTGTCTTTTCCAAGAAGGATTTGTCATGTATTTTTTTCCACAATAACACCTTTGAATAGAAGCACCGGAGACATTGTCTGATTTATGGGGTACCGGTAAGGATTTTAGAAAAATAGTTAGCGTTATGATAGCCTCTGCGGCTAGCAACAGTAGCGTTAGCTGCTAACTAGCTCGCCTGTAAACCAACGATGTTTGTACAACTATATTGTAAATCTGTTGAACATGAGGTTGCTGCTGGCTTAAGTTTAAGTTTACGTAACATATTGTACTTCGAAACAAAATGTTAAAGGTGTGCATTTTTGTTACATTGCTAGGTGTGCTACCTCGAGTTTATTATGTTTCTATCCTTCCTACATTTAACTTAGTTTTAAACACTTTGTTACCAAGGCTTGACATTAATCCCAGCTTGCCATTTTGTCAATTGGTGATAGTAGGTACTTGAGCAAAAACACACAAGTTTATTTAACTTCGCCTATGTCAGAATCAGAAAGACTTTTATTGCCATTGTCAAGTGAACACAATTCATAAAACTAGGAACTTGTCTCGGTTATAAGGTGCGAACATAAAACACTAAATTATAATAGCAATGTTCCACAGTACGACATTAAGCAGTTATCTTCAAGTTACTGTGGAATTGTCAATGCATTTTATGCATCCTTGTTCATATGCGCTCAAGTTAATATGGCTGAACCCCTTTATTTTAATTTTAATAATTTTATCTTGCTTTTCAATAAGTATCTACATTTTGTGTTCATTAATTATGTATTAACATTACTTGATGAAGTGGCCATAACTGTTCAGAATGTAATTTGCACTCTGAATCTTTAGGAGTCCTGCTAAAGGTTAAAGTGTTCAAGTTCGTTATGGACAGCTTTTTTAAGGCTGCTGTATGTGATCTGGACAAACTCCTTGATGACTTTGAGCTAAGTTCTGGTAAGCTTGTGAGATCATAACATTACTTCCTATAATGACCTAATGGATGTGTGATAAGAACCATTTTAGTAATTCTATAATTTCTCCTGTTTGTTTCTAAAGAAGAACTTGAATGCAATCCAGTGTTCCTGAAGCCAACAGTTTACTCTCCCTTCTCCACTCCAACTTCGTCATGTTCTTCGTCAGAAACATCCGCTGTTTCTACAACCCTCCCTGACCTCAACTCGCTTCATTATGGCACTACCACCCCCTTTCCCGAGTGCTTCATTAACCATAACCACACCACAGAAGCACGAGAGGGCAAAGTTCAACCACTCACAGGCGTGGACCTTCTCTCCTCTGTAAATCGTAGGCAAGTCAAAAGCTCTGCTCCACCATGTCCAGATCGAGCTCTGAAGCCAGTCTGTGACCTTGTAAATGACACCAGCTCTGCTATCCTAATGAACAGCAACGATGCTTTCAGTGAGCTGGACATCATAGAGAGGCAGATGGAGCAGGAAGAGGCATTGCTTGTACACCTTGACCAACCTCTTGCTTCTGGAACGAATGTTGCAGGAAATAATGAAACTACAATATCTGAAAGCAGTGTGGATGACCAATTTTCTCCTCAAAAGGAGGAGCCAAGTTTGTATTTGGCCTCCCTGGACATCATTCTTCCATTGGCAACAGACCGGTCTAGTGAGTCTGCTTTGGACTCATTCCAAGAACAGAAAACTCTGTCAGTTGAAAGTGAAGAATTGGCAGCTACCTGCCAAACAGAGGAAAGTTTTTTGAACCCATGTGAAGGGGACAATCCACAGCCTGTTGAGTGCATAACAGCAAATGAACCAAGCTCTGACAAGAAAATGGAAACCGATGAGTACTCACATGAAGGGTGTGAGGCAGAGGCTCAAATGCAGTCCTATCAGGAGTTATCAAACAGTCAGCCGATAAGTTTGTCGTGTTTGCCTTTAGCTGTGTCTATTTGTGGGTCTCTAGTAAATCATAAAAATCATAATACAGGGGAGTGTGATTTTGAGCAGTCTGTGGAGCCTTATGATGGATGTGTATCTGAGAACACAGAGGCAGATAGGTTGTCCATTGTAGATCATTTGGCACAACGTTCAAAGGAACCATCTGAGTCTCCCATAACTGTCCATGACGCAGATGTTAGACTGTCCACAGATGAGGCTTCCTCAGATGTTGTCCTACCTGACCACTCAGAACCTAGCCCAGTCAACCCTCCTGAGTTTGGCTTTGAGGATTTACCTGAGAGTGATCAGGCTGAGATGCTGGTCACAGATGAGGAGTTGGATGCATTTCTCCAGGCGCATAGCGAGGCAGAAGAAGTCAGTAGTGTTTCTTGTTTCAGCATGTCTGGAGATTTCTCCATACTTGAGTCTATTCCAGATGAACAGAGGGTTGTGGATGAGGAGGTGGTGATTTGTAGTCAGGCAAACAGTGACGCTCTTGATGGTCTTCCATCCTCAGAAAGTGACACAGCGATACTGGTGTCTGTGCACGGAAATCTAATAGATGGTGCTCAGTCAAACTGCTCTACTTGTCATTCTGGGGTGGACGGGCTGTCAACCAGCAACACATTCCAGTCCCAGCATAGCAGTAGCACTGAACACGGAGGTGCTCGGCCTAAAATGCTTTACTGTCAGACCTCCAGACCACCACCAGCAGAAATGGAGCAAAACACCACTGGTTCTGCATCACAGCCAGGGATATCTGAGATCAAGTCCACTTCACCCACAATGTCCAGTCCAACAGAGGAGCCATCTGACCTCAGTGAATGTAGCTATGTGCATAGCCCTCAGGACCATGACGGTTACTGTCCAGGCTATGATGAGCTGTCAGAGCCTCCACCATATCCTGGAGAGACCATCACTGGCAGTGTGCAGTGTGCAGAGTGGAAAAGAGAAGAGGAGGAGGAGCTGGGGAACAAGCAGCCTGCATGGATGCCTGATGCAGAAGCACCAAATTGTATCAATTGTGCTCAGAAGTTTACATTCACCAGAAGGAGGCATCACTGTCGAGCATGTGGGAAGGTAATAGTTACTTCCTACGATGTTCTATGAAAACCATTGCTATGATATTGATTAAATTGGCTGAGTGGTGATAACTACCTGGGAAGCCACTTTTAGAAATGGCTCAGAAAACATTAAGTCCTTGGCACCAAGGAAGCGCTGTGCTGTGGAATCAGTTCTTTTTACAATTTTCTTAGATCCCTAGGGATGGAGAAAAACAAAATTATAGAGGTTACATAGATCTCAAGAACATTGTACATATATTTTACAAGCACATGGTTATGGCTTCCTTTCTTTTCATTGTGGCAGGTATACTGTGGGGTATGCTGTAACAGAAAGTGCAAGCTGAAATACCTTCAGAAAGAGGCTCGTGTGTGTGTCATCTGTTTTGATTCAATACAACGTGGTAAGGCTCTTGATTACAGATACAAGTACTCTAGCTATAGACCATTCCATAGTAATAGTACCTTAATTTTTATTAAGGGAAATTGATATCTGAGAGTAAACATTGTGTAAAGAGTCAGTATTTCTGTATCTTGAACATGTATTGATAATAAACATATCTCGTAAGACTGCAGAAATAAATGCTTTAAAGAGAGAGGGAGCGTTGGATGGTAGGGAGAGATGGGAGGGGTGGGAAGGGGAGGGGAGAGTTATAGTAGGACACTAGCATTTGTCCTTGGATGTGTGGTGGAGCAATCACCTAACACAGTGGCCATGTGATGCTCACAGACCGTGTCTATATTAAGAAGAAGGAGGTGCTCTGTTTCTTGTAGCTGCGACATCCGCTTGTTTTTCTCTTCTCTCCTGCACACCAGCCTTTTCAGCCTCATTGCACAAACACTGTTTAAGCTAGCTGGCTAGTCTTAATTTCAGAGAATCCGTGACACAAGTAAGGCAAAGATGTGAGCAGTTACTTCACTATTCTGGATTGGACTTGAGTTCCACTTAAAAGGGTAAGGATGAGGTAAGATATGACTGAGTTGAGTTTGTTATTTTAGATGCTTAAACATATTTGAACAAAACTATTTATATATAATATAATGCATAAATAATAACATCCACCGTCTTGTCTTTTGTGGTTTGTTAGTGTCTCTTTACCTTTTATAAGCAAATGCATGGTCTAGATGAGTGAAACTGCTGTGATACTTAATGTAATGTGTCTCAGTGCTGACATGGCAATTTTAGGAGCTCAGGCCACTGATCATGCAGGAAGCATTTGTCATTGATGTTTCCTTGTAACCTTCATTCATTAGCCACTGTAAAGTACATGTTATCTGCAAGTCATATTTTAGTATAGTCTTTCAATTGTCAATATGCAATGCTGATGTTTTGGTGCAAATTTCAATTTCAGCTCTCTGTATTGATTGAAGCCAGGGGTTTTGACAGTTGTTGTCCTCTTAAGAGTAGCTGTCCAGAGTCCTCCCATAGCCTACACGGTCAGTTCAGTGGGATGCTTAGGGCAGTTAAAGAAGGGCTGTGTGCTACAGTGGCAGGGCACTAGTCTTACACTGATGGATTAAGGAGAAACTGAAACGCAAAACACAAAATGTATGTCCCATGTATCCTCTGTTTAGAAACCATAGGTGTCTGCTCCTTTTCAAACCTTTCTTATTGCATTCTTTGGCTATGTCTGTGTAGTGATTTGACAAAAGTAAGTTTTTTGTAATATTTCATTAAAACTTTTTACTGATAAAGCCCAATAGTAGACTATTGGGCTTTATCAGTACTGTTCCATAAAAAGACATGATGCATGCAACTTGTATCATAGAAATGGAAGCTTTGTAATGTATACCATCTTTGTCAACAGCCCAAGCTCTGGAGCGGATGATGAGCCCTACTGGGCCCAGTCCAAACCCGAACGTCCCGTCTGAATACTGCAGTACAATCCCACCTCTGCAGCAGGCCCGCGCCGCAGGCACTTTGAACTCTCCTCCTCCCACCGTCATGGTGCCTGTGTCTGTTCTCAAGCACCCAACCAATGAAAGTAAGGCAATTTAAAATGACCCTTTCTGAAAAATGCTGTGTTCATTTGTTCTTCACAAACTGACCTTTTCTCTCTGGTGGCAGGTTGTCCACGGGAGCAGAAGCGGGTGTGGTTTGCAGATGGCATTCTGCCTAATGGAGAATTTGCAGATACTACAAAGCTATCTGTGATGAGCCGTAAAAGTGGAGAGTTTACGCCTGACCAAACGGTAGGCTCTTAAACACCATGACTAATTTTAAAATATTCTTTGTTCAAAGTAATTGTATCAAACTAATTTCAGCCCAGCCCATCTGAATCGGACACTGGAAGTAGTAGCCAATCTACTGCTGAAACAACTGTTTCTGCAGAAATGGACCGACCACTGCTCTCTGGTCCCTGGGATTTCACCTTGCTGTCTGCAATCAGGTCTTCTGTGAGAATGATCCCCAGTCTCCTGCCAGATAATGTAGATGAGCTGCCTCCACTACTAATTACCACTGGAGAGACAGAAGTTGGAGGTATTTTTACAGTGTATTGTGACTTCTCTTTTATGTGTTTAATCACATAACGTTTTACAGATATTCTTGTGGAGGAAGCTCCAGCTCCCTGTCAGATTCTGCATTTATTGGAGGAAGGAGGACCTCGCCCTTTAATGTTCGTGCTGAATGCGAACTTGTTGGTGAATGTCAAAATAGTAACTTGTAAGTCTATGCATTACATACAACATGGCAAAAATTTACTTGATGCTTTTTTGCTTTTGTTTTTATTCTATGATGTTTCTATGATTAACTTGGTTTTGTGTATGTTTTTCAGATGGTAATCGCCAATGCTGGTGCTTTGGCTCGACAGGGCTGCAGGCACTGGGACAGAAAGAGTTGGTATTTCTGTTGGAGTGTTTGCCAGATGAAAAGACACTGCCACAAGATCTTTTTACCCTTTATCTCAACATTTACCAAGATGCACAAAAAGGTTTTTGGATCCCATTTATTCACAAGACATTAACATAATTTTATCAAAAATAAATTGGGGTATCTTGTGTTCTAACAAAACTATTAGTTGTAATAATTTTTAATGCTGCAGTGGAGGAAAGGTTATAGGTACGGCTATACAACAATTAAGAAAACAATTTAATTGTTTTATGTACTCATTATATGTGAACCTTATTATATGATGCAGTTGCAACAAATGGCAAATGTTTTTCTCTTTTTCTTTTTTTTAATTGATAACATAACTGCTCTCTACTTATTTCTTCCAGGGAAGTTTATAGATGACCTGGATAACATTACGTTCACAAGCAGTTTTCTGGGCAGCAAGGACCATGCCGGGATGCTTTTCTTTTTTCCCAGCTGTCAGCCGCTAGATGGGCTCAGTCTGCCTCCTGAGCCTTTCCTCTTTGGCCTGCTCATACAGAAGCTAGAAGTTCCCTGGGCGAAAGTCTTTCCTCTGCGACTTCTTCTACGATTGGGCTCTGAATTTGGTGGTAGGTGGCTGCAGTTGTCTATTGTTAAAGAAGTTACTTTTTTAGTGTTCTGTTATAGTCCTCATCAAAAAAACATTCTTGAAGTGGTTTATGTCATCCATGCATGCTTGCCTAATCTTGCAATCTCTCAAAAACGGTATACAAAATTATACAACTTCGCAAACCTGATGTGATGTGCAGTAGTTTCATGCACTTGTGATAGCACTCTGAAGGGGGAGTGAGCAAAGAGAGGGGGAGACTCCGAACTGACTAACTAAACACTTTAGTATAAGGGTGTCCAAACCTTTTTCACCACGTGGTGCATATTGAAGCAAGTGACTCATTTGACATCTTAAATAAGGGTTGGATCATTTATGTTAGGGCATCAAAATGTTTGTTACTTAATTTATGAAGATGATATTTTTCAATAGTTGCAGTAAATATTACTTCTTTCGGTAATTTGGGCCAGTTCAGCAGGGCGACACCATAGTTTTGACACCCGCGATTTAATATTGGTTTTGGCGAAGAAAGCATTTTCAAAACAATAGAGCGTTTTCACGAACCTGGAAAAACAGGACGATTACCCGTATGTGCGGCCATCTTTGGGGGATTACGCCTTCAAAATTACATGTATTTAGATGCATGCGACCATGCAGAAAAAAATCTAAATTTCGATAAAAACCTTCCACATCGGAATCCAAAAGTTCCGACACAGCTGACCAGCTGTATAGGGATAAGTTGGATGACAAAGAAAAGAAGGGTTATATGAAAAAACTCGAATTAATTGGGCAAGAAGATCCGTTTGAGATGGATTCAAGTTTGTTCAATGACAGTGGCGATTTGTCGATTCTGCTTCTGTAACTACCTGGTCTTCTCCCCAAACCCTTATACAGTACAATACCTTAAGAGCTATAAAGGTCTGGAGGCAACAACCAGTTTGTGGCTGGGTACGAGAACGCAAAGTGCGGAAAACTGGAGACAAGCATATTTGTGATGTAAAGGTAGGCATACTTGTATTACATGTGTAACATGTTTAAGTACTAGTATATTGCTTTTTATTTTTCACGTTTTGCAAAGATTAAAATATGAACATTGTAATACAATTTACTGTAGGGGCTAATGAAGCAAATTAACATGTACAAGTATTTACAACTAACATTTATGCCTTGGATCTAGTTTAGTAGGTGTTTGTTTATGTAAACATGGTCTACAAATTGGTTCAAAATTAGCAATCACAATGCACAGTATGAAATACGTACCGGCTGCGAAATGAGCTGAGCATATGTGAATGTTGTGGTGATTTTTCCAATCCAAGTTCTGTTGAAGACTGGTGATCCACAATCACCTCCTTTCCTTTGATAATCGCTCTGTCTGTTCACCCTGGCTGGTCACTACTTTAGATAAACGAGAGAACTGCAGGTGTTTTTCTCTGTCCGGTCTATTGTGACAGCCTAGGACCGCACAATGCTTGACCATTTTGCTTTTTTTTTTTTTTTACTTTGCGGCATAAATGCACTGTTCGCTGTGCTTCGAATCCCCCCAAAATGGCCGACTTCCGGATTATGACGTCACGTGAAAACGCTCTATAGAAAGTAACATGGTGATCTTCCTGTGTGTGTTCTGTGTGGAGTTTGCATGCATGGTCTGGGTTCGGTCCCCGGGTCGCCCGAGCCTTTCTGTGTGGAGTTTGCATGTTCTCCCCGTGTCTGGGTGGGTTTCCTCCAGGCACTCCGGTTTTCCCCCATCAACTCAAAACATGCACCATAGGTAAAAATCCTCCAGCTTAGGTCCTGAGCAAGCCGAAGCAAGAAGATCATGGAGATGGTCCCCGGGCGCAGTAATGTGCTGCCCACTGCTCCTAATAATAAGGATGGGTTAAATGCAGAGAACAATCTCCCCTGTGTGAGATCAATAAAGTCATTCTTCTTCTTAACAATTAATACCCCGCTCTTTAAGCATTGTGTTCCACTGTATGTGTTGTGTGTTGTTACTGTAAATATTTTTCTTTTTTCAGTCTATCCCACGCCCCTGTTAAGTGTACGTTTTAGGGATACTGTGTACCGGGAAACAGGCCACACAATAATGAATTTACTGTCCGTAAGTAACAAGTTATTTATGCATTAAACAAGTGCATTGCTATGTACACACAGCAATGAACATTGATTCCACCCAAACGCTTTGGGTTTGTGGTCCAATGCTCTACACCTACCCCCTGCTGTTGAATATGTGGATCCTTATCAGCAGGTGAAAAGTCTCAATCTTGAATCTTTTGATCACAGGATCTTAGAAACTACCAGTACAGTCTGCCTGTAGTGGAGGGCTTGCGAATCCACATGGAGATGGGCCATAGTTTTATTGACATCCCCAAAAGCAGCGTCAGTGAGGTAAGACATGAGCAGAAAGTCAATACAACTTGATTATAGGACATTATCAAACTGTATATCGTAGTGCTACTTACACAAGACATTTTTTTTTTTTTTTTTAGATCCTTAAAGTTGTAAATTCATCCAATGAGCATGTGATCAGTGTTGGAGCAACGTTTAGCCCTGAGGCGGACTCTCACCTAGTGTGTTTTCAAAATGAGGAAGGAAACTATCAGACTCAAGCTAACAGCATGCCTGGAAAGACACGAACGGGTGACTGACATAGCTCTAATATCGGTACATTTTTTTTAGGTTTAAATTACTAAAATGCTTTATCCTCTGTAGTGACGGGGGCCAGTTTTGTGGTTTTTAATGGAGCACTTAAACCTTCGTCAGGTTTTAAAGCAAAGTCCAGCATTGTAGAAGGTAAATGACATTTTGTCAGCAGGCATTGTATCGTTTGGCCTTAAAGGGATAGTGTGTTTTTTTAAATGTTAATCTGTATGGGTTTCCTTCTAAAAGTTATGTGTGTTGACACCTCTGACAGTCTCAGCTGATCCCAGTTCAGCTCGCTTTCTGGAGCCCACTTAAGTAGGTCCGGTAACTTCCCTGGAACATGAAATAAAGCTTGTTTTTCTTTTCAAAACAAAACATTTGTCCAAAAGATGATATATTTGCATCCCAAACAGTTGTCCATGAAACATCCAGCAGCGTAGATTGCGTTCGCGTATTGTCTCTCTCGATTAGTATCACTGCGCGCATATTAGCTGTATTAGCCTGTTAACTTTTAGCGAAAGTGTACGGCAGATGCGGTCCGCCGTAAGGGGAAGTTTACAAGTGAACAGGCTAATACAGCTAATATGCGCACAGTGATACAAATCGACACAATACGCAATCGCCAAGTACGCTGCTGGATGTTTCGTGGACAACTGTTAGTGCAAATATATCATCTTTTGGACAAATGTTTTGTTTTGAGAAGAAAAACAAGCTTTATTTCATGTTCCAGGGAAGTTACCGGACCTACCTACGTGGGCTCCAGAAAGCGAGCTGAACCGGGATCAGCTGAGAGTGTCAGAGGTAAGCTGGTGTCAACACACGTAACTTTTAGAAGGAAACCCATACAGATTAACATAAAAAAAAACGCACTATCCCTTTAACTTATGCTTGCTCATGTGTGTCAGATGGACTGATGGTGCAGATCCCAGCAGAGACCATGGAGTCCCTCCGTGTAGCCCTCAGAGAGCAACGAGACTTTGACATACCTTGCGGCAAAAGCGATGGCACAGAGATCAGAGAAATTGTCACTGTGCGCTGGATCAACTGGAGTACACTTGTCAATAAGGGGTAGGGTACTCTAAAATTCTCAAGACCTGAATAGTGAGTACTAAGGCTAGGCTAGACTAAGTAGTGCCTATAACCAAGGACTGAATTACAAGGAGCAGTGCACCACAACACACTGCTCTGAGTGTTAATCTGCTTATTCCATACAAAAGGAAAAACATTTTAATTTTGACTCTTTCACAACCCATTTGCTGTCTCTGGATGTTTGACGCATTTACCGTTTCCTTTTTTTTTTTTTTTTTACTTTTTTTTTTCATAGAGCAGCACCAAGATTTCTAGTGGCGAGTATGCCACCTGCATGAAATCTATAGAAATTTATGGAGACAAGCAGGTGGCAGACCCTCCACCAGAAAGGTTGCAAGTCATGCTGGTAGTGACAGGCTTCATCACAGCAAAGGTGCATGTTCTTCAAGGTTTTTCTAGTGCAATTAAAACCCCTGTTGTGGTATTTCAGTCTATTTTTGGCTTACATTTTGTGTGGTGTGGAACAGCAGTTTATTGTTTACCTGTTGCTATGGTGATTAAAGCCTCACAATGTAACATTTCAGCTTGGAAAAATCTATTTAAATGTATTTGGTTCTGAGTGTTTTTATTAGACTTAAAACATTGACAAAACATGCATTATTGTCAACTGGCTTGCCTCTGACCACTCTTGTCTTAATCCTGATTTTGTTTTTTTTAGGAAAACAAGTGCAGTGGATGGGAAATCACTGGATGGAGTTCACAGTATGAGAGTTCAGCAGGACACAGATTTTGAATCTGATGGGTGTTCTATTAGATGTACTGAGGTATGAGCAATTTATCTCCTAAATGCAGTTTAATTGTGCAGAAAAATGTCTCAATTTGAATATGTTCACAGGTTTTCTGCCAGTTGAAGAGTCCTGACACCAACCTTGTGTCTGTGCTGGCCTCATGCAGTGCTTTTCAGAAAGACATTGCTTTAGCCACATGTAGCGCCCTCACCCCACACCTCTCTGTGCTCATGTCCAGTGGTATTAACTCCCTATCACTGCGAGTGTCTACACAGGCTGACATGGTAACTATCAAGACTTCCCCAGGCAAGCACAAAAACAGTAATTCAGTATGTTCTGACATTTGTCTTTCTCTCAGGTTGAGTACCAGGCTGGTTTTAAAGGACAGTTTCTCCCACAGCGTTACATGAATGAGCTGGATAGTGCTTTAATACCAGTCATACACGGAGGAAGTGCAAGTGTTCCCCAGACTGCCTTGGACATGGAGTTTGTTTTCTTCATTACATACACCATCTGATGTGCCCACAATGCATGACAGGCCTAAGATGGTTGGTAATTAAACTATAAACTATGATATAAACGATGTGGGACATACGGTTTGGATAAGGAACTGCTACAAGTCCTGCAGACACCAAAGCTGCTTATATTCAGGAAGCCAAATGCTAATCAAGAACACTCTTACCAAAAAACAAACTCTTGGAGGTGATTGTTTTCTGCCTTCCAGCCTGGGGCCACTCAGTGAATGTTCCTGCAACACTTATGCGGATGTATTTATTCCTTATAGTTTTTTCTGATGATTTAAATTAAATCAAGGAACAGTCACAATTATGCCAGGTCTGTATGACGAAGAGCTGCTATAATTATTATTTTTCAAATTAATTTGTCAGTGACATTTGTCATTTACACGTTCACTTGCATGTGTGCATATGTGAGTTTCATAATGATATCAAATGACAAAACGTTTTATAATTTGTTAATATATTTATCTTTGAAGAATTTAACTCATATCAAATGTTGTCATCTTCCCTGAAATTGCTTGAATTACGTTGATGTCTGTTTTCATTAACGTTTTTAATTCAAGTGATGGCGTTATACAGTTTGATTTAAAGGGATAGTACGTTTTTTTTATTTTTATTTTTTATGTTAATCTGTATGGGTTTCCTTCTAAAAGTTCCGTGTGTTGACACCGGCTTACCTCTTGACAGTCTCAGCTGATCCCTGTTCGGCTCGCTTTCTGGAGCCCACGTAAGTAGGTCCGGTAACTTCCCTGGAACATGAAATAAAGCTTGTTCACCTTCAGCGGATGTCTACGCCGAAGTTTACAAGTGAACAGGCTGATGGCGTTAACATGGGCGTAGTGATACGAGTGGAGAGAGACGATACGCAAAAGCGAAATACGCTGCTGGATGTTTCGTGGACAACTGCTTGGGACGCAAATATATCACCTTTCTAACAAATGTTTTGTTTTGAGAAAAAAACAAGCTTTATTTCATGTTCCAGGGAAGTTACCAGACCTACTTACGTGGGCTCCAGAAAGCGAGCTGAACCGGGATCAGCTGAGACTGTCAGAGGTAAGCCGGTATCAACACACGGAACTTTTAGAAGGAAACCCAGACAGATTAACATTAAAAAAAACACAATATCCCTTTAAAATTTCTCAGAAAACTTCTGACTGGACTGGTTTTGTGCTTATGTATTCACTGTACCAGTTCCACACTTTAGACCACACTTAAACATAAGCATAAACTGTGCTCCTCCTGAATGAATGAATGAATGTTTCAGTAGTTTACATCATACAAACCTGGTTGATGTGATTAACTACATTTTGTAAATGTACTTGTGACAACTGCTTCTCAAGCTTTTCTATTTATCTTTTTTCGGATATTGTGCAAGAGCAGTTGATTATACATCTTGCATTTTGTCTTTCCTCTGTACGCTCTCCCAATGTACAGAAAATATACTTTATGCAAATGAGGCTCCACTACTACTCAGTTGTTTTTTAATGGATCTTATTTTTTTGGAGGCCATGGTAAAGGTTTAATTAAATTGAATAATCATGTATTTTTGATAGAAAGAAGGCAGTTAACTGTAGTTTTTGTGTTATACAGGAATGAAAAACATACTACCAGTAATCAGCTATGCTGCTTAATGTAATTAATCTGTTTGAGCAAATGTGCACATGTTAAAAGATAAATGGAGCCAGCATTTTTGACTTAATTAAATGACAAATCAATGTTCATTTGAAAATTTTTTGCATCTTTGAACTTGCCTGTAGTGGTCAGAGGAGTAGCAGAGGGTGCTAATATTTTGTTGTTGTGAGCCGCTGCCATTTTTATGTCCTTTTTATTAGCAGTTAATTGTCTTCAATTATGTAAATCCACTATTCATGGACACCTGCTTTATTTTAAAGAACCTGAACCCTATGTATCTAATCAGTTTCTGTTTAAACTAAAAAAATTTAAATATATTTATAAATTATTTGTGTTGTCTTGTTAGTTTTCTTTCTGTATATTGAGTCAGATTCTGCTGCCAACCAGTTTGAGTTCAGTGTGTTGCAACCGTTCTTTAAACGGTGAGGGAAAGTCCTCCTGAGTAAAGGGGTGTGTTTTGTTGTTTTACAAATACTGACTCCAGTTGAGTTCATTCACTCTGATTAAGCGACCCAAGACAACACATACTTGACAGACAGCCCAAAGATGAGTGGACGAGTGGGAGACCTGAGCCCAAGGCAGAAGGAAACTCTGTCTGAGGTTAGAGTATATATTTGTTTAGACATTTTTTAGTCATAGTATGTAAATAATATTGTCTTGTAAATAATAATTGTAAATATTATTGTCTTGTGTTCAGTTTCGGGAGAGAGTCCAGGACATCCTCCCCCACCTGCCAGAACAAGATGACCACTACCTTCTCCGCTGGCTCAGAGGTAATGCTAAAGCACAAATGCAAACATTTCATACTGTCGGTGACAAAACAGTTGGTCTAGTTTGAATAATTTAAAGGCAGAAGTGAAAGTTAACACCACTGATTAATATAGTGACTTGTTGGAGATATTTTTGAGGATGACCATAAACAAGTGCCCCTTCTTATCTTGCGTAGGCAACGATACTGGTCACCTGAAACTACTTGCATTTAATTGTCATGCATAAAAAAGTCAAGGAACTGGTTTGTTTGTGACTGTGTGTAGCTTCAAGTGCTTACTACAAATACTTTAGCTAGTACTTCAATATTGTTTGTACTTCATTCATGGAGAAACAGGTGTCTATTAATGTTTAATAAATAAAACAGGTGCTAGATGGTGATGGTATTGAGATGACTTTCATACATGTACAGTACTATAAAAAAAAAAATCATTATAGGCCAAATTTAAAATCAAGTGGTTAAAATGTGACCCCATTAATCTTATCAGTAAGATAAGTAAATATTTGTGTTACTCTTGTGAACTGTGGTTAAAATGTACCTGTTTCCCCCACTCACCTCATTGTAACATTATATGCATACTTGTTCACGTTTATGTGAATGTGGTTCTAATTGAATGCCTTGTATTTGTCTTCCTTTAGGGTTTTCAAGCAATTGAAACATGTTTGCTGGCATTTTCAGATCTCTAGAGCACAGTTTCTGTCTTTGAGCAAATCAATAGTGCAATGCGGTTCAGTTTGTTAACCTTGAACAGGCTTACACAAGACCAAAAGTCAAAATTTTTAAAGTAGTTTATTAACAAAACAACATTACTATCATAATTTACTTGTCATTCCTATGAGTGGGACCAACAAATGATAAAATGATATTTATGATTCACTAATGTTTACTTTTTCCCCCAGCCCGTAATTTTAATATTCAGAAATCAGAAGCAATGATCAGAAAGGTAATGTAAAATTTTATTTTATTTCTGTTTTTGCTTTTGTATATAATAATTATGTATATGTTTCTGTCTGCAGCATTTGGAGTTTAGAAGAAAAATGAAAGTAGATTCCATTGTTGAAGACTTTAAACCTCCAGAGGTACATGTCGATTGGTACTTGTGACGATGGCTCCCCACTGCCCCTGACTGGTTGGCCCAGCAGTATTGAACCTTAGCAAAGACCAAAGGGCCCAACATTTTTTCATAGTTACTAACGTTGCCTGAGGCCATCAGTGTCTGCTTTTATTTGGCATTGCTTGTTTCCTTATAGCTTGACTGATGCATTGATTGATACATTGATAATTTTTTTGTCTCTTCTCAGGTTATTAAAAAATACGTGTCTGGAGGGATGTGTGGTTATGACCGAGAAGGTAGTCCCATTTGGTATGATGTAATTGGCCCTCTAGATCCCAAAGGCCTTCTACTGTCAGCCACAAAACAAGACTTTCTTAAGATTAAAATCCAACATACAGAAATACTTCGAAGGGAGTGCAAACGCCAATCTCAAAGAGTATGAAAAATTACATTTGCTCGAAAAAAATATGAATTTAAATTTAAAACATTTAACATAGAATCTAAATTTTGCATTGTCTTTCTTTTAGCTGGGGAAACTCATTGAATCCATTACGCTTATCCAAGACTGTGAAGGTCTAGGTTTGAAACACATGTGGAAGCCTGCCATTGATACATATGGAGAGGTTTGTCTTGGAGAATATATTACAGTTTGTTTAGCTAAATAACTTTTTAACAGCCATCGATCTCTGTAGGTTCTCACAATGTTTGAAGACAACTATCCAGAAGGGCTAAAAAGGGTATATCTTATCAAAGGTAAATTAAATATATTGTGTATTTAACATAATTTATTTTCAACTATTTAATTTTCAGTTTTTAAACTATTTTATGTAGCTCCAGCCATCTTCCCAATGGCCTACAACTTAATAAAACATTTTCTTTGTGAGGAAACCCGACGTAAAATTGTCATTTTAGGAAGTAAGACCAGTTTCACTCCTTATATGAAATTTAAAATTTTAAAGTGATAAAGTCTGCTTAAATAGGTAACTGGAAAGAGGTATTAAGAAAAAACATTGACCCTGATCAGCTTCCGGCAGTGTACGGAGGAACCTTAACAGATCCAGATGGTGATCCTCGCTGCAGAACAATGGTGAGAGAAATGTTAAAAAATAGGAAAAATACGGTTATGTAATATTCATCCCTTTTGTTTGTTTGCAGATAAATTATGGAGGCACTGTTCCCAAGTCATATTACATCCAGGACTCTGTGAAGGTTCAGTACGAAAATAATGTCACCATCAGCCGGGGTTCATTGTTTCAGCTCGAATATGAGGTCACTACACCCAACACACTTTTAAGGTAAGATCGTAGATCGTTCTGTTTATAGTTAATTATGTCTCAGATGGAACGTGCACTGTCACTATATAATGCACAAACCAAACCACAAATACTTTCAGAATAATTTCATTGGTGATCCCTAGGCACTGCTGAAGTAATAGCTAGTTAATGTTAATGAGAATAATGGGAAAAATAAAATATTGACAATAAAATCGAAACATTTTTGTCAATAAAGGAAGTACAATCCCCAAATTAGACACATACCAATGTATGACAGCATTCACTAAGAGTATACCCAAATACAATATTATTATTATTATTATTATTATTATTATTATTATTATTATTATTATAATAAATAAATAAATAAATAAATAAATAAATAAATAAATAAATAAATAAATAAAGCTGCAAGCAGCAATGTGGGGTCAAGCACCGAAGGTGCATGTAGGCCTCAGCATGTATTATCGTTTTGTCATGACAGCCAATCAAACGCTACTTTATAAGCAGAAATGTCCTTCAAATTTTGTCCTGTTGGTGGCGCTAGAGACCCTGACAGGGTCTGACAGGGTCTAACAGAGTCTGACAGGGTCTAACAGAGTCTGACAGGGTCTAACAGAGTCTGACAGGGTCTAACAGGGTCTAACAGAGTCTGACAGGGTCTAACAGAGTCTGACGGTCTGACAAGGTTTAACAGATCAAAGACACATCAAAGACAGATCACAGGTACATTTCTGCGTTGCAGAACCAGACGGTTCTAGGGGTTGCCATAGACTCCCATGGTCAGAGGAATAATGTATAATAATAATAATAATAAATATAGTTGCAAGCAGCAATGTGGGGCCAAGCAGTGACCCAGCCTAATTTGATGATGTGCGTTGGATCAGTCTTCGCCCAAGGATCCCAGAGATACCAAGTTTTTAAAGTGAGCTCATATCTTGGGAACCCTTCATAGGGAGCCTGGGAAGCCTGGCTACAGACCCTGTTAGACCCTCTTAAACCCTGTTAGACCCTGTTAAACCCTGTTAGACCCTGTTATGGTCAAAGTTGCAGGAATTTTAATAATACATGCTGAGGCCTACATGCACCTTCGGTGCTTGGCCCCACATTGCTGCTTGCAGCTATATCAGATCAAAGGTACATAAAGATCAAAGATCTTTGATCAGGGCGTTGCCTAGCAACGCACGTGAAAGGTCAGTATCGGGTGCATCGGCTTTCGGACAGACGCGTTTGATTGGCTGTCACGACAAAACGATAAGAGATATCAAAAATACAGCGATATTTCTGAGGCTCGGTCCAAAGATGCTATGTACCAAATTTGAGCAAAATTGTTCCAAAATTGATGGAGGAGAAGCATTTTGAGTGTTTTTCATAAAATTCAAAATGGTGGAAAATCTACCCTGGCGGAAAATGACGTCATAGGGTGCGTTGGATTCGGCTTGGCCCAAGGAGTCCAGGGATGCCAAGTTTTTGAAAATTGGACATACGGTTCAAAAGTTACACGCAGAAACTCCTGCAACTTTGACCTGCTGGTGGAGCTAGAGGGTTTGGGGCTGGGGGCCTATAAATTGCTGTGGGTAATGAGGAGACTGGCTGGAATGTGCATGCCAAATTTCACAACTTTTTACCAGACGGTTCTAGGGGTTGCCATAGACTCCCAGAGGCGGAAGAATATTGTATAATAATAATTAATAGGAATCAATCACTATAGGTGCCTTGCAGCTTAGTGCTGCTTGTCCCCAAATATAGCTGCAAGCAGCAATGTGAGGACAAGCAGTGACCCAGCCTAATTTGATGACATGTGTTAGATCAGTCTTCGCCCAAGGATCCCAGGGATACCAAGTTTTTCAAAATTGGACTTGCGGTTCAAACGTTACAAGCAGAAATGTCCCGCAAATTTTGACCTGTTGGTGGCACTAGAGGGTTTGAGCTGGGGCCCTGTCATTTTTTGTGGGGAATCCTGGGACAGACGAGAATACGTGTGAAAAGTTTGAAAATAATCCTATGAAGGGATCCTGAGATATGAGCTCACTTCCTGTTTGGCGACTTTTAGGACGCGTTTGATTGGCTGTCACGACAAAACGATAAGGGATATTAAAAAAATCCAGGAATATTTCTGATGAGGCTCAGTCGAAAAAGATGCTATTTACCAAATTAGAGCAAAATTGGTCCAAAATTGAGTGAGAAGAAGCATTTTGAGTGTTTTTCATAAAATTCAAAATTGCGGAAAATCGGGAGCCTGGGAAGCCTGGCTAACAGACCCTGTTAAACCCTGTTAAACCCTGTTAGACCCTGTTAAACCCTGTTAGACCCTGTTAGACCCTGTTAAACCCTGTTAGACCCTGTTAGACCCTGTTAAACCCTGTTAAACCCTGTTAGACCCTGTTAAACCCTGTTAGACCCTGTTAAACCCTGTTAGACCCTGTTAAGGTCAAAGTTGCAGGAATTTTAATAATACATGCTGAGGCCGACATGCACCTTCGGTGCTTGGCCCCACATTTCTGCTTGCAGCTATATCAGATCAAAGGTACATAAAGATCAAAGATCTTTGATCAGGGCGTTGCCTAGCAACGCGCGTGAAATGTCAGTATCGGGTGCATCGGCTTTCGGAAAAACGCGTTTGATTGGCTTTCACGACAAAACGATAAGAGATATCAAAAATCCAGCGATGTTTCTGATGAGGCTCGGTGCAAAGATGCTATGTACCAAATTTGAGCAAAATTGGTCCAAAATTGAGGGAGGAGAAGCATTTTGAGTGTTTTTCATAATTGACCTGTTGGTGGCGCTAGAGAGTTTGATCTGGGGCCCTGTAATTTTTTGTGGGGAATCCTGGGAAGGATGCGAACATCTGTGAAAAGTTTGAAAATAATCCTATCAAGGGTTCCTGAGATATGAGCTCACTTCCTGTTTGGCGACTTTTAGGACGCGTTTGATTGGCTGTCACGACAAAACGATAAGAGATATCAAAAAATCAAGGGATATTTCTGATGAGGTTCAGTCCAAAGATGCTATGTACCAAATTTGAGCAAAATTGGTCCAAAATTGAGGGAGGAGAAGCATTTTGAGTGTTTTTCATAAAATTCTAAATGGCAGAAAATCTACCTTGGCGGAAAATGATGTAATAGGGTGCGTTGGATTCGGCTTGGCCCATGGAGTCCAGGGATACAAGTTTTTGAAAATTGGACATACGGTTCAAAAGTTACACGCAGAAATGTACCTGAAAATTCCTGCAACTTTGACCTGCTGGTGGCGCTAGAGGGTTTGGGGTGGGGGCCTATAAATTGCTGTGGGTAATGAGGAGAGTGGCTGGAATGTGCATGCCAAATTTCACAACTTTTTACCAGACGGTTCTAGGGGTTGCCATCGACTCCCAGAGGCGGAAGAATATTTTATAATAAGAATCAGTAGAAACACTATAGGTGCCTTGCAGCTTAACGCTGCTTGGCCCCAATAATAATCAGTAGAAACACTATGGGTACCTCGCACCTTCGGTGCTTGGCCCCAATAATAATAATCATAATCATAATAATGCATCAATTTCATATAGCGCTTATCTGGACACTCAAAGACGCTTTACAAATCATTATTCATTCACTCCACACTTGGTGGTGGTGAGCTACTACTACAGCCATAGCTGCCCTGGGGCAATCTGCGCCATGGGCCCCTGCGACCACCACCAACACTCACGCACACTCCACTTTCATACAGTTCATCAAACTACTTTCAATCTGTGTTTGATATTTGTGTATTTTCACTACAGATGGCAGTTTGCCAGTGATGGAGCAGATATTGGTTTTGGTGTCTATATGCGCACCAAAAAGGGTGGGAGTCAAAATGTGACAGATAGGCTCCAGATCTTGCCCACTGAAAGGTATAATGCCCACCTGGTCCCAGAGGACAGCTGCCTGACCTGTTCTGAGCCTGGAGTCTGTAAGTGACAGATGAAGCTAACAGCTGGCTGTAAACAGACTGCATTACTAACACATTGTTTTTGGTATATTTGCAGATGTGTTATGTTTTGACAACAGCTATAGCATTCTTCAGTCCAAGAAAGTGAGCTACAAAGTGGAAGTTGTTCCTACGACTGATGTGCAAACACTCAGTCCACACAGCAGAGGAGATATGAGACTGCAATAAGCATAATGTAGAGGACACATATGGCCTTTGGTCAACCTTTGCTGCAATTAAGAACATGGAAATAAAGCAGGGTAACATCTGATACACTGTGTGCATTGCCACATGTGCCGTTTCAGTTTCTTTGGGGGGGAAATATGGTTTAGATTAGTCTAGATTAGTGTATTTTAAAATGCATAGACTAATATAAATAAAATATATATATATATATATATATATATATATATATATATATATATATATATATATATATATATATATATATATATATATATATATATATATATTATATAATATATATATTATATATATATATTATATAATATATATATTATATAATATATATATTATATATATATATATATTATATATATATATATATTTATATATATTATATATATTATATATATATAATTTATATATATATATATATTATATAATATATATTATATATATATATATATTTTTTTTTTAACTCAAATAAGCAATATTCTTGCCAATACTGCCCATTCAGGTAGAGAAGGTTAGCCTATTTTATAATACTAGTCCATGACTTGTAACATTCTTGCAAGTTTTTCTTTGCCCACAAGATGGCAGTTAAGCAAAGGTAGAATGCACTGCTTGATGCTGAGGGTTACATAATTGCTGGTCATTCAATGTTGAAGAATCTCGATGTTCTGTTACTGCGCTCCAAGGTCAAAGTTCAAGGTAAGCTTTCATTCCCAACAAACACTATACAAACATTGTCCACCTAAACACTGCTTAGAAAAGAAGGACCTATAATATACGCCTATTCTGTATTAGCGTATATAATAATTAAACTGTTGATGCTGCGTGCACGGTGTTTTTCACCGCTTATTTGTGGAAATTGCTGACTGCAGTGAGGAGCCGGGACTTGGCTGCGCGCCTGAGGGATGCAGGCATGGCGCAGGACTGAGAGGCGGGGTATGGAGAAGGATGCACGGATGCCATGAGGCTTACATAACAGCAGCTGTGACCGGATAGGTTACTACAGATCTGATCCTGCGCTCCAAGCCCCATCCGTCATAAATTAATTTAATGCAGAGGAAGGTTACTTCTCTTCAATGGATTTTTATCACATTGTCTTCCAAAAACACGTGAGCCCAACGGTTGTTACTTTATTATGTTCATTATTTTTTGCCACCTGCTTGAATATGAATAAGAAAGTAAACATAAGAGAATATTTAATTGGGATTTTAGTGGGCTGCTGCAACTCAAAAGTAGGGACAGAAGATTTTATATGTAATTGTTTTTAATGTTTTTAATGTTTGCTAAGGACTACACATGGAAATTGGCATTCTGCTAAATCTGGTGCAGCCATCTTTTTAATGTACCTGCACATTGTCCTTCAAATAAACAAGTAAATAAAATAAATGAAGATAAGTGACAAAGCCATGATAGCAAAACTAATCATCTAATAAGCAGTTATATCAGTTATAAATGACCTAATGTTACTTTAATCGTGTTATTTTGATTTGATTTTTTGTAATTGTAGCCTACTTTTATTAGTAGATGTTTATAGCCTATAGAAAATGTATAATTCATGTAATTATGTCATCAGCTAGCTACACTGTCAGATCTGTCTCTGCTGCTTTACAACAAACACACTTAACACTGCATTGCCACACTTCTAAGAATAATAATGTAGATTGTTTCTTAAACCACTTAATTCAGCATCTCATGTTTTGTATGAAAGACTTGCTAAAGATTGTATTAATAGCTAAGTAACTACAGTGCTTTCAGTAGGATTTTTCCATGCATACTTATATAGGCTACAAATTTGGCAGCAGTAGCCCATTTGCAAATGAATATGAATTTTAAGTAGCCTAATCTTTCTACAGTTGTGGTTATAACTGGTTATGTACAGTAAAGAATATGGACAACAATAAAGTTATGTGACTTCAGTGAATTATAGTGATGATTCACATGTCTATCCATGCACATGATTACACAAGTGTGACACCTGTACAGAGCTAGCAGTTTTCATTATGACAGAAGCAGGAAGGAAAGATCTGCAGACCCTCTCCTTCAAACAGTGAGGGTGGATCAAGCTGTTCTCCAGATTCACCCGTGGTCCCCTTCTGACCCTTAACTCCTGCACTGGGTCCAGAGAACAGCCCAGGATGACATTGACTTTTGAATCAATCAGTCAATCAAACAATATTTATAAAGCGCTTTTCATAAAAAATTGTAGCACAAAGCGCCTTACAGTGGTTAAGGATTAGAAGATTGACCTTTATTGATCTCACACAGGAGAAGCTGTTTCTATATTTGACCCGGGGACCATCCCCATAATTTGTCCTTGTGCAGCTTTTTTGTTCATCTCCTCCTCTGTGATGTTGATGCTCCAGCAGACCACAGTGGACAGGATGACCACCATGTCATAGATGGTCCTCATAGTTCCCCCACTCCAAAAGACCACAGTCTCCTCAGGTAGCGCCTGCTCTGGCTCTCCCTGCATCTGTGAGTCCAGCACAGTTTATTCAAAGATTCAAAGCTTTTATTGTCATATGCACAGTAAAGAAACACATTTCCCTGTACAATGAAATTCTTACTTTGTTTATTGTTCAATAATATAATATGCATTAAATTTACCCAATACCCCTGGCGCCACTACTTGTCTCCAGGATATAGATTATAAAGGCCAACTTGAGTTTGAGGACCTTTGTCCATTAAAGGAAAAGTAATGTTATTTTACAATCTGAGCCTTCTTTCAGTAATAAAACAAGTCGTTTGACTCACCCATATCACGTTCGTGTCATTTGGAGCTGTTTGAAGAAAGTTATGTTGTAGCGTATCCGTTAGCATTTGTATTCGGGGCATTACTTTGCGGTCTCCAAATAACACAAACTTTAGCACTTTTCAAATCATAGAAGCCCGATGTCTTAATGTAAGATTTCGTTTGAAGCAAAAGTGGCCTGTAATCCGAGATTTATCCATAGTTTTCAGCTTTGCGTTTCATGTTTGGGTCCCGGGAGCTGAGAGCACAGTCCGCACATGCGCACTGGCGTCCTCATCTACTCGAAACTATGGCTAAATCTTGGATTACAGGCCACTTTTGCTTCAAACGAAATCTTACATTAAGACATCGGGCTTCTATGATTTGAAAAGTGCTAAAGTTTGTGTTATTTGGACACCGCAAAGTAATGCCCCGAGCATATGATACAGCACCATGTTAACAGATACGGGATCATTACTAGAACAGAACGGCTCAACATAAGTTCTGCGATACTGCTCCAATTGACAGAAAAATGCTATGGGTGAGTAAAACTACTTGTTTTATTGCCGAAAGAAGGCTCAGATTGTAAAAAAACCGTTAATTTGCCTTTAAATATATATTAGGTTTATGTTGTTATCCATCCATCCATCTTCCAATTTTCCATTTCTGGGTCACAGGGGCAGCAGTCAAAGCAGATCTGCTGCCCAGAACACAACGCACCAGCCCCCATGAATCCTCCCGCGGGTGGTGAGTCCACAGGAGGATGGCCCACGTCACAACAGGCCTTGATGTACTTTTCCCATGGGGGCTACCAGTGTCTGGAGACACTGGGGGCGAGGTGGGGTTAAGTGTCTTGCCCAAGGACAGCACTCATCTGTGGGATCTCACACGGTCAACCCGTCAAGAACGGGATTCAAACCGCCAACCCCTGGATTAGTAGACAAACGCTCTACCAACTGAGCTACTGCCTTGTTATGTTAAAGCCAATCTAATGCCCAGAACAGAGTAAAATAAACGCATATTTGTTTTTGTTTTTTTATTTTGTTTGTGTTTATTGCACTGAAATGTGAAAAACACAGGTCCTTACTCTGAACGGGCTTGCAGCTCCACAAACCTGACTTATTTGGCCTGGGAAGGGCCGCCAATAACATAAGACTTTATTGATCTCACACAGGAGAAATTAGCTCCAGGCAGTTTAGTGCAAAAAAAAGAACACAAAAAAGTGCATGCAGACAGATAAGTAATAATAATAATAAAATAAGCAAATAATAATAATAAAATAAGTAGCCTAAATAAGAGAATGTAGAGAAAATTGTTCCTTTTTTGTTTCTTTGGCTACACAAACTACTCTACCTTTAATATCAGTCTAAAATAATAATAATAATAATAATTAATTGCATTTTATATAGCGCCTTTCATGACACCCAAAGCGCTTTACAGTACTGTTCTTCATAAAATATAGACACCTCCTTCAAATGCAATTTCACATTAAAAATAAAATAAAATTAAATGTCACCAAATAATCCTGAGCCCCATAGGGTCAACTTAAACAAGTTCAATCGTGCAATAACATTGTTATACATTTGCTGACCAGAGCTGAGCTGGAAAAGCAAACCGCAGAGGAGGTTGCCTGCTCTGTCCGTTTGTCGGTTATCACCATGGTGATAGCTGTGGCGGCCAGGGGGTGTGTGCATGATGCGGCAGGGGCGGGGCCGCTGCTGGACATGAGTAAATGACGTCAGCTCGCAGGTCGCCAGGCAGTGAAACAAACATGGCGACAGAATGGAGCGGACAGCAGGGTTATGTTCTCACCGTTATCATTTTTGTGTGGAGTGTGATCGGTGGCCGGACAGAGGCGGCTGTCAGCGGGAGTGGAGGTGGAAGCGGCGGGGGACAGGTGTTAGGCATGCGTCTAGAGAGAAGCGACAAGCCCGCCACCACCAATGACGACGGTGTCATCCAGGTGACTGAGGAGAGCTCAGTCATGCTCCGGTTTTACGGGGTGCAGCTTCATTCTGGTACCTGGACACAAATTCGCTTCACAGAGTTGTCGGACACCAGAGAAGGGGATGCTGAAGAGGAGGAGGAGGAGGATGCAGCGGCGGTGAGGGGTGGCAGTGGCATGATGCTGGGCATGGACAGGACTTGCACTGATTTTACTAAAGACATTAGCGTAGGGACCTTTATGAACGTGAGTCGCAAAGGAACATCAGGCCTGCTTAGTATTAACATCAAGCCCCTTCGTAAGAGTGAACCGCACAAGTTTTATGCACTGTGCATCCTGAGCAATGATGGGAGCACGTGGGCGATGTTGGGGGGCAATGATTCCAAGGTGGTTGTTGTGGAGGAGAAGGGTTCTCTGCTACCCATGTGGCTTCAGGTCATCCTCATATGCTACCTACTGGTCCTCTCTGGAATGTTCAGCGGCTTGAACCTGGGATTGATGGCTCTTGATCCCATGGAGCTTCGCATTGTCCAAAGCTGTGGTACAGATAAAGAGAAGAAATATGCTCGAAAGATTGAGCCCATTCGTAGCAAAGGGAACTATCTTCTTTGCTCATTGTTGTTAGGAAATGTCTTAGTCAACACTACACTTACCATTCTTCTGGATGATCTCATAGGGTCAGGTTTAGGTGCTGTAGTTGCTTCCACTATTGGCATTGTCATATTTGGAGAAATTGTTCCTCAGGCCTTATGTTCTCGGCATGGACTGGCTGTGGGAGCAAACACCATCATGGTTACCAAATTGTTCATGTTGCTGACCTTTCCATTGTCCTATCCTGTGAGCAAGTTGCTGGACTACTTGTTGGGACAGGAGATTGGCACTGTGTACAACAGGGAGAAGCTTGTGGGGATGTTGAAAGTGACAGAGCCCTACAATGACCTGGTCAAAGAGGAACTCAACATGATCCAGGGAGCTTTGGAGCTGAGGACTAAAACTGTGGAGGATGTGATGACCCCTCTTGCAAACTGCTTCATGATTCAGTCTGATGCTGTGCTGGATTTCAACACAATGTCAGAGATCATGGAGAGTGGATATACTCGTATACCTGTCTATGATGACGAGAGGACTAACATTGTGGACATTCTGTATGTGAAAGACCTGGCTTTTGTTGATCCAGACGACTGCACAACCCTGAAGACTATCACAAAGTTCTACAACCACCCAGTGCACTTTGTGTTTCATGACACCAAACTGGATGCCATGTTGGAGGAGTTCAAAAAAGGTGTGTCTAACACTTTACATATTTAAAGTAGCTAATTCCTCTGCTTGTTTCCAGTCACACTGAAAAAGGGTGCTGCAGAGGGATCAGCTGCTGCTGTTTTTCTGTCTCTGTGACATTTCCTGCCTAATGTTTCCTTCTATAATGATCTGCAGTATTGACGAGTGGAATGTCCTAGCCATTATTAGCTCACTTAACCATCTGAGCCCTGCACAGTTCAAGTAAAAATACCTATTTTATTTTGAGGCATAATCATAATCTATATTTTACTAATCATTTCTGTCAGACAAAAATAATGTTGGTTGCCTTTCCAATCAATGAAAATTTGCATCATGTAAAGGATGCTTTTGCTGTAGATGACAACAAACAAATAATTGACAGATTGTTTTAATGGTGAAAATATTAAATGGAATATTTATAGGCAGCACCAGTGACCTTAGGTGTGTCTAGTATGAGGAGTAGTTGTTATACATGGATATGTTTTATACCACTTTGCCTTTGATGTTCAGACCATATGCCGTTATATTTTGCTCCGTTTTGGTTGTAGGCCACTTTGCTGTGCAAACTGCTGCAGAAAACTGAACGTGATCTTTAACCTTGCTGTACATTATCCGAGAGGACAGGTCACTGGGGACAACAGTGTATTATATTATGGGTTAGTTTGTCTACAGTAGTAGAAAACCTGCAACCCACATGCTTGAACCATTTAAAGGGTGTACTGAATAAGCTTAAATAATGGTAATGAGACCTCTTTTTTTAAATATTGTGCAATGCCACTTAATCTCTCTATCCTCTAACTCGTTATTTATTTTGGCCCGCCTGCTTTTCTTTCCAAAGCTCTTAGTCTAGTCTGAGCTATATTAAGGCAGCAGTGTGTCCTCCTGCAGCTAAATCCAATGACGGCTCTGACAAATCAAATGCTGAATGATGTTAACTGTCCAACTCGAAAACAGAGTTGTGAACACAAAAGAATTCAAGTTTTTCGAGAGTTTTGCTTAATTTTTCTGTCATTTGATTTCCACTTGGAACTGTAAGTAAAGCTGTAGTTGTAAGCTAACAGAGATCTCTGTGCTCCTTAGGTAAATCCCACTTGGCCATTGTCCAGAAGGTCAACAATGAAGGGGAGGGCGATCCTTTCTATGAGGTGCTGGGATTGGTCACGTTAGAGGATGTCATTGAAGAGATCATCAAATCAGAGATCTTAGATGAGTCTGATCTTTACAGTGAGTCAGCCTTTCTCAATGCAGATCTCTACATTATTGATATATACATTAAAACCTACCTTGTTCCGATTTTACCTGCAGCTGACAACAGAAACAGGAAAAAAGTTGATCCCAATAAAAACAAGCGTGACTTTTCTGCCTTCAAACAAGAAGGTGATTGCAAAGTCAAAATCACACCTCAACTGATGTTGGCTGCTCATCGTTTCCTGGCCACAGGTGAGCTTATTATTGCTACTGCTGGGACTCATACTCCAACCACATTTGCCACCGTGTTATTTTGTTGACGTATTTTTTTTGACAACAGAGGTGCAAGGGACAATATAAGACCAAAATACAAATAGTCAAATAAAAACACACCAAAAAAACATGCCATTTTTAAAGCAGAAAAACAAACATGTCGACACTGATGGACGTACATAGGCTGCTGATGACTCTTATTTAGAAGAAATGCATAGAATAAATGCATAGAAATGCAATATTTTGTTTTTGAAGAAGTAAAGGAAAGCACTTTCTGAGTTTGTGTTGCTTGCTTTTTCCAATCAGCTTAAAGTATTTGACCAGTTCATTAGGGCTCAAAAGGTGCTTTGAGTAATCTACTCTAATCAAACTGGATTTAATTTATGGATTATTTGTGGATATAGAAAATGCTAATAATTAACATAAGCACTGGAGCATTGTAGTTAGCTCCTCCCTTCAGGTATATGGCAGTGTTTACCAGTGTCTGACCAGAACTGAAGAAGCAGCTTGGATGAGCTGCGAAATGTATTCGACCAAATAAACTTTTGTCCAGTTGACAAATTGAATTTCTCCTTTTGCCATAATAGGGTATGTTATTTAACTTGCATTTTATGTTTTTTTTTGTTTGTTTGTTTTTTGTAGAGGTTAGTCTGTTTGGTCCTTTTCAAATCACAGAGAAAGTTCTCTTGAGGATCTTGAGGCATCCAGATGTCATTGAGGAACTGAAGTTTAACGAGAGTGACAAAAGGTCATCTAAGCATTACCTCTACCAGAAGGGAAAACCTGTGGACTACTTCATACTCATTCTACAGGTGTGTAATTACAAGTCTATGTTATGTCATATAAGTGTATATTTAGTTTTTATTGAAGAATTCATAAATTTACACTAAGTATTTATAAACGTACATAGACTGTTATATGGAGACATAGCAAGAGACGTGAGACTAAATATGATGGGGCAAGCTGGTTACAAACATAGGTTTACCTAGGGTCACTGCATCAGTCTGCATAGAGTATTAACACAGGTTAGGCTGACAGGCTGACCTTCAAAGACAGGCTGGTGTAAGGTAATCAACTACTATCTTCAGTAGTCACAGCATTTGATTTTATTTTGATTATTTATTAAAAAGTTAAAACTTAGGTTCATATTAAACTGATATACACTAGGCTATATATATCCAATAAATAACATTACAGCATGCATGACCTTTCCCTAATAGATCCTCTTATATAAGGGAGAAGCACAGGGACGAGTGGGATTTAAGGGTTAAGGGGGATGGAAAAGAAGCAAAGCAGATGAGAGCATAAGATCTGTTGAGAGCCAACTGTCTACAGCATGACATACAGTATGGATTGTAAATTAAACAAGCATTCTCCCTCAAATCTATAGACATTTTTTGTTGCATTTACCCATAACCCATAACATAACTTTATATGTCTATCTTTGCTAGAAATGTGTGTTTGTCCAGGAGGCCTTGTTGACACCTGAAGTGTGGATATAGTGACTGCAGTCACTCAGTTTGCAACTTGAGCAGTGCTGCTCCTGTTGCACTAAAACATATATGTCTGTGTGACTTTGTTAGGGAACACTGGGCTAACGTTCTCATGACTTGCTCTTGGTGCTTGTCTGAGGTTTTAAATGTGAGAATAAGATCAGTGCGTGGTGGCAGTAAAGGGACACTGGCAGAATCTAATATTTATAAGATGTTTCTGTTACTTGCCATAGGAGTCGACTTGTGGATTTTGCAAAAGCAGCATTTAAAGTCACTCAAACAAAATACAATGTACAGTGTGGCAAAATATGTGTGTTCCTTTTATATTTCAGGGTCGTGTTGAAGTGGAAGCTGGAAATGAAAATATGAAGTTTGAAACAGGGCCTTTCTCTTACTATGGGGTAATGGCTCTGAGCACACCAGCCATGGGTGAGATACCTTGTACACATAACACATATTTAAACTAGTGCTCAAATTTCACCAAACCAAACTCTCTGGCACGTGTCGTAGATCATTTGCTTTAGTCCATGCATCTTTAACAATAACTTTACAAATCCAGTGCCCATTGTCTTATCATATACATTTAAAAGAAACTGTATTGGGCAAAAATGACTGCTTTAACATAACTGAACTGTTAAGAATAACTGTGATTTATACTCCACAAACTGGTGAAAGATGAAATTATCCAAATCAAAATGTATGGGAAACACTGGCTATATTTTATTATTTGCAAATGCAGGATATTTCTGTTTTAATTATTTGGACTACTCAGTTACAATCACATTGTATAACTTTTTAACTGACTGAAAATACAGTATATGGTATTAAAAGGGACAACTGACAACTGCGTCACACTTCATCATGAAAGACTTATGTCACACTACTGACTCCTAGTGGTTAAGCTTCATAAATCCTTATTTTACAGAGGAATATATACAGTGGTACCTCACCTTATGAATGACCCAACAAACGAAAATTCCAAGTTACGAAACGCCTTCATGGTAAATTTTGGTCTCTAGATACGAAAGAAAATTCAAGTTACGAAACGCGAAATCTCAAAAATTCAAATAATGCGCGTTCAGCCACACACATTATACGCTTTTCTCAGACTGAATTTAAACTTTTCTCACATTTCTCTCTCGTTTAAACACTCAAACTTTCATAGATTTTCAGGAGGGGGGAGAAAACTGCGCTCCCCTCAGCTGTGACTCGAAACGAAACCAGGAAATAGACCGGCGCGCGGCGCTTTAATCCACCTGGTCTAGTCCTGGTTTAATCCAGGTTTAGTCCTGGTTTAGTCCAGGTCTAGACCTGCTGGCAGCCCCGCGCCGGGTATCACACGTGTCTGAGCGCAGTTTTCTCCCCCCTCCCCCTTCCCCCCACACTTCACTATTAATAATTTTGTTGAAAATCTATGAAAGTTTGAGTGTTTAAACGAGAGACAAATGTGAGAAAAGTTTAAATCCAGTCTGAGAAACCAATCAGGACGCAGAACACAATGTTACACTATTTTAAAAAATTACACTATAAAAAAAAAAAAAACTTGGATTGGGGCCTTGGAACGAATCAGGCTTTTTCCATTGAAATAGCTACTCAACTTACGAATTTTTCACATTACGAAACCACTTCTGGAACGAATTAATTTCGTAAGGTGAGGTACCACTGTGTGTGTGTGTGTGTGTGTATATATATATATATTTATATATATATATATATATATATATATATATATATATATAAAAAAATAATTTTATCAACAGAGGCAATAGTTTAAATGTATGTATTGAAACATGTTAACATATTAATTAGTATAAAATACATTGATTTAAATAAGAATTGTTATGTGTGTACATAATTTCAGTAGTAACATGTCTGGAAACACTTATTTACTGCTATGTTAAATTGTTATTCAGTTTTTGTTTGTGTGCATGTCCAGTGCCAAATGTGCCAGCGTTGCAAATGTTAATTTAAATGTACATTTGTCAAACCTTGAGAGTGTACAACTAAAACAATATAGATTGAACTAATTTTATTGTCATCGACCTTACTGACAAACAAGAGGGTGCATAATCATGTTATATTTGCAGCATTAAAGAGCTTTTTGAAAATGAGCGTCAAATGTCAGTCTCACACTCAGTTGGAAATAAATAAATAAACAAGTTCTCTCTCTTTGCCCCTTCCCTCACCCTCTTTCTCAGTCGTTACCCCTCCTCCTTCTCCATCAGTGGCATCCCCCCCTCCACGACGCCTCTCTCTTAAGAGGTTTTCTGTATTTTCTCGTTTCCCAGGTAAACACCCGCATGGGCCCTAGCACTCAGGGAAAGGGCTCAGACTGTTTAATTATTCTCACCATTTTCTCCACCATTGTCTTCAGAGCCCTTCTCCCTCCAGCAAGTAAAGAGTTAAGTCACAATAAATTATAGGTTTAATTAAATCCGCAAGCGGCGTTGTCGGGCCCTCGCACCTGCAGCCTATGGGGGTGAAGGGGCATGCTCCATGCCAGCAATACAAAGTATTTTCAGCCACACAAGATGTCATGTCAATCTAAAGCACAGTAGCAGCTTCAGTGCATTTTTTTTACAGTTCCCTTGTCTACCACATGGTGGCGCTATGACATACGGGCAGTTCATTTGCATAAAAATGTTTCTCTTCATCATATACAAGGCTATACCAAATTTCGTGTGTTTGGCTCAAGTGGTATGCTAACCGTGACCTACTTTGTGTTTTGCGGGGCTAAGCTACTGTATTTTCTTGCAGTTCACTTGCCTACCATATGGTGGCGCTATGCCAAACTACCATTTAATTTGCTTGAAAATGTTCATAGTCACAATATACATGAGCCTTTGGGGTTCCAGGCTTTTAAACCCCTGCTAATGACGTGGTGACACACCTATTGCATTTGGCACTTTCAAATGGTAGCAAAATTCATCAGGCCGCCATTTTGTCATTTTACAAGATATCAAAAATCCCTTCGCAATTTAACATCTCCAATGTACATCTCCTGATGTACGGTGTAGGAGGAGTGTTTTAAAATCCATTGTATGTCATATCACACAAAATCGCAATACAAGTCTTCTTATCTCACTTCCTGTTGGGCGTGGCCATGACATTGTAATTACAATTTTGTTCATCTTAGTGAGATACACACCCATACCAACTTTCGTGTGTCTGGCTGAAATCGTATGTCACCCACGATCTTCTTTGTGTTAAAGTGCTCAATTTCTGTACATTTTCTGACAGTTCACTTGCCTACCACATGGGGGCGCTATGTCAGACTGTTATTTTACATAAAAAAGTTGGTAGTCTTCATATACATTACCATTTGAAGCTTTAGTCCAGAGAACTACTGCAAAATGGATTTGTGACCCATTTCCTGTTTGTTTGGGTACATTTAATCAAATACCTAACTATGAATCCGCTGTGTCGTCATATTACATCACGTTTGAAATTCCTTCGCAATTTAACATCTCCATGGTCTTGAGCTCATGTACACCAAAAATTACGCCCATCTGAGTTACGGTTCAGGAGGAGTATTTCAAATTCCATTATATGTCAAATCACACAAAATCACACAAAAGCCCAATTATCTCACTTCCTGTTGGGCGTGGCCCTACCTACGGTATGCCAGCCCTGACTTAAATTGCGTTAGGGAGCGCCAGTGTCTACCACAGCCTGTGCTCCTGGGCCCCATCGGGGGCCGGTTCTTTTTGTGGTCGTACTGGCCGCACTTTGTGATGCCCGTGCAAAGTTACATTCGTTTTGAAGCATGGGAACATGCTCAAAATTGCCCCAGCGTTTGTGTGTGAATACTACTACTACTACTACTAATAATACTAATACTAATACTAATACTAATACTAATACTAATAAAAATACTAATACTAATAATATTAATGCTAATACTAATAATATTAATAATATTATTATTAATAATAATACGGAAACGGAGCAACAACAATAGGTGATCGGCCCTAAAAAGTGCCCTAAACTTATTCAAAGTGCGGTCAGCAGGTGGTGTAATTGCAGAGCTGAGACAATGACAATAGTGTGCTACTTGTTTTGGCCTCATTTTTAGGAAAACTTGCTGGATGGGTAATGGAGCTGTCTCATTTGTGCCCTCTAATCTTATCACCACTGATCCATGGTCAGACTGTTCTTAGGTCTATCTGAAATCTGACTAACTTTGTTTCCACTAAATGCCCTTAAAATGACATTGAACTTCAGTTATATGATTGTTCAGCGCATTTATTTTTAACCCCATAGAAGACTGAAAAGGTTCAATTTCAATGCATGTCTTTTCTACATTGTTCACACAATTTAACTGACCACAGTAATCACAGTACATGATCTGCTTTGTAATTGCTGTGTTGTGTTGAGTGTGATCAGTACATCCTCCATAATTTTGGTTTTAGCACCTGTCTGTTTTTTTTTTGTGATTATCTGATGTCTCTGCATATGTGGAGTGTGTGTGCTTTTGTTCCATTAATTGCACCTTATTTACTCTGTCATCTCTCTACATCTTAGAGTTCCGTTCCCCATCTCATGGAGGCAACCTGAACCGCTCAGCTTCTCTGAGTTGCACAGAACGCGTTCCTGAAGGAGGTTCTGTGAGTGGCAGCAACAACCAGCTCCCGGGCACACCCTTTCAGTATATCCCAGACTTCTCTGTTCGGGCCCTCACCGATCTACAATATGTCAAGGTAACAATCCCTTTAAGTTCAGGATTCAAAGGTTTAAGTATATAGTTGTATGCACTGTGACTTGTATCTGTGACTAGAGAAGTCACAGATACAAGTGTAGATAATAGTACTTATAGTACTCCAGTTGTATTAAAAGTCTATAACTAGAAACTGTTGTTTGTTTGCTCTTGTTTTGTTCAGATCACTCGTGCTCAATATCAGAATGGCCTCTTGGCATCGAGACTGGACAGCACACCTCACTCTCCGGATGGTAGCCAAACTCGCCTGGACATCACTGCCTCCATGATCCCTGTGACACCTCCAGGGAGCCGCTCTCCACTGCCCCTGGCCACACCTCCGGTGAGGAGACCCTCCTCTACCACGCAGCCCACTCCCCCGGGGGGTCGCATGGTCCCAAACCCTACAGGCTGTAACCGCAGGCCGAGCCAGTGTCTACCACAGCCTGTGCCCCCTGTCAGTAACCACTCTCCTCTGTCCCAAACATGTCCACCTAACCCACACACAGCTGTTACATCGCCCCATTCCCCTATGGTCCAGCTAAGTGTGGCTTCTCCTGCCTCTGGGAACGGACCAGAGGAGACCGCCAGTCTGCTAAGCGAGCAGCAGAACTGTGTGGGGCCACACAGGCCCAGCCACACCATCAGCCATGCACACACAGAGAGCACCATATAAACCAGGATCCATGGTGAGTCTCAACATCTACCTGTGCACACCTCCTCCTCCTGATTTTTGAACTTCTGTCATCAATAGAGGCTTATGAACAAACAAGGGTTCGCCTAACCTTTCCTGCATGATCCCCGCTTATAATAATACAAATAGAGTAGAGAAGCATTGTTCACTAATATAATCACCACATAAAATGTGCCTACTTAAAGTTTCGCCCTTTCAAAATACATTAATGATTTTATCATTATCACAGTTTTTTTTTTAACGAAAGAACCCAGTTGTGTGTGTTATTGTTGAGCTTTTATTTTGAGAGCATCTCTGTCAGGGTCAAAATGACTATTGTAATTTCACTGAAAAGAACTTTTAAGTAGGCACATTATCTTTTAGCATGTTCAGACTTGCACTAAATCTGTCTGGCATACAACGTTTACTGTTGGGACCCAAGTTGTTCTTTTTTTCCAAGGTCATTTATTCAATGAGGGAAAATAAGATGGTCTTGAATCTTTTTGAATACCAGCAAACTGTATCTGTATCACTGTAATGAAAGGGGCTGTGTTCTAAGACAAGAATCACAAATTGTCTTTGTTTGTTTGTTTTTTTAATTGACTTATTTTGTATTTTCCTACAGTCCATTTGTTCCATTCATTACAACATTGCATTTTCGAAGGTTGTGGTAGGTTACATTATGTACATGTATACCTTGTGTGCCCTTGGGTGCACAAATAGGCCAGCCACAATAATACATTTTGCTGTGCAACATATTGCTACTGAAAATTACACTATAAGTGATTTCTTTGAAGACTACTATGTCATTGATTAAAAAAAACAGGATACACCCTAGTAAAGCAGAATCTAAATATTCAATGTCATTAAAAAGACAAGACCGGCAAAAAATAAATTGTAGAGTTTTGTAGTTTGTAATATCTACAGTTTAAATATTAATGTACTACAAAAAGTAAGAAAATGTTGCTCAAAAGTGTAAAGAAAAAGGTACAGACAATGAACATGGAACCCCATAAATTATTGTCCCGTCATTTATTGAACAAACTGGTAATTATCGTGATGGGCCAACGCAAATGTATTGCATAGACCTTTTTTCTGAAGAAAACGAATGGAAACTTACTACTGTATAAAAGATAGAAAAGTGTACTTTATTTCATATTTTATATTTTATTAGTTGTTGTTTTTTTTTGAGGTTTTATGTTTAAAATGTTTTTAATTTCTAATTATATTTATTTATTTAAATTATTTATTGTTTGTTTTACCATTTTTACATATGCTTTAAATTTTAAAGGTTAAATGCTTCCATCTAAGTCTAAGTCTGAAATGATTAAGTTTTTATTGTGAACTGAGTGAGGTACAAAGCTAGCTTTTAACACAAGAAATGTTTGCTTTAATTGGAACTTTATCACTGTGAATCCAAATCGTGAGTGAAGATTTTTGGCTTTAAAGCAATTGTATAAACCACAGTTTATAAAATGCCTCCCAACCACAGTTGGGAGGCATTGTAAATAATTCAAACAAGTTTAGAAATAGCCTAATTTATAGTTGTATAATATTTTCAGTTACTTTGGATTTTGGATAGGCTAATTTGATTTGAATGTTTTTAACCTAAAAATCAAGAAAACAAGCCCTCACATTTATACATTAAGCTGAGACACAGAACAGGGATAGTTTAACAGAGATTATTTATTAAGCCTCGGGCCTGTAGTTTGGTTAAGGAGCTCTTTAACATTAGATGGACATTATGATACTCGCAGCACAAAAGGAAAGCCAATATTCCAGAGTTCATATGTCTTCTCAAAGAATAGACAATTCACATACATGTCTTAGCATGAAATGGTGCGCATTGGTACAACAAAACATTGATATTTTTACAGCTGCTCTCTTTATTGTCTAGTAGAAAGCTGAGCTCAAATGATATAAGCTGCCAGTGAGGCACCTATGTTTCCTTTTACTTGTTTATAATTGACACCCTAAATAAGTTTACTTATAAGAGTTTATTTTGATGACTTTGCTGAATAGAAAAATATTTTTATTTCTAAAGAAAAGGCAACTATTGTGTAGCTAGTTATCCTTGATGTCAATAGTTTGAGCCTTAGAGAGAAAAATATGTTTATGAAATGAAAAGTGCAGATCAAAGCTGGATACCAAATTCCTCCTTTATTCAAGCACAATATTGCACCACTTTATTTTCATGGTATGGCACTGTTAAGTGTGATATCATCACTTAACAACAACTGCTATGGGAGGATTTAAGTAATAAAAGGTAGATATTTATTTTAAAAGATTATTTAAACCAATGAAGATGAGCACTTTGTTTAAAGGTTTTCTTGTTCTTAAGCCAGTATAAAAGTAAAGTGCATGTAGGTGCAAATGCTTAGTTAGCCTTAAACTCAAAAAGAATATTTGACCTGCCTGTGGGTCATTAGGTCTCATGTAGCAATCTGGATTCCATTGAAGCCACTGGTTGGCTGTGAGAATACCACTGTGAAAAACATTGTTCTTCATAAAAACATTCTATTTATGTATTTATGACATTGCTTTTTTGTTCTTGGTTTGCACCTCAAGGTGTGGTTCTTTGAAATGGGCTTCCATATATGACACTGTCATTGTTTGTGTTGTATGTTCATATGAATATTTTGTTCAAAATGATGGGCCTTTGAGTTGCTCAACAAAGTTCTGCAAATGACGGACATGAAGGCTGTGTTACGTTGTTTTACAAAGGCATTTCATAGCAATAAATATTGCACAGAGTGGATCTCTGAATATGTTGTCTGTGAACCTTTGTCATGATATCTGAAGGGTATTATACTACTACATGTCCTTCACACAGATTTGTGGCCGCTGTCTTCCTGTTTTCCTTTACCATCCTGGAACCCCTTTACACTGTCCTCCTACACTTCCTACAGAAGCTCACTGCTTTCTTTGTCATCATAGCTCTTATCATAGTTCGTCCTCTGTTGCCCTCAAATATTGAAATTCCTCTGGGTTTCACTCCTGGTGTTATGTGCTAAGCTGTTTTTATTGTGTAGAGCTTTTGTATTATGGGACTGAAGTGGGGGAGCAGAGCTTATCAGCAACTCATGTCATGTTGTTTTTAGCTCTCCACAGTGTGATGATTAGACCTGATTGAAGGTTAAATATTTTCTGCTGTACTGTTCCCATGCTCCTTAGTTTTTCCATTCTGTAGCTTTATACAGAACTGCTTGAGTCAAGGGCAGTAGCACAAGAGGACAAACTGTTTGGTTTAAATGTGTGTATCCTATACAGAGATTTCGATATTCTATTGTATATTTAGTTTTTGGTTGGAGCAAAAACAAAAAACAAACAAAAAAAAACTAAGTAGCCTATTACAGTTTATTTATTTATTATGTTTAGCATAAGATAATTGTTTTACTTATTTATATTATACCAATTGCACTATTCAGGGAATCAAGAAACTACAAATATATTTTTATTATTTTATTTAATTATCTCAAAATGGATGAATTAGCAGATTAATAGCTTGTTTTGTAATCATAGACAAAGATGAGCATGAGAGCGTCTTGCTGTAGTATGGATATGATTGGCTATAAAGTAAACTTGACGACATTGAAAACTAAAGACCCAAAATGAAAGAGGAAGCTTGTGTTGAACAGACCCAACATGGCGGCGGGAGTGTGCGCTTTCCTTTAGTTCCGCCCCAGGAGGCGGGGTCCGCTGCGGGCTAGAGTCACATGATTCACGCAGAGACAAACTGACCAATTCCAATATGGTGGCCAGCTTGGCAGGTCTACGGGTCCTGTTGATGATATTGTTTTTTTACGGGATCAGGTTGGGTACCTGCGACCTAGAAGCCCCGCTGATAGTGGGGCTGCGACTCGAAGATCCCGAAGCGTTAGTGTGCATGAACGAGCGGATCATTTCGGCGCCTCATGGATCTACCTTCAAGTTGCGTCTGTTTGGGACCAACCTGAATGTGAGCTGGCCGTGGTTGTCGTTCGCAGGGGCGGCTGGGGGGGCTGCATTGGCCGCGGGAGATGCGCCTGACCCGTGCGAGAAGGAATCAAACAGACAAGAGTCCTCTTTCCGGGTGAGTGGAGAGTTTAAGCATGAGGAGGAGCACAGCGGTGTTATAACGGTGCAGGTACACAAGAGCAGCGCATCAGATGGAGCGTTGACCAATGGCCAGACATACCATCACCTCTGTGTACTGAGTGGTGGGATTTGGGCATCTGCCGGCCTAGACAGGCTGCGGGTTCAAACTGACAGCTCTCCGCCAGATTACATCCCTTCCTGGGCACTGGCGGTGCTGGTGGTACTGATGCTGCTCCTCTGCGCGGTGCTCAGGACTCTGCACTTCAGTCTACTTTGGCTAGACCCAGTTGAGCTGTATGTTCTGCACAGCTGTGGCTCCGAAGAGGAGAAACGGACCGCCAAGCGCCTGGAGCCTGTCAGAAGAAGGGGAAACTTTATGGTAGATATGATGAAAAGTACAATAATCATCAAGTCTTATAAACTCACATTGTAAAATGGTTAACAGTGTGTCTTTCTATGGCAGACGTGCTCCTTACTGTTTCTGTGTGCTGTTGGATGTTCGGTGCTGTCTGTGCTCCTCTACCGAGCACTGTCCTCAACAGTCTCTGCAATTTTCACCAGTGGCTTCCTTGTATTTTTCATTGTTGAACTGGTGCCTCATATTTTATGCTCTGGTTACGGATTCCAGTTAGCTCCTGCTCTCACCTGGCTGGCCCAGGTATCAATGGTGCTTACCTGCCCCCTGTCTTGTCCCCTGGGGCTTATCTTGGACCTAGCTCTGAGGAGAGACATCAGCACCTGCGGGATCAGGGAGAAGGTCATGGAGATGGTGCGGACAAATGTCAATGACCCTTATAGGTGAGCCCTTCCATTAAATATTACACAGATGTCCACAACTAAAAAGTTTTGTCTCTGCAGTGAGTTTGTTAAAGAGGAGTTTAGTCGTGGGACACTGCGCACTAAAACAGTGGAGGACATCCTGACTCCTCTAAAAGACTGCTTCATGCTTCCCAGTTCTGCTGTGCTGGACTTTTCCACCATGTCTGAGATAATGCAGTGTGGTTACACCCGTGTACCAATATATGAGGAGGAAAGGTAACTATGACTGTGCAAATATAATTATTGTAACATAGCTATATATATTAACAGTTTGGACCACACTGAGAATATGCTACCACTGCAGATACATTTTAGATAATAATGCTATTATAACCATGCAGCCTTTATATGGTATTTTAGGTCCAACATTGTGGAAATACTTTATGTGAAAGACTTGGCTCTAGTGGACCCAGATGACTGCACACCCATGACGACAATTACCAAGTTCTACAATCATCCACTGCACTTTGTCTTCAATGACACTAAACTGGATGCCATGTTGGAGGAGTTCAAGAAAGGTATGGCAACATGTTCAATCTGATATGTAAATAAAGTCCTTGAAATATATTGGATTTTAATTATGCTTTTCATAATATATATTTTTTATTTTCATGTGGTTTTATTTTAGGCAACTCCCACATGGCCATTGTTCAGAAGGTCAACAATGAAGGAGAGGGCGATCCTTTCTATGAGGTGCTCGGACTGGTCACTTTAGAGGATGTAATTGTAGAGATTATCAAATCAGAGATCTTAGATGAGTCTGATGGTTATTGTGAGTTCTTCTCTTGGAAAAACAAAACCGAATTAATGAAAAAATAGCTTTGCTTAATCTACAATGATCTGTGATCTACAGTGGACAGAAAGGTAAAGCGCCCAGTTGCCCCACTGGAAATTCCACTAGAGCCACGGAGCGCCCATGAGGAGTTCTCTCTCTTTAAGCCCCCCGAAGGGGAACCCAAGATCCGAACTTCTCCACAGCTACTGCTGGCAACTCACCGCTTCCTATCCAGAGGTATTGATATCTTTATCTGCCTGGAAATCTGTTAAATGCATATATTCTAGTTTTTATATATTTTTGAAGTGTAAATAAGAACTGCAGTGTAATGTTTTCTGGTATACTTTATACTTACTGCTGGAACACTAGTGGTGCTTGCTTTTTTTATTGTCTCCTTTGATGTGTGATCACTGCAGAAGTAGAGCACTTCAGCCCAGCACGTGTATCAGAGAAGGTCTTGTTTCATCTTCTCCGCCATCCCAGTGTCAACCAAGAAGTGCACTTTGACCCCAGCAACCGACTCAGCCCAAGCCACTATCTTTACACAAGAAACCATCCAGTGGATTACTTCATCCTACTACTACAGGTGAGTGTGTACCAAGCCCTCTGCTGCTCAGCATTCTAGGAATGGTCATCATACCATATGATCCTTCCTTCCTGTGTGGGTTTCCTCCGGGCACTCCGGTTTTCCCCATCAACCCAAAAACATGCACCATAGGTTAAATCCTCCAGCTTAGGTCCTAACCAAACAATAAGATCATGGAGATGGTCCCTGGGCGCAGTCATGTGCTGCCCACTGCTCCTAATAACAGGATGGGTCATATGCAGAGGACAATTTCTCCTGTGTGAGATCAATAAAGTCAATCTTCTTCTTCTTTATATCATTTCCAAGGGCCGAGTGGAAGTAGAGATTGGCAAAGAAGGGTTGAAGTTTGAAAATGGTGCATTTACTTACTATGGTGTGTCTGCTCTCACAGTGCCATCTTCTGGTAAGATGGAAAAATGCAACCCAAAAATTTACATGTACAACTTGAAATTACAGTATGTTGTTGTTTTTTTATGTGTCTGAATTGAAATGGAATGTGTGCATTGTACTTGACAGTGCATCAATCTCCAGTCTCAACACAGCGTCAATCTCCCAGGGATCCTTTTGAGCCAGGAGATGCCACAAGTCCTTCTAGCTATTGTCCAGACTATACTGTTCGAGCACTGACAGACCTACAACTCATACGGGTATATGTCTCCTGTTCTAATGTTTTAATTTTTTCTTCCAATTAAAAAATTCCTACAAGTTGTCATGTTTGACTTATTTTTGGTTTATTGTAAATTGTGTTTTAGGTTACCCGTCTACAGTATCTAAATGCTCTCATGGCGTCCCGTGTTGGTCAGAGTCCAGACCCTCCAGAGATTAAGATCCTCCCCAACAGTCAGACCAAGCTGCTCAATGACAGAAACACCACACAAGGTAGCTTTGCAGTTAACTCTGTGTGTGTCCTTTGGAACACTAAAACTGTTTTCAAGGTTTCTTACATCTTTGTACTTATTTTACAATGTACTGTCCTGTTTGCCTTCAGCTCAACTAAAAATTTCTTCTTTTCTCTTTTCTTCCTTCCACGCGTGCCTCCCCGTCTCCTCATTTCTGGCCTGTCCAGAATTTTCTGTAAACTTTTCATTCTTTGATACAATTGACAACTACTGATAGTATTTTTGCATGATACTGATGCTTGCCTTTGGCATGATCGACACAGACTGTATCCATACATACAAATAAACAAACATACTCAAGTTGGAACATGTTTATAATACACAACCTCAAGAGACAGACACTATTTAATTGTCAGACCATTTATTTCTTTTGTTGGTGTACTTAAAACTAAAAGTGTAGAACTGTGTAACCTTAATTTATTTTTACATTATTATTTTTTAAGACCACTGTTCCCATTTTGCATTCCTTGAAATCATCCACTTCCTCTAGTTAACTGCTTTTCCCTAATAGCTCCATGTTTACTGTAGTGTTCTTCCTTTAGTGGTAGTTTCTCCATACACAGCAAGTGTTGATGCTCAGGATTCTCAGGTGATGAAACATGTCTGCAGATTTTTTTTTTTTTTTCACCTTATCAAAAGCAAAATGTATATTTTGGAGATCTCCAGTGCACATAACTGGGCAATTTTTAATATAGCATAGCTCATAGATTATGTTACATCAACTTACTGCAAACCAAAGAGCCTACTGTTAAAATGGTACAAGAAAAGAAGAACCTAAATTGGATAGTTGGTGTATTATATTTTTTAAATTTGCTGTTTTGAACACATTACAGTGGTACCTCACCTTACGAAAGACCCTACATACGAAAAATCCAAGTTACGAAACGCCCTCACGTTAAAATTTGGTCTCTAGATACGAAAGAAAATTCAAGTTACGAAACGCGAAATCTCAAAAATTTGAATAATGCGCGCTCAGATGCACGCCCCACTGTTATCCCCGCTCAAAGAGCACCTTTCTCGGCCTCTTAGCTCTAGCACCGAACACGCAAGATTTTCAAAATGTATTAAATGGTGAAGCGTGGCGGGAGACACGACTCCGGAAGCAGCGCGGAGACATGAACGCACCGCGCGGCGAGGAGCACGGTACCGCGCGGCGAGGAGCACCCCTAGTCCTGGTCTGCATGACCGGCACTGGGGCTGTGAGCACGACATAGAACCGCGGCGCCCGGACCGCGCCCTCTGGAGCCCGAGCCACAAACCAGCCGCACGAAACCAGCAAAGAGCGGCACGTGGTAGTTTAATCCTGGTCCAGTTCTGGTTTAGTCCAGGTCCAGTCCAGGTTTAGACCTGGTTTAGTTCTGGCCTAGACCTGGTTTAGTTCTGGTCTAGACCTGGTTTAGTTCTGGTCTAGACCTGGTTTAGTTTAGACCTGGTTTAGACCACGTTTAGTCCTGTCTACTCTCTTAGCCAATCAGGACGCAGAACCAATGTTACACTATAAAAAAAAACAACCTTGGAACGAATCAGGCTTTTTCCATTGAAATAGCTATTCAACTTACGAAAAATTCACGTTACGAAACCACTTCTGGAACAAATTAATTTCGTAAGGTGAGGCACCACTGTATCTGTATGAGCAGAGAAACCTGTCCTACCCAATCTGATATTTCTTTGTGTCGACTTTTCATATCCTCAGTAAATGTCTTATTATTGTATTTGATTCCTCTCTTGAAATCCCTGTGTAATTCCCTTTTACACTGTCCTCACACTGGTTGTTTGGGTCCCACAGGCAGCAGTAGAGCCCAGGAGAGCTCCACAGAAGAGGAGGCTGTTGGGTAGTGTCTCTGTTAAGTCCAACCAGTTATTGTTAAATGTTTTGCTGTATAACTGGAACATTTTGGACTCAGATGGTTTAAATGGTGTTTCATTGCATTTACACTCTACTCCATTGCTTCTCCTTTATGTGTTAAGTTGTTTCATCATCTTTGGGAAATATGTGTATAATTTAAGTATTAATACAAGTTATAATTTTAAATGGATTCTAACAGGTTGAGCCCTATTTCTGTACTGAACTTTTCTTCAACATTCCTCATTGCCAAAGTTGTATGTTTTGATGGTCTTGTCTTTCCTTTTAGACCTCAAACTGCATGTTTCATGTAAGCAGATTTGCACATAAACTTTGTGCACTGTGCCATTGTGTATGCTGGAAGGTACGTCCATATTTAATATCTTTCATCTCACAGAGCTGAGTGATTAAGCCGTGCCGTGCACAAACATACTTTATCATTGAACATGTATAGCTACCTGGTGGTTTGAGGTCAGTGTTACCATTTCTTAACAAATGTATACATTATACACTTGGTAGTGGATACATTATTTGCCAACTACTGTATTAATTTAATAAAATTATTGGAAAATGGACAATTAAAAATTGAAATAATAATGTATTATAATAATAAATAAAAAATTCACTTTGAATAAAAACATACATGCTAACTAACGCACATGATGGCCCTTAATATTCCCCTTGTACATGTTTTCTATCACATTGTCATTGCCATTACAGAACGTTATAAGTTTGTTATCATATTTTATATTTTATTTTATTTTTATAGTTTTTTTTAAGTCATTTTGTAGTCATTGGCTGTGCCTTTTGAGCATGGCAGACAATTTGCTTATGTATTACTGCCTATTTTGATTTATTTAATGTCTTATTCAAGCAATCATTTTCTTTTATTTCTATGATGTAAAATTAGTTTAATTTTATTAAAAGATGCTGTTTCTTTGCTGATTTTCAAAAAGACTGAATGTATACATTGTCATAATGAAAGACAGAGGAGATGTGACCATTACTGCTAGTAAGTGTTCTGTTTTGTGTTGTACTTTTATTAATCTGAAGTTTATACAGTGTGTTCTAGATTCTTCATGTTCAAGTGACACTTGTTAAGTGGTTCAAACAATTTGTTTGAATCAAAGTTGCCAATTTTGGGTGCATTGACAACACTAACTGCATTTCTTAGAGAAATAAATCAGTTTTGCTCTTAAAGCGAGTCCTCTCTATATTGTGATTTCTATATTTTGTAAACATTGAAACCTGTTGAATCATATTGAGTAATGCGCCCATCCTCCAGGGGAGACGTGTCCTCTCTCACTCTCTCCTGCACAGGAATGTTTGCACATCTGATGAGGAAGTGCTTTTGCCTAAACAAGTTAGCACACATTAGTGATGAATGACTGTTGTGAGTGACAGATGGAGGGAGGATGAATGAGTAACCCTTGAATTATTCTGTGGCAATAGGAGAAATTCAATTTGTCAACTGGACAAAAGTTTGTTTGGTCGAATGTTTCGCAGCTCATCCAAGCTGCTTCTTCAGTTCTGGTCAGATTGCTGGTGGACAGGGCCGGCCCAAGGCATAAGCGAACTAAGCGGCCGCTTAGGGCCCCCACGCCACCAGGGGGCCCCCAAGACCAGTTGGGAGGCCCCAACCCCCCCGGTCCTCTGGAAAAAAATAGTCACTTGCAACTCGCATCCATGGTTTTACAGTTTCTGTTAGTTAGGTGAGCCTATTAAATATGCAGTGGGAGTGTGGGGTGTTGTTAGCATAAACATTCAGGGCCATAATGGATGTTTTCACACCTTCGGACCTGACCTGGCTGCCCTATGGGTTCGAATCCCCCCCCCCCAAGGGGCAATGAGCAAGCCAGTGTGGGTCCTTGGGCAAGACCCTTCACGGTACAGCCCACCTCATGGTGATGATGAGAGACAATGAACCTTACGAAATGCCGGCTCAGATGTCGCCTGGCCAAACAAGGTCTGCGTCAGGTGCTGGGGAACCAGAGCACCTTGATGAAAAATGGGCTACTGGAACAAGGCGGAAATGGGCGAGATGCGAGAACAAGCCTCTGTTGGAATGCTACTACTCCAGTAACCCTAGGCAGAGGGGATACATCCACAAACGGCAACTGCTATCACAACTAGAGATTGACGAGGTACAACACAAATGCTACGGTACAACACAAATGCTACGGCACCAACTCCCTAACCATTGGTGCTGAAAATAAGGCATACATAACACCATTGAAGGAGTGTTTTTGGAGGAAGAGGGTTTTTTGTAAGTAAGGATGACACAACTCCCTTCTCTAGAGCAGCAATCTTCCTCAGGTTGGGGATGAATGATGACTCCCACCTCCTAATGAACAGCTCTGCTTTCCCCTCGAAAATTTTTCACAAACTCTGTATCCAGCTGATACGGGAAACATAGGAAAATAAGTTTAATTGTGTAGTCCTGAATTCTCTTCACACAGTATCATTACATCCCCTGGCCTTAGACCCTCATATCAACTGAGGAAAACATGCCAAGAAAACCATTAATAGGGGAAAACACAGGAAACCTCAGAGTGTGCAACAGAGAACAGGATACCTCATCTAAAACTAAAGTCATAGATGTTTTTACACAAGCCAGTTTGCCACATGAAATAATATTGATGCCCCAATCAAGCTTGTTTTATAAGAAAAGAAATGAACTTACAGAAAAAAAACAAGTACGTTTCAATAAAGAAAAGACTCACCAGACTCGGGATATATAAAATAGCCATCATATGTGATCCCTCAAAATACTCACATTTTCAGTGTCAGTTTGTGGTGCTGCACACTCCTCTAACTCCAAATGGATCACAGTGGATACCCATACATGGAATCGGTCATGATCCTTAATATCTACGCTACTGTCACAGTCAACGTAGTCTTTGAAGTCGCTGTTGTAGTGTAGAAATCTTTATATTTCCACTGGGTTGGAGAACTCTGTGTGACAGGCTTGTAAAAGCTGTGAAGCACTGCAAATGGAAAAAAAACTTTTCTGCATGTTTCAGCGCCATCTTTGAACACTGAAATAAGCACTTTTTATATTATTTGGTCCAGGGCCCGGAAGCTCCATTTTCACTGGAGAGGACAAAGAAACAAGAAAAAAAGATTAAATATATAATTTTGTAATGCAATAAGATGTATCTTAGAATATGATATAAAAAAATCATATACACTCAACAAAAATATAAACGCAACACTTTTGTTTTTGCTCCCATTTTTCCTGAGATGGACCCAAAGATCCAAAATTCACTCCAGATACACAACACTACCATTTCTCTCAAACATTGTTCACAAATCTGTCCAAATGTGTGACAGCGAGCACCTCTGCCCCGCTGAGACAATCCACCCCACCTCACAGGTGCGCCACATCAAGATGCCGATCCGACATCATGACCAGTGCACAGTGCGCCCCAGACTGCCCACAATAAAAGGCCACCCCGAAATGTGAATTTTTTTTTTTGCTTTATTGGGCGTCTGGGGACTCAGAACCAGTCAGTATCTGGTGTGACCACCATTTGCCTCATGCAGTGCAACACATCTTCTTCGCATAGAGTTTATCAGATTGTCAGTTGTGGCCTGTGGAATGTTGGTCCACTCCTCTTCAAAGACTGTTATGGACGAAGAACACAGGTGCATTTTATTGATGGCATTTTGAATGCACAGAGATACCGTGATGAGATCCTGAGGCCCATTGTTGTGCCATACATCCATGAACATCACCTCATGTTTCAGCAAGATAATGCACGGCCCCATGTTGCAAGGATCTGTACACAATTCTTGGAAGCTGAAAATGTCCCAGTTCTTGCATGGCCAGCATACTCACCGGACATGTCACCCATTGAGCATGTTTGGGATGTGCTTGAGCGGCGTATACGACAGCGTGCACCAGCTCCCACTAATATCCAGCAACTTCGCACAGCCATTGAAGAGGAGTGGACCAACATTCCACAGGCCGCAACTGACAATCTGATAAACTCTATGCGAAGAAGATGTGTTGCACTGCATGAGGCAAATGGTGGTCACACCAGATACTGACTGGTTCTGAGTCCCCAGACCCCCAATAAAGCAAAAAAAATGCACATTTCGGGGTGGCCTTTTATTGTGGGCAGTCTGGGGCGCACCTGTGCACTGGTCATGATGTTGGATCGGCATCTTGATGTGGCGCACCTGTGAGGTGGGGTGGATTGTCTCGGCGGGGCAGAGGTGCTCGCTGTCACACATTTGGACAGATTTGTGAACAATGTTTGAGAGAAATTGTAGTGTTGTGTATCTGGAGTGAATTTTGGATCTTTGGGTCCATCTCAGGAAAAATGGGAGCAAAAACAAAAGTGTTGCGTTTATATTTTTGTTGAGTATATAATGTTATATATACACACACAACATTTTATATGTATTCAGGGTGGAAATGTAGCTACTGGACAAATGTCAACCGCAGTTCTTACCAGAAGTATCAAATATTGTATATATACTAAACCAGAACTACACCAGGTCTAAACCAGGACTACAGCAGGTTTAAACCAGGACTACATCAGATCTAAACCAGGACTACAGCAGGTTTAAACCAGGACTACATCAGATCTAAACCAGGTCTAATCTTTGACTTCAGAGAGAGATGCCCGCCATTTGCACCGCATTTGGACTGAACCAGGACTGAACCAGGACTGAACCAGGTCTAAACCAGGACTAAACCAGATCTAAATCAGGTCTAGTCTTTCACTTGAGAGAGCGATTCCGGGCTTTTGCGCCGGATATGGACTGAACCAGGTCTAATCTTTGACTTGAGAGCGAGAGAGAACCCCGAGTCCGCGGAGCAGGGTGTCGGTAAAGTGCCATCGGGTGACGGCTGAGCTTAGCCGGAGCTCTGCTCCGGGGCGCGGTGCTCTGCTTCCGGCCTTTTCGTCTGCGGTCACCCGGACAATTGAGCGCACTTGCGTGGTTAAAGCCTGGTTTAGTCCCAGAATCGCAACATAAATGGTGTCGGAAATGCGGCGGTGTGTCAGAATATGGGTTGTACCCCACTTGGGTTTGACCGCAAATATCACTGAGAGTACTTTGGATAAAGTCTAACTTAATTTTATTGAGCAATAATAAGTTCCAACTCATTACAGTGGGTTTGTAATAGGCCTAGAGTAAATCGGCTTTATAAGACAACAGCTCGCACAACAACACATTATGTGCAGAAATCGACACAGCATGTGTTATTTGTCTTTCTACACATTAAATGTGTAAAAAAAACAACACATTCTTTCTTAGAGTGTAGGCATTAGGTAGGCTATTTATTTTTTATTTGTATCTTGGACATCTAATGTTTATATAACATGGATAAAATGAATCAAATCTGTAAAGAGAAAGCAGTGAAGTAATAGGCTAAATCTACCAGAAAATAAAATATGTTCTTGTTTTAATATCTCAATGTCCAATGTTATGATGGCAGTGAAAAGGAAGCAGCAAGAGGCAACATATTACCATTTAGAAAGAACACATTGGTGCATAACATGGTGGGTTTTGTTCTTCTTGGGGATATTACCTTGACTTACATTCATTTCCTCACCGCTAACCTTACAGAAGACATATGACACATTTTTTGGTTATTTAGTATTTAACTATAATATGCATAGATTATAAGACAACGTTTTGTTCATCGTTATCCAAAATATTGACCTAAAATTGCTTAAAGGTCCTAAATTATGCAAAATTGACTCGTAGCCATGTTAAAATATTGCAACCTCATCAAAATACATACCTTGAGATATGTGTCATTCATACATGCCTAAGTAACCCTTTATAATTAGTCTGTCCAGTCCCCAAAGCTCAAATTGCTCTTTTCATCCTTGTGATGTCATGAAGCAGCATTTTTTAGCAGTTTTTATCTGCTACCTTTTACATTTTGTTCAGCAGAGTTTTGGCAATACCAGAGCCAAAATGATCCAAATAATTCTAGTGAAGGCGTATGAAAAACGCAAGATGGAACACAGCAAAAATATGCAGAGTTTGTGTGTTAAACATGCACGAATGAAACAAAACACAACTCAAGGTATGTTTTTCATGAGGAAACATTATTACACAGATCATAAAATAGCATAATATGTGCCATTTAATAACAGAAAAATTAAATCCTGATTTCACTGAATTCCTTTTGAAAACCACAGAACTGATTGGCTCTGCCTGATCAAAATGTGATTTCATTGTAGTAAGCAGTTTTCATTTACGCATTTTTATTGTTGAAAAACCTGTATGTTACATTTATTAACAGTACACGAAATAAGTACAGAGAAATGGGCGGAGATAGGGGTTCGGTGAAAAAAGACATTTTCTAAATACTCAAGCCCTGAATTTAGGACAACACAGCATACATGGAGAAGCTAATGATGATGGAATGCTGATATACGATGGTAAACAGCTCATAAAAGTACATTTTAGATGATGTGATAATTATAGCCTCTTTTGACTTATATCTGAACTTTACATCGTCACGGGGACAGGATGACTTTTTGTCCCCATTAGAAAGGAAAGTACTCATTATGTCATTGATTTGTGTCAAGCAGTGTGATAAACAGGCCACCTTACCTACACAGTGGTTATGCGTTCAACTCGGAAATTTCAACCACTTGCCATAACCTCAAAATGAAAGTTTTGAATTTCCATTTTGGGGATTTCAGCATTCTGTGCACATGCGCAGGAACTTTCCACCCATCGGGGCGTCACAGCGAAAACTCGATCAAAAGCGCAGATTCTGACGCACTGAGCTCCATCCTCCCCAACAACGCGCAACTTCTGAACAGACTGCGATGGCTGACTTTGACTTGTCTCAAGCTTTGGACATGTGAGTACCAGTATTGTAGTATCGGTGTGTGTATTTATATTTTTGTATTTGTATTTTGTATTTAGATAAGATAAGACTTTATTGATCTCACACAGGAGAAATTCACTTGCCACATTAGCTCCAGGCAGCTTATTGCAAAAGAAAATTAGAACAAAAAGTGCATACAGACAAGTAATAATAATAATAAAATAAGTAAATAAGAAAATGTTGCACGTTTAAATATTTATATTTATACTTATATTTGACAGAAGTTCTGTTGAACAGCTACCAAATTCTTACAGCTGCCGTGGAGATGACACAGAGGTAAGTAAACGTATTATTCCAAAGTTATTCATGTGTTTTGTAAATATGAAAATTAAAAAAGTAAAGGTATAAAATGTGCAGTGGTTGTTGTCTTGTAGTGCAAGCTGTTAACAGTTCCTTTCCTCACTTTGTAAAACACAGGATACAAATTTCCCCTTTAACATGGAACTTGTTATCACGTACAATCGCAAAACAATGCGGCATGCGGCCAACCTGGTGGTGGCCATAAACAAAATGAAGAAACCTCTGACCAGACTTGGCCAAGAGTTGAGTGACCAACAAATGTGTAATGCAGTTCTTGAGAATCTAATAGAAGGTTTGTAATGTCAGTTAATACATCCCAATGGGGTACTGACTTACAAATATATTACAACTATATATCCTTTTCCTTAGATACAAAAATAGAAATGCTGGAATCACATGCAAAAGAAAGAGAGTTTCGGGGTGAGCTATATTGCACTCTGTGTGATGTAGGAAAGAAAGATGTCGTCCACAACTCAGAAATGTTGACTTTCCACGCTATAACCCTGAAAGGAGGAAACCATGAAAAGAAAGGTGAATAACCACAACAATGCACAATAACACCGCTGGTTTCTTTGCACAATGCACAGTTTATACTCTGGACTATGACCATGTGATGTGTAAGTGATTTGAATTACACATTTATTTTTTGTAGTGCATGCTAGGAATTTAGTATTTTATGAATCTCTTATAAACATTGCACTGCATTTGTATTGCATTTCTGACACCTCTGTATTTAAATTTCTAGTGATATTTCAGATGACTAAATACATTGAATCCTCATCTGCAAAACAGTCAGTTATATTGTCTATCAAAAACAGCAACCAGTACCTAACATGCTCAATGCAAGGTGAGACTGCGGTTTTGAATCTTGAGGTGAGTGTACAGTCATAATCACATACAATAGATTCGAAAGTGGCTATTAGCTTGTCATTGGGTGTGTTTATAGAACTGTTCAAAGGCAGACCTGCAGAAATTCTACAGTGGCCAAATCATGGATCGCTTCCTGTTTTACAAAAACACCAAACCAGTGTCGCTGTTCGAGTTCGAGTCTGTTAACTGCAAGGGCTGGTTCATCAGCACATCTTCAGTGGAAGACAACCAGCCTGTGGAGATGTGCCAAATGGACAATGCAGCCAGATATACCTGCTTCAACATCAGCAGATCAGACAAATGAGAATAAGTGGAGCTCATCATATTTTTCTCTTTTTTCTCACAAACAACTCAACAAAGATTGTCTGGGCTGTAAATATGTTGGCCCCTATTGCTATTACAGTCATTATGATTGATAATAAAAATAAAATAATGTATTGCAGTTATCAATAGCTTACATTCCTAGAGTCAGTCCCTCCATATCCCACCTCATTCAACAACTTGTCCCCTCTTTTTTCTTTTCTCAATTTGAGGTGATCACTGGTCGCCTTAATTACGAAGCTTAAACTATGACTTACCACTAGATGGGGCTAGAGCACAAAGACCTAGACAGCTTTGGTCATTTCTAAAGTGAAGAGAAGTGACTTTATTGATCTCACACAGGAGAAATTCTCTGCATTTAACCATCCTGTTATTAGGAGCAGTGGGCAGCACATTACTGCGCCTGGGGACCATCTCCATGATCTTCTTGCTTCGGTTTGGTCAGGACCTAAGCTGGCACAACCTGCAATGAGTAGGACGACCTTGTCTAAAATGTGATGCTAACTATAAAGATATCATTTTTTCCATGTTCCATGTTTATTTTTTGTAACTAATTTCAGAAAGTCAGTCCTATATAGACTCATGGCCAATAGAGTGAAGCTTTCAAGCCTTTATTTATTGACATTTTGATTATTATGGCGTACAGATAATGAAAACCCCAAATTCTGTCTCAGAAAATAATAGTGTGAAAAAGAAAATATTGGGAAGCCATGGGCCACGTCTCAATTCTCTTTCCTTGCTTCCTTCTTCTCGATTCTGCTCCTCTATCCTCCCTTTTTCAGCTGTCTATCAAATGTGCCATATTAAGTGGTGACCCAAAACTCAGAGGAGGCAAGTGAAGGAAACCACAGACGAAACATGAGCGAGGGGCCAGACGTCAGATAAAATAACTAACTAATTAACTAACTATAATTAATAACTAACTAACTAATAAATAAATTTGTCTCAGTGAGTTTATATTGTTGCAACAACTCCAGTACAGGGACAGTAGCAAAGCATGTTTGACATGTTACGTAATCCTGAATTTGACATTAAATCATTTATCTGAAAATAAAGATGTTGGTCTGACTTTGATTTAACTCTCATGGAATAATATTAAATAATCTCCAAGGATGGTAAGCCACAAAAGGTCATTGCCAAAGAAGATGGTTGTTCACAGAGTACTGTATCCAAGCATATTCATAAAAAGTTGAGTGGAAGAAAAAAATGTGGTAGGAAAAGGTCCATCAGCAAAAAATATGACCGCAGCTTTGAGAGGATTGTCAAGCAAAATCCATTCAATAATTTGGGGCTGCTTCAGGAGTGGACTGAGGCTGGAGTCAGCGCATCAAGAGTCTCTACGCACCAACAAAGCTTATGTGGAACATGGCGATGTTAGAAAAGTTTTACAGGGCTCTGGAGAAAAACAACTGGACTGTTGATGTTTCTGTTTAAAATATAAATTTTTTAATAGATCTTATGTCGTCAATTTTTTTGAGACACTGAATTTGAGGTTTTCATTATCTGTAAGTCATAATCATAAAAAAATAAATGAACACTTGAAATATTTCATGATATATGTCATGAGTCCTTATAATATATGGGTTTGAATATTGAATGTTTTCTGATTAATAATGCAGGCGCTCTGGTGTAGTCTTTTAGTAATTTTGGCAACCAAAAAGTGACTAGTTAGAGGCTCATTGTTTTCTGATTAGATAATCTCCAAGAGAGCCAAAAACCCAAATTATAACATGAATAAGTGAACATCATGCCCTATGTTTTTGTAATAAAAAAAAATAATCTGCATTACAATTGTTATTGGTAAAAGCTATATTTTATTTGAACATTTCATATGTGGGAACACCGGTCAAGTTTATAAAAAATAAAATCTTACTGTTCCTTTAAGATACACATTCTTACTGTAATATAACAATTGTGCATTATATTTTTTATGACTGAACATTACTCATATAGAAGTTTGGGTATTCACAACTTTTTGTCAAATTACATACAGGTGTAAACATATTTCTGTTCTGGAACATTCAGTAGCTGTAAGCCTCTAATAAAAGTGTAAACTGTCAAATTTTCAAACTCAATTCTGTATTGCTGTGATGCATGTACTTTTTGAATATTATAAAGCATGCAGTCATATTGTTGATTTAGGTAAAATTTTGTGTAAATGCAGACTGGTCTGAAGTAATGATCTGAAAAGCAATGCTTTGTGCATGTGAGAGTTTGTATGAGTGTGTTCCCTCTTCCGTGCACATTCCGAGCACATGGCAACAGAAGCTAAATATAGCCACACAGCCTGGCTTCACTGCAGGATCATGCTTCCTCACTCAACCAGGATCCCTCTGCTCCACTTCCTACTACTAACACGTGTTCCTCTGCTCTTATGCATGTGATTTTATTTTTTATAACAGCAGAGCAGTGTCCCATAGTGTGGTCTGTATTTTACTTGTAGTTTCCCCCATCCTTACTATAAATATATACTAGTTGAATGTGATGCAGTGGGCATGTTGCATAATCCTGGACGAGTTTGTAATACATGGCTCATTGGCCTTGTCATTGACACAGTTCAGTGACTGCAGTGATGAGGGTGACTGGGGACAGACATTCACATGTAGTTTAAGATAATGAAATCTAAAGGCAAAGGTAAACATGAATGTTGAGATCATTGGTTTGTTGATAAATGACTAAATGCCATCAAAACATTTAAGTGGTCTCTTTTTTTTAAGTAAGAGCATCTTGCAAAAATAATTGAAGTTTGATTTAAGCCTAGTTTAAAAATATATGTAGCCTGTCCCACATCAAACTGAAATGGGAAAATACTGTATATTTCATTAGACCTGCTAGTTACAGATTCTAATTGCAGCCAGTTAAATGGACATCTATAAAGGTTGGGTCATTAATGGAATTTGAATCCAATTGCAGATCCAGTTTTATTAAATCACAATGGCATGCTTTGTTTTTCATCCAAAAGGTCTAAAGTCAATCCTCTGTCTGTAAAAACGTGGCTTGGAGCAGAGTTCAGAAATTGGTCTGTTTTTATGTTAAATGGAACTGGTGTTAAATGTTACAGATTAAATATATGTTGGGTTTGTGCTAATGAAATCAGTATTGAAAGCCATTTTAATTTATTTTTTTTAAATAAAGGTCCATAGCACACTTCTGCAGCCCAAGCCCATGTGTCATGTGTGAACATAACTCAGCACAATCACTCTGTTGTACCCACTGCCATGAGCTCCTAATAGCACAGCTGACTCCTTAACCTGGAATGTGCATCTGCAGAGGCCTCCCACATTAAAATAGCCCGCATGCCCCGTCAGCACACCCTCACTGTGAACACATGGGTGACTGGCAGCTGCTAACTCCCAATGTGCAGAACCGTGTGTAGGGTCTCGAAACCACACTGCTAGGGAGAAAGATCTAGCAAGAAGAAGCTATTGCTATAAACTTGAACTGGAGTCACAAATGTGTTTTAAGAAATTAATCTTATTTATTTTTTTTCATCTTGGAAGTTCTTTTACACAATACATTTTCTTATAAGTATTTCAAAATATCTTTTCAGTAATATCTTTGATATAAGTAGATTTTCATTTCAATATAGAGTTCTCTTTTGAAAAAAGGAATAACTTTTCAAACACAAAAAACAAAACATGAGTTTCTTTGTTTCTTGCCGGGGTCTGCACAATGTGCAGATAAGAGTGGCCATCTGCATTGACCACAACAGGGTGCTGAATGGGAATGGAACTCAGTATTGGACCCCTAAGTGTCATGTTGGACAGCACTGACATATACAGTCCCATCGCTCTGGGACTGTGAACCTGTGAAACACGGTTGCTGTCGCGCCAGGTAATACACTGCTCCTAGAGATTATGCAGCATGTTTAAGATTTCCCAAATATTGCTCAGATTTTTATATTTAATATTTAACCCTGCCGATTCCTATAACAACTTTGACTTCTTAAGTAAAATCTTAAATTTTGTCCCCAAGCCCCTTTATTTGGGTTTACAGATAATCTGCTCTACAACTTCACCTGACATTTTGGGTAATCTACTGTAAACCCAATGTTCTGACAGCTGCCCATCTGCTGACATGCCAAATGCAAACGCCCAGCCAAAAACAAAGGCTTTCCTTACATTCCTCTTATAGGTACATTTAACTGACTTGCAAGTCCCCATACATTATTATCCACTGAAGAGAGATGAACCAAACAGAAATACAACTTAGCCAATTCTCTCTATTAGAAAACATAACATAAAGACAGCCTCTTTAATGTGTAAAACTGTTGAAAATAGGAAAGTATACTTTTTTTTAAATAAACTTGCTGGTTTTAGTGGGTTCTCTCTCCTCTTAATAATATAAAGCATAAGTCACTCTGTTTTCAGCCAAAAATTAAAAATTAAATCCACGTTTTCACTTCCAAATTCACACACCCAACCCAACCTGAACCTACACACTTCAGGATATACATCAAAATCCATGTACAACATTTTTTTCTGCCACGATACTTTAGTAGGCTAATACAGCACGATCGTCATGCACATTATCTGTATCTTCTTTACCACATCTGTCAACTTTCACTGGTCAGTCGTCGTCCACATCGTCCGCCTCGGACTCGTCTCTTCTCTCGTACATTTTATCCCTTTGCCTCTCCTGGATCTCCTTCATCTCCTCGGCGTACCGACTGAACGCGCCTCCAAACTTGCTCCATGCCTTGAAGGGGATGGTGATAGAGTTCCTGTAGCTCGGCTTCACCTCACTCACTCGCAGGAACACCCCATATTTGTTGGCGCCGACGTCGAAAAAGAAGCGCTTAGAGTCAACCATGATGGATGTGCCCTCGGGTAGCTCTCCGTATGCCCCTGCAGCAGTGCCAGAGGTCAGCTCTTCGTCGTCCCCGCCATAATCATCTATGAGTTTAGCTAGGGCGTCCCTAAACTCTATGAGCCCCTGGGCCGGAAGCGCGATGGTCTGTCCGGAAAGCATACCGCCCACAGGGCCCCCGACTCCAAAGCCTGGCCCACGATTCACGGTCTGCCGGATGCGCAGGAACCTCCCTCGCTGGTTCTCCTTCAGGTCCAGGTAGTACTTGCGATTTTCACGTACGAGAAACTCGCTCTTAAGCGCTCTCCTCGGTCCACCGTCTTCACCCACACTGGCTTGGGCTATCTGCTCCGGACTGCTAGGTCCAAGCTGTGCGTAATGCTCGATGAAATCCCCGAGATAGTCCCGAAACTCGGCTGCAACTGACAGCGACAGAGTCAGGCGACTTTTGGAGCCCCCGGCCCCAACCTCGGCGATTTTTATAAACCTGCCTTTGCTGTTTTGCTTAACGTCCAGGTAAAAGCGTTTATTTTGAATGTCAAGTCGCTTGGACGCCAGCTCCTGGGTTTCCTGGTCCCTCTGAAAATGTTGGAAGCCACCTCCGCCACTGCTCCCACCGCGCTCACTCCCGCTGTCTCCATCCGCCATCTTCGACTCCACCATCGGCTTCTGCCCCGCTCCTGCGTAGCTGCTTTCTGCGCGACACAACCCTCAGCGCGCTCCTTTCACGCACGACGAAGAGGCGCCTGGGGAAGGAATCCGATTGGCCTGTCTGCCTGTCTATCATTAGAGTTCCCACGGTTAAAACTTTTTGATTGGCTTCTCAATAGAGAAAACACCGCCCATTTTGTTGTTAAGTACATCTTTCACCAGCAGGGCGGCGTCATGAGCCCCGGCATCTACAGAACTGCACTTTTACCCTGACCTGCCAGAAGGTGGCGTCATTGGCACATACGTACTTACGTAGAACGCGTGGTCAACAGGATGACAGGATGACCAATTAATAAACCCGTGACTTTAAATACACACGTAAATGAGAAAGCTAAATTTCTCTGGTCATTGCAATTTCTTCAATCGTACTTTTTAAAGGTATCTGATTGTTGCGCCTGTTATTATTCAAGCATCTAGCGTAATTGTAATTATAGCTACACTCAAACTGGCTGAAGAGCCTACAGTAGGCCTACTAGTGCTTAGTCCTAGCGCATCGCTTTTTGAGATTGCAATTTACAAGTTAAAAGATCAAAAGATCAAAGTCAGCTTTATTGTCAATTCTGCCATATGTGTTCAACATACAGTGAATCGAAATTTCGTTTCTCTCTGGCCAGGTAGTGCAAAAAATGACTGTAGACAAAAATCTAAATCTAAAAACTAAAGTCTAAGATCTAAAATCTGAAAGCAGTGCAACAGAATAAATAAATAAAAAAAAACAACCTTTAAATAGGCCTTTATAAACATGTTTTTAGGCCTATTTGAGATTCCCAAGAATGTTAAAAAACACACACACATTCTGTACACAGAGTTTACTTGCTTGTGGGATGCAAGAAAGCTTGTGTTTTTGAAGTGCGCTAACTTCCAGATAAACAAATATATGAACTGATAAACAAATAGCATATCTGTTAGACCTGAATGGAAATGCAGAAGCATTTTTTGATAATAATGCATTGAATTTATATAGCACCTTTCAAGACAAACAAATTGCTTTACAGTGCATTATTCATTCACTCCATATACTGACAGAAGCAAGCCTGCCAGTCTACACCACCACCTTCATCCTAGCTAGTGTGGCTGAAGTGTCATACTCTTGCCTGGGACACAACAATGTTTTTTGCTAATGTCTCACTGTAGGACCTGATTTTACTGGTCTCCTAACCAGGCTCAACCTTCCTTAACTTCTGAGATTTGATGAGATCAGCTGTTGACAATCATTGACATTTCACCAAATGATTTAGGCTACATTTGTACATTTATGATAAAAGAAGAAATTCAATTTGTCAACTGGACAAAGTTTATTTGGTCGAAAACGTTTTCGCTGCTCCTCCCTGTCCTTTGGGTGGACGAGTTTTAGCCAGGTCAGGGCCAGAGGTGTGAAAAATAGTCGTGTAGGGATGAATAGGTATGCTAATCTAGACGCCAGAGAAACAAAAGACAGAAACAAATAGGTGAGATAGTTTCGGAAAAACTGCAGTATAGTTAGCTCCTCCCTGCAGCGTTCTACCAGCATTCTAATTAGAGCTGACGAAGCCTCTCGGATGAGCGGCGAAACGTTTTCGACCAAATAAACTTTGTCCAGTTGACAAATTGAATTTCTTCTTTTATCATGGATTCTACCTGGACGACTGAGGGACTCTTCACGCATCTTTGTACATTTATTATTTTTTCATTGTTTAATTTACATTCAAACAACTCACAAAAGAAAGTTATTTAAAAAAAAAAGTGCACATTGGAAATTGTAATGATAATTTTATTTAAGCAATATAATGGCTGAGAAAAATACCAAATAATTCAATTTTAAATAGACCAAAAACTATACATGTGATATATATGGAGTGGCCTGTAACCACATTCTTATCATGTTATTATTAAACTTGCTACAACAAAACAGTCTTTACCCTGCTAGGATATATGCATGATATATGTACATGTAGTCAGTAGTATGGCGAGTATGAGGGGTATGAGCCCATAAGTGGTGCTGCAGAAGAGGGAAGCATGACTGATGGCAGGCTGCTGTACTGGTACATCCCGGCACTGAGAGCAGAGGTGTACTGTAGGCCCTGTGGCTGGACATAGGGGGCAACAGGGAGAGAACTGTCCTGTCCCGCTGAGTGAAATCTTGGATAAGGAGATGCTCTGTAGGACTGCAGCTCAGGATAATGCATAAAATGAGATGCCACATTTGCTTGGCAAGCATGAGCCAGGGCATCCTGCACTGTCCTCTTCAGCTTCATTCTCCTGTTCTGGAACCAGTTACGAATCTGGACACAGCAATGTATTATTAGCAAAAGGAGTCAGACATAGGCAATACTGACACCGTGTATATTTATATTACTTATTTTTGCTTGCACATATAAATGTATTTAATTATACCTTATTTGACAACAGTCTCTTGCTATTTTTGCTACTTATTTAGAATTTATTATTGCCATTTATATTTTTTCTCTTTATTATTATAATATATAACGTGAGCTACTGTGTCCAAGTAATTTCCCTTGTGGATCAATAAAGTTGGTCTAAATCTAAGTTTAAGTCTATGTATAATCTTAATCTTGGTTTTTACCTGTTTGTCGGAGAGGTTGAGCTTCTTGCAGAGCTCGGCCTTGTCTTGTGTTCCTAGGTATGCGTTCCTCTTGAAGGCTTGCTCTAAGCTGTTGATTTGCTCTGCTGTGAAGGCTGTACGAGGTCTCCTTCCTAATGGAGGAGAAGGTGGAACTGTGGAGGCTGCATTTTCAGGAGGTGTTGGGGAATGAGAATGTCCCTCGTCACTCTCATACCCAGAAGTCTCCTCTTCTGCCCCACTGCTGAAATCTGCTCCATTTTCTAAAGAAACAGGTACTCTTAGATTACACACAACAACAGACTGAACTCACACTTCTTCATTAGGAAACTTACCTGGAGTACTGTGGGGGGTTTTATGCTGAGGACTGGGTAACATAGAGGGACTGCAATGTCCAAGATCAGAGCTGCTCACCTGCTCTCCCTTTTCTGCTCTCTGTCTGCAGTAGTATCCAGGCAGGCTTTCTGAGTTTGTTCCACAAGTAGTGGGTTCAGTGGCCAGTCGGGGGCCTGATACTGACTCTGTATTGGTTGACTGGCTGCTTTGGGCCATCCATTCAATAGAAAAAATTCCCTTCATATTTTTAATACCAGTTGAGAAAAGGTAATGTCCAAAGTCGAAACAATGGTGAGGTGTAAGCTTCTTGTGAGTTATGAGAGCTGGTCAGTATTTATAGAGGAGGGCCCTCTTGTGTCAGAGCCCCTCAGCCTGAGATCAAAGCTTGCATCCTCCCATTGCTCCCGCCCTCCGTTTTCACAACTAGAGTAATTAAGATCGTCTCATTCAGTCTATGAGGCTGTTACACCGTGGCTCCAGTGAGTCTGGGAGACCCCCTTTAGTCCTCTTCTCTTTTCCTGCCTTCTAGAGACACACCTTGATCCCTCTGTCTGCCTCCCCAAACACATCCACTTGAAAAAACTGTGTTTAATAGGCCCTACATCTAATTATTATGATCCAAGTGACCCATGTAACAGTCCCAGGTGATAGCCATTGTCAGTGCCTTTGTTGCTAAAACAGAAATTGTTTAGGTTTGATTAGACTCATTTTCAGCTTTCACAACATTCATGCCTTAGGTCAAATCATATGAGACTGAATGATACTCAGATGATGACCGTCCTTGAATAACATGTGGCAGGCCAGGCCTATGAACAACAAAGGTCCTTTTTTATAAACCTTTATTATTGGGCTGTTCAGACCTAGGCAGGTTATTCCCATAACACCCTAACTCAACCCAAAGACGCTAAAATTAGTGTTTGGGCTTAAATTATGTTTAAGTGTAGCTGCAATTGACACATTTGAGCAGATAGCAAGCCTACAGCCAGGGGTAGCAATTTTCAAATCAGGCGCCTTTACTCATGAGACGACGTAAACAGGTTTTCTGTGTCGTGTTGTGTTTCTATCAAAGCGCAGAAAGACTTTGAAGTGCCACTGTCCCTAATGAGCTATTAGCACCTCCAGTGCTGTCCACAGACAGACGAGCGTCTGCAGCCACGCACTTCACCAAGTCTCCTCATTATCTTATCAATGGCGACGTTTCACCAGTGATTTGATTAATTCTGTAAGTCTTCAATATGACCACTGGTTCAATGCAACATTTGCACACAAAACAGAGCTATCGTTCGCCGCTCCAGAGACGGTCACAGAAGCTCTGTGCTGCAGTAGCTTCACACTCATCTCTGCAAGTCAAATCAGCCTGATCCCATAATCCGCCATTAACACTGTTCCTGGTGCTGTAGCCATGTTAGAACACGGACACTCACGTTCAAGTCATCATTTTATTATTCTAAATTACTTTTTGTTTCAAGTTTTAGGCATGTTAATGTAAGCCTAATTATAGGATGCATTTGAACCGTCCTTTACAATTAGACTATAAAAGAAAAGTTAAGCAGACAAGAAGCTTTATAAATGATAATGGTAGGTAGGCTACTCTTATTGCAATCAGGCAATCAGGAAGTTTGTTATTGGCTTGATTACAATTGGAATTGAAGTATAGACTTAAATAGAAATAGAGCTACAAAATATCCTATTTTGGTATTATAGCCTATCTACTAATTTACTCTGGTACGGGAGTGTTTCCAAAAGTCTAATTTGTTTTCGTGCTATAAAATAAGATCTCATACATTCCTATCCACTCAATAATATATTCATGGACAATATCTGTAGTAAATCACTTTGTGCCAGTAAAGTTAGCCTTTTATACTGAGTCAAATATGTAGGCGCACCAATCTACAATCTAATCTTATTATATTTTATATATATATATATATATATATATATATATATATATATATATATATATATACACACACACACACACACACACACAGACACACACACACACACACACACACACACACACAAATTGGAGTTAGAAAAATCTTTACCAGAATAGATACTCAAAATTAGTATTCAGAATACATATTCTCTGTACATGTATTCAGTTATTTCCCAACATTGGTGATACTGCTTCTCTCAGAGACACTTTACTCACTGAGACAGTATTACTCAAGGCTCAGGCAGACGGAGGAGAAATGAAGAAAATACCCACACAGTTGATGCAACTGCCTCCTGAACACAATCATGTTTTTGTCATTGTTATCAAATGTTGCAATAACAATATTATTCATTATATTCTTGTACAATACAAATTTAGTACAGCTGGGGTCACAGACCAGTGCACTCTTTGGGCCATCGTTCCTACCTCATCCTCTACCTTCATACAATGTTTGTTTTGGTGACCCAGTAGAAGGGGTTATGGGCAACTATTATGGGTCACTACCTGTTGACACTTGTTGTTTATACATCTCCATCAGCTGAATGTATCTGAACAAATACAAACACTATGGTATCACAATAAACTGCTATGCTCATCCTCCAATGCCGTCACAGCAGTCCCAGACTGTACTGTCTGTGGCCCTCTGTCTCCTGCTGAGTGGTTGTACTCAGAGCCTTTCATGTCTAATGGGCCTGTTTGCTACTCTGTTATGGAAACAAACACATCTCTGCCCCTCAAGCTGCACCAGGGAGAAGTAACCAGTCGCGGGGAGACAGCCAGACATGCCAGAACACTAGACTAGTTACTTTCCCCTCCTTTTATCCTCGAAAACAATCTGACATGTGAACTCTACGTTATTTGTCACACTGTCAGAATATGCTGCATCATTTGCTGCTGCAGGAACGTAATGAAATTAAGTTTTAGAAACTCAAAGCCATGCTAACAGCCTGAATGGGAGCTCTAATGAAGGTGCAGATGACACCCAATAATCATTGAACTGAATAGCAGCAGTCTCCAGTGGTTGCCCGCCCTGTCTGTAACACAGTCAGTTAAGGCCTCTTCCCCTCTGCTATTGATCCCTATCAACCTCATCAAAGGCACCCTGGGCTTTGATGGGGCCAGTGGGACTGGCCCCGGCGGAGCAGACGCCCCTCAACACATGGGCAAGAGGGAAACTGCCTCTGAAAAACTTGCATCGGGAATATTTATGTTTGGGATGAAGGCATTCATGAGGACTCACACCCGACAGTCTGGACAGCTCAGACACTTCTGGTGACCAGTATCACCAGAAGCAATAGACAGTTAAATGTCTTTCATGCTTAAGGAATTGCATGGTTGAGGCTGTATGTTACAGATGTATTACAATGTGGTTTTAAACATGCATGATTATTTTAAAAGGGAATGGAGTATTAGCAGCCCAATATACAATATAATATACAATATAAATTCCTTCTCTGCTTAACACTTTTATATGTAATAAATAACAAATAAAAACTGAGTTTGCTGCATGTTTGTTTGTAACATACTTTCTTAAACTGTGCATTACTTTGCAGGGTTTGCATGAGAGGAGTCAGAGGTGTGAGTGCTGATGCTGCCTTTGATGTTACACTAGTATTTAGAGCTTAATAAGGCTGTTAGTGAGAGGTGTGGAAGTGTCTCTGAGCCGGCACTCCCGTAGTCCCACACACACGAGAAGTGTCTCAGCTCTTACTGCACCAAAGTACCCTCAAAATGTCTGCATGAGATACAGTTGCTGCAGCTACAGGAAAACTGGAGCACAGATGTTTTTGTGGTTAAACAGCTTCATCTGGAATACTTGCATGTACATGAGAATTACCTTTGCTTTTACATTTGAGTTTCACAATTTTATCCCTTGCCGTATTTAAGGATTTAAAATCCAGTGTAAGAACATACAACCCCATTTGTACCAATTTAATGTCATATCTTCATTTTATTCAGTAATTTTAATTTGGCAATATGTACATTTGTTATTAATTGCAGAAACAGTGACAAATTCAAGGATTTCTTTCTGTTGGTGGGATAAACTCCAGACCGAGGTGAGCAAATATTTCCTCTTCTGATGTAGCCCTCAGATACTTGCACTGTTTGAAAGAAAGCAAATCTAATCAAACACACCACATTATACAACATAAGTGAACTACTGGCAGACACTGTACCTGTTTATTGTCGTAGAGAGCGTGGCTACTTAGAGACATGGACTTTACTTGACCTGCCCATCGGCGCAGTTCTCTCTCAAACAACTTTTAAAAAATGCAAAAATAACCTTTCAGTTAAAAAAAAAACTAACTGTGTAAAGTTACCTTACCTTAGACCCCGTCCAGCCTAAAACAGCAAAGGCGAATTGACTTATGGGGGACACCACTAAATCCACCCTAACAGCCCTCCACTTTCTATTGGGTCTCATTTGTGAATTTGAAAAACTGTTTGCTTGGAAATGTTGCAGATGTTCAGTGATCGCTGGTTTTCGGTCACTACGCTGTGTTCCTGGATGTAAATGTATTGAATGCATCTCCTTTTTCTCAAGCTTAAAAATTGAGAGACACCTTTCAAATCGGTCTATGTTTGAAGGTGGTTGTGCAGGGCCTTCCTCATTCTCCAGGTAGGAGTTTCTAGTCGTTTTCTGGTACAACAAGAAGCCCTAAAAATAAAACTGCTTTTAAAAAATAATCCTTACACTTATATATGTTTCTTTTTATATTTATTTTACCTGTGCTGTTAACCAGGACACCACTTTAGACACAAGTCCAACTTCTTTTCCCTCATCTGGGTGAGTTATCAAGAAGTCAACATCGTGTCCTGTTATCTTCCCTCTAGAGAGTCAAGATGATTTAATTACTGTAAATTGATTTGTGTTCATTCTTTATGCTTTTGTTATCAGTTTAACAAGCATTCAGTGTATATAATGTGTCATTTAACCTCCTAAATCCGCCAGTCAGGGTGATTTGAGACCCTGGTAACACATCAAGTACTGCCGCCTTCACAATGTCACCAATGGTCTCTGCTTCAGCCTTTGTAACTGGTTGGTTGAGGTCATAATAGTGCTCCAGACCTAACAAAAACATTACCCACATTTACACAAACAGGTAATAGAATAATATCTATATAATGAGATAAAGTACCTGCTTGTTGGGCACAATTAAGATCATGTCCTGAATTTTCCAACTGTGTGAGGTTTTGAATCCCCTCCCTAAACCACCGGTCAGCAGTCTTTGCCCCAACTCCAAAAATACCAGTTAAAAGCTTAAATAAAATATAAAATGTTAAGATTAGATGGTAAAGGTGGAAGGTGGCAAGCACATTTGTCGGCTGTCTTACCTTCAGAGCTTTGAAACGCTCTGAATTTATAGTTGATTCCACTTCACTTGATACGCCATTTTCAATAATGTCCTATAACAAAACAGATTAAGATATAAGCAAAAGTGATCGTTGTGTATCTCCAAGTTGCTATACACAATGTTCTTTTATCCACCTTGATGACCATCTGAGAGTGGTCTCCCAGACAGGGCAGCCCTCGGATTTGTGTCATGGATGTAACTTTTACAGGAAGTGCCTTTAAAACTGCAGCAGCTCGTCGGAATGCAACAGCTCTGCCATCCTCATTATTGAGCTCTGCATTTTCTGCCAAAAGTGACAAAGCATCCTAAAACAAAGAAACTATTGATATTTTTTACAATGTGCATGATAAATTAACTACGTAATGACTGAAGAAAACGGACAGTGAAGTTCGTGTTATGGTTGTCCAAAGAGGTTCGCCTTTGACAGGCATAGCTTGGCATTAAAAACTCCACTGACTCTTCTTGAACTTTCTGCACCTCCTAAAACATAAAGCAGTAATATCCAATAATTTATCTGAAAAATAAAGAAAATGAAACAAAAGCTATTACAATAATTTGTGTTTTTACAGCACCTGCAATTTATGCTTGTCCAGTATCTCAACAGGGCAGCCTGCACGCATGCTCTCAGTGTACCAGCATATGTCCAGAAGATTTACACTCACGTTGCCTTTCTGCTGCAAGTCCAGCCACGTCCTCGCCTCATCCCCAGAGTTGTTTTCAGAGATGACATGAGTAACACGGTCACTGGACACATAAAAGTGGGTACTTAGACTTAGACAAACTTTATTGATCAACAAGGGAAGTTGTTTTGGGTACAGTAGCTCACTCAGCAAATATATATTATATTATAACAGAGGGTAAAAATAAGATGGAAATGAAGAAATAAGATGGAATAGAAACCAAAGAGCAATATACCAGTGTAAGATGAGACATAATTATATACATAAAAATAAATATAATAAAATATATATCCTCCTGAGACCCGGCCCATTCATTTGTGTCCATTATAGTGGACATTGAGTTAAATCAGTCAATCTTTTAAGTGTTTTGAGATAGACTCTAATTTGTGGCTGCACTATGATAAATAAACTAGGACTAAACCAGAACTGAACCAGGTCTCAACTAGGACTAAACCAGGACTAAATCAGAATCAAAGCAGGAATAATCCGTGACAAAGCGGGACTAAACCAGAACTGAACCAGGTCTAAACTAGGACTAAACCAGAACTGAACCAAGTCTAAACTAGGACTAATCCAGGACTAAATCAGAACCAAATCAGGAATTAACCTAAACAAAACAGGACTAAACCAGGAGAAAATCAGGACTAAACCAGTTCTAAGTCAGGTCTAAACCATGACTAAAAGAGGTCTAAATTAGGTCTAAGCCAGGTCTAAACCAGGCCTAAACCAAGTCTGAACCAGATCAATACATAAATAATAAATAAATCAATAAAAATTGAAATACACTTTTTTCTTCGGGTCCCAGGATATGTACAAATCAGATTTAAATAGAAAAGTAGTAGTCAAATATAAAATACAATATCAAATTAAAGCCGCAAGTGGCGTTGTCGGGCCCTCGCACCTGCGGCCTATGGGGGTGGGGGGCACTATGGTGGCACTATATATATCAATGGAAAGGGCTGGCGTCCAGTAACGCACCCGTGGGGTCCATTGTCAATGACGAGCGCGCTGCATTGCGAGCAGCTCACGCGGGCCGACAATGTTTTGGGGTGAACAATTACAATTTGGCCGCTATCGCGGCCACGGGCGATGCTTCGCACTGCAGAAGTTACAATAGGCCCTACGCTTTAGCGCTCGGGCCTAATTAAAACCGCAAGCGGCGTTAACGGGCCCTCGCACCTGCGGCCTATGGGGGTGAAGGGGCATGCTCCATGCCAGCAATACAATGTATTTTCAAACGCACAAGATGTCATGTCGATCTACAGCACAGTAGCAGCTTCAATGCATTTTTTTTACAGTTCCCTTGTCTACGACATGGTGGCGCTATGACATACGGGCAGTTCATTTGCATAAAAATGTTTCTCTTCATCATATACAAGGCTATACCAAATTTCGTGTGGTTGGCTCAAGTGGTATGCTCACCATGGCCCACTTTGCGTTTAGGGGGCTAAGCTACTGTATTTTCTTGCAGTTCACTTGCCTACCATATGGTGGCGCTATGCCAAACTACCATTTAATTTGCTTGAAAATGTTCATAGTCATAATATACATGAGCCTATGGGGTTCCAGGCTTTTAAACCCCTGCTAAATGAAGTGGTGACACACTTCCTATTGAATTTGGCACTTTCAAATGGTAGCAAAATTCATCAGGCTGCCATTTTGTCATCTTACAAGATATCAAAAATCCCTTCGCAATTTAACATCTCCAATGACTTGAGCTCATGTACACCAACATTTATGCCCATCTGATGTACGGTGTAGGAGGAGTGTTTTAAAATCCATTGTATGTCATATCACACAAAATCGCAATACAATTCTTCTTATCTCACTTCCTGTTGGGCGTGGCCATGACATTGTAATTACAATTTTGTTCATCTTAGTGAGATACACACCCATACCAACTTTCGTGCGTCTGGCTGAAATCGTATGCCACCCACGATCCTCTTTGTGTTAAAGTGCTCATTTGCTGTACATTTTCTGACCTGTCATATGGGGGCGCTATGTCAGACTGCCAGTTATTTGGCATGAAAATCTTGGTAGTCCTCATCTACATTACCCTGTGAAGTTTTAGTCTGAGGAAGAACTCCAAATTCAATAAATACCTAAGTTTATCGATCCTCCGTATCGTCATATTACCGCCTATTTGAAAATCCTTCACAATTTAACATCTCCAACGTCTTAAGATTATGTTCACCATAATTTAAGCTCATCTGAGGTACGTTGTAGGAGAAGTGTTTCAAATTCCATTGTATGTCAAATATTACAAAATCACACAAAAGGCCAATTATCTCACTTCCTGTTGGGCGTGGCCATGACATTGCAGTGAGGCATTTCTTCGTCTTATTGAGATACACGTCCCTACCAAATTTGGTGCGCCTATCTTAAACGGTATCCCAGCCCTGAAAGACAACGCGCTAGGGGGCGCTATCGAGCTCCTGGGGGTCACTGGGGGACGGGTCTTTTTGGAGGCGTAGCTGGCGCCCTACGTGATGCCCCTGCAAAGTCACGTTCGTTTTGAAGCATGGGAACATGCTCAAAATTGCCCAAAAGCGTGTGAACAAATTCATCCCAAGAATAATAATAATAGAGAAACAGAGCAAGAACAATAAAGACCTCGTCCCCCTTCGGGCTCGGTCCCTAATAATAGAGAAACAGAGCAAGAACAATAGGGACCTCGTCCCCCTTCGGGCTCGGTCCCTAATAATAATAGAGAAACAGAGCAAGAACAATAGGGACCTCGTCCCCCTTCGGGCTCGGTCCCTAATAATAATAGAGAAACAGAGCAAGAACAATAGGGACCTCGTCCCCCTTCGGGCTCGGCCCCTAATAATAGAGAAACAGAGCAAGAACAATACGGACCTCGTCCCCCTTCGGGCTCGGTCCCTAATAATAATAGAGAAACAGAACAACAACAATAGGGACCTTCGTGCCCCTTCGGGCTCGGTCTAATAAGAGAGAAACAGAGCAACAACAATAGGGACCTTTGTGCCCCTTCGGGCTCGGTCTAATAATAGAAACAGAGCAACAACAATAGGGACCTCGTGCCCCTTCGGGCTCGGTCCCTAATAATAGAGAAACAGAGCAACAACAATAGGGACCTTTGTGGCCCTTCGGGCTTGGTCTAATAAGAGAAACAGAGCAACAACAATAGGGACCTCGTCCCCCTTCGGGCTCCGTCCCTAATAATAGAGAAACAGAGCAACAACAATAGGGACGTCGTGCCCCTTCGGGCTCGGTCCCTAATAATAATAATAATAATAATAATAATAATAATATTATTGTTATTATTATTATTATTATTAATAGAGAAACAGAGCAAGAATAATAGGGACCTCGTCCCCCTTCGGGCTCGGTCCCTAATAATAATAAGAATCAGGAGACCAGACACATCAAAGGAAAGATCAAAGGGTTGCTAGGCAACGTCGCTAGGCAACGTCGCTAGGCAACGTCGCTAGGCAACGTCGCTAGGCAACGTCGCTAGGCAACGTCGCTAGGCAACGCAGAGCAAACGCTATAGGGTGCCGAGCACCTACGGTGCTTGGCCCCTAATAATAATAATAATAATAATAATAATAATAATAATAATAATAATAATAATAATAATAATAATAATAAATATAGCTGCAAGCAGCAATGTGGGGCCAAGCATCGAAGGTGCATGTAGGCCTCAGCATGTAGGCCGCATGCAGGGTCTGACAGGGTCTAACAGGGTAGTTAGACCCTGTCAGACTCAGAAACAGGGTTTAACAGGGTCTAACAAGGTTTAACAGGGTCTGACAGGGTCTAACAGCGTCTGACAGGGTCTAACAGTCTGACAGGTTCTAACAGAGTCTGACAGGGTCTCACAGGGTCTGACAGGGTCTAACAGAATCTGACAGGGTCTAACAGGGTCTGACAGGGTCTAACAGAGTCTGACAGTTTTCATAAACTATAATGACCTTGTTGCAGGTGCTGGGGTTTAGATAGACCCTGTTAAACCCTGTCAGACTCTAACAGGGTTTAACAGGGTCTGACAGGGTCTAACAGAATCTGACAGGGTCTAACAGGGTCTGACAGGGTCTAACAGAGTCTGACAGTTTTCATAAACTATAATAACCTTGTTGCAGGTGCTGGGGTTTAGATAGACAGAGTCTGACAGGGTTTAACAGGGTCTAACAGGGTTTAACAGGGTCTGACAGGGTCTAACAGGGTCTAACAGAGTCTTACAGGGTTTAACAGGGCCTAACAAGGATTAACAGATCAAAGACACATCAAAGACAGATCGGTCAGACCTTGTTAGACCCTGTCAAACCTTGTTAGTCTAACTACCCTGTTAGACCCTGTCAGACTCAGAAACAGGGTTTAACAGGGTCTAACAAGGTTTGACAGGGTCTAACAAGGTCTGACAGGGTCTAACAGAGTCTAAACAGGGTTTAACAGGGCCTAACAAGGATTAACAGATCAAAGACACATCAAAGACAGATCGGTTGCTAGGTGCGTTGCTAGGCAATTCCTGAAAATTCCTGCAACTTTGATCTGCTGGTGGGACTAGACGGTTGGGGCTGGGGGCCTATAAATTGCTGTGGGTAATGAGGAGACTGGCTGGAATGTGCATGCCAAATTTCACAACTTTTTACCAGACGGTTCTAGGGGTTGCCATAGACTCCCATGTTGAGAATATTGTATAATAATAATAAGAATCAGGAGACAAGACACATCAAAGGAAAGATCAAAGGGTTGCTAGACCACGTCGCTAGGCAACGTCGCTAGGCAACGTCGCTAGGCAACGTCGCTAGGCAACGTCGCTAGGCAACGTCGCTAGGCAACGTCGCTAGGCAACGTCGCTAGGCAACGCAGTACAAACACTTTTTATCTTTTAATATTACAAGATACACAATAATACACACTTCAGGTACATAATAGCAGTACAAACACTATGGTGCCTCGCACCTTCGGTGTTTGTCCCCAAATATAGCTGCAAGCAGCAATGTGGGGCCAAGCACAGAAGGTGCATGTAGGCCTCAGCATGTAGGCAGCATGCAGGGTCTGACAGGGTCTAACAGGGTTTGACAGGGTCTAACAGGGTCTAACAGAGTCTGACAGGGTCTAACAGAGTCTGACAGGGTCTAACAAGGTCTAACAGGGTTTAACAGGGTCTAACAGGGTTTTAACAGATCAAAGACACATCAAAGACAGATCAAAGGTTGCTAGGTGCGTTGCCTAGCAACGCACTTGCTGGTGGCACTAGACGGTTGGGGTGGGGGCCTATAAATTGCTGTGGGTAATGAGGAGACTGGCTGGAATGTGCATGCAAAATTTCACAACTTTTTACCAGACGGTTCCAGGGGTTGCCATAGACTCCCATGGTCAGAGGAATAATGAATAAGAATCAGTAGAAACACTATGGTGCCTAGCACCTTAGGTGCTTGGCCCCAATAAGAATCAGTAGAAACACTAAAACCCAATAAGAGGTACAATACCAGCTGTATACAGTTGTAGGGAGTATTGTCTAGGGCAGTGTTTTATTATCTATTGCACAAGGTTATAGGTTGTAAGTAGAAAAGCTTGAAGAAGATAAGTAGAAGGATCAAAAAGCTTATAAGGCCATTTACCTGAAATCATCTTCTATCCGAAAACCATTTTCCCGACCTAGTTTAGAAAGAAAGGCTCTCCGACTTGCTCCCATTTTTCGTTCTAATAAATATATAACAACATGTGGAAATTTTATTGTAGTCTCTCTGCCAGATACAGGAGCACAGACTTTCCTTCGCTTCAGAGGCACCATCATGGTTCTAACGAATAATAAAAACCTTGGCTTTTAAAAAAGTTAAAGTTAAAAGCATTTTAAGTGACGCACACTGATAAACAGATCATAATAATGCCGCCTTCTTTGCTCACGTGAGAAATCAGTGTCTCACCGAAACATTTCCGACTGGAAACACGCTCTAGTGAAGTCGGTAGTACACTTTAGACTCAAAGAATGAAAATGAACAACCACACTTATTAACAGCATTATATTGTTAAATTCCGCATGACATCTACCGTGCTGACGTGAAAACCATCCATTTAAAGTTGAATATGAAGTATACTGCCATGAACACATAGATACCACGGCCACAAGAGGGAGACATTTTACTGCCAGATGATCGTGAGTTTCGTATCCAAAAAGTGTTATTTTATTGTTATACCAAAACCACCAGCGCCACACAAATGCTATGCTATGCTAAATTAATATTAGAGGAGATCGAGAGTAGATTATTATTATTATTATTATTATTATTATTATTATTATTATTATTATTATTATTATTATTATTATTATTATTATTATTATTATTATTATTATTATTATTGTTGTTGTTGTTGTTGTTGTTGTTGTTGTTGTTGTTGTTGTTGTTGTTGTTGTTGTTGTTGTTATTATAATTATTGTTATTGTTATTATTATTATTATTATTATTATTATTATTATTATTATTATTATTATTATTATTATTATTATTATTATTATTATTATTATTGTTGTTGTTGTTGTTGTTGTTGTTGTTGTTGTTGTTGTTATGCAGAACAGAGGGGGAAAATAATAAAGACTCATAAAATAATAATGAGCAAACATGATAAACAATAACCATTGGAGAGACGTTTCTCCATACACAGGTTCAGCCTTATATTAAAATCTGACTCTAATTAAAAGTTATATTATGTTGCTGATGTCATATTTCATTAGGCCTATATTTTCTTATAACATTATCTGATATGAATTTACTTGACATTTACTTATTTCACTTGACATTTTATTTATTGCTTCATGTACAGTTAAACATGATCTGGTCAAAGCCCCCTCAGCTGACTGCGCTTCTCTTCCTCTTTGCATTTCTAAAAACAGTCATATGACTTGCAGCACGCACTTCCTTAAACTTTGTACTCGCTAGCCCTCCTTCAGCAGCACTGCACATTTGTGCAGTTCATCTGTTGTTGAAAGGAAACGAAAGCTGTCTGAGCCCCGGCAGACCCGTCTGGACACTGTGCACTGGCGTGGAGCCTGATGGCAGCGACAGGGGCTCTGCTGAGGGGAACGCACCATGTTGTCTGTTTGGCTCTGGTCACTTCGCTGCTCACCTGCTGCGTCAGGTGCGACAAACCCAGTAACGTCGTTCTCATCTTAGCCGATGATCAGGATGTCACGCTGGGTGGAATGGTGAGAGAAAAGACCATATCAAATGGGGCCATTTAAACGGGCTATACCTTTTGGTGTCAACATAATTTTCATCTAAATTCTAAAACTGTTCTAGTCTGGTGGTGTCAGGTGCAATCACCATATCACTCCATATAGCTATGAAGTAGATATTACTGTCTCTATTATCCACCACCTACACCAAACTTGTTTTTTTTTATTTTATCAAATTTACTTTTATCAGGCCTATAATATATGTCATTTAAGACAACATATTGCCTATAGGTAGATGCAGTGGTCCCAAGTAAATATACATTTTTTTAGATGTACTGTTTTAGTCACAGACTTTACCCTGTTCTTCCACAGAACCCTATGAGCCAAACAAAAACTCTTATTGGAGAAGCTGGAGCAACATTTATCAATTCTGTGAGTGCTCGAAGTTGTAACTTTTCAGTAGGTATATTGGTTGTGTTTCATTGCATGTCTTTGCCAGTTTACAGTGACACCACTCTGCTGTCCCAGTCGTAGCAGTATTTTGACTGGGCAGTACCCTCACAACCATGCGGTGAGGAATAATTCTCTGGCCGGAAACTGCTCCAGTGTGCTCTGGCAAAAAGGTCCTGAATCCGTGACCTTCCCCTTCTACCTCAACAAACAGAAGTACCAGACCTTCTTTGCTGGAAAGTACCTCAACCAGGTTTGTAGCAGCTATTACATTATAACAATGAAACACTAATGTGATAGTTGTATAATATATGGTGTAGAATTCCTTATTATCTCCTCTTGTTTTATACCAGTGCTTCTCAATTATTTTCTGTGACGCCCCCCCTAGGAAGAAGAAAAAATTTCACGCCCCCCTTCCTGCGCGCGACTATAAATAGTATTATTTGTCTAGAAAATTGTTATGAGAACACCATTGTATCCTTTTATTAACATTATAAACAAAAAAAAAGAAAGAAACTTACAACAAAGGCTGCACTGAGGACTCAAATATTAATGTGTTTTTAATGCAGCTTTGCGCACATTTGTTTACGTTTTACAGAAATGAAACTTAAAACTACCTCATTTGCATAAGCTAAAAGCACTGAAAAAAAAAACGCTCTCTCCTTGTGCCACTGATGCGTCAGCTTCTGTCGGACTAAAGGACACGACTCAGTGGAATATACGTGTTTTTTCTGTGACAGAGGATGTTCTGTTAATGGTGAGACTGTGCGTAAATCGCATGTGAGAACGCCACTGCCAACTACTGTTGTTGATGTGCAATTACACTTAGTTCTAGTACAGTACAGCAAAAAAACATGTTTCCCAGGGTCATACGCGCCCCCCCTGGCATCACGCCACGCCCCCCCAGGGGGGCCCGCCCCACTATTTGAGAAGCACTGTTTTATACTAATCTAGCCATTGTTTGAATGTACAGTATTGTGAAGTGTCCTTATTTCACAGTATGGACGAAAAGAAGTGGGAGATGTTGCTCATGTTCCTCCTGGTTGGGATCAGTGGCATGCATTGGTGAATCATTCCTATTTTCATCTTAAAAATAAATAAAAAGTTTCCTTTTCCCATTATGTCGATGATTATCCCAGTATTGTGACATGCTCTTTGCATCACTTTAGGTTGGAAACTCCCGGTACTACAACTACACTCTGTCAGTCAACGGCAAAGAAGAAATTCATGGTGACAGCTATGAGAAGGACTACCTTACTGATCTCATTGTAAGTTTGTCAGAATTCCTTATTATTTCATGGTCTGAAGTTTTAAAGGCCAAATTATGTCAGTTTTTATGGAGAAAATAAAACTGTTCTTAGCAAATGGCTGAATCAGCTAGAGACTCCTATAAATGCACTATATGACAGTCAGTTTTATCTTGGCTTGACATAATGTTCTTGCAAATTAAGTTTGCTGCAAAATATACTGCTAAGTAGTCATTTGAATTAAATAAAAAAAATCAAAAAAAAAAATCAACTAACTAAATAAGTGCCCTATAGTGAAAAATGTGCATCACATGCCATCTAATTTTTTTTATGCATTTGACATATATGTTTTATACAAATGTCTGATACACTGCATATCATAATAAGATGGGGCAGCAGTAGCTCAGGTGGTAGAGCGTTTGTCCACTGATCCAACGGTTGGCGGTTCAAATCCCGCTCTTGACATAAGAAACATCAGTGGTTGAGCGGTCAGATCCACTGACCCACAGGTTGGTTGGCACGATTCCAGCTCCCACGGATGAATGCTGCCATTGTGTCCTTGGGCAAGACACTTAACCCTCCTCACCCCCAGTGTCTGCGTACACTGGTGTGTGAATGGGTGATTGGTTCCTTGTTGTAAAGCGCTTTGGGTGCCTTGAAGGTGGAAAAGCGCTGTATAAAGATGTGACCATGACCAAGATGCTGCTATTTCATACTTTTTGTTAATCTCTTGGCAGACAAACCGATCGTTGACTTTTCTGGACAATAGGAGTCCACAGCACCCATTTTTCTTGATGCTGTCCCCCCCTGCACCCCATTCACCCTGGACAGCAGCTCCACAACACCAGAATAAGTTTGTTGATATCAAAGCACCTCGGGATGGCAGTTTTGACAAACTAGGAAAAGTAAATTAAAACCACATTTGGACTTAGTTATACTGTATTCCACATGAATCTGAATAGCCCATTGATCATTATGTTTCAGGATAAGCATTGGCTTCTGCGTCAGGCCAGCAATCCAATGTCAAATAGTTCACTCATCTATTTGGATAACGCGTATAGGAAGAGGTATGGTATGGATGAAGGTGCCAAATGCAGGTTTTACTTTCAATGCCAAATAAAAAGTATTTCTTTCAGGTGGCAGACATTATTATCTGTGGATGACATGGTCGCTGCAATAGTAAAAAAACTGAATGATATACAAGAGCTGAACAACACATATATTTTCTACACCTCGGACAATGGTTACCACACAGGTTTGGTCCAAAACAAAATGACTATATTATTTATGTGAGGTTTATATAGTACGTTTCAGATAAACAGCTTTTATTTTCTGCTCCAGGTCAGTTCTCACTACCAATCGACAAAAGACAGCTGTATGAGTTTGACATTAGGATTCCACTCCTAGTTCGGGGTCCTGGCATCAAACCAAACATTACAGTGAAGGTCACAAGAATACTTCAACTTCAACTCCAGCAATTTTGATTGAAAGTTAATAGTAGCATTTTATATTTTGTGGTTTAGGCTCCTGTATTGAACATTGATCTTGCACCCACTATACTGGACATCTCAGGAGTGAATCTGTCAGCTGTCAACGTGGATGGTCAATCATTCCTCTCCCAAATGGTTGTCCTTTTGTAATTCTGAATGTTTTTGAAAGTGTTTTACAATACCTGATAAATGTCTCTGCCCCAGGCGCCATCATTGCGTAATGGAACAGCTCGGCCATTTTTCCTTGTGGAATATACAGGAGAGGGGCATCCAACTTCAGACCCAGCTTGTCCCAAACTTGGACCTGGACTGTCAGTAAGTGGTTTTGACACAATCATCATAGTCCGATGATTAGAGAGTTACACTTCCCTTTAGCAGACTAAAATAAACATCACTAAATCCAGTATACTTTTTCCAGCAATGTTTTCCCGACTGTGTATGTGAGGATGCCTACAACAATACGTATGCCTGTGTACGGTCCCTCAGTTCAGACCAGGATCTCCAATACTGTGAATTTGCAGACAGTGAGGTAGGTATAACTAGGTCCCAACTGTAACTTTAAAAATAATTTATTAAAGTATTTCGTCTTTCTAGTCATTTGTAGAGGTGTACAACCTAACATCGGACCCCAACCAACTGGAAAATATTTTCAAGAAAATGGACCCATCTGTTCTCCAGATCATGAATCAGCGACTGATTAAGCTTCAATCATGTGTAAGCGATAGCTGCAGAGACTATGGAAACATGAGATTAATATGAGGAAGGACCACCCACAGCTGTCAGTTTACAGAGTTCTGATACACCGATATACATCTGAGTAATGCCAAATTTTTAAACCTTATTCCTTTGTTTTTAGTTTGGGTATAATTTTATCAAAATCTTACACATTCAGTGGTATTAAACTAAAAAACAAACACAAACGCAACCATACATCAACAGAAAACATTGATTCATGACTTTCTAAAATTATTGTTCTTTATTGGAGAAAAATGAATGTAATTTCTTGAATGCTTGTATTGCTTTAAATATTTTTACTGCACTAGATTTAAGCTATTTTGAGTTTTTTGCTTGTCTAAAGAATGCCAATTTAATCATACAATTCTTTTACAACTGTGAGTTTTCATAAAGGGAAGTGTTCACTGTAAGTGCCTTGTGTTTGCACTGACAAGGTCCATGTGCCTTAAATGTGAATGTATTTGAACTGTGATTAAAATGATTAAATACATGAAACTTTACATAAATTTATGAATACTTTTACTTGCACACCTGAAATACATGCAGATTTCATGAAATAATGCGCAATATTGCTCTGAAAGTGTGCTGTTGTGGTTACATGGCAACCTATATAAATGAGTATTACTAATCAGATTAAAGATAAGCTCATTTTAAATTTAAGTCTTTATTTGGTCTCACACAGTGACACACGGGAGAAATTTGACTTCTGCATTTGACCCATCCTTTTTCAGGAGCAGTGAGCAGCCATCTTTCGGCACTCGGAGGATTTGAGAGTAGTTAATGTTTGATCCACTGATCTTATTCTCTGGTAATTGTGCACTACCTGGCCAGAGAGAAACGAAATTTCGATTCACTGTATGTTGAACACATGGCAGAAGTGACAATAAAGCTGACTTTGATCTTTGATCTTGATCTTTGATCTTGATCTTTGATCTTGATCATTGATCTTGATCTTTTATCTTTTCTGATGGATGGATGAATTAGGGTCACCGGAGGTGCTTTTGTTCTGGAAGCAGTTTGGTCTGGTCTCTAATCTTTATCAACAACTACCCGTATTATTGGTAAAGCGTAATATTTTTTTACTCTCTTACAGCATTTCTTCTGTAGTTTCTCAAAGCTGATAAACGTCTTAACCGAGGATGGCGTCGTCGTTGGATATGACAGAAATGTACGATACCACCCTGTTAGGCATACTGCAGCATGTTGGAAATATAGAGGACTTTCTACAGGTCTACTTTGGCTTTTTATATCGCAAAACAGACTTTTATCGGCTTATGTCAAGTTCTAATGATAGAATGGGACTTCCTCCTGGTGTTGCTGAGAAAATGGTGATAAAGGTAGTGTTTTTTTCTGTTAAGCCTATATTATTACTGAGATAATTTCGTTTTTTAAATGCTAACTGATGAAGTTTTAATTTCTTTTTTTTTTTTTCTTTACAAAATTAACTTTTTAAATTCAAAACTAAGTGATCAACACTGCCTACTTTTACATATACAGTACTGTATGTATAATACTATTTTTTCCCCCCAGACATTTAAGTTGTTTGACAAAGTGGCAGATGGTGACAGGGAGAGACAGCTGAGTGAGCTTCAGAAAAGAGAGGAGGGCAGAACTGTTCCTCCTGCCGTTCAGGAGCTGGAGGTCTCCTCAGATCCCCAGGAAGAATCTCCACATCCAAGAACAGAAGAGGCACATATAGACACAACGTCAAAAGAGGAGGATGCCCTTTCTCCAGCACCCGCTGCTCCAGTGCAGGATTCCCAACCCTTTAATAGTCCTTCAGAGCAGTCACCTCAGACAGACCAAGCAGCTGCTGCTGATCCCTCAAACGAGTACGTACCTATGAATGTTGTTGTCCAGGTGCATTTTTAACCCTACCTATTGCATGAAAAGTCCCTCAGTCGTCCAGGTAGAATCCATGATAAAAGGAGAAGTTCAATTTGTCAACTGGACAAAGTTTGTTTGGTTGAAAACGTTTCGCCGCTCATCCGAGAGGCTTCGTCAGCTCTGGTTATTGTGCTGGTTAGACACTGCTTATATCTCGCTGCCAGGAGGCACTCCCTACACTGAAAAAGCTCTGTAAACGATCCCCACTAATCTGTCTCTTTGTTTTTCAAATTACTCTGGCGACTAGTTTCGACCCCCTATTCAACGTCTAACGACCCTCTCCACCCCTCTGCCCTGGCTCGTCTGCCCTAATGTTTCTTTGTCTGTTTTGACTTGGTTTAAGAATCGAATTATAAATGGGAGACAAGTTATGTCTAACTCCCCCATTTCTGTTTAACGACGGATTCTCTTTTTTGACAAAAATAGCCTCTTTAACCCCCCTCTCAAACCAGTTCTTTTCCCTGGCTAAGATCTGAACCTCACTGTCCTCAAAAGAATGGCCCGTGGCTTCTAGGTGAAGATGTACGGCAGATGACGGTCCACTCTGTCACGCCCGCCTGTGTTGGTACATCCTCTTGTGGAGAGGCTGTTTGCAGTGTAGTGAAGACTGCAGTGAGCGCTACAGCTGACGAAGCCTCTCGGATGAGCGGCGAAACGTTTTCAACCAAACAAACTTTGTCCAGTTGACAAATTGAACTTCTCCTTTTATCAACCCTACCTATTGTTATTGCAAGAGTTTGCTATAATAAATATTAGGGAAAATAAAACATACTGTATCATCTATGTGGGGTAAACAAGCACACTGACATTTTACATTTGACTTTTATAACATGTCATATGTTGCCATCATGTTCCAGGACTCAGAAATACCAGTCAGACCCAGACAGCTACAATGGGGCAGTAAGAGAAAACTACAGCTGGTCCCAGGATGCCACTGATTTGGAGGTTCGTGTGTTTGTGCCAAAGACAATTGTGAAAGGCAGACAGGTAAAACAAGTATTCAACAAACAAGTATTGTGTGGCCTTAGTTTACACTGGATATATCAGATGTTTATTATCTTTCTGAATCCCAGGTGTCAGTAAACCTGCAGAGTGGCAGTGTGTCTGTGAGTGTAAAAGATGGAGCTGAGCAGAAAACATTGATGGAAGGAGAGTTCACCCACAAAATCAACACTGAAAACTCTCTGTGGAGCTTGGAGCCTGGAAAATGTGTGGTTGTAAGTGAAAACGTGTACTCCCTTTAATATGTTAAGTGATTTTAAATTCAACCATATCATTGTAACATGGTTCCAATTTTTCTGCAGCTATCACTTAATAAAACGTCCGACATTTGGTGGTGGAATGCAGTGCTGAAAGGAGAACAGGAAATAGACATCAATAAGATTAATCGTGAGCGATCTATGGAAACAGTTGATGAAGAGGAGCATGCTGTTTTGGACCGACTCACATTTGACTACCATCAGAAACTTCAAGGCAAACCACAGAGTCATGAACTGGTAAAGGAAACCTTTGTTGTGTGATGATACTCCTAGAGAGGTGTAACGTGGTGTAAAAACTATTCTTTGTCTTTACAGAACGTTCATGAGATGATAAAGAAAGGTTGGGACGCTGAAGGATCACCATTCAAAGGCCAGCAGTTTGACCCCTCCATGTTTGACATCCCCTCTAGTGCAGTGCAGTTCTGATTACAAGCCAAATATGAACTGTTATGTACTAAAACTTTACATGCATTTGAACAGCGTGAAACAGACTCCGTCTTTGGCAATAAAAAGCATTGGTATTAATTTATTATTTCAGCAGTGCCTGTATGCTAAAGAATTGTCATGTTATGAAGTGAAATTTTACTTCAATGTTACTGCAACATGCTGATACTTGCGGTGAGGAAAATAAGTATTTGAACACCCTGCGATTTTGCAACTTCTCCCATTTAGAAATCATGGAGGGGTCTGAAATTTCCATTGTAGGTGCATGTCCACTGTGAGAGACATAATCTAAAAAAAAATCCCAAAATCATAGTGTATGATTTTTTTTAAACAATTTATTTGTATGATACTGCTGCAAATAAGTATTTGAACACCTGTCTATCAGCTACAATTGTGACCCTCAAAGACCTGTTAGTCGCCTTTAAAAAGTCCACCTCCACTCCACTTATTATCCTAAATTAGAAACATCTGTTTGAGGGTTCTGGGGCATTTGCCAAACAGCTTGGTGAAAAAAGATCTGTTGGAGCAATTATTAGAAAATAGAAGAAACTAAACATGACTGTCAATCTCCCTCGGACTGGGGCTCCATGCAAGATCTCACCTCGTGGGTTCTCAATGATCCTAAGAAAGGGAAGGAGGTTGTTCCCCAAAATACATGGCCCCGGTCATCCTCTCCTTAATACAGTGCAGTCGTCCAATCCCATGTGCAGAAAAACACCCCCAAAGCATGATGCTACCACCCCCATGCTTCACAGTAGGGATGGTGTTCTTGGGATGGTACTCATCATTCTTCTTCCTACAAACACGGCGAGTGGAATTAAGACCAAAAGTTCTATTTTGCTCTCATCTGACCACGACTTTCTCTCATGATTCCTCTGGATCATTCAAATGGCAAACTTAAGACGGGCCTGGACATGTGCTGGTTTAAGCAGGGGAACCTTCCGTGCCATGCGGGATTTTAAACCATGACGTCTTAGTGTATTACCAACAGTAACCTTGGAAACGGTGGTCCCAGCTCTTTTCAGGTCATTGACCAGCTCCTCCCGTGTAGTTCTTGGCTGATTCCTCACCTCAATTAGAGCATTGAAGATGGGTCGTGGCTGGGTCTTCCAACATGACAATGACCCGAAGCACACAGCCAGGAAAACCAAGGAGTGGCTCTGTAAGAACCATATCAAGGTTCTGGAGTGGCCTAGCCAGTCTCTAGACCTAAACCCAATAGAAAATCTTTGGAGGGAGCTCAAACTCTGTGTTTCTCAGCGACAGCCCAGAATCCTGACTGATCTAGAGAAGATCTGTGTGGAGGAGTGGGCTAAAATCCCTCCTGCAGTGTGCAAACCTGGTGAAAAACTACAGGAAACATTTGATCTCTGTAATTGCAAACAAAGGCTACTGTACCAAATATTAAGACTGATTTTTCTCAGGTGTTCAAATACTTATTTGCAGCAGTATCATACAAATAAATTGTTAAAAAAAATCATACACTGTGATTTCTGGATTTTTTTTTTTAGATTATGTCTCTCACAGTGGACATGCACCTACAATGAAACTTTTAGACCCCTCCATGATTTCTAAGTGGGAGAACTTGCAAAATTGCAGGGTGTTCAAATACTTATTTTCCTCAGTGTAAGTCTTTCTTTATCCATGTCCACGTTTGGAGTTTATTATTGGATTTTATCAACACTGTTATACTAAAGTGCAGAAAACCTATTTATTTTTCTACTATATAACTGGAAATGTGCTGCAAAACCCACTAGCCACATACAGTTTGTGTTTCGGTTATCTGGCAATACTGCACTGTACAACAAACGTCTCATTTGTTCTCAGTAAGCGTCTCATTTGCATTAAAAAATATGATGATAATAATAATAATATAATGCATGTCATTGGTTGCTTAAAAACATCTGGTCCTGAAATAACACAGAAAGTCTTCAGTGCTTGTTTGTTTTTTCCTTGTTTATTGTTTTAAATAAAACTGCTGAGCTGTGATTTGAGTTATGAGTTATGTGACCTACACGGCAAATAGAATTCATTGGCAGGTTATGTGTCTATGGAGGAGTAATAAAATGTATGAAATAGTTTGGTGCCCAGTGCTTTTGATGAGTAACAGCTTGATGTGGCACTACCTGCTTAAGGCAAGATGTGGCATTTCAATGTTAACTAAAAAACAAATTCTCACCAACATCAACAGTTTCTAGTGTATATTTATATTTTGGCTTCATGTTATACTGACCGCAAATGCTGGCCTAAAACTTTTTTTTTGCTACAAGTTCCTAATATAGCATGAATAATAAAAACACCACATAGTCCTTACCACCACTGTAATTATTGGGGCCAAGCACCGAAGGTGCTAGGCACCATAGTGTTTGGCAGAGGAAACACAGAAATGTGTTTGCACTGCATCACCTTTGCTCTCCCCCAGGCCCCTTTCTTCATCCCTTTGGTCCTACATTCCCCGTTTCTCTTGGCCCTTGGGCCCAGTGGTGTTTATTCCCGTGCCCGCATCCCCCGGTGTGTCTTCTGAGTGCTTTGTGTATGTTATTGTGGTGATGAAATATGTACTGTTATGTACCTTAAGTGTGCATTATTGTGTACCTTGTAATATTAAAAGATTAAAAAAAAAGTGTTTGTACTGCGTTGCCTAGCGACGTTGCCTAGCGACGTTGCCTAGCGACCCTTTGATCTTTCCTTTGATGTGTCTGGTCTCCTGATTCTTCTTCTTCTTATTCAATATTCTCCTAAACATGGGAGTCTATGGCAACCCCTAGAACCGTCTGGTAAAAAGTTGTGAAATTTTGCATACACATTCCAGCCAGTCTCCTCATTACCCACAGCAATTTATAGGCCCCCAGCCCCAACCGTCTAGTGGCACCAGCAGGTCAAAGTTGCAGGAATTTTCAGGAATTGCCTAGCAACGCACCTAGCAACCGATCTGTTTTGATGTGTCTTTGATCTGTTAAACCCTGTCAGACTCTGTTAGACCCTGTCAGGGTCAGATTCTATCAGACCCTGTTAGACCCTGTTAGACCCTATTAAACCCCGTCAGACTCTGTCTAAACTCCAGCACCTGCAACAAGGTTATTATAGTTTATGAAAACTGTCAGACTGTTAGACCCTGCCAGACTCTGTTAGACCCTGTCAGACGCTGTTAGACCCTGTCAGACCTTGTTAGACCCTGTCAGACTCTGTTAGACCCTGCATGTGGCCTACATGCTGAGGCCTACATGATCGGTGCTTGGACCCCACATTGCTGCTTGCAGCTATATTTATTATTATTATTATTATTATTATTATTATTATTATTTTATATTATTTTTACACTGGTCTACAAGCAAAATGCTTCCGGAATAAAAGTAGTGAAATTGTTCTTGGTTTAGGTCACTAATAAAGAAAAAGTAAGTCAGAAGTGCAGATTGGCTAGCCTGGGAATTCCCAGGCCGCTTCCGTACTTGTGATATGGTCAGGTGTTAACCAGACTACAGATTGGCTATAGTTTCCAAGATATAGTACTGGGTCAAAATAGGAAATTTATGGAAAATAAGGCAAAAACAGTAGTTTATCAGAAGGTACAGTGTGTCTACAAGCAACCAGTTCTATCTGAAAGCCTGCACATTCCAATACAGGGAGTCCTCGGGTTACGACGTTGATCCGTTCTTAAGACGCGTCGTAACCCGAATTTCGTCGTAAACCGGATTTTGCCTTTGATCTTCCAACCAAAGCACCAATAACCTTTCCATCTCAATAATTAGACCACTACGATGCTTGTTTATCACTGCCGCTTTCATAGGAGCAGATCAGAGCCCACATCAGGTACTTCCGCCCACATTGGGCACACACACGAGGCTGTCTTCTTCTCCCTACAACCACAACAGAGCGTATTCTTCCGCCGTGCGCCGCGCGCCGCGTGCGTTTGTTTACATCTTTTACCACGCTAAACCGTGTAAGACGGAATGACGCGTAATATATACATATTTTTTTTAATGGGGGCGCGTTCGTAACCACGAAACGTCGTAACCCGAGACCGTCGTAACCCGAGGACCCCCCTGTACATTCATTTTAAAATGTCTACAGTTTTTAAAAAATATATTTTTTTATTTCACATAAAAGAAAGAAAAGAAAAGAAAGCTATACTTTTGTTAGTCCCACAGTGGGGACTAATAGGACTTATTAGGAGATTATTGCGCCCGGGGACCATCTCCATGATCTTCTTGCTTCGGCTTGATCAGGACCTAAGCTGGAGGATTTACCTATGGTGCATGTTTTGGGTTGGTGGGGGAAACCGGAGTGCCCGGAGGAAACCCACCCAGACACGGGGAGAACATGCAAACTCCACACAGAAAGGCCCAGGCGACCCGGGGATCGATCCCAGACCATGCATGCAAACCCCACACAGAACACACACAGAAAGGCCTGGGCAACCCGGGGATCGAACCCGGAACCTTCTTGCTGTGAAGCATGAGCACTAGCCACTCAGCCAACGTGCCGCATAAGCCACATAAGAGAGATGCCTCGAAATTGTGTGCACCTGATGTCTTAAGATATTTGTTTATTTCTTGACGGATAAAGAAGTGCAAGTTAAATATTTTCAAAATATAAATATTATTTATAAGAAAAAATGCCTAAATCTATTGTATAAACAGATGTGATTTTGATGTAAAACAATATCATTAAATATCTTGAATACATTAGCTAACCAGCAGTTATTCAACTTTCAAGATTCAAGATTGTTTATTTGGCATATGCAGGATCAACACAAGGTCAACAATGCAATGAAATGCTTAGGATCAGAAGAACCGTTGACCGTTGCCAATGTAATTATAAAATTCTTTTACAACTGTGAGTTTTCATAAAGGGAAGAGTTCACTGTAAGTGCCTTGTGTTTGCACTGACAAGGTCCATGTGCCTTAAATGTGAATGTATTTGCACTTTGATTAACATGATTAAATACATGAAACTTTATATGAACTTATGAGCACATTTACTTACACACCTGAAATACATCCAGATTTCATGAAAAAAAAAAATCGAAATCAAAATGACAATCAACAAAGCAGAAGTCTATATGTATTTATACACAGGTCTATCCTGCAGAGTCTGAATTTCTAATTTAACAGGACATTTGTAAAAGTATGAGAGTAGTGACTCCGAATAGCCAATCAAAAAGTAAAACTTCTGTGGAGGTAATTTCTGTAACATTAAAGCACACACTATAAGCACATTTCCACGCCTTTTGATCACTATCTCATTGGCAAGGCAGCCATGGAAAGTTCCAAACATAAAGCGCCTTATAAAAACATCTTCAACTGTACGCTCTGCAGCTCCACCCTCTCCTTTCAGGTTACCTACATTTAAACAACACAATTATGTACTTATTATAATGTATTTCTAATAGTTTACCAATAAAATACATCTGCTTGCATTATATTTTAAAGATGAATGTGAAAGAACTTACTAGAGTGCTGTGAAAGCCAACCTTTCCTATGGCCAATTTGATGAGGAGGGTGAGCTTGTTCATAAGTTAGAGGTTTGTCTCCTTTTCCAACACGAATACGAGCCGCTCTATTCTGAAAACAAAAAAAAAAAAAAAGCAATAAGAAGCCCACTGCAGGCGAGATGTTGCTGTAGCTGCAGACGGGTGATTATGAATCATGAATTTTTTTATTATTATTTTTTTATCAGGAATTATGTTACCTTGAAACACACAGCAGAGACGTGGACGCTTCGGCTTCCGTAGCAGAACCTTGTTATTACATTCTGAAAATAATAATGTGTAAAATGTCATTCCAAACACAATGAATTGGTTGTGAATACTGTCTCAAGTCTCAAGTAGCGAAAAATGTCATAGGCAATCATAAAAAAAACTATAGTCCGACGAATCACATGCATCAACCAAATAATGAGAAGTGACGAAAAGTGAAATTCTGGTCATTTAAAATAAGTCAAAACAGTGGCTTATATTCAGGACCACATTACAGATGGTTTATTTGATTGTCATGAATAGAACATACAGAGTAACAAACTAAATATCCTTAAAATACTTACCAGCAACCTCGCGCTGCTCAAGGACGCCGCCATGATTTCCAAACCGATGGTTGTTGTTCTAGTATTAATAAGTGATTATTACATTATTTGGGTCCATACCTATTTTACAACAACCACAACGCATGCAAATAATAACGCTTTACATATATATATATATTACATATATGCCTGTATGTCTAAACGAGGTGAAACGGGGAAAATATGTTTAAACGGGAACTATGTACTAATTGACATTAGTTTCTGTCGGACATGTGTGCAGTTGTGCAGCCCGGAACCATTTCAAATTAAAACAAATAATGCGCAATATTGTTCTAAGAGTGTGCTGTTGTGGTTACATGGCAACCTATATAAATGACTATAACTAATCATATTAAAGGTAAGCTAATTTGAGAATAGTTAATGTTTGATCCAGTGATCTTATTCTCTGGTAGGATGTAAATATTTTTAAGTTGAATTGGGGTCACCGGAGGTGCTTTTGTTCTGGAAGCAGTTTGGTCTGGTCTCTAATCTTTATCAACAACTACCCGTATTATTGGTAAAGCGTAATATTTTTTTACTCTCTTATACATCATTTCTTCTGTAGTTTCTCAAAGCTGATAAACGTCTTAACCGAGGATGGCGTCGTCGTTGGATATGACAGAAATGTACGATAACGCCCTGTTAGGCATACTGCAGCATGTTGGAAATATAGAGGACTTTCTGCAGGTCTACTTTGGCTTTTTATATCGCAAAACAGACTTTTATCGGCTTATGTCAAGTTCTAATGATAAAATGGGATTTCCTCCTGGTGTTGCTGAGAAAATGGTGATAAAGGTAGTGTTTTTTTTTCTGTTAAGCCTATATTATTACTGAGAATTCCGTTTTTTAAATGCTAACTGATGAAGTTTTAATTTCTTTTTTGTTTCTTTATTTTATTATTATTATTATTTTTACAAAATTAACTTTTTAAATTCAAAACTAAGTGATCAACACTGCCTACTTTTACATGTACTGTATGTATAATACTTTTTTTTTTTCCAGACATTTAAGTTGTTTGAGAAAGTGGCAGAGCGTGACAGGGAGAGACAGCTGAGTGAGCTTCAGAAAAGAGAGGAGGGCAGAACTGTTCCTCCTGCCGTTCAGGAGCTGGAGGTCTCCTCAGATCCCCAGGAAGAATCTGCACATCCAAGAACAGAAGAGGCACATATAGACACAACGTCAAAAGAGGAGGATGCCCTTTCTCCAGCACCCGCTGCTCCAGTGCAGGATTCCCAACCCTTTAATAGTCCTTCAGAGCAGTCACCTCAGACAGACCAAGCAGCTGCTGCTGATCCCTCAAACGAGTACGTACCTATGAATGTTGTTGTCCAGGTGCATTTTTAACCCTACCTATTGTTATTGCAAGATTTTGCTATAATAAATATTAGGGAAAATAAAACATACTGTATCATCTATGTGGGATAAACAAGTGCACTGACATTTGACTTTTATAACATGTCATATAATAATATGTTGCCATCATGTTCCAGGACTCAGAAATACCAGTCAGACCCAGACAGCTACAATGGGGCAGTAAGAGAAAACTACAGCTGGTCCCAGGATGCCACTGATGTGGAGGTTCGTGTGTTTGTGCCAAAGACAATTGTGAAAGGCAGACAGGTAAAACAAGTATTCAACAAACAAGTATTGTGTGGCCTTAGTTTACACTGGATATATCAGATGTTTATTATCTTTCTGAATCCCAGGTGTCAGTAAACCTGCAGAGTGGCAGTGTGTCTGTGAGTGTAAAAGATGGAGCTGAGCAGAAAACATTGATGGAAGGAGAGTTCACCCACAAAATCAACACTGAAAACTCTCTGTGGAGCTTGGAGCCTGGAAAATGTGTGGTTGTAAGTGAAAACGTGTACTCCCTTTAATATGTTAAGTGATTTTAAATTCAACCATATCATTGTAACATGGTTCCAATTTTTCTGCAGCTATCACTTAATAAAACGTCCGACATTTGGTGGTGGAATGCAGTGCTGAAAGGAGAACAGGAAATAGACATCAATGAGATTAATCGTGAGCGATCTATGGCAACGGTTGATGAAGAGGAGCATGCTGTTTTGGACCGACTCACATTTGACTACCATCAGAAACTTCAAGGCAAACCACAGAGTCATGAACTGGTAAAGGAAACCTTTGTTGTGTGATGATACTCCTAGAGAGGTGTAACGTGGTGTAAAAACTATTCTTTGTCTTTACAGAAAGTTCATGAGATGCTAAAGAAAGGTTGGGACGCTGAAGGATCACCATTCAAAGGCCAGCAGTTTGACCCCTCCATGTTTGACATCCCCTCTAGTGCAGTGCAGTTCTGATTACAAGCCAAATATGAACTGTTATGTACTAAAACTTTACATGCATTTGAACAGTGTGAAACAGACTCCATCTTTGGCAATAAAAAGCATTGGTATTAATTTATTATTTCAGCAGTGCCTGTATGCTAAACAATTGTCATGTTAAGAAGTGAAATTTTACCACTTCAATGTTACTGCAACATGCTGATTGATACTTAAGTCTTTCTTTATCCATGTCCACTTTTGGATTTTATCAACACTGTTGTACTAATGTGCAGAAAACCTATTTATTTTTCTACTATATAACTGGAAATGTGCTGCAAAACCCACTAGCCACATACAATTTGTGTTTCGGTTATCTGGCAATACTGCACTGTACAACAAACGTCTCATTTGTTCTCAATGAGCATCTCATTTGCATTAAAAATATGATAATGAGGCATTTTGTGTTACATTTTTTGTATGAAAAGCGCTTTATAAATAATGTTTGATTGATAATAATAATAATAATATAATGCAAGTCATTGGATGCTTAAAAACATCTGGTCCTGAAATAACACAGAAAGTCTTCAGTGCTTGTTTGTTTTTTCCTTGTGTTTATTGTTTTAAATAAAACTGCTGAGCTGTGATTTGAGTTATGAGTTATGTGACCTACACGGCAAATAGAATTCATTGGCAGGTTATGTGTCTATGGAGGAGTAATAAAATGTATGAAGTAGTTTGGTGCCCAGTGCTTTTGATGAGTAACAGCTTGATGTGGCACTACCTGCTTAAGGCAAGACGTCGCATTTCAATGTTAACTAAAAAAATATTTCTCACTGACAACAGTTTCTGGTGTATATTTATATTTTGGGTTCATGGTATACTGACGGCAAATGCTGCCCTAAAACTTTTTTTTTTTTTTTTTTAGCAGTGGGTTCCTAATATAGCATGAATAATAAAAAACACGTCCTTACCACCACTATAATTATTATTATTATTCACTCGTCAACAAGGAAAATGCTTCCGGAACAAAAGTAGTGAAATTTTTCTTGGTTTAGGTCACTAATTAAAAAAAAAAAGTAAGTTGGAAGTGCTGATTGGCTATAGTTTCCAAGATATAGTATTGGGTCAAAATAGGAATAAGACAAAAACTGTAGTTTATCAGAAGGTACAGTGTGTCTACAAGCAACAGTTCTATCTGAAAGCCTGTCTGCACATTCCAATACATTCATTTTAATATGTCTAGAGTTTTAACATAAAATATTTTTTGATTTCACATAAGAGAGATGCCTCAAAATTGTGTGCACCTGATGTCTTAAGATATTTCTTGTTTATTTCTTGACGGATAAAGAAGTGCAAGTTAAATATTTTCAAAATATTATATATAATATATATATATAAATATTATTTTTAAGCAAAAATGCCTAAATCTATTGAATAAACAGATGTGATTTTAATGTAAAACAATATCATTAAATATCTTGAATACATTAGCTAACCAGCACAGTTATTCAAGATTCAAGATTGTTATTTGTCATATGCAGGATCAACACAAGGTCAACAATGCAATGAAATGCTCAGGATCAGAAGAACTGTTGACTCGCTAAGATAGTCAAGAAGTACTAATAACATGCAATAATAGTACATGGTAAAAAAGTGTTGCAAAATGTGCAGGCGAAAAAGAAAAAAATATAATAAAAAAATATAAATAATAAAATATAAAATAATAAAATACAAAGGTACAGGTGGGATTAAATAAGGTGTAAGTAGAGTATTTTACAGATTTCACATAATTAGGGGACAAGCACCGTAGGTGCTAGGCACCTTATAGTGTTTGTACTATAAGGTGCCTAGCACCTACGGTGTTTGTACTATAAGGTGTAGCCCTTGTGCCCAGTGGTGTTTATTCCCGTACCCGCATCCCCCGATGTGTCTTCTGAGTGCTTTGTGAATGTTATTGTGGTGATGAAATATGTGCTATTATGTACCTGAAATGTGTATTATTGTGTACCTTGTAATATTAAAAGATAAAAATAAAAAAAAGGTGTTTGTACTGCGTTGCCTAGCGATGTTGCCTGGCAACCCTTTGATCTTTCCTTTGATGTGTCTGGTCTTCTGATTCTTCTTATTATTATTAGGGGGCCAAGCACCGAAGTGCTTAGGCACTCTATAGGAATTGCTTTGCGTTGCCTAGGCAAGTTGCCTAGTAACCCTTTGATCTTTCCTTTGATGTTCTGGTCTCCTGATTCTTATTATTATTCTTTATTCCTTTCACCATGGGGAGTCTATGGCAGCCCCTAGAACCGTCTGGTAAAAAGTTGTGAAATTTGGCATGCACATTCCAGCCAGTCTCCTCATTACCCACAGCAATTTATAGGTCCCCAGCCCCAACCGTCTAGTGGCACCAGCAGGTCAAAGTTGCAGAAATGTGTCAATTGCCTAGCAACGCACCTAGCAACCGATCTGTCTTTGATGTGTCTTTGATCTGTTAAACCTTGTTAGACCCTGTTAAACCCTGTCAGACTCTGTTCGATCCTGTCAGACCTTGTTAGACCCTGTTAAACCCTGTTTCTGAGTCTGACAGGGTCTAACTACCCTGTTAGACCCTGTCAGACACTGTTAGACCCTGTCAGACTTTGTTAGACCCTGTCAGACCCTCTTAGACCCTGTCAGACCCTGTTAAACCCTGTTAGACCCTGTTAAACCCTGTCAGACTCTGTCTATCTAAACCCCAGCACCTGCAACAAGGTTATTATAGTTTATGAAAACTGTCAGATTCTGTTAGACCCTGTCAGACTCTGTCAGACCCTGTTAGATCCTGTCAGACTCTGTTAGACCCTGTCAGGCCTTGTTAGACCCTGTCAGACTCTGTTAGACCCTGTCAGACCCTGTCAGACCCTGTCAGACCCTGTTAAACCCTGTTAGACCCTGTCAGACTCTGTTAGACCCTGTCAGACCCTGTTAGACCCTGTCAGACCTTGTTAGTCCCTGTCAGACTGTTAGACCCTGTCAGACCTTGTTAGACCCTCTCAGACTCTGTTAGACCCTGTCAGACCCTGTTAAACCCTGTTAGACCCTGTCAGACTCTGTTAGACCCTGTCAGACTCTGTTAGACCCTGTCAGACCCTGCATGCGGCCTACATGCTGAGGCCTACATGCACCTTCGGTGCTTGGCCCCACATTGCTGCTTGCAGCTATATTATAATAATAAGTATTGCACGTGGGTTATGAAGCAGGTTATTGCACAGGTGACAGTAGCATTTACAGTGAGGTAGTGACATATGATACATTCATATAGAGCAGTAGCAGTAAACATATGATGCATAACGAAAAGTAGTTTAGTGCAGTATTATTGAGAGTTCAGTATTATCAATTGATTTTCAGTTCATCTTATCAATATAAATGAGATTTAACCACTTTTATCTCGGAAGCAGATCGAGTCCAAAAATTTGCTGATATAGCATGAATAATAAAAACACCACATAGTCCTTACCAGTGGTGGCACTGTAGGCCTAATTATTATTATTATTATTATTATTATTATTATTATTATTATTATTATTATTATTATCATTATTATTATTATTATTATTATTATTATTATTATTATTATTATTATTATTATTATTATTATTATTATTATTATTATTATTATTATTATTATTAATATTGTGTTTGTTTTTTCTTTGTTTTGTTTTTCCTCCTGAGCTCAGCAGAAGCAGCTCCCCGGCGTGCTGGAGGCTGCAGAAGAAGACGCTCGTAGAGGTTCTGGAGGTGGGCGGGGACTATGTCTGAGGTCTCCCTGTCCGCAGCGACACACCGCGCATTTTGGACTCGGAAAGCCGCACCGACCGGGAAAACATGGCAACGACTACCTGCACGCGTTTCACAGATGAATATCAGCTGTACGAGGAGCTTGGCAAGTAAGCGTTCTTCTTCTTCTGACCTCTTGAGCATGCACGCGTGATGCTGGAGGAGGATGCTTCAGTCCTCGGCTGCAAACTTGTACCGCACTTTTAAAGAGACTGCCTCAGAAACTCAAGTCTCTCTACTATTTGTCTCAATGTCACGCTATAATCCATGAGTGCTGCAGTGTGTGTGGAGAGTGTGTGTGCGTCTAAAGACTAATTTAGGACACATTCAGCTACTAATGTCCAAGAAGATGTGTTTGAAATACGCTGCCTCATCATTTGCTTGTCATTTTCATGTCCTTAGAGCACAGGGCTGGAGTGGACATGGGATCTGACTGCCACGAATTTAAAGGACGTGTGTTTTAGTCCATCAACACAAATGGTCATAGATGTAGTCCATAGAGTGGTAGAGACAATAGGCGGTGTGATCAGGTTGTGCGTGGGCTGAGGAATTCTCTGCAATGTCTCCCTCACACAGGAACAGTGTCCAAATTCACTGCCTTCACTTACAGACCCTTATTTTGCCAAGATAGGCTGCTTGATGTTAGTCTACCCATGGGCTTGTAGGGGACCAGTGATAATAAGGACAACAAGCACAGCAGCTGTCTACACTGATAACACATTATTTGTTGTATTTCTGCCTTTAGTTGTGCAGTGTCGTATTGTGATTTGAGTGGGCTGTAAAGATGTGTGCTTACAGCCTGTGATTACCCACTGAGGGGTGTGTTTAGGAGAAATATTTACCAGCATCCCCTGCTCTCCCCTCCCCAACTGTGACTTACAGAGCACTTTGTTCAATCTGAAATTTGACATCGCCATGCCATTTGTTGGTTTATCTCAGCACAAAATTCTGTATGTTATTGAAATATTATGTTCTGTCTAAAATAAAAGTTGGCACCTGGGATCTGAAACAAAATAGTTAACCGACCCAAAATATTTGATATCCTGTCTGTTACCTAAGCACTGCAAATTTCTCTGATCTGGCCAAGATTTTAAAACTTATATCAGGTTATTCATCTTGTTTTCAGATTTATTCTCTACTTACTAGTTCTGAGACTGCTTAATTCTAGTCTATAGGTAGTTTATTTTAAGACAACTGGTCAAGTAAAATTATCTTGCTGCATGGACAGATAATTTCACTACTTTTAAAGGGATATGCCACCCCCAGGTCAAATTTGGGAATCTCCCCACAGTCCAGAGACTAAAATAAGTGGTGGAAAGCGTTTTCCTGGTCACCCAGCCATTGTCCGAGTCTGTCAGCACTGACCGCCGCGGTATCTGCTGCTCCTCCGCGTTAGACTGGAGTCTAACGTCGCCAGAGAAAGATTTCGGCCAAAAGGAATTAATTTGCTCGATGCGTTTCCCAATTACTTTCTGTGTAGTGCGCATTCATATCGAGTGCAAATAAATGTGCAAATCAACACGGAGAACTTGCCTTGGTCATTTTGGGTGGGAACTATTTTTCAGTGCGGAAAAACATAGCCGAATCACGCAGCACGCTGACAGGGGAATCCCTGTTACGCACCAGGAAGGGAGTTCCCCTGTTGCCAGCGTGGTGCGTGCTTCGGCTATGTTTTTCCGCACTGAAAAATAGTTCTCACCCAAAATGACCAAGTCAAGCTCTCCGTGTTGATTTGTACATTTATTTGCACTCGATATGAATGTGCACTACACAGAAAGTAATTGGAAACGCATCGAGCAAATTAATTCCTTTTGGCCAAAATCTTTCTCTGGCGCCGTTAGACTCCAGTCTAACGCGGAGGAGCTGCAGATACCGCGGCGGTCAGTGGCGACAGACTCGGACAATGGCTGGGTGAGCAGGAAAACGCTTTCCACCACTTATTTTAGTCTCTGGACTGTGGGGAGATGCCCAAATTTGATCTGGGGGTGGCATATCCCTTTAAGACATTTTCTGATAGATTTAAGCTTTTTTGCAGTGAGCCATTACGTTGAGCATACAGTGGATTAAGATGATGATCAGAACCGTAAAAGGGTATTCCCAGCAGAAGCAGCGTGGCCCTTCACCTGTCACTGCCATGCCACATGGCCCCAGTATGATGCTTACTCATCCCTATCACGTATGCATAATAAGAGATCTGGTAAGCAGAGGCAGGGGCTTGAATCAGAGTGACACGGCTCATTGCATAACAATACAAAGGTGAGGTAAAATTAGCTCTGAGAATTGACAGAGGTGGTTATTTCTGGAATTCTCCTCTGGCCTTGGTGATCAAAAGTACAGCAGAGGCACTCTTACTTTCACATGTGTCTCTTAATACTCAGTGGCCTTGATTTTTTCCCAGTTGAATAAAAAAAAAAAACAGAGGAGGAGAAAGCAATGATGTCACTCTGATAGCTGAGATGGTTGGTGTGATGCTGACAAAGCTTATACAGCACTTGACCACTCCTCTGGTCCTGTCTCCTGTCTGTTTCCCAGGGGGGCGTTTTCTGTGGTGCGCCGTTGTGTCAAACTTTGCACGGGACAAGAGTATGCTGCAAAAATCATCAACACCAAAAAGCTTTCGGCTAGAGGTAAGAGAGAAAACCACAAGCACAACAGCTCTTTGTATTTAGACATAGACTTAGACTTAGACAAACTTTATTGATCCACAAGGGAAATTGTTTTGGGTATGGTAGCTCACTCATCAAATATGATATATAATATATAACAGAGGGTTAAAAAAAATAGATGGAACCAACCAAAGAGCAATAGACCAGTGTCAGATGAGACATAATTATAAAAAATAATGATAATAATGTATATGTACAAAGCAGAATTAATAGAAAAGTAGTAATCAAGTATAAAATACAATATCAAATAAGATAAAGGGAAAAGAGGAAGCAAAGAGAATTTTTTTCATTATGCTATCAATATGTACGTCCCAGTTTTGAAGTCACATTAGCATATTTTAGCAAGTGTTTGATTTGAGTGCGTGAAGCCTCCACGTCTGTTCTGTTCAGAACACTTTCAAATCTATTCACTGCAACGCAATTCCAGATGATCCCAGCTTCAAAAGCACAGCCAGGATTTACACCATTTTCCAGCTAAAATATATACATGGGCTTGGTTTGTAGGCATCTCACAGAAACAAAATAGCCAAACAAAGTGATTTTTGCAAACGATCTATTTAAATTCAGTTTTAAAAGCACCATTGTTGTTCTGTGTCTAAAATGGGGCCAGTTATCCAATAACGCCTCCCACTAGTTGTGCTCAGGCTCTTCACTGAGGTGTCAAATGTACCAAACTCACCAGGCAAAAAGAAATCCTATCACAATGAGGAATAATTACTAGAAATTTAAAGACTTTGCATTAAGTACTATCAATTGGATTTCGTCATTGCCAACACCATTTGACTGTCCATAATCACAACAGGCAACATACACTGCAAATTTCTCTGATCTGGACAAGATTTTACAACTTATGTCAAGTTATTCATCTTGTTTTCAGATTTATTGTCTACTTTCTAGAGCAAAGACTGCATAATTCTAGTTTAGAGGTAGTTTATTTTAAGATAACTTGTCAAGTAAAATTATCTTGTTGCATTGACAGATAATTTCACTACTTTTAAGTCATTTTCTGATAGATTTAAGTGTTTATTTCTTAAATTTTGGCCAAGCCTTTTTGCAGTGTATGTATTTAAGTCAAATGAACTGTCTCTGTTTATGTATGAGTGTAATAGTGGGGTCAGTCCTTTAGACATTTATTAAGTGAAGTTGAGATTTGTTTGTACTCCATATGATATTTTTACACATCATATTAAGGTGTAATTGAGGCATAATACATTATTTTTCTTTTACGATAGAAAACATTGAACCAGAGTTTATTACAGAAGGTTAAGAGAGTATTAATTTTATTTTTACTGTTGCAGACCATCAGAAGCTGGAGAGAGAGGCGAGAATCTGCAGATTACTCAAGCATCCAAACATCGGTAAGAGTCATTACACGACGGTGAAGTAAACAGCGTATTAGTGGTACCGTGCAAGAGAATCTGTAACATGATGCATGACCCACTTAAGCTTTTCACATATTATGAAAAAAAAAGGCGGTTCCCACAGTATATCCCGTAAATGCATTCATAAATATATTAAATGCTCCCAGTCAGATCCACTGACCCACAGGTTGGTTGGTACGATTCCAGCTCCCACAGATGAATGCTGCCGTTGTGTCCTTGGGCAAGACACTTAACCCTCCTCGCCCCCAGTGTCTGCGTACACTGGTGTGTGGATGTGTGTGTGAATGGGTTGTAAAGCGCTTTGGGTGCCTTGAAGGTGGAAAAGCGCTATATAAAGATGTGACCATTTACCATTTACCAGTCATGATGGTTGCCTGTAGTACTTTTACAGGAGCAGATCAGTTAATGTTAAAATAGTGGCCTGAAGTTCCAGACTAATTTGGTTTGGTTTGAACGATCAGTTTAGTGGAAGAAATGTTACGTCAACACAAGTAGAAGTCAACACACACAGTATAATATTTTCTCTCACATATCTGTTTTCTTGCCTTTGCTCAGTTCGTCTCCATGACAGTATCTCAGAGGAGGGTTTCCACTATCTCCTCTTTGACCTGTGAGTTGCTTTATCAGCTCTTCTTATTTCTTTACATTTCCTCTATCTTCACTTATTCTGAATGTGCTATACCAGCCAGGTCTACATGCTTTTACAATACTTTACAATGAAGTATTGCCTGGAACCAAGCGTTTCTCTCCTGGGGTTCTAATGAGCATACATGACAGGTGTAGAAATGCACGGTCCACTTGTATCAAACCAAAACTGGCACCTTAAAAGTAAAAAGAAAGGAAAAATGCTGAATAAATGTGCAAACTTGTAATCTTTGTTAAATTAAAAGATGTTATATATTTAGTTTTGAATGACATAAGGATATTTGAGAGAGCAGAAAATGTCTTGCCTTGCCTGATGCCAAACCTTTCTGCATTTGAACTGGATATGATAAGGGGCTGCCTCACCAGGCTAATTCTGAATCATGTATCTCCTGTCTCCCACTCTGAGCCTGATATTTCTGTTTATCTCTCTCCATCCTCCCGACATCTCTCTCCATTACATTTACATTGCTTCCTCCTTCTTCATCTTCTTTCTTTTTCTCTACCCATTTGGTCTTCCATTGCTTTGCACTTGTAAGATAGTTCCCCATTACATAACGCCCGCCTTTGCCCCCCTCTCTTTACCTCCTCATTGCGGCTCCATCTTTAATGCACACACCGCTCACTCCCCCACACCGAAGCCAGTCTCCATGGCAACCCAGTCAGAGTGAATCCTGCAGCCGGGGTTTCCCCCTAATGAGGACATCCCCCTCCTGCCTGTGTGTGTGTGCGTTGCCTCTCAAACACAACGCGTTCTGAACACGGTTTGCTCTTTTAACATCCACCTTTGCGGTCCGCAGGGTGACAGGAGGAGAGCTGTTTGAAGATATTGTCGCTAGAGAGTACTACAGTGAAGCAGATGCCAGGTAAACATCCAGTGAATCCTACATTATGTGCTAGTCATCAAGCCTCCGCAGTCGAGAGGAAAACGTGGATCTCACAACAAGCACACATAGAGCTGGCATGTAGACACAAAACTGAGGGAAAATACCTCAATGCAGCTTTTGCTCTGTGAACTGAATCACAATCAAGGTCGACTTCAATTCCCCTGACTGCAAGATTAGAGACAGATGGAAACATAGAAAATCACATACGCCCACATAAGAAAGACATAAATCAGTTTCAGTGAGGGCGGTTTATGAAGGCTAAGAAAAGATAAGGGGACAGGTGTTAGAAAGAAAGAAAACAACCTCAGTTAAAGTCAAACATGACTTTAGTTTCACCAAGTTTCATGAGGTGGTCTAACTATTTAAGTGCCGTTAGCCAGGGCAGTTTTGAGATATTTTATGTCCTTCTCTGTCACTCTGTTAGGATAATGCACTTAAATGATGTCTCTATGTTATATTATAAGACAATCTAAAGGTGCCATTAAATGCTTTTATTTGTGATTACCTCTTTCCATTTTGTGTTTAAATAATTAAAGTTATTATTTACATTTGTTGTCCCATTCTCAGTTTTCTCTTCTATTTGTCATAAGTCATGTGTGTGTCTCTGTGTGTCTTTATGTATCTATGTGTGTCTCTGTGTGTGTCTGTGTCTCTGTGTGTGTCTGTGTGACTCAGTGTGTCTCAGTGTGTCTCTGTGTGTCTCTGTGTTTGTCTGTGTGTCTCTGTGTGTGTCTGTGTCTCTGTGTGTGTCTGTGTGACTCAGTGTGTCTCTGTGTGTCTCTGTGTGTCTCTGTGTTTGTCTGTGTGTCTCTGTGTGTGTCTATGTGTCTCTGTGTGTGTCTGTGTGTGTCTGTGTGTGTCTGTGTGTTTCTGTGTGTCTGTGTGTGTCTGTGTTTCTGTGTGTGTCTGTGTGTCTCTGTGTGTGTCTGTGTGTGTCTGTGTGTCTCTGTGTGTGTCTGTGTGTCTCTGTGTGTCTGTGTGTCTCTGTGTGCATGTTCCTGTGTGTCTCTGTGTGTCTCTGTGTGTGTCTGTGTGTCTCTGTGTGTCTCTGTGTGTCTGTGTGTCTCTGTGTGCATGTTCCTGTGTGTCTCTGTGTGTGTCTGTGTGTTTCTGTGTGTGTCTGTGTGTCTCTGTGTGTCTCTGTGTGTGTCTGTGTCTCTGTATGTCTCTGTGTGTCTCTGTGGGTGTCTGTGTGTCTCTGTGTGTCTGTGTCTCTGTGTGTGTCTGTGTGTGTCTGTGTGTTTCTGTGTGTCTCTGTGTGTCTCTGTGTGTCTCTGTGTGTGTCTGTGTGTCTCTGTGTGTCTCTGTGTTTGCCTGTGTCTCTGTGTGTCTCTGTGTGTGTCTCTGTGTGTGTCTGTGTCTCTGTGTGTCTCTGTGGGTGTTTGTGTGTCTCTGTGTGTCTCTGTGTATCTCCGTGTGTCTCTGTGTGTCTCTCTGTGTGTCTGTGTGTCTGTGTGTGTGTCTGTGTGTCTCTGTGTGCATGTTCCTGTGTGTCTCTGTGTGACTGTGTGTATCTGTGTGTGTCTGTGTGTCTGTGTGTATCTGTGTGTGTCTGTGTGTCTGTGTGTCTCTGTGTGTGTCTGTGTGTCTCTGTGTGCATGTTCCTGTGTGTCTCTGTGTGACTGTGTGTATCTGTGTGTGTCTGTGTGTCTGTGTGTCTATGTGTGTGTCTGTGTGTCTCTGTGTGTCTGTGTGTCTCTGTGAGCATGTTCCTGTGTGTCTCTGTGTCTCTGTGGGTGTTTGTGTGTCTCTGTGTGTGTCTGTGTATCTCTGTGTGTCTCTGTGTGTCTCTGTGTGTGTCTATGTCTCTGTGTGTCTCTGTTTGTGTCTGTGTGTCTCTGTGTGCATGTTCCTGTGTGTCTCTGTGTGACTGTGTGTATCTGTGTGTGTCTGTGTGTGTCTGTATGTCTCTGTGTGTCTCTGTGTGTGTCTGTGTGTCTCTGTGTGTCTCTGTGGGTGTCTGTGTGTCTCTGTGGGTGTCTGTGTGTGTGTGTCTGTGTGTCTCTGTGTGCATGTTCCTGTGTGTCTCTGTGTGACTGTGTGTATCTGTGTGTGTCTGTGTGTCTGTGTGTGTCTGTGTGTGTCCGTGTGTCTCTGTGTGTCTCTGTGTGTGTCTGTGTGTGTCTGTATGCATGTTCCTGTGTGTCTCTGTGTGTCTGTGTGTCTGTGTTTCTCTGTGTGTCTCTGTGGGTGTCTCTGTGTCTGTGTCCGTGTGTCTCTGTGGGTGTCTGTGTGTCTCTGTGTGTGTCTGTGTGTCTCTGTGTGCATGTTCCTGTGTGTCTCTGTGTGACTGTGTGTGTCTGTGTGTGTCTGTATGTCTCTGTGTGTCTCTGTGTGTCTCTGTGGGTGTCTGTGTGTGTGTGTCTGTGTGTCTCTGTGTGCATGTTCCTGTGTGTCTCTGTGTGACTGTGTGTATCTGTGTGTGTCCGTGTGTCTGTGTGTGTCTGTGTGTGTCTCTGTGTGTCTCTGTGTGTCTGTGTGTCTCTGTGTGCATGTTCCTGTGTGTCTCTGTGTGTCTGTGTTTCTCTGTGTGTCTCTGTGGGTGTCTCTGTGTGTGTGTCCGTGTGTCTCTGTGTGTCTCTGTGTGTCTCTGTGTGTGTCTGTGTGTCTCTGTGTGCATGTTCCTGTGTGTCTCTGTGTGTCTGTGTGTCTGTGTGTCTCTGTGTGTCTCTGTGGGTGTCTGTGTGTGTGTCTGTGTCTCTGTGTGCATGTTCCTGTGTGTCTCTGTGTGACTGTGTGTATCTGTGTGTGTCTGTGTGTCTGTGTGTGTCTGTGTGTCTCTGTGTGTGCCTGTGTGTCTCTGTGTGTCTCTGTGTGTGTCTGTGTGACTCTGTGTGCATGTTCCTGTGTGTCTCTGTGTGTCTGTGTGTCTCTGTGGGTATCTGTGTGTGTGTGTCCGTGTGTCTCTGTGTGTGTCTGTGTGTCTCTGTGTGCATGTTCCTGTGTGTCTCTGTGTGTCTGTGTGTCTCTGTGTGTCTCTGTGGGTTTCTGTGTGTGTGACTGTGTGTCTCTGTGTGCATGTTCCTGTGTGTCTCTGTGTGACTGTGTGTATCTGTGTGTGTGTGTCTGTGTGTCTCTGTGTGTCTGTGTGTCTCTGTGTGCATGTTCCTGTGTGTCTCTGTGTGACTGTGTGTATCTGTGTGTGTCTGTGTGTGTCTGTGTGCCTCTGTGTGTCTCTGTGTGTGTCTGTGTGTCTCTGTGTGTGTGTCTCTGTGGGTGTCTCTGTGTGTCTGTGTGTCTCTATGTCTCTGTGTGCATGTTCCTGTGTGTCTCTGACACACTGGGTGTCTCTGTGTGTCTGTGTGCCTCTGTGTCTCTCTCTGTGTGTCTGTGTGTCTCTGTGTGTGTCTGTGTCTCTGTGGGTGTCTGTGTGTGTCTGTGTGTGTCTGTGTGTCTCTGTGTGACTCTGTGTCTCTGTGTGTCTGTGTGTCTCTGTGTGTCTCTGTGGGTGTCTGTGGGTGTCTGTGTGTCTCTGTGTGACTCTGTGACTCTGTGTCTCTGTGTCTCTCTGTGTGTCTGTGTGTCTCTGTGTCTCTGTGTGTCTCTGTGTGTCTCTGTGTCTCTCTGTGTGTCTGTGTGTCTGTGTGTCTCTGTGATTGTGTGACTCTGTGTGTCTCTGTGTGTCTCTGTGTGTCTCTGTGTCTCTCTGCGTGTCTGTGTGTCTGTGTGTCTCTGTGATTGTGTGACTCTGTGTGTCTCTGTGTGTTTCTGTGTGTATGTGTCTCTGTATGTGCTTCTGTGTGGGTGCGTGACAGCACAGCGTGATCTATGTCCAGCCGTGTCTCACTGACGTTTTTTTTCTGCATCCTCCATCTGCACTCAGCATCCATCCTTCACTTCTCTCTCCTTTACATAAATACAGTGTAGTAATTAGAACATTAGATAATAATTAATAACCGTGAAATTACATATTTGCCAAACTTTTATTTTGGCTCAAATAGTGACAAAAAGTGTGATGAATAAATGAATTGTGTGTCCCAGTTTAACAAATGTTTTTTGTCTCTGAAATTGTTATTCCATCTTAATACTTATCAAGAAATTTCTAATGTTTTTTTCTCTAAGTTGTCTAGTTGATTATTGTAAAATAACGATCTAATAGACTGCGTAAAGTCATCCTAAATGTTGACTCCCCTTCCGAGCCCCTCTCAGTATGTCCCTTTGCTTCCTGTCGTCATTCCTTCTGATGCTTACTGTTGTGTCTCTGCAGTCACTGTATCCATCAGATTCTAGACAGTGTGTCTTACACACACCAACATGACATAGTGCACAGGGACCTTAAGGTGTGTGTACCTCATTCTTGCACTGCTCTGTGCCCTTCACCCCTGTGTCCTGCTCTGTGCTCCTGCCTGTGACCTTGCTTGTGCCTGCTGTTTGTCTCTGTTTGCAGATGCCTGTTTTTTAGATGTTGCTTTGGGAACTCTTTTTGCATTGTTTTACAGGGTCCAGGATATAATGACAATTCCCATAAGATGACAATTTCCTTTGAACTATAGGTGTGCACAGGACAGTGTGGTACATTCTGTATAATGAAAACAAAACATAAAAATGTGTTGCATTAACAGCTTTGATGAATAAATTACACAAACACAGAGAGCACAGGTTAAGCACAGTGTCTCCTACATGAAGTTGCAATACTCCTACGCTGCCTGTCTGACTAACGTTTGGCATTTTCTCTAACACTGAAAATAGCACCCCTTCCGAAAACAGAAGTTCTCAGGTTCACTCTTCCTTTGCTTTTATACTGGAAAGGTCTGACTGGGCTGACTGTATGGAGTGAGTGAGTGCTGGATACTTAGGTGACTGGAAAATATGTGCAGTGCGAATGTTGGGTGTATATTGAGACATTGCTGCCTTTGCATGGATGCTGGGGGCTGAATGTTGTTCAGACTAACCTGCTCCCCCTACTGTTTGCATGCAGTCATTGCATCCAGCAGATCCTGGAAGCTGTGCTCCACTGCCATCAGATGGGTGTTGTACACAGAGATCTGAAGGTAAGTTTCCCCCAAAGAGAGTGTTTGGTGCAGTCATATTGGCGGTATGTGTGTGTTTAGGTCTGACTATTGTACTTGCTTCTGACAGCTGGTAAGTCCAATGAACAGTATTCAAACAACATGTTTGTGCATGGAGCTGGAACTAAATAATAGTATGCATGAGTGCTTGCTGTGGTTTCATTAGGCCTATGTCTGTGCATGCATGTAATCAACCTGAACTACTTACAAACCGAAAAGTTTTATTTCCATGGAATTAATGTAAACTATGTGCACTGAAGATAAAATGTGCTATAATGTCACATATTATCAGACTGGAAGTGTGCATTGTAGTGGACTAATTATTAATTATTGTTGTTAAATAATGTTATAGATTTGGAGTAATGTGCAGCTTACGTTTAAAATGTTGAGCTTCATCTGTTCTTTTGTAATTGGCATTATATAATTTATAATATGATACATTCTTAAGCCAATGCTTGGTATAATAGTGAGGAATTAGTAGTATTTAAGCTTTCAGTAGCTTAAACTGCCCACAGTGGACTATATTTTGCAGTGATAATTGCCTGTTTTGCACTATCATGTGGAGCCAGCAGAGGGCAATAAATTATGGCACATTTTATTACATGTCCTGCATTCAACTTGTTATACACAAACATTATTCAGTTATTAAATTATAAAAACTTCCACAAGTGGTTAAATCCACCATTTTGTCACTTGAATGGGTTGGGTCAGTGGTATGTGGATTCAAATGTGTTTGCATTCATTTTTCCTCAGCCTGAAAACCTCCTCCTGGCGAGCAAGTGTAAGAATGCTGCAGTGAAACTCGCAGATTTTGGCCTCGCAATAGAAGTCCAAGGAGACCAGCAGGCATGGTTTGGTATGCTCATAATATGTCATATATAATTCATTATTCTGAGAAAGACAGGAGAATATTGAGACTGATGAACACTGGCTATCTGAGGCTCACCTTTTCAGTGACTCATTTTAGCCCAGTGTATAACATTTCCTATTTACAGAAAAACATTATTGTGTGTAGGTTTTGCAGGGACTCCTGGTTACTTGTCCCCTGAAGTGCTGAGGAAAGAGGCCTATGGTAAACCTGTAGACATTTGGGCATGTGGTAAGGATTTGTCCTTATTTTATTTCTTGAACTGATGCCTCCGCCACTTATCATCACCTAATTAATATATTTCGCTCTGAGTAGGTGTGATTCTTTATATTCTTTTGGTTGGATACCCTCCATTTTGGGATGAAGATCAACACAAACTCTACCAGCAAATTAAAGCAGGAGCCTACGATGTAAGGCTGCTGCTTAGATATGACTCACTTTGTTAAACCTATTTAAAGTCTTTGAGTCAAATTAAAGTCAAATGTTTATAACTATGTGTGTGCAGTTTCCTTCCCCAGAATGGGACACAGTGACACCAGAGGCTAAAAATCTGATCAACCAGATGCTGACTATCAACCCAGCCAAGAGAATCACTGCGCAGGAGGCCCTAAAGCATCCATGGGTCTGTGTAAGTGTGTTGAAGTGTTTATATAATTAAAGAACTGCTTCAAATTACACTACTTCACTACTATTGCACATAGAATGTAAAAAAATACAGAATATAGAAGAAATAGATCTTTAGTAACAAGGTAAACGCATTTAAATGTCCTCAGCTGTCTGAGCAAAGCCATAGAGTTTGTGTTTAATGAACACAAACATGCTTTAGGGTCCTAGTCTGAAAGAATCAATACATAGATTACATATATTATACACACATATTATATACGCATACATATGAAAGTTGTGTTCATTCAACTCAAGGATGTTTGCCAAACACATCATCATATCTGCTATATTTGCACTCAATTCTTGCTCACACACCTTGCCCACATAAACCTGTCAATCTCTCTGTTCCTAATGCCATATTTTTAGATTATCTTCTTTTTCTACTTTCAGCAACGCTCAACAGTGGCTTCTATGATGCACAGACAGGAGACTGTCGAGTGTCTGAAGAAGTTTAATGCCAGAAGGAAACTCAAGGTTTAAAAAAAAATATTTTAATGGTCATTGTTTAGGTCACCAGTTGAAATCTACTTTCCTCTGCTTTTTTTTTTGTCAAGGGGGCAATTTTGACCACTATGCTAGTCTCCAGAAACTTCTCTGGTGAGTGGAGCTCTCTGGAGGACAGGGGAATCTGTTTCAGATACACTTATATAATATATTACATGTTGAAAGAAGTAATGCAAATTTACCATCTAACAAAAGATACAGTCACAACAGACACACAGACAAGTCACAACTGTTGTATTTCTGTTTTTAAGTGGGACGTCAGACTACAGCCCCTGCTGCTGTCAGTGCAGTTGCTGGGACCACTGCTGGGATTGTTGAACAAGGTAATCATATTTACTGTAAATACTCTCTAGTACAGGCATGGGCAAACTACGGCCCGGGGGCCATATGCGGCCCGTTAAGATTTTTAATCCGGCCCGCTGAACTTGAAGAAATCATATTAATAAACCTTGATAATGTTTTAATGTTTTAATTTCCCTGCAATTCTGACGTTTTCCAATAGCTGTCACACTAGATACATTGAACTTTGTTGAGGTGCTTTACTCTTTAACCCCTCAGCCCTCCTGTAAAGATGAGCGGAGCTAAGAAAAGTGGACAGAGAAAGTTGAGTGTTGAATAAGAGTGGACAAGTAAATATTTTTTCACCAAATACTTATCATCTGCTGTATGCCTGGTATGCCAGGTGTTGGCATATTTGTTGTAATGCTTTTGTTAATTTTTAATTGCAATAAATCACATGTTTTCTACATATCCCATGTTATTTTTTGCTCTTATGAGGTGGATTACCAAAACACTAAATCCACTTGCTCCTGGTCCGGCCCTTCTGTCAAATTTTAGAACCCTTTGTGGCCCATAAGTCAAAAAGTTTGCCCACCCCTGCTCTAGTAGTAGTAGTAGTAGTAGTAGTAGTAGTAGTGTCTAGTAGATTTTTACTTGATTTTTGGTTTTGGTGGGGTTGGGTACCCACTGTGTGCTACTTCTTCATTATGCCATTGTTTTAACTTTGTTATAAAGTACTATAACATTCCGCTTGCAATGTCTTAGCTCGTTTTTTTTTTTTATCTGTCTTTCCAAATCTTTCTCTAATGCTACGGAAACCTTTGCCAAGGTAAGATCTTCTCTCATCTGAAGCACAGCGGATTTAACCATCAGTTGGCTTTTCCTTTTGTTATCTGGCGTGTTCTCACCTCAGAGGAATTATGATACAAATTTGTTTCTATAGTACACCATGCACACTTGCTTTCTTTTCAAGATCTTTTCATTTTAAAAGGCACTCTGCACATTAATACCTTTTAATCCCTAGAGGTATTAATGTGCAGAGTGCCTTTTAAAATGAAAAGACCTTGAAAGTAAAGCAAGTGTCCTATTCCAGTACTAAAATTAGAATGATCTTTTTAGCTTCATCTGGTAGAGTTGTTTACATTTTAAACCATGAATAAATTTAGTGGTGGTGATTTGATAAAATCCAACCTACTCTAGAGATTAACAGCCCCATTATCATATACCTGCCTTTCCTGCTGCGTTTGCCCCTAATCCCGCTCTTTCAGTGCATATGTTCCTGGGAGAGTATTGGGATTAAATGGTTAATCATGACTTTTGCCTCACTGTCAATGCCCTCTGCTTATGCAATGCAGAGTTAGTTGGCAGTTGATTCATGTGTTTTCTTCAGTGTTGTAGGAAGGGTTTTTGTGTGATGCAGATACATCTGTCTATTATTGTCTTAAGAGGCAAACATGGTAACTTGTGTAGATCCACAAAATCATCCAAGGTGTAGAAACATGTGAGTATTTGAGCTGGTATAATGTGTACTCTGCGATCTGAGGGTGTGTCATTCTGCCTGTCTGCAGCAGCCAAGAGTCTCCTCAATAAAAAGGCTGATGTCAAGGTGAGTCTTAAGATCCAGACCATTTTTACCTGCTTTTTATTTCTTCTTTGCGGGTTTTGATTTATTTATTTCTGCCCTGCTATATGCATGTAATCACAACCTGCATGCATAATGTTGTGCAGTTAAGCACTGTTGTTGCAGTTATTGGACCTCTAAGCAGCAATTAGTTTTAATTTATTTATGTTTTCTGCTCTTCTAAAGCTTTGTAATAGTAAGCCAGTTACTATATTACACAAAATTGACACTGATCTTTAAGCCATGTTAAAAAGCTCAAAAACATACCTGTTATTGTTGTATTTTGCTCAGAATGCTCTGTTCCACCTTGTGATGTCATGTAGTGGTAGTTTTTAAGTTAACTGCGACTTTTTACATTTTTGTTTAGCAGAGTTTGACATTTGCAGAGTTGAAATGATCCACATGATTCTAGTAAAGTTGTATGGAGTTTAAAAACACAGTGGAGCACTTCCTGTATTACCACATGACATCACATGGTGGAACAGAGTGTTTTTTATCTGAGAGAAGAACTCATCCTAAATATGCAGTGCTTGTGTGAATGAAACCTCACAAGATCACCAGCTAACTGCATGGTCCTAAATGTGACGTTTGTAAGCAATTTTTTTGACTACTTTAAATCTGAATAATTGTTCATCTCTTCATGAAAGAAACTAAACATTGAGATTCAAGCATACTCTCATTTGGACCCAGGATCGCTTTTGGTGCTCTGATGCTAATGTCAGATTATTTTCCAACAGATGATCTGAACAATCTGTTTTTAGATAATCACTTTTTCTCCTTTGGTGCACCTAATTCTCTCTACTGCCTCAAGAAACCTCTTTAAAACCAAAATATGGCAAATATACCACTGGCTTAGTATATTACTAAAATGTTTTAATAATTACTATATTACATAGCACACTATTTATATATGATAAAGCACAGTATGTCTGTGGGACCAACCCACAGTTGAAAGGAAATACTGTATTTCTGTTTTCATAACAATATAGCCACTTCAAATTATATACAAGATCCAGGGTCCTTGCAGTATTGGTTGTGTGTGCTCTTTTATTAAATACACTGACTGTATGTAGGCATGCTGGCTGTTCCTATGGTCTGTTTGTGATGTAATATTGCCAGTGTATGTAAACAATTTAAATTTGACATCTTTTTCATAGATGTGGAGGATGTGGCTGACACTGGCTGACCTAAACATTGCTGAATCATATTTGTGTATTTTGCAATTTGCAATTCGCTCTGAAATTGAAAACCCTCTACAGTGAATATGGTTTTCCTTTACACCTCCCATTTACAATGACCACACTTTTAATCCAACAGGGGGCACTTTATGTTGTTACTGGGCACTAATTAGAGCACTTTGTGTTTTCTGCACAGCCACAGACTAACAACACCAGAAACAGCATAGTCACCAGTCCCAAAGGCAGCGTCCCGTCAGCTGCACTGGTATGCAGCTGTGTGTCTGTTTGTCCCTGTCCATAAAATCACACATCAGGGTAGAGTGTGAAGAAGGAACATGCATTTGAAAATATGCAAATAAAATCAGAAGTTTATACAAAACCAAACTATGGGTGTGAATACCATACAATGTTGGTGAATTTGCTGTGGTGGTTTTAGTGTTGCCTGGATATGTATTGTTAATATACTAGATAGTGGCTGGGGTTTTTATGTGGGGTTATTTCATTATCAGCCTGATTATGGACACAAACTTGGGTCATTTTTTTTTCTCTTTGTGCCCATGCTTCATTCTGAATTCGTCCCCAGGTAAATGAATATTCTTTAATGTTACTGATTGGAATCCCACCAAGCACATACTGGTGTTTATGCTTCAACCCCATTGCCCACTCCATTTACAATAATGTCTCTGTTCTTTTTTTATACTAACAGATACTACTTTAAAGAACCTACACAGATTTTATACTATTTTTATAGGGTTAAGTGGAGAATGAAATTGATCACCTGAGACCTCAGTCGCTCTCCTCTATTAATATGTAGTACTTGTCTTTTCAGATGTTTTCTTTCATTGTTACATTTTCCATGTTCCTTGCATCTGTTGTGATACATTTACAATTTTATTATAATCCTTTTTATGCCCACGTCAGCAGCTCTCAGTCATATCCACTTCTCTTGTCTTTACTTCTCATTATTATCCAGGAGCCTCAGACTACTGTTATTCATAACCCAGTAGATGGGATCAAGGTACATCCTACTCACTCTTTCATTTTCTTCCATTTTCCCACCTCTAATCTTGTTGATAAAACTTTTTTTTCCGGGTGTATTTTGTTGAATATATTGTTGTGTTGTTTTTGTGCATGATGGGCTCCAAAGTGAGGTACTGTTACACCTGTACTGTATTATAGTGCCCCTGTGTGTATGGGAGGCTCAGCGATAAAGCTTGAACAATCCAAGACTTTGCCTCATGTAGCTCTTAACCACTGTTGAACAGTTGAAACAGTGGTTAAATATTTTGTGTTCTACCACACTGACCATCCCAGATGGGAAATGCTCATGCATTGTGCCTCTGTGCAGCTGCTGAGTCAGATTAGCTGTCACTGAGTCTGGCCAAAGTGTGGTGTTAGGTTTTGTGTAAAAGGTTCAAAAGGTAGTGTTGCATGCTTTATTGATTTTTTCTTAAGATAAAATAATTTTAATGTCCACTGAAATTGATTTATATTTGTTTGCAGGAATCATCGGACAGCTGTAACACTACAATAGAGGATGAGGACGTGAAAGGTAAGATTAAGCTGTGGCTGTTTTTTGCTGTATTGATGCAGACAATTGTCAAACCAGTTATCATGATGAGAAACACAAAGGTTGGTGACTTGAACCCTGCTCTGACCATGTTTACTTCCTCTATGTCCTTGTGCCAGTCACTTACTGTATGAATGTGTTTATATGAGAAATAAACAGATAACATTTTTTGTAAGCACCTAGAGAGCAGAATCTTTACAATTATATAAATACATGTAGAATCCCTCAGTCGTCCAGGTTCTGATGGAACTGAAGAAGCAGCTTGGATGAGCTGCAAAACGTATTTGATCAAATAAACTTTTGTTCAGTTGACAAATTGAATTTCTCCTTTTGTCAGTAGATAAATGCATTTAAAATACCTTTGCAATAAATAAAGTTAACATTACTGATATTACTAATATATTTAGTTTGTTGACAAAGTTGATCATAATAGTATACAAGGGAACATTTTCATTTAACATACACATGATTATTTAACTAACTTTGTAAGAAAGACATATCTCAATGTTTGTTTCACTAAGAGGTGAAAAGAGGTCTAATGAATTTATTTTGTGGGTTTATGGTTAGCTTCACTTAAGGAAGATGTTTTAGTATTTATAATTTATACACATTCTGAAACATCTAAATAATGTATGCTTTTGATTTCATAATGGTAGATGGCTTTTAAAAATGATTCCAGTTCTGGTTATGATGCATCATCTGAAGTCTTTGCATTATAGGTCAAACTAAAACAAAACAAAACAAACAAAAAACAAAACAAATATGGGACAGTGATTGAAACCAAGCATTATACTAAAGTTGCAAAATTTTAAAAATATATTAAAACTCGTATAAAGATCTATTTGTATGAGGCTTGCGACTGCTTATTTGTAAATCAAATTAACAATATGCATATAGCTAGGAGTGGTTTCTAATGGAGAAGGACAGATGTTGGGAAATAAGTAACAGAAATAGAGAGAGAGGAAAGAGAGAGAAAGAGGGAGAGAGAGAGGACAGGGAGAGCACAAGGGAGACATGGGGGAGCACTAAGCCATCCTCTCAGAGTCAGGAGGAAGCAGCCGACTAGGACACGCTAAATCTCATCCTGAGCTGGGACAAGGTTAGAGTGATGAGCTACAGCAGTCTGGCATGCAAAATGAAGTAGTGAAGAAAGATGGATGGAGGTGAGAGGAGACATGGCAACTGTTTTCATTGTAAATTTAGTAAGGAATACGATATGTATGTTTTTAGAGGGAAAGGAAACTTAATATAAGGAAGTAGTTTAATGTGTGTGGTGAAGCGTAGTGTAGACTTTATTCAAGCTGACACAGTTGAGGGACAGGGAAGATAAGATTTACGCTGTTTTTGGTGAGTTGGAAGTCCACAGCATTTGCATTAACATGATGGAACATTTCATGCCATTAATTTCAGCGACATTATTATACGCTTTTGTGCATGTAACCCTTTAATGTGATGTGATGGAACAGTATCACCATGTTCTAATTTCTCTACAGCACGCAAACAGGAGATCATAAAGATCACAGAGCAGCTTATTGAAGCTGTCAACAATGGAGACTTCGAGGCCTATGCGTGAGTTTTTCATGTTTTCTTTTTGTGCCATTTTTAGCAGATCTTGCGTTTGAAATAACTGCTAAAGCTCTCTATCGACCTGGAAAAAGCATACATCTGACTGCCACACAAATGTGTTTCATCGTTGTATTAAAAGATTAAAAGTAATTACTTATTTTATCCTCTTAATACCACACACTTTAGACAAATGCTTGACAGATTGAGTGAGGGAGGGGCATGATGTTATGAACATTGTTAACAACATCAAAGACAGTATTTCAGACATAATTATGTACACAGCACTTCTGATTTCATGATGAATTTGCATATAATGTAGAAGTAATCACCAGATGTCTTCCATTATAACAGGGCTTCAGTGGACAAGGTCCTTTAGTTTAGACATTTCAGCTTCCATTGATTCCATCCATATTGTCCACATTTAATGTTAGAACCAGCTGTGATCTTTGATTCCATGTTTCTCGTTTTCACAGGAAGATTTGTGACCCTGGCCTCACCTCTTTTGAGCCTGAGGGTTTGGGCAATCTTGTGGAAGGAATGGACTTTCACAGATTTTATTTTGACAATCGTACGTTTTTATTGTTATTTAATTGATGGAAAATGTATTTTTTATATAATACCCATGTTATGTTTTCTGTCATAGTCCTCTCAAAAAACAGCAAGCCTATTCACACCACCATCCTCAATCCTCATGTGCACATCATCGGTGATGACGCTGCCTGCATCGCTTACATCCGCCTGACACAGTTTGTGGATGGGCAGGGCCGCCCCCGGTCCAGCCAGTCAGAGGAGACTCGAGTATGGCACCGCAGAGACAGCCGGTGGCAAAACGTCCACTTCCACTGTTCAGGGGCTCCTGCTGCCCCAATGCAGGGATAAGGTATGTACATGAAAACATACCAGTCTGATGTGATGACATTAAACATTTTATTTTAAATGACAGTAAATTGAATCGATTAAAATTGTAAATGTTTTTACTGACATTTGGGTGTGAATTTATGGAAAAAGTTTTCAGGGCAAAATATTTTTTGCATGCTTACTATTTGCTTACAGCATGCTTACTTATTTTTTACATGACATAATTAAAAGTAAATGTACTGTGCCCAAAATACAAACAAAGAAACCTGGTTTTAAACAGGGCTTAAACCGTTTTAATCATGATAACTTGCACAGAAAGCAAATTAGCTTTTGTTTATTTCAGCTACATGCAACTACTTTCTACTTTTAGGAGGATGAATTGGTGCTGTGGGGAAACAAAGAAAACTATGGAAAGATGAGCATGTTATGACAGAGAGAGAATCAGCTGTTCTGTCCTCTGCACATCAGCTATCTCTACTCTTTGAATAACACCACTGGACTAAAACAAGAAAGCAACACTGTCGTCAAACCTCCTGTCAATGGCCTGGAAACTTGTTGGACTTTTAAAGTAATCCTGCAGTGACCCAACATACCTGGATGTAACCCTCCTTTACCTTCCACTACAGTTTTGGTTAAACTTCTTACTGGATTCGGTCTGTTGTTGTACTATTTCTATTGTACAGTATATTAATAGTCATTCGTTTTCATTTTGCATTTCACAAGCATGATTCTTCTGTGTGAGCAGTTGCTATTATGCACGACTTGCCTGTGGACAATGAACATTCGGTACTAAAGTCTCACAGAGACCAGTTGGTGTAACAAGTTCTGTTTTTATGCTTTCTCTTGTGTGTGTTTGACCCAGAACAGATTTTGTGTAGTGTAGCGTCCAATGGACCCTCTGTGACATGTTACACAAATGCAGTGAAAACATGCAGCATGCTAATACACTACATGAGGTAATAACATCCTGAACACTGCAAGTAACTGAAATTAATGTAACTATAAATAACAAGTTAAGTAATAACACCATTGTGTAAATTTGCAGTTTTATTGTGGTGATCTATCTCCAATATGCTGAATTTAATCGCATGCCATTTCATGTTGATACATTGACAATTTGGATGTTTCTCTGTGTTTTGTTTTTCTGTTTTGTTAACTAAACTACTGAAGTGTAAAGGAATACCTTTGTGCACTGGGCTCTGTAAATGCATAAAATGTAGTGGCTTATAACAGGATATTATCATAAATCATATTTGATTTGTTTAATCAATTATTTGAATGTTATAAAAAAATGCAAACAACTGAATACATTTAAAAAAAAATTTATCTAGTATTTAAGGACAAAATATGAAATACAATTTTTCATTGTATTTTTTATCGCTTTGATATGCACAATTTTCTGTTGAATACTAGTATGTACATTGTACTACTAGTAGTACAATGTACATTTTAATCAAAATGCATTACACGTGATTATTACACTGGTGGTGCATTAATACAGGACTGTGAGGGCAATAAATAAGTCAAGATGTCAGTAGCATGTGAGCAATATAATGTTAGAGTTATGAAGCCTTCTTAAATCCTGACTCAGATTGTTTGTTAGATTTATCCAAAATTGCACTAGACACAAGTGTACAATGCTATCCATTGTTCTTCCTGTCCACTTTTACCACTTATTATTGGTCAGCTTCATTATTCTTAACCAAAGCCACCACAATGTGGTGGGCAAACAAGCCAAATGCCCAAGACCCCCAGCTAAAGGTTGCCTTGTAAGAAGTGACTGTATTAACCAGCAGGCTCAGAAAACTTTCACTTGTTTTGATAAGCAAAGTTTTCTCTAAATTGTATAAGCACAGTAAACATTTTAAACTGTTAAAATCTTCCTGCAAAGTGCCCTGAAGCGTCTTCTTGCGTGGGCCCCAATAATGTTGATAGTGGCTTTTCATGATGTATAGGCGTAAGGTCCTACAAAAAGAGCACTTATGCAGTTATTGAGACAATTTAACAATTAAAGTGTGTGCCACATTAGTTTAATATTAATAGACAGGCTGTAGCCTACTTTCATCTTTAGCTATATAGTAACCTACAAATTTGAACACCACAGGGAGCCTATAAGTCTAAACCTAGGCTTATTAAACTGATTTAATTTTTACTCATTATCAATCCGAAGATCTCCTTTTATCAGGAATAAGGTTTTATAGGCTACAAGTAGGCTTAAATAACGGGTACAAACGATACCGCCTAAACCAGGGGTCTTCAACATTTTTCAGGCCAGGGACCCCCAAACAGATGGCGAACTGGGCCAGGGACCCCCTACTATATATACGGCATAGAATTGTGTTTTATATTAAATTGAGCTTAGTGTCATGTATAAACATTGCTACTCTGTTATGGTACATCCAATACAAGGAAATAATACACAGGTTAATACTGTATTTTCATGTTTTTTTTTTGTTTTAAAGATGGGCCAGATAGGCCCTACGGGGTGGATGTGCTACTGCAATTTTTAAACACAACTTGCATATAACACAAGCCTATTAAGATTCAACCAAAAAACAAGTGCAAGGGAGAGAGTGGCTGTGCTTCTGCCATTTACACATACATCTTGCTCAAATACAGAACTATTCAAATAATGAACAATTAACACAAATCAAGTTAAGCTTTGATCATAACACATCAAGTTAAACTGTGAACATACATGAACATACAGGGGACAGTGAACCCCCAAAGACATCTGTGAATTCCCACTTCAGTGAGATGTCTGACCCTGATGAGTTGCACATAACATATCTATCCTGGGGTGGATGGAGGCCGCCATGTACGCATTAATGTGCATTTTAAGACATCAAAGAGGGTGGAGGGACAAGGGAGAAATTGGGGAAAAATGATGAAAAATATATTGTTTTTAAAAAATATTAAAATATAAAATTATATTATTTTATTTTATTTTATTTATTTAATTATATAGTTAAATCAAAAGATTTCGCGACCCCCCTGCAGTACCTCTGCGACCCCCCTAGGGGTCGCGACCCCCCTGTTGAAGACCTCTGGCCTAAACGGTTTTACAATAAATTTTCTACAATAAAAAGACCATTATGCCAATAAATTACTATTATCAATGCCATTTTTCTTGTAAACGCCTACAAAATTAGCATTTGTCATTGGGCAATTATAAATTTAAATGAGATTTCAGTTTTAAGCCCACCTATGGCTCTGTTCCTGACGTCAACGTGACGCCGCGGTGCGCGGCGCGCAACTCCCGAGCGTCGGATAAAGGTTGGATAAAACGCGGAACGCAAACCAGACCACGCAGGTAATGTTCTGTGCTTACCATTTAGTCAGGTATTTCAAGTTTACCTAGGGGTTAAAGGGAAGTGGGCTATGTCCTGTAGGGCAGGTGTGTGGCTACAGTTACAGTATGCAGTCAATGAACGGAAAGGAAAGTTTTAAAAAGTGAAACTCTTAAGCCGTTTGGGCATTTTGGGACTTCGTTCTATTGTAAATATCACGTGGGCCACATTTTATCCAGAGCTAAACTTATGAGTGTGTCTTGACCAGAGTAACAAACGTTTGTTTCTTCAGTAACTCGAGTGAGGACTAAGAGACTGCGCTGGGAGATGCGAGGAGCCGCGCTCTGATTCAGCGCTAAACGTGTGGATGAGCTGTGTTTTTGTTTCTGGAGTGAGAGGAGCGGCTGAGCTACACTCATGTACCGCTTAAGGACTTTGGCACGGCTTGGGCCCACTGCACAAGCGGCACAGAGCATCTCCCAGCCCAGAGCGGCACCCAGGACGTTTGAGCCCTCGAGACGTCTAATGACACCTGTTTCTGCGGAACCTTTTCTCAATGCCACAAGCTCAAACTATCTGGAAGAGATGTACTATGCCTGGCTGGAGAATCCAAAGAATGTGCACAAGGTACAGCTTGTCTTGCTTTGGTATCTTTCTGGTTGTGTGAACTAACAGGAGACCTACACATTCAAAATGTAGGCTAAAGGTTATGCATATGTAAATATTGCAGCACACCAAGGGAGTTATCGTACTTTCAAAACTAATATTCCACCTTAGACATAGAATAAATGCAAACATGCAGTGATTATTATATTTAGGAAATCTGTAGAACATTTGTCCAGTGGAATTTCAAATCAGTTGATCACTGCACAACGATTTACTTCCTGATCAAGTTGCTTTACTTGTTAATTTAATGTGATGCTCTGCACCCCTCTTCCTCTCTGCAGTCCTGGGATGTCTTTTTCCGTAATGCTAATGCGGGGGTGCCTCCTGGTCTAGCCTACCAAAGTCCTCTGCATCTTAATGGGATGTCCCATGGAGCAGAAAGTGTCCCTTCTCTTTTTGGGGCACAGGTCAATACAAAGAAACTTGTTGCAGATCATCTAGCCGTACATACGCTAATTCGCGCTTATCAGGTAAAAAGCATCAAAGTGACATGATATTTGTGTTTTTGCACAGTATTCATGATGGACCAGTCTTGTGACCCTCATTTTTCATGTTTGCTTTCAGGTTCGAGGTCACCACATAGCCAAACTGGACCCACTGGGGATCAGTTGTGTAGACTTTGACGATGCTCCATGTGCTGTGGGTTTCCAAAATGTTGGTAAGAAGAAATGTATATAGTCTATGCTGCTTCATCTCCTAAGCTGTCATAACTTTACTTATATTACATTTGTTTATGTCTTATGAGCATACTTCAGTAGGTACAGTTTTTACCGCTTGACCTGAAGGTTGAGAGTTTGATCCCCACTCCCACCAGCAATTTCGGTTGTTGTGTCTTTGGGCAAGACACCTAACCCGCCTTGCATTGAAAGACTGTATACAAGTGTATGAAGGTGTGAAGGCTCCTTGATGTAAAGTTCTTGCGTGCCAAGTATTTTTTGAGTTAGGGTCACCTATCAATACTAGCCCTTTAACTTCTTGGGTTCTTTTTTAAAGACTATACAGTAACATGTATTTTTCAACCTTGTTGACATGTTTCGGCTGGTAGCTGCAAGCCATCTTAGAAACTGTCACCGGTGTTGGTGATGACGTGTCATATATCAGCTGTTGTTACTTCCTATAGGCATGGATTGACCTGGCAGGTCGCTCAGACTGACCACGCCTCCTGTCGCCCAGTGCTTGCCTGGAGGCGTGGTCAAGACAAAATGAACATGATTGGTTTAATACTAGCCCTTGTCTAACCTCTTTTACATTATCTTGGCTGTTCTTAGGACCACTATTTGCAACATAATACCCCAAAACCAGACAACAAATATACACTCAACAAAAATATAAACGCAACACTTTTGTTTTTGCTCCCATTTTTCCTGAGATGGACCCAAAGATCCAAAATTCACTCCAGATATACAACACTACCATTTCTCTCAAACATTGTTCACAAATCTGTCCAAATGTGTGACAGCGAGCACTTCTGCCCCGCCGAGACAATCCACCCCACCTCACAGGTGCGCCACATCAAGATGCCGATCCGACATCATGACCAGTGCACAGGTGCGCCCCAGACTGCCCACAATAAAAGGCCACCCCGAAATGTGCATTTTTTTTTGCTTTATTGGGGGTCTGGGGACTCAGAACCAGTCAGTATCTGGTGTGACCACCATTTGCCTCATGCAGTGCAACACATCTTCTTCGCATAGAGTTTATCAGATTGTCAATTGTGGCCTGTGGAATGTTGGTCCACTCCTCTTCAAAGGCTGTTATGGACGAAGAACACAGGTGCATTTTATCGATGGCATTTTGAATGCACAGAGATACCGTGATGAGATCCTGAGGCCCATTGTTGTGCCATACATCCATGAACATCACCTCATGTTTCAGCAAGATAATGCACGGCCCCATGTTGCAAGGATCTGTACACAATTCTTGGAAGCTGAAAATGTCCCAGTTCTTGCATGGCCAGCATACTCACCGGACATGTCACCCATTGAGCATGTTTGGGATGTGCTTGACCGGCGTATACGACAGCGTGTACCAGCTCCCACTAATATCCAGCAACTTCGCACAGCCATTGAAGAGGAGTGGACCAACATTCCACAGGCCACAACTGACAATCTGATAAACTCTATGCGAAGAAGATGTGTTGCACTGCATGAGGCAAATGGTGGTCACACCAGATACTGACTGGTTCTGAGTCCCCAGACCCCCAATAAAGCAAAAAAAATGCACATTTCAGGGTGGCCTTTTATTGTGGGCAGTCTGGGGTGCACCTGTGCACTGGTCATGATGTCGGACCGGCATCTTGATGTGGCGCACCTGTGAGGTGGGGTGGATTGTCTCGGCGGGGCAGAGGTGCTCGCTGTCACACATTTGGACAGATTTGTGAACAATGTTTGACAGAAATGGTAGTGTTGTGTATCTGGAGTGAATTTTGGATCTTTGGGGCCATCTCAGGAAAAATGGGAGCAAAAACAAAAGTGTTGCGTTTATATTTTTGTTGAGTATACTATACACTATGCATGGTATCAATTTGAAATAATTTAAACTGTTCTAGATAATATTATAAAAGGTTTGCCTGACTGCACTCAATCAAAATTGAAATTAAAACCTAGTGTCAATTACTATTTTTAGTCTGTGTCATTTAACTGTGTCGCCTAATAATGGATGTGACCGACTTGCTCTGCAAAGTAAAAACACAGTGCAGGTGTTACATCCTACTTTACCACACAGAATCATCTTTATCATTACTGTCACTTGCTGCCATTCCGACACACCACCACTCCGACATTGACGTCTAATTGTCGGAGTGGCGGCATTTCCATTTTTTATCAAACGTCCCTACACTCCGAATTTTTTTTTCAACATTCCGCCATTCTGACACACAAGGTAATTATTAAAAATACGTTGGCCCACTAGAATGAGCTATATGTATGGAGTAAGCCTTCAGAAATATTTGTGTGCATAGGATAGAAATCTTTGCATATTTGGGAAATCCGTGCATGTTTGCCTGTAGTTGAACATAAAATCAATATTTGTAAACTCTCGAATGAGTCCAGTCATACATAAAATGTATTGTGTGTATTTTATCCATGAGAATACGAATTGAAAAGTTAAGACATCAAGAATTACAATCGTGAAATGAAAATTTATGTTTATGCTTTCTTCAGTACAAATACCAAATCACAGACGCGACTCTACTGTCAAAAATATGTCATCACTTCACAGGCATTATTTACTGAGCAGAAGAAACATCGATTGAGATGCTGGACTTTTGCGCCGCATACAGACTGAACCAGGACTGAACCCTGGACTGAACCAGGACTAAACCAGGACTACACCAGGTCTAAACCAAGACTGAACCATGGCTAATCTTGGACTTGAGAGAGAGAGAATCCCGAGTCCATGGAGCAGGGTGTTCGCAAAGTGCGATCATGCGGCCCCGTGGGGCGCAGAGCTCTGCGCCGGTCCTTTGGCCTGCGGTCACCCAAAGGTCTACGCGGCACACCTACAGGCCTGTCCCGACACTCAGTCCTAGTTCAGTTCTGGTTTAGACCTGGTTTAGTCCGGGTTTAGTCCTGGTTTAGTCCAAGTTTAATCCTGGTTTAGACCTGGTTAATCCTGGTGTAGTCCTAGTTTAGTTTTGGTTCAGTCCTGGTTTAGTCCTGGTTCAGGCAAAAAAGGTGACGCTCCAAACTATGAGTAGATTGACGGAATGGTGGCATCAAAAAGTGTCGGAATGAGGGGATAGTCGGAATGGAGGGTTGTCGGAATGACAGAATATCGGGGTGGGGGTCTGTTGGAGTGGCGGTATGTCGGAATAAGGGTTGCACCCCCACTGAAGTGTCTGGTGTGCCTCTTATAAAGGGTTAAACATGCTAGTGTTGACTATAAGATGAAGCCCTATTGATGATACTTTACAATCGCCCTAGGTTCTTCATGTATATCTATAGCAGTTATCATGGTGACACAAATATTAGCATAGCCAAAAAAGTTTCAAGATGGTTTGTAAACTCAAGAAAAATTACAAAATAAATTTACAACAACACAATTAGTCTAAGTCTGCGTCAAAGCATAAGTCTGCGTCAAAACAAAAGTTTGTGGTTTGGTGCAGGTGTTTAATTTTCAGTGGTTAAGGGTGAAAAACATTTGGCTAATGCTAGCTAGCTTGTGGCTGTGTGATGTTATTTGCAGGGCTCTCAAGTCTCACGCATTGAGAGTGTGACACACGCAATTTGACGTGTTCACACGCAACACATGGTATTTCTCACGCTGAAATTTAGTTATGCAATTCAAGCGCAGCGCTTCTGTGCCCAGAAATCGGCTCAGGCACCACGCGGTTTCAGCGCCATTCCTCCCCCACCCTCCCACCCCCCGCAGAAAAAAAATAGTCACTCGCAGCCCCTCCCCCCGGAAATTACGCAGTCACACGCACGACCCCGCTCGAAAGTTGAGAGCCCTGTATTTGAGAGCCACATGTTTAGCTGTACAAATCAGCTCACCTGTGGTAATTTACACTAAGTTAGTCCTTTATTGTCAGATTGTGTTAAAAGTCTAACTTGACTGACAGTGCCTCAGACAGAGCAGTGTCTTTAGTTGGCATCAATCCCCCAGGAAATGTTGATTTCATCATTTGCCAAATATAAATTGTAGTAGCGAGCATGTGTAGCTCTTTCTCATTGCTGTGCAAGAAAACTATGCAGTTAAGTGATGGTAATGTTGAATGTTGTTGAATATTGTTTATATATAATATGTTCTTCCTACTGTATACATCTTAGGTGTTTGTGATTCCTCGAGGAACTAACCTTTGCCTGTTGGCCACTGGGATCGAACAAGACTTATCTTTGTTGAAGTTGTGCTTTGATTAGATAGCAGATACTGTCATTGATTACTACACTGGATTACACCTTTATGCTGAATCTTCAAAGAAAACAACAATGTGCTTTTATATGTGGTGCAGCACACAGGTCTGGAGTCTAAAGTCTAAAGATTTTTTTTACGTAACAGAGAGCTGACTTTGCCTTGTTGGCCCGAGCAGCCTCTGTCCATACCGCAGTGTAATTTGCTGACGCACAGAAATACATCTCAATCCACCCTCTTTGCTCTAATTTATCTCTGTTTGATTTGTGTTACAAACTTCAGATAGCGACTGTTTTGGTAGCTTATAGCTGCATCAAGTAAGCACAATCTTGCAACTTTTTATTCAGTGTATTATTGGCTGTATTTACAGTTTGTCCTGTTCTAGTTCTAGTCCTGATTAAATTTCTGACTTAATCCTAATTGTAATGTGGTCTATGTGGCAAACATAGTAGTTAACCTCCATGTTTATATGTTTTATTTTTGTTTTGTAATACTGTGCAATTTATGTATTATTTTGGTAATCAAACAGGTTTTTATGGGCTGGCTGAATCTGATTTGGACAAAGTGTTTCGTCTTCCTACCACTACTTTCATTGGAGGAGGTGAAAGCTCCCTTCCACTTAGAGAGATTATACGACGCCTAGAGGTGGGTTAAACAGAAACGTTGAACTTGTAGACATGCCCGTTCAAACTTACAGGACTTGATCTTGCCCCCAATCTTAGCACTAGTGCTCTAGCGTTAAGGAGGGGGCGAGTCCAGGTCGGGCCGAACTTCACTGCTGGAGGAGTGGGACGTACAAGTACATATATGGTGATGGCATCTGAACCAATTTGTGACTGCTGTAGCACTGCCGTGTGGGGTAATGTCTGCAATCTTTGACTCATTACCAGGCAGCAAAGAGAGGTGTGGGGAAAAGTTATATATAGATACAATAAAACAGCTCCAGAGCCCCAAGGTGCAAGTATGCACCAGTAGAGGCACCAGGAAAATAGAATTTTAGATGGGCCGTGACAGAACTGGCTTTGTGTGCGGAACACAAATGCAGCCACAACCTTTTTGGTTTTCTCTGCGTTCCTCATTTCATTTGCCTCCCATTACGCAGCAGACCAGTGTCCATCTCATGCGCTCCCCATCCCACAGCAGACCCACTGACCCCTGCTCTCCCCCTGCTCGCACCCACTCCCGCCTGTCCGCATTCTGCCACCGTGTCTCTCATCAGAAGTATACGTTTCCACTGCTACTACTGCTGACCCCTCACATTCTTGTCTCTCGAGTGTCCACTGCATTTAGTCCCAAACAGGTGGATGTCTCACGGATTATGGAATACGTTTATTGTCATATAAATGTTTCTGATTTTACTGCTTTGCGCACAGACATGGATTAAACCATTAACACACGGAGAGGTTGACTGCATGACCTCCTTTTGCACCGCACAAGTGACTGTTATGCGCCCTGAGCGCACAGAGCAGGATGCGCAGATGTCTGTACAGAGCAATGCTCAGGTGCACTATGCGTTTCTTGAGCTGCTGTACAAACCTCTACTGACCGCTGCTGCAAAGAGAGCAGCACATACGAGACATGTGTCTGCTCCGCTCCACTGTCACAGCTCTGAGCTGTCAATGAATGTACGCTGATCCCTGTCAGAGTCGGGCCACGGCTCTGTGCACAGTTTTCTGCTGTTCTGATGGTAGCCTAAGTACTGGCGACTAACTTTATAAACTAACCAAAGTGGCACAATGGGAATAATTTGGTGATGAAATTAAATGGAGCGGATGACAGAAAGGACACGATGATGTGAGTAAATCCGACATTGCAACATTAGAACCGCAGACAGGGTAAGAAAACACACTTTAGGACAGCAGTAGAAACGGTCTCATGTAAATGAGCAGCTTTTGTACTGATCCAGATCAAACCAAAGCAGTGCTAAGCTGATACAGGAAGTAGGCGAGGGGATGTGCTCTGCTGAGGGAGGGCATCCAGACAGCACACGAACATCCTGCATGGCACAGGAACATGTTATGAATGTTAAGCATTTATCATCCTAATATATTTCCAAATAAAAGAAGTCTTGAGCATGTTACATGTTGTTTTTCAGTGGACTAGTTTGGTGTTTATTTTTTACGATTCTGGCAATTCACTGAATGAATTGAACGCCCTCAGTCTACACCATTCCACCTGATATTCAGGCACCGCGCACCTCTTGTTTAGAGCTCTATGCCCCACACTTGCACTAGCGCTAAGATCGAGAGCAAGATCAGGCCCAAAATGTTTACATACACACCAAAAACCGATCATTATCTGATTTCTGGAGTTATCAGATGTTGAAATATCATGTAAACAGGTAAATCTGTTGTGAGTAATGTAATATATTTATTGATTGTTCACACTGGAGCAGGTTTTAATTATCCAAACATTTCCAAATATACTTCTAAATCGTCTTCAAAACAGTAAAAATAGAATGATTAACACATGTCACAAGGTTTTTCTTATAAGGTTTACTGTGTGTATGTAAAGTCAATTATTGTGTTACCTGATTATTGTTGTTATCTTATTTTTACTGGTCAGGTAAATGTACCAACTGACACACATTTGTTTCTTTTTTCAGTTGGCATATTGTCAGCACATAGGAGTTGAGTTTATGTTTATCAATGATGTGGAACAGTGCCAATGGATCAGACAAAAGTTTGAAACTCCAGACATCATGCAGTTCAATACTGCAGAAAAGAGGACGCTCCTGGGAAGGATGATCCGATCCACCAGGTGCTTGTCTTGTTGGCTATATTAGCGATCAAACATCAGGGGGTCAATTATAATTTAACATATTATTTTAGATAAAACCAATATCTCTATTGTTGCAATGTTCACAGATTTGAAGAGTTCCTTCAGAGGAAATGGTCTTCAGAGAAACGTTTTGGTTTAGAAGGTTGTGAGTCACTAATCCCAGCACTGAAGACAATTATCGACATGTCAAGTCAGAGTGGTGTGGAGAGTGTCATTATGGGAATGCCACACAGGTACACAATATGATAAGAGTGACTTTTGTCTCCTGTGTTTAAACCCCTAAAATGTTTCTTGTGTGTTTTTTTTTGTTTAGGGGAAGATTGAATGTATTGGCAAACGTTATTAGAAAGGAGTTGGAACAAATCTTCTGCCAGTTTGACTCCAAATTAGAGGCAGCAGATGAGGTTTGAAAAGGGTTTTAAGGGTTTTTGCATTTTACAAATAGCCCTTAGCAAAGTGAGGTTCAAAAATACCAACCATATTTCTTTCCGGCTTTTACCATCAGGGTTCTGGTGATGTAAAATACCACTTAGGTATGTATCACAAACGGATGAACCGGGTGAGTGATAAGTATATTACTCTGTCCCTGGTGGCAAACCCCTCTCACCTTGAGGCAGTGGATCCAGTGGTGCAGGGGAAGACTAAAGCTGAGCAGTTCTATTGTGGTGACACAGAGGGCAAAAGGGTAGGTACCTCTTTACAAATGTACAATATTCATATGCAGCTTTGTTATTAAGGGTAACATGAATTAGCTGTTTCACCATTTCAGGTGATGTCTATACTTCTTCATGGAGATGCCGCGTTTGCTGGCCAAGGTATTGTGTATGAGACATTTCATTTGTCAGATCTGCCCTCATACACCACTCATGGTACCATTCATGTGGTTGTCAACAATCAGGTACAACTTGCACGTTAAAACACTTAACAGTCATAGCTTTTTCATTATTATTTTATTTAATTGTTATTTTTGGCTCTCTGCAGATTGGCTTCACCACTGACCCCAGAATGGCACGCTCCTCTCCTTACCCGACAGATGTGGCCCGAGTGGTCAATGCTCCCATCTTCCATGTAAATGCTGATGATCCAGAAGCTGTGATGTATGTGTGCAAAGTGGCAGCTGAGTGGAGAAACACATTCCATAAAGACGTGGTAGTGGACCTGGTACGTCACAGTTACTCTCATAACTATTTTCAGAAAACAGCTCAACTGTTTATTTAATACATATTTCCAAACAGACATTTTTATGTTGAACAGTGTTACTGTTACTAGGAAACCAAGTGTCTTCTTTAAGTCACAGACAGTGTCTACTTTCAGGTGTGTTACAGGCGCAATGGACATAATGAAATTGATGAGCCCATGTTTACCCAACCACTAATGTACAAACGCATCAAAAAGCAGAAAGGTGTCCTTCAGAAGTTTGCAGAGAAACTTATTGGACAAGGAGTTGTCTCTGCGCAAGAATATGAGGTATGCAAAATTTGTGCATAGTGTTTCTTTGTTTCTTTGATTTTTAAAAACTTTTTTACTTCATTGTTTAACTAGGAGGAAGTGGCAAATTATGATAAAATCTGCGAAGATGCATTTGCCCGCTCCAAAGATGAGAAAATCCTCCATATTAAACACTGGTTAGACTCACCTTGGCCTGGTAATCTTTTGGTGCCACTGGCTTGAAGTGTTCCTTGCATTGTTTGTATTGTGTGAGACAATGTTTTGATGTAATTGCAGATTTTTTCACTCTTGATGGTCAGCCTAAAAACATGAGATGTCCTCTCACTGGCATCACAGAAGAGGACCTACAGCACATTGGAAATATAGCAGCTAGTGTTCCAGTGAAAGACTTCACTATACATGGAGGTATGATTTCACTAACACCTGCTTGTTTATTTGTACCCAGGCTCACTAAACTAATTTGACTTATGTTTTAGGACTCTCTCGTATCTTAAAGGGTCGTGCCAATATGGTGAACCAACGACTCTGTGACTGGGCTCTAGGGGAATATTTGTCCTTTGGCTCTCTGCTTAAAGAGGGCACTCATGTACGTCTTAGTGGACAAGATGTAGAAAGGGGAACTTTCAGGTAAAAAAGGATTTATTTATTTATTCATTTTTTTGTACAGATATTTACAGAAATGTGAAAAGTTTGTTTTTCATCCTAGCCATCGGCATCATGTTCTTCATGATCAGAATGTGGATAAAAGGATTTGTATCCCAATGAACTACATCTCGCCCAATCAAGCACCCTACACAGTCTGCAACAGCTCCTTGTCGGAATATGGCGTGTTAGGTATTAAACAAAATCCACATGTTACCTTTTTTGTTGGTCTCAAAATTCCTGGTGAATTGGCCTAAAGGACTTTTTACTGCAAGTGTTAATAAATATTCTCTACTATGATAACCTCAACAACAGATATGATACAGTTCTGATATTAAGCACAAGGCTACAGTGTTGTGGTGGCACTGTAGCAGAACTCACAATTAACCCCATAAGTGTGAACTCACCCTAAATCGCATTATCCTGGACAGGCTTTGAATTAGGATTTGCGATGGCCAGTCCCAATGCCCTGGTTTTGTGGGAGGCCCAGTTTGGTGACTTCCACAACACAGCTCAGTGTATTATCGACCAGTTTATCAGCTCAGGACAGGCCAAATGGGTCCGCCAGAATGGCATTGTGCTGCTCCTGCCTCATGGAATGGAAGGAATGGTGCGTATCAGGAAACAACATGTGTTTGGTAACTATCCTGTCTGTCAGATCTCTGTTTCATTTGTGTGGCTCTTTCAGGGTCCTGAGCACTCTTCTGCTCGCCCAGAGAGATTTTTACAAATGTGCAATGATGATCGTGATGTATTTCCTGTAAGTCAATCAAATAAAGTATTTGGGTGCTTATTAGTTTATATTAATAACATGCAGAAGAACTTCTTTCTGTTTTAACAAACTGCCCTTGTTGCAGAAACTGACAGACGACTTTGCAATACGTCAACTATATGACTGTAATTGGATTGTTGTCAACTGCTCCAACCCGGCAAACTACTTTCATGTTCTTCGCCGCCAGATTCTGTTGCCTTTCAGGAAGCCTGTGAGCAACGTGTTACAAATATGACTCATTGCATGTTTCACATTTAAGAAATTAAACCTGTTTTGTGTGTTGTATTTAGCTCATTGTATTTACTCCCAAGTCCTTATTGCGCCACCCAGAGGCTAAGTCTAGTTTTGATGATATGCTGCCAGGTGAGTACTGCAAAAGAATAGCAAATAAATTATATTACCTGTAGCCCTTTTTAGTGATGTGTTCTATTTCAATGATTAAAACTGTAAGTTGTGTACATAGGCACTAGCTTCAAGCGACTAATCCAAGATGATGGACCTGCATCAGCCAACCCTAAAAGCGTCAAAAGAATCATCTTTTGCACTGGAAAAATTTACTATGAACTGACCCGTGAGCGTACAAACAGACACATGGATAGTGATGTAGCAATTGTCCGCATTGAACAGGTAAAATCATGATGAATGCTGGTCATTTTTGTATGACTGATATTGATAATGATACTGCTGCATGACAACATGTTTGTGTGTGGATTGTAGTTGTCACCATTTCCTTTTGACCTGGTGAAAAAAGAGACAGACCTGTTTCCAAATGCAGACCTAATGTGGTGCCAAGAGGAACACAAGAATCAGGGCTTCTATGACTATGTTAAACCACGCATTCGCACCATCATCAACAGGAGCCGCCCTGTTTGGTATGTTTGGCCTTTTTACCTTAAAGATAGATAGTGGGTAAATGATAATATCTGGATTGCTTTCGATGTATTTTTTTATAGGTATGCTGGCCGTGAGTCTGCTGCGGCACCGGCTACGGGAAACAAAAAAACTCATCTCATGGAGCTGCAGCGCTTGCTGGACACAGCCTTCGATCTGTAACTTTCTCAACAACAAAGCCTCTTCTGAGCCAAAGCTCTGAATATTTATCATAGACATATCACATGAACTGAACAGCTACTGTGATTCTTACAATGTACACAAAGAAGTTACTTGAATGTACTTGCCTGGACTATTTTTCTGAGATTTATATTTGACAAGACAGATAAGTATGGTAAGGTAAGAGTGCATTGGGACTTTCAGTAAAACCGTTGGAGCTAAGGATTTTACAATGGCCACGCCATTGTGCAGTGGTTCTCAGCCTTTTTCAGTTGCAAGGTGACCCCATAATTACAACCATTGATTTTTGCAACTCCCAAACATAAAGAGAAAGGGTACATTCAAAATCAAGTCTGTTTTTTTTTTTCTTCATTTTATTATAGAGCATAATCCTATTTGGATTTATGTTACAGGAATGTACATTAGGGGTGACAACCTTTGTCTAAGCTAGAAGTATATGAATCATAATATATGATTATATAATGATAATACGTTCTGACAACCCCCTGTTTGAACCATTGAACAGTGCATTACATCCTTTTTTGGACTTTTCTTTTTTTCAGAGACTAATGAGCAGCCTTTTACATCCTTATTGTTGAATGTTATGTGACAAAGTTAAAATTAAACATAGAGACTTTTTGTGATTATTTGTGACATCACATTGTTGTGTAAATATGCTTTTGTCAACATATTACATTTAATTGTGCTGTTAATTCAGAGTTAATTAAGTGATTGGAAATTGCACATTGTATTTCGGTATATATATTTAAGGGGAATTTTTAACAAATAAAACTAGGCCTATTTGTCATCTGTTTCCCATGTCTTTGGATGTAAACTTCTGTCTGTGCTGGTTTTAAGGCACAGTCCTTCACCAGCCTGTGACTGCTACACACTTCAGCAGCACTTTTCCAGTGACAGGCTCCTTCACACTAGTTATTATGGTCCAAGTGTTGTTGTTTTTTGTATATGTTTTAGAATACTTTAACTTATTTACACATTTGCCATTGCATTAAACATAGTAATGTGATTAATTAAAATAAACTTCACTAAAACGTCTCTAAACCAGCCACGGCCTGGCCCACACTAAAGACTTTACTAGGTGTATTAGGTTTACTAGGCATGAGCTCACAATTAGGACCTGAATATAGCCAACATACTGGCCTACTGCATAAGTCTGACGGTGTATTCAAAGTAGCAAACACTTCTCCAGGTTTTAGGTTCTCAAAGGCTCAGCAAAGAGCACTGTAGGCTATGTTCTCTCTTAGTGTATGCTGTAGCCACTCCATGAGTCAATGGGAATCATCATCAAAATGTTACGTTATCGTACCCTTGTGGTCAGTGTCAGTACATTGGCTTTAGTTTACTAAACTGCGTGCACTATCCAGGGCTGCTGGAAGTATTTTTTAACAGGAAGTGCTGTGAAAAAGTTAAATAAATAAATAAATAAATAAATAAATAAATAAATAAATAAATAAATAAATAAATAAATAAATAAATAAATAAATAAATAAATAAATAAATAAACCTCTTAGCCTATAGGACTGTTTTAAATATAAATAAATAGACTGAAATTCAACATTTTATTGACATGCGCTTGAATAGTCTCTGACGATTAAGAAAAAAAAAAAAATCTCCATCTTGCCACTAGGGGGTGCTGCAGCACCCTCAGCACCCGACTTCCCGCGACCATGGCACAACCAAACTATTCTCTTTTGAATGCATTAATTTGATTACTTTTCGTCAAAAATGTATCTGCGTAAGTTCAGAACTAAATAACTGTTTTTTTTACATCAAAAACTAGGACCTATCAACAAACTACAATCCCATGGCGCAGGTAGGTTAGTACAGTTAACGTTAAAGTGAACCAGTATAATAATAAATATATGAATAATAAAGTGCTGTAGCTAAGGGTGGTCCAATAACAGAAGTAACATTGATACTGTCAATGAGCTGATGTAAACGCATGGTGGTAGCATTGCGCTTCAGATTCTACATATAATAAATCAGTCAGCAATCTGGCTTATACACATTGATCTGCATCATCTATAATTGAAAATGTATTAATTCCCCTTTCTATTCCCACTCTGGCTGTTTTTATTTTCATATAAGCCTAATATAATTGCAATATTTTACAAATTTGGGAGCTATGGCACTAGTAGGCCTATAATCAATGTGCTGTAGGCCTGTCAGTAAAAAGAAAAGCCTTTCTTTCACACACCACCTATCCTAGGTCTATCTGTGAGTAACTGACATATTTACACAGTAAGCAACTGACAGTTTGGTGGTTGTTTTAACATTATATACCCCGTGATACCATTGGTAAAAGCAGGTATTAAGAGTTTAATTTGCATTTCAATACAGATAAATAGACACACATAGTAGAACAGATGTGTTCTGGTATTGACAGTCATGTGTGTTGAAGTGACTGTTGTATGTGCAACGTGACGAACTGATGTGTGTTATAGGAAACGTTTTTGTGTATGCAGAGCAATGAAAGGGTGGAGGACCTCTCTCACTCAGTCACCCTGCGTCTCCTGTGTTATTCTGGGTCAGCCATTTCCCAGGAATGCTCTGCTCCTGCCAAAGAGCAGTCACTACAAAGGAACGCACGGAGAATGCAGCAGAAACAAAATAAAATGACTTTAAAAGGTCTGAAAATGAGATTGTGTAGGCTCAGGTGACAGGCAGCACACTATTCTTCAGTGATGTTTTCTAAATGGCATCCACAAAAATATATGCGCACTAGGCCTATATGTACAGTCATATGTTTAGCAGTGTAATGGGTCGTTAATTAATTAATTAAGTCACTTAAACAGATGGATCATGTGTGTTTTGTGCCACCCTGTACAAACCAGTGTTACAGACACTGTTCAACACTTATTGCTTTTACTTTCACTTATCTGTGGTATTCTCTTTGTCTTCTTGGCCCTCCCCATCACCACATTTATTTATTTTTTTCTCAGAGATTAGCTTGAGGTCAGATTGTTGCAGTCTGCTGGTGCTGTCCATAAATATGGAGAAGGGCTGGCAGCAGGTGTAATCTCAGATGAGTACCATGAGAGCAGAACAGAGCAGTCAGTTGGTCTGTCTTGTGACATTGTAAAATGACTGCAGTACACTGAATTGTGCGAGGTCTGTGTGTGTATGTTACTATGCGGCAGGTCGTGGGGGAGGAAGCAGCAGGAGAGGGCTGGCGGAGGGAGTGAGCAGTGATAGTGTAGAGAAAAAGGAAGAAATGGGAAATCTCAGCACCTGTTTCCAGGGCAACAGAGGTCTGAAAAACACAGGCAGGTTGGACTTTTTATTCTGAGAGCTGCACTGCCCTCTGGCAACATATTTCAGACACCTTTAATGACTCCAAAGCTCTCCCTAGTCCAGCTAGACTAAACAGCATGTTCCTAGTGACAGACACACTCTGTCTATGAGCAGAGGATGTAAAGGCATGTGATGACAAGAAAGCATGCAGCGTTTGACAAATACAGTATGGAGATGTGACGGGTGCACTCACTGTCAGGCACATTGTTCCTTAAGTGCAAAACACACCATATGCACCCATTGATCACATATAGCTTAATCAATTACAAGTTACGTCAGTCTCGACGCTCCCTCGCGCTAAATTATCCGCTGGTTTTGTCTGTGTAGTCAGCCGCTTGACTTGGAGGAGGGACAGGAAAATTCCTTTCTCTGTGGGAGACATTAGCACTGTGATCTCATGAATATATTATAGCAGGTCATTGTGCAACCAGGAAGGTACACTGGGCTGTCAGGTTACGGGCTGCCAATGAGCTGCTGTCCTGCTTGTCTGACCACAGACTAGAAAAGTCATTTATTTCGCTTACGTTTATTATACCACCAACACCAACAGAACGTCGATTGTGGTATACTGTAAATATATATATATATTATTAGAGACTAGCTGAAGAATAGAGAATAGCTGAATAGACCAACTGATAAGTTAAACGTGTAGGTGAAACGGATCATTAAAAGGCAATGCGAATAGCTGGCTTTGGACGCTCGGTGAAGCAGCTCTGTTGTGTCCCAGCAGTGGCTCGGGTACGACGCAGGCGGCTAATGTTGAGCTAAAGTGTCTGATCGCCAAGTGGTCACATCGTCTGGCAGCTGGAGGAGCCTGGGGTAAGTTCGCGTGCGACAGTTACATCTCACACACCTGCACCAGGACTATAAACAACTAATAGCGTACAGATAATTAGGCTACTAACTGTTATCAAGAAACAAGCGTTGTTAAACCCAACCGCGTAAAGACGCGTGGAGCGGTATTTGGCCTCTGGTGCCAGCGCAGCGCGTAAAAGACTCCTCCACAGCGCGGCCAGCTCTGCAACAGAATGCTCGCACAACTCATACCTGGAACCAGGTGTGAAGATATCATACAATTTTACAATTTTATGATTCAGGGGTGAAAATATCCTCCACCACTTGCTGTGCAGGGCACATTTTTATTTGTTTTGTGTGTTTATTGTGAGGATCCTGTTGGTGAGTGTTTTGTGTTTTCATGGATTGGTAACACTTGCAATTTAAAGACTTTCACAGTCTTTGTACCTAGCTGCTTTGTTCTGCTCCGCTGCTGCATGTTTAGTTTGTTGTTGTTTTGGTACACAAGGTGTGGATAGACCATGAAAATGTATTTAGATTTTGACTTCTGAGAACTGAGGATTTTTAATGCATGTACATTTTGTTTTAGTTATGGCAGTTTTTAACACATGCTGTTTGTACCACATGACCAGTATTCATATGCATTTATGTGAGACTAATAATATTATACTATGCATTGGAATAGGCAAATGTATTTTGCTGTTTGTGTGTAATTGTACTTCTGTCCTTCATAAATATAATCATCTTAGCCTATTCACTTACATAATAAGCAGTTTATTTTGTAACTCCGAAGAGATAACATTTCTTTGATTCTTTTTTATTCTTCTTGCTTAAATATAACAGCACTGAAAGAGTTGGGCTGGGCAAACAATCACATTGATAGTGTGTTCCCTTCTCAAGTCGTTTCATTTGCACCAAGATTCATTGAAATCAAGTCTGATGTGGTTGTCTATCATGCCATTTTCAGATGAAATGTAAAGGCAGACAAGAAATGTTATGAGTAAAGTGTCTCAGATGTCTCTTACAGGCTGAGAGTTGGGGTCATATTACAAAGCACAGTGGTGCAGTCAATCACCAAACTCATTCATCTTTAGTACCTTTTGAGGGGAAGAATTTGATGAGACCTGTTTGATTTGCTTTTCAGTTTGTCAGTTGTTGTTTGACTTGATAATGCACTACCTGGATGTCCTGTACCTGTACTGTGGGAAAAGCTTTTGTTATCCAAAGGCTGTGTTCTCTTTTATTGTACCAGATCTGTAATGTATATTTTACCCAAATTAAAACAGTTACACATAAGATAGTAAATTATACAAATTGTACAAAGAAATTCTAGACATTTTTCCAAGTACAAAAAACACAAAGAGGCAGATTAACATGTAGACAAGTTACACTTAAAATCACTTTAGAAATTGTATGGAGGACATGCAGATGCTTTGTTAGTCATCAGCTGAGAGAAGAGTCGTTCTCTTCACATCTCTGTTCTCTTAAATTCCTTTTGAAATCGGAGCTAAATTTAGATTACAGCACCCCTCCCCCTCTTTTGAGAGGTATCAGAGCTACAGCAGTCACTGATAGGCTAACATTTTGATGTGCGCAGTCCACACAGGCACACACAGAGATTAAAGTTAGTGGTACCGAGTGGGAGGGTGCTGTACAGGCTCTGTGCATGCAAGCATGTGGGATCTGCGGATGACAAAGTGTGCAGAGAAGGTAATTGGCTTTAACCACTTCTGTGTGTCTACCTCTGCTCTTGTTCTCAGGGCTGCCTCTTAAAGCACAAGGGGCACTCTGATGATCCCACCATTCATCAGATGAACCACCCAAACTCCATGAAACCCACCCTGCCTCCCACTCCACAAAGGTACGTTTACCCTGTCCTCAAGTGAACTATTTGCTCCTTAGAAGACCTCTGTGACTCAGGTCTGAAATCATTAATACTGTATAACAATTCAACAAACATACCAATTTTATGTGATATGAAGAATTCAAACACCTGTCCAATGTTAGCTATTAGAATTTAGCAAAAAACATGTAAAATAGGCATAGATTTTGTTCCACTTGTTAACAGTAGCCAAAGAATAAAGATAGCTCATTTTATACATTTTGATTGCAACTTCTTATTCAGCTCCTGAACCATTACAATAACTTAGCTTTATCATAATTTGCAGCAGTGACAGCCCATTCCTGCATGACCCAGTCTCCTGGCAACCAAGCACCAATCAGCACGCAGGATCACTCTCTGTAGTAACAACAGTGTGGGGCGTGACCAATCCCACACGCGGCCAGGTAACACATGACCCAGTATGTTTGGACATTTTAGTTTAGTTTTTGTTTGCTCTGTTGTGCATACATTGTGCTGAAAATTCATCTGTCATCGTATCCTTCTTCAGGTACTTGGTGCACCTATGGGTCCAGGTGAAAACTCCAGTGGTCACATGATGCCTGGCGGTAGTCCAGGTGTGAGTGCTGGCATGGGCTCACAGTTTATGGGCCAGCCTTCCTACAATGATGCCATCTCTAAAAGCTACGGCCAGCATGTAATGTATGGGCGCCCAAGTTCAACATACAACCCTCCAGCCTATGCCGGAAGGTATTTTTTGTTTTAGTTTGTGACTGAAGCTTTCACACAATAAGGCATGCCAGGCTAATCTCCTGCTTATTTTCAACCTCTCCATCCACACAGTTACTCTGGAAATAGTGGGGGACCAGGTTTAGGAGTGCGTCCTCCTTCAGACTTTACGCAGGCGGCTGCAGCTGCAGTAGCGGCTGCTGCTGCCACGGCAACTGCTACTGCTACAGCTACTGTTGCAGCCATTCAAGAAAAACAGAATCAAGAGCTGAGTTATGGCCAGGTACTTATTCAGGTGTTATTTTCCTCTTTGGCTTCATTTGATCTCCCTTTGGACACTGGGATTGTAGTAGGTGCATAAAGCTGGGTTTCTGTTGTTGACGCAAATTCGTGACACATGCTTCCAATTAACAGCAAAGTCTATGAACTGGTAGTTAAAGTACCAGGGGAGCAGACTACATGTTTATTTGTTTTTACATGGTTAGGGCTAGGGTTATTTAATAAAAGATACAGACAGTGTTTAATTATCTAAACATGGACTGATGAACTCTTTTAGAGTAATATATCCAATACAGCCTCTTTACTCATACTTTTTCCTTCTAGATTGGTGGAGCACCTTCTTATAGCACCCAGTTTCTATCTCAGCCTGGGCCCCGTGGTCCTCCTGGGATGAATCCTGGTGGGATGGGTCCAAACAGACATGGCCACTCACCGTCCACTGGGGGTTTGTACCCCTCTCATCATGCACAGATGCAGAAAATGCCCCCTCATGGAAGCTATTCAGGGGGACAGCAAGGGATCAAAAGGCCTTTCCACTCAGAGGTGTGTCCTTCACTTGGTGCACAAACATTATTCACTTAACTAAATATTATAAAACGTCATTTCTTACTTTTGTATGTATTTTTATTTTAGATACAACTCTATCTCAAACCCTTCTTTTTCAGGGTTTTACAGTGCAGCAATATGGCTCTGGGGGAATGTCATACCCTAATCAGCCTTTACAGTATCCGCTTGGGCCTCAGCAGCGCTGTGCCCCCTCACCGTCTTATCCATCCAGCCGCTTACCCCATCTAGGACAGTACAACTCTGCATCGCTTAACCCAGGACAGTTTCCCCCAGGAATTGCGCATCCAAATCCTCCACAGTATTACAAGGTTTACATTTCATTTGAGTTATTGTTATTAACCCTTTCTGCTCAAACTTTGTGATTATTGATTGTTTGCATTTTGCAGCCTGAGCCTCTCAACGGTCAAGGAAACCATCCACAGGGAGGGACTGGAGCATATAATGCTTTCACACAGGCTGCCGTAAATGGGGTAAAAATATGCATTTAACTACTTCATGTCTAAATAAGTTGAATTTATAAAAGTGAATGTTGTTGAATGTTAAAACACCCCATTTACATATCATAGCCAGGTAGGGGTGGAGTGATGCTGGGGTATCCCAATTCACCTATGGGTGGAAATCCTACTCCACCCATGACACCAGGAACCACAATCCCTTCATATCTTTCTCCAAGCCAGGATACTAAACCTCCTTACCTAACCCCAGACTCTAAACCCAACATCATATCACAACAGGTCTCTACAGGTAAAGACTACTATTGTATTGAATCAGTGTGTCTATCAAGAATGATTCAGTGACATAAGGGTTATTTTTAGGGAACCCCAGTGATGACCTGCGTTTGACCTTTCCTGTTCGTGATGGAATAGTGTTAGACCCTTTCAGACTGGAGCACAATCTGGCTGTTAGTAATCATGCTTTTCAGCTCAGAGACTCTGTGTACAAAACACTCATGATGAGGTAAGAAACACATTTGTAACTTTAACTTGTACTGTGTAAATTTACACAGTATAAGGTATGCTAACCCCACCCCATCTCACAAAGTTGTGTTCTATTGCCCCCCTCAGACCAGACTTGGAGTTACAATTTAAATGCTATCATCATGAGGACAGACAAATGAACACTAACTGGCCAGCATCTGTTCAAGTACGTATTAAAACCAAGGCTAGGCCTAACTTACAGAAATCTGTTTGACATGTAATATCATGAATACTACAATATTGTTTCACCCTTACTTAAGGTCAGTGTGAATGCCACGCCTTTGTCCATTGAAAGAGGGGACAATAAAACCTCCCACAAGCCCTTGTACCTTAAACAGGTGTGCCAGCCTGGACGCAACACCGTGCAAATCACTGTTACAGCTTGTTGCTGTGTAAGTAGCTGTTAACCACTTTGCAATACAGTTATTCTTGAATAACTGACTCTAAATATCTTTCTTTTTCGTTAGTCCCATTTGTTTGTTCTGCAACTTGTCCACCGGCCATCTGTCAGATCCGTCCTACAAGGTCTGATGAAAAAGAGGCTTTTACCAGCTGAGCACTGCATTGCTAAAAGTAGGTTCACGTCCCTTCATAACACTCAGTTTTATGCCTATAATTTAAGATTAATCTTTTTTGGCAACTCAGCATTGTGTGGATGAGTGGTTAGGTTAGTTTATTTGCCAGTGATAGCTGTAAAGAGAAAAAAATATCTATACTACTAATTAATTTGCCAACAGATACAGTATGCACTAGGCCTATCCACACAAAACAAAAACTGGCTCAAAGTTTAACATCTTCTCTGTCAGCACAAATTAACTAAGATGCATTAGTTTTTTCCCCACAAGAGCACTATAAATGATGCTATTACTCAGATACAAAAGCATGACTGACTCGTTATATAAGAGCACTGTGGCTTTTTTGTGGACAAAATTCCCATCCAACAATACAGTATGGTTCAACATTAGCAGATTTTAGGTTTGATTATTTATTTCAGGAACAGTGAATCTTTCATATTAAGGGGGTTCAGTGACATCACTACTTCCTGATTTGAGGACATTTGCCCATTCAAAACAATAATTAATAACTGATCATTTATAATTGCCATGCCAATGGAGCACCTTTGCAATAGCTTGAAAACCATTCAAGCTATTACAAAGGTGACATTTATAGATGGAAGGTGAATGAATTACCAAAAATGACAATCCAAAAATGTTGATCCAGATGTTCTTTGTTAAGAGTTTAGGTCCACAGACTTACCATATCAGTCTAGTGGCCAAAAGTCCTCTCAGTCTCAACCACAGACTGTATAAAAAGTACGCCACTCAAATGAAGCTTGTGAGGAGCGAATTTGGAGCCAGGCTAAATATTATGAATAGGACTTTTTTTAATGGACAAATAGCTCATGTAGTTTGGGTTAATACAAATGTTTTAAGACCAAAATGTCAAAGCTCACTGCAAGCAGTTACAGAGAGAGGGGCACAATATTACAATGTAAGTCAATGGGAGCTAGGGCCAGAAGGAGCCGGAAGAAGAGCCCACATGTGAACTTCCTATTTGGAACACGGTGGCTAGCATGTTAGCTATGTCCATTTATATAAACAATCTATGGTCCTGATAAATTTTGAACCTTTATGATTGAATAATGCTTTACATTTTGACTTAACTGGATGAACTTCACAAGGACAATAATGCATACCGTATCCTTCATGTGGATAGGCTCAGTATTATATTATTATTACATAAATGATAACCATAAGCTAGGTGAAAATGCAAAATGACATAACATGTCCATAGATTTCTCACCTGCCCCTTTTAAACCATGGGCACTTTAAAATTGCATCATGTGAACTACAGTGATGCCAGCCCAGTCATTTTTATGTTTTTCTCTACTTACTGTATGTATTCTATTTGTTTTCACAGTTAAAAGAAATTTCACTTCTGGAACTATTCCTGGTACCCCCGGTCTGAATGGGGAGGACGGAGTTGAGCAAACAGCTATTAAAGTGTCTTTAAAATGTCCAATTACATTCAGAAGGATCCAGCTACCAGCAAGAGGACATGACTGTAGGCACATACAGGTAGCTGGCAATTTATAAATACATACATGTCTTGTTATTGACGATAAAAGGAGAAATTCAATTTGTCAACTGGACAAAGTTTGTTTGGTCGAAAACGTTTCGCCGCTCATCCGAGAGGCTTCGTCAGTTCTGGTTCTAGTGCTGGTTAGTCCCTGTTTATATCTAGCTGCAGGGAGGAGCTCACTACACTGAAATAGTTCTGAAACTATCTCAACTAATTTGTTTCTTTTGTTTTTTGAATTTCTCTGGTGTCTAGTTTAGCATCCCTATTCAACCTAACGACCGTCTCCACCCCTCTGACCCTGGCTTGTCTGCCCTATTGTTTCTTTGTCTGTTTTGACTTGGTTTGAGAATCAAATTATAAATGGGAGACAAATTATGTCTAACTCCCCCATTTCAGTTTAACGACGGATTCTCTTTTTTGACAAAAATTGCCTCTTTCACTCCCCTCTCAAATCAGTTCTTTTCCCTGGCTAAGATCTGAACCTCACTGTCCTCAAACGAATGGCCCGTGGCTTCTAGGTGAAGATGTACGGCAGATGATCTCAAACCAAGTCAAAACAGACAAAGAAACAATAGGGCAGACAAGCCAGGGTCAGAGGGGTGGAGACGGTCGTTAGGTTGAATAGGGATGCTAAACTAGACGCCAGAGAAATTCGAAAAACAAAAGAAACAAATTAGTTGAGATAGTTTCAGAACTATTTCAGTGTAGTGAGCTCCTCCCTGCAGCTAGATATAAACAGGGTCTAACCAGCACTAGAACCAGAACTGATGAAGCCTCTCGGATGAGCGGCGAAACGTTTTCGACCAAATAAACTTTGTCCAGTTGACAAACTGAATTTCTCCTTTTATCATGGATTCTACCTGGATGACTGAGGGACTCTTCACACATCTTAAGAATGTCTTGTTATTATTTTTCTGTAAACATTTTTTTTATCTAGTGTTTTGACTTAGAATCATATTTGCAACTAAACTGTGAAAGAGGGACTTGGAGATGTCCTGTATGCAAGTATGTACACAAAACAAAACAAATACAATCCAAGATACTGCCTCTTGTATCTTAAATCTATCATTGAATTTTGTGCTTTTTGATGGCAGTAAAACAGCATTGCTGGAAGGACTTGAAGTGGACCAATATATGCTTGGAATACTTGTGTACATCCAAAAGTAAGTGTAAGAAACAATGTCTTTTAATGGGTCATGTTATTATGTATTTCTCTTGCTCTTGATCTTCCTTAGTTCAGACTATGAGGAGATTACTATAGACCCAGTGTGTGGTTGGAGACCTGTACCTGTAAAACCAGATCTGCACATAAAAGAGGAGCCAGACGGGCCTGTGCTGAAACGCTGCCGCACAGTCAGCCCCAGCCACATGGTTCTGCCTAATGTCATGGAAATGATTGCTGCTCTGGGGCCTGCATCTTCGCCATACCAGACCCTGACAGCAGGGGGCAGGACAACTCCTGACTTCAACAGGCCTGGTAAGACGTGAAGGCTGCTATGAATTATTAATGTACCATAATAGATTATTTGGCATGCCAGCAACACAGCTGGTGGTGTTGTTCATAAGTTGGATGTATTTTTCATTTATATAATATGCATATTTTATGAATAGACTATAAATAAATACATATTCAATATTGGCATTCTGTATTATAGTATCTCTCTATGACTTAATGTACAGAAAGTGTTGTCAGCATTGCTTTTGAAAATGATTTGACCTGGAAAAATGCAAGTAGTACTGAGTGCCTCAGTGTAAGCTCTATTGATGCTCATGATTACCACACAGCTGGGTGCACATTTATTTTAAACTACATTAAACACTATTGTATAATATTAATGTTATTGTTAGAGTGGAGTTATATGTATTGTTTTGATGCTTCAGCGAGCCAAGGATTTATCAGCCAGTCGGGATTCCCTGACTTCCCCAACACACCTGGAACCCCAACATTAGGAGAATATCCAAGTTCAGGACCACCATCATCTCTCTCTTATTCGTCTGACCCAGTAAGATCAGTATTGTCCTAACTATAGAAACATACTGTGCATGTTTCTAGTTTAGCTCGTTCATGAAATTGCCTCTAGTGACTGAATGGACTTAATTTCTTTACCTTCATGGTTGACTTAACATACACCAATGGCCAGGGAAGCAAACCAAGCATCAGTGTGACAATATCAGAAGAACCCTCTTATGCAACTGATTGAAAATTCTTCTTACAAGAGTGTTGTTTAAGTACAAGACTAAATATACAAATGGTCATAAGGAAATAATTTCTTATATTTTACCAGAGTTTTTGTTCAGGTACATCTATGCCCATTTTGTACAATTGTGTACAGCGCTAAATGTCGAGTCCTTCTGCTTCACAAGGTCTCTGGAGAGTCTTTGACTGAAGCTGAAGTAGACAGCATTGACTGAAATGTATTTATCTGACAGTCATGCGCAGTAACAGGCTCCCCCTGTCACATACAGCTGCTTCAAAGTGTCTATCTTATGTCATTTGCATCTGGTGTGTGGCCTCTTAACAAAATAAAACACATGCAATATTTTTTCTTCATTTTACAATAACATTTTGTTGTTATATTTGTATGAATTCACTTTTTACAAGGAACTTGACCTCTCCTTTTCCTCCTGTCAGGCTCCTCATGCTGGGCGTATCGAACACTCCCACAACATGGGCCCAGGTGCCCATGGTAACCAGGGCCATGCTGACACAGGCAGCCCTCTGTCCCAGAGGACCAGTAGTACCCAGAACACACGACTACAGAGTGAGGGCTCTTTTGGGTTAGGAGGCCCAGTCACACCTGCAGGAGATGGTGCAGACCAAACCCTTGATGTGAGTGCATAAATAGTTTGTATTTAACAACAAATAAATACAACTTTGACCTTGAGACAATTGTAAACAGTTTTGTCTCTCAAATAAAGTTTCTTCCAGAACTGACTAACCCAGATGAGCTGCTGTCCTACTTGGGCCCCCCTGACCTACCAAATAACAGCAGCGATGACCTTTTGTCATTGTTTGAGAACAACTGACCGCTTACTCCACAGCTGTCCACAGAGCACACACTACCTGGGCCCCTGATTCCACCCCTGTGTGCGCAGGCATATAAGTGTATATTGATGAGCATGCACTGTATGTTTGTACATATGTTTTGTGTTTTGTATCTTTTAACTGTTTTGCTCATTTCCATTCTGAATCATGCGTCGTTTTTACAGTCAAAGATGCAGTAAGCACTGACAATTCAAACCAGCAGTATAAACTATTGCACACGCAAAAGGAATTGTATTTTACGTATTTGAGTGTAAAGGGACATCTACACAACATTTAGCTGGATACTAATTGAGAAAAGTTAATTACATATATGTGCTTAAATGTGTTGGGTTTGTACCAGCCATATTTTTCTAACTCCTCACAAATTTAGTTTACAGCATCCTTGTGCACTGTGATAGACTTTCTGTTACCCCCTGAGGGCTTTAAGCATAATGTAACATTAAGTACAGCTGTTGTGTTGTGGCATTTTCTGCCATTAGAAAGCTGTGTTCTATTAGATTTGACATGTATAACCCATCGTGGCACGGGTTTATGTTATGTATATCAAATGTTTTCATTAGAGAACGTGTGTAACAAAAGATTATATTCATTGAAAATTTGTATTAATTTGATAATGAATTGTTGATGGAGCTGTAAAGTATTGGTAGTCATCTGGGTTCATACAAATTGTATGTGTCATGGGAATTATCACCTGACAATAAATAATGCATTTAGATTTTTCTACAAATAAGATTTGGACTGAACCCTGTGGGGTCCAAGATTATGTGGAGAAGGCAGCAATAAATGTTTTTGACTATTACACAAGGACTAATTATGTTGGGAATAGGCTACATTAATACTTAATTGCTACTTCACTGAAATATCTTTTAATATGGTCTTGTATATATTTTGTAACACATTGAAAATGCCATTATTTTCTATTTATTTTAAATCATATTTGTCATTGTACTTTTATTTCTCTTTGCTAAAATTGTGAATAATAAAAAGATTTGTTTGAACACATTCAGTTGTAAAATGATGTACACTTTTTTCATTATGTTTATCTTGTATGATATAAGAATGATCTTTTTTGTAGATTGATTTAGGCTATAACAAGGTATCTATTATGTAACTGTAACAATAATTTATGTGGATTATTGTAAATACAACGCCTTCTCTAATTTAATAACACAAACGTAAGCTGCCTTTCATAGTTCTGAGCATCATGTCAAGATGAGCTGAAGAAAGTCCCGCCCCCTATCCCCATTTTCTGTTTCTCATTGGTCCAAACTATGGTCCTGTGCGTTCTGAGAGTGTGCGCACTTTCATTGGTGGCTTAAATCACTGGCATCAGAGGCCCAAAGGCACATATTTATAAAGATCTGTTTGGAGCGGACTGGACGTGGTTTCGGGATTTAAGACTATCTCTCAAACATATCTGTAAAAATGGGAAACCCTCGAGTTTATTTTGACATTACAATTGATGGTTCCAACGCGGGCAGGGTCGTAATGGAGGTAAGACATATGCATTTGCTAGAAAAAACAGGCTATATGAATCCCCAAGCATTATGGTCATCAAGGTTCTTTGGTGAGACATTTGAGTGTTGGGTTGAAAGTAGATCTTAAACTTAAAATCTCCAGTGTGCTGTAGCTTTACTGGGAACGCCCATGGCAGCACTGAAGTACAAATGTCATGCATTCATCATAGTGAGACCTAGATAGTCTTGTTTTTGATAAACATATCGGACATATTATCAAATTATGTTTGTGTTGATGGTGAATGTGGTATGGTCAACTATAGGCTGCTGCTGTATCCTCTCATGAATGTCTTTGTGTTTCAGCTGCGAGCTGATGTAGTTCCCAAGACTGCAGGTAAGACATGGGAAAAAAGTCGATTTTACTTTGCCAATAGACCTAAAAGAAATACCCTAACTGCAAAACTGCACCCACCCTCCAAAGATTGTTTCCCTTATTAACAGAGCAGAACACTAATGAGTGATGAATAATGATAAGGCTAATATTAATTTTATGTTAACAGAAGCTGAAAGAGATGGGCCAGCATTGCTCTGATACTCTCAGTGATTTTGTCCTACATTGCCTTTGTTAGCTCTGACCTCATTTATTCTGAATACATAATGGCCTACATGTCTCTCTGCACAGCATTCAGCATAAGCTCTTCATTTTGCTCCCCTCACATATAGTTCACTTGTTGACCAGAAGAAATTCTTGTCTGGGTTTTGATAAATAATTTACTTTACAGAAAATTTCCGTGCACTTTGTACTGGTGAAAAGGGATTTGGCTATAAGGGCTCCTCATTCCATCGCATCATCCCTAAATTTATGTGCCAGGTATGTTAGCTGTTTCCATGTTTATTTTAACATATACTCTGCTACTTACACCAAGTTGTTTTCAGGGGGGAGACTTCACAAACCACAACGGTACTGGAGGCAAGTCCATTTATGGAGAGAAGTTTGCTGATGAGAACTTCCAGCTAAAGCACACAGGCATGGGCTGTCTCTCCATGGCCAATGCAGGGCCCAACACTAACGGATCCCAGTTTTTCATCTGCACATCCAACACTGACTGGTACGCTCACCCACTACTGACAAACTGTCATTAGAAAACCTTGTTTTGCCTGTACCATACTAAGGTCTGAATCTGTTTGCAGGCTGAACGGGAAGCATGTGGTGTTTGGCACTGTTGTAGAGGGCATTGATGTTGTTAAGGCGATAGAGAAGCATGGGACAAAAAGTGGCACTCCTAAAGCTAAAGTTGTCATTGCTGACTCTGGTGAACTTAAATAGACTGACAGAACTACATCACATTACTGTATCTTAGGTATGAAGTACGCTGAGATTCAGGAGTATGTATTTGCAGTAGAAAACCCAGTCCACTTCCAACTTTTACCTTCCGTAAATTATGTGTATGTCTATGTTCTTTGTCTAATATATTGTATTTTCTTTGTCCAACCAAGGTTATATTTGTTAACTGAGAAAATTATGTTAATAAATGAGATTGAACTGTTCACTGACTGCTTTTTCAACTGGAATAAGATTATATAAGGTTTCCTGCCATCTAGTGGTGAGGGATGAACTTGCCCCAAAATCCTTCCCCAGCTTTCATCTTCCAACATGAGCTAAAAATATCTCAGCCACAGACCACACTAAGCTAATAATCAAGGCAACCCCTCTGCAGATTTTCTGTTCTCAAGAAATAAATAAATAATACATTTACAACATTTTTATTAAAACATTCAATGCATAATACATTAAATCTCAGAAGTGATACAGTAGGTTAAGGCATCAAAATCTCCATTGCCAGGTTACTTCACAATGAAGCACAAAAAGAGAGATTACAAAAATAAATAAAATAATATGTATAATCCTCCTTACCATAGAAATGTCTATGAAAGATAGAAATATTTATAACAAATTGAAGGTACAGTATAATACAAACACCAGCCAACAGCTGATTAGTCACCAGTACAACATAAGTAATACAGGTAGTTTGGGGAATACCACACACAGTATGTTGAAATGTCGTGATAAATAAAGTCCAAACTCAAAAATGTTCATACTGTTGATGTGAAAGTAGCGTTTCCAGTCTGATGTAAAATGTCCACAACACTATCACTTTGGGTTAGGATAACAGCAGGGGATTTGTGTCAGTGTGTGGAGAATAGTCATATGCAACACTTGTGACAAGTAACAGTTACACATTTTGATTTTAAAGATGGTTTAAATTGGCCTAATATAGAATTGTGCATGTCTAATTTGCACAACCTCTGCAGAATACATAAAGGCAGTTAGTAGCTATTGAAATGGCACCTTTGTGATATAACTAAGCTAGACACATTATTTTGTACCATCAAAATAAAATTAACAGTTGATTTTTCATTAGGACCAAGTAGTCAAATTTAATTTGTAGCAATAACACAGCTTCACCAGAATATTTGACTATGAACTGAACTTGATAAATAATGTGATACCAGGGCAAAACACTTATTAAACACATATTAAAAATAAAATTTTGAGAGTGTACTCACTACAACACATCAGCAACAGACTGTGTCCCTGTTTTAGAATTATTATAATAATGTTAACACGTGATGCTGTTCAAAAAGGCTACATAACAGTGCTGGTCTGTCGGCTAAGTGTGGTGACCATAAAAGATCTAAAACACTAAAATAGTGAAAATCAGCATAATTCTTATACACCTCTAGAGCTCACTGTGGTAGTAGGTCACAAGCTGAGGGCTCCAAAGTACCACTGCAATAGAAAACAACTGTATTTGTATAAAAGCAACTTAGTTACAATATTTCATCACAGTGACAAGTGTGCCAATTAAGTTTACTCAACAGTTTAATCAACAGTTTTGCTGTTTTAATACGTAAATTATGTTTTGATACGTAAATTATATTTATTGTCTTTGATGCCATACTATCAAGTTGAAAATTATGTACTATTGTTCCATGAACAAATAAATCCTGCTAGAAAAAAATGGGTGTATGATTTTTGAATTTATACTGGCAAATATTTCTTATTATGCAAATTTAAAACCTTTTTTTTTTTGGTTCAACTGTTATAAGCATCTAATTTGGTATTCTCAATAGCCACAGTGCAGTGAATTAAGAATAAATTATGTGCACCATAAATTGAAACTAACGTTTTATACCACAGAGTTTAATAACATGACATGTTGGCTGCTCACTTGTAGATGACTCTCAGCTCTGTGGGAATGTCTTTCTACTCTCTCTCAAGATGCTGTCCAGCCCATTGAGCTGACGGAGGAACCCTCTGTTCGGGATGACACCTCTGTGGTCCTTTACAGTCTTAATGGCCTCCACCAGAGTCAGGTTCTGTCTGATCATCAAATAGGCTAACACCAGCGTGGCAGAGCGGCTAACTCCCACAGTGCAGTGTACGAGCACCTTGCCTAAATAAACACACAGACAACAATGCCATATGCATCAGATATGTAAAAGGACACAAAAATACTTTTGCATTGTAACCTATGATTTGTATAGGCCTGGCTGGGATGCAAATGCTGCCCACATATGATATGATATAAGACTTTATAAATTGCATATAGGCCTAGTGTGTGTGTGCCACTGCATAAGAGAACTCACCTCCACTGATAAGGGCTTTGTGAATAAATTCTGCAGCAGGATAGAAGTTCACACTCATGTCAAACGTGGGGGAGTCATGAGCCTCAATACCATGGTAGGTAATGTTCATCCCGGCATAATATTCTGCTCCTCCTCGCCATTTGCTCTGGGCACAGTTTAGAATGTGTGTAATGCCAAGTTTGGCCAGCTCTCTGCGGTCTGAAGCGATGTCTCTAGAAAGTTGAATATTGAACCATATTACACATACAAACGCATTATGAAAGATCGAATAATAACGCCAAAAGCACCTACTGGTCTCCAATGAACAGCCGTGGCCATACTTCATCTGCATGGTTACACGCGGTTTTCCCAGTGTACAGTAGTCTCTCCAGCTCGGACACGGACAGGACAGGGGACGCTCGCTCAGAGTCTTTCCTGTTGGGGGATCTGGAGCTGCTCCTTGACCGGGAAAACCGGGACATAAACGCCATTTATTCTGAATGAATAACGCCACTCTCGTTGCTGTAGAAAGCACAACAGATAAGGTTTTAAAAACACAAATAGGCCTAATTCATATAACAAAGATGTAGCGTACTCGTCTGATTGAGTCATGTTTACTAGACCAACCGGAGGGTTTGGAATAGGTTTATTCAAAACTATAACAGGACTGATATCAATTAAGACTGTCATTTCCCCACTTACCTTGTGGGTATTTCCTGTCTTTGTTGCGCAAATATTTAAGAGCTGAGTAGCGTCGCAGCCATGATGCCCAGTCGGTGTGGGAAGATGAGGCAGACGCCTAGCAACCAGACATTAGCATCTTCCTCCAGCGGCTCAGCTAAAGATCCGGCTCTTCTACAGGTCCCCCTCCAGCGGCTCATCTACAGGTCCCCCCTCCAGCGGCTCATCTACAGGTCCCCCTTCCAGCGGCTCATCCAGCGGCTCATCTACAGATCCGGCTCATCTACAGGTCCCCCTTCCACGGCTCATCAACAGGTCCCGGAGCGGACAGGCTGCTGCTCTCTGCTTTTTAAAACACAAAAAACCTACGTGCTGTAGGGTGGGTAAAAACATTTAAAGCGCACCCCACTTAATAATGAATATAGAATGGGACTAAAAGGACAAGTCTCATCAAGATGACGTAGGCTACCCCCGGTGGTACTAGCTAGTACTACTACTGCTACTGTTTTTAGAGCTTTTAGCAACCTTTATATAGAACAGATGATATAACTAAACTACAAGACTTTACGTTCATAACTTTCCCTTTGTCGCCATCTACTGTCTGAAAGACAGAACAACAAAGAATCGATACGCCATATCGATTCCTCTTCTGCTGTAGGCTTTATACATGGATCTATATTTCCATGGTTTTATATCCCATCCTCAAAGGAAATATAGAAGAAACGAGAGACAGATGTTTTCATTGGTTATCTCATACTTGTGGTTATTATATCGGAGCAAACGTGAGATTTGGAGGAGAACAAAAGTAGGCTGACGCAGACGGACGCATACTGACGCAGTTGCGTCAGCAGCGTGCTCCCATGACCCTCCCACTTTGCCTACGTAAAACATGTGCGACACACGTGTTTACGGTGCAGATATGGCAGAAGAGAGGTTACAGTTTCATGAAATGGGATTAGATGACCGCGTCTTGAAGGTAAAAATGTGTAAAAGCGATAGACAAAGAGATGTATTTAACAGCAAAACGCTAAAGGAAACGAAATGGGTGTAAATAGTGTTTTTTAAATGATTCTATCAAGCCCATGTCAAGTCGATGTTTACAGTATGCTGTTACTTGTTTAAGGTGATATAAAACACTTTGTAGGCTAACTAACCTCTTGGTTGGAATGCAGGCGATCGCAGATCTAGGTTGGTCACAGCCCACTTTAATCCAGGAGAAAGCTATTCCTCTAGCGCTGGTAGGAAAAGACCTTTTGGCTCGTGCTCGAACTGGTTCTGGTAAAACCGCTGCTTATGCTATACCTGTCATACAACGTCTCCTGAACTCCAAACAGGTTTGAAATGGCAAGGTAGCAACATGTAACTTTTTGGTATAGGAATATTTGGAACATTGAGAATCATGTCCTCTGTTTTAGAGTGTCCGGGAGCAGGATGTAAGAGCACTGATACTTGTACCAACCAAAGAGCTGGGTCAGCAGGTTCAGACCATGATACGACAGTTAACCGCCTACTGCTCTAGGGATGTTAGAGTGGCTGACATCTCTGGCACAACAGACCTGTCAACTCAAAGGTGTGCATATTGCTTCATCCATAGTTCAAAGTAAATCCATACATTGACCCAAATATATTTTTCTGTACAGGCCTGTCCTGATGGAGAAACCTGATGTAGTGGTGGGCACGCCATCGCGTGTACTTGCACATCTGAATGCACAAAACCTTGTCCTGCATTCATCACTTGAGATGGTGGTTGTGGATGAGGCTGACCTGCTTTTTTCATTTGGCTTTGAAGCAGATCTGAAAAATTTACTTTGGTGAGTGGAACTTGTAAAGTTTTTCTTTCAGTATTATAACTCATACTAGAACAAAAGCTTACTGTTATTCTTTACAAAACAGTCATTTGCCAAAGATCTACCAGTCATTTCTGATGTCGGCCACATTCACTGAAGATGTGCAAGCCTTAAAGGAGCTGCTATTACACAACCCGGTAATGCCAGTGTCAGATTGCTGTCATTCTTTTTAGATTAATGAAAATATGTATGACTAAAATACAGATTTTGGTTGAACTTGCAGGTGAGTCTGAAACTGCAAGGCTCTCAACTCCCAGACAGCAGTCAACTACAACAGTACAGTATCAAATGTGAAGAGGAGGACAAATTTCTTTTAATTTATACACTGCTGAAGCTCCGCCTAATTCAGGGCAAGACCCTTCTGTTTGTGGGAGAAGTGGACAGATGCTACAGAGTCAAACTGTTTCTTGAACAATTTGGTATTCCTGCGTGTGTGTTGAACTCTGAGTTACCTGTGCAGTCCAGGTCTGAACACAAAACACACATGTGGTAACTCCTGACTTTTGACATCCTAACTTTCATTTTTTTCCTTTTCAGGTGCCACATTATCACACAATTCAACCAGGGTTTTTATGATTATATAATTGCCACTGATGAAGAGAGTTTGGCTGAGCCCAGTAATGCATTGCAAGTGACTGCAGGCAAAGGAAAGAAGCCATCCCCAAAGAAGGGGTCAAAGTGAGTAGAAACCTGATACTTTCAATGCTTAACTTGCTGTACTTCAGCCACATAAACCACCTTTCAAAATGTCAAATTTCTTTCTTCTCTTTTAAAGGAATAAAGACAAGGAATATGGAGTGTCCAGAGGTGTTGACTTCCAAAACATTGCCAATGTTATCAACTTTGACTTTCCAACAACAGTGGAGTCTTATATTCATCGAGTAGGAAGGTATGTTTTAAATTTGGAGTTTGTTTACTGGCTGACTTGTTTATAATAATAAATATATGTTTATAATTTGTAATTGGAGCTGTGATTTTGTTTGTTTAGGACAGCCCGAGCAGACAATGCTGGAACTGCCCTCTCTTTTATTTCCCACACAGAGATGCCTCTGCTAAGAGAAATAGAAGAGGTTTTAAGAGGTGGTACACATTTCCTTTGAACAACAACAAATATATGTTTAACATATATTTACAAAGAGACTAATAACACAAATTATTTGAAAAACATATGAAAATCATACTTTTGTTTGTACAGACAATGCAGATTGTGTTTTAAAACCGTATGAATTCAAGATGGAGGAAATTGAAAGTTTTCGCTACAGATGCCGGGTGAGAAATGTTGCTTTGTTCCTCATGTAGTTGCACTAATGCTACATTCTAGATATTCACAGCTGCCTCTAAAACTATTATCTGGTGTTAGGATGCCATGCGTTCGGTGACAAAGCAAGCAGTAAAGGAGGCTAGACTTAAAGAGATCAAACAAGAACTTCTAAATTCTGAAAAACTAAAGGTAAAGTGCACTTTTATCAGGATTGCAGAAGTGCAAAAATGTTTGATAATTTCTAACTAAACAATTTGACTTTTGCCTCAGACTTACTTTGAAGATAACCCAAGAGACTTGGAGCTGCTACGACATGACAAGGACCTCCATCCTGCTGTTATCCAACCACACATGAAAAATGTTCCAGATTATCTCCGTAAGAGACACGAGGAGCAATACAAAAAAATAAATTTGTGATCAAATACGTTTGGTTGTAATAAGTTTGACTTGTTCTTTTCCAGTTCCTGAAACACTGAAGGGTATTGTTAATCCACTGTCGGGAAGGAGAAAAAAGAGGAATAAATCTAGGACTGATGGTCTTATCAAAGCAAGTTTTAAGGTGAGTATAAAAGATCATTACTTGTATGCATTTGCCTGACCATTATACAAACATATCTATCTATATATATCAGTGCATCAGGAAAGTATACACAGCGCTTCATTTTTTTCCACATTTTGTCATGTTACGGCCTCATTCCAAATTGTATTAAATTAATCTCTTACCTCAAAATTCTACACACAATACCCCATTATGACGATGTGAAAAAAGTTTTTTTTTTTTCCTTTTTTTTTTTGACATTTTTTGAATTTATTAAAAATAGGTAAATGCGATTTCTTAGTTTTCTAAGTATTCACAGCCTTTGCCATGAAGCTCAAAATTGAGCTCTGGTGCATCCTTTTTCCACTGATCATCCTTGAGATGTTTCGACAGCTTAATTGGAGTCCACCTGCAGTAAATTCAGTTGATTGGACATGATTTGGAAAGGCACATACCTGTCTATATAAGGTGCATGTCAGAACACAAACACCAAGCATGAAGTCAAAGGAATTGTCTATAAACCTGTGAGACAGGATTGTCATGAGGCACAAATCTGGGGAAGGATACAGAAAAATTTCTACTGCTTTGAAGGTCCCAATGAGCACAGTGGCCTCCATTATTCGTAACTCTTCCTAGAGCTGGCCGGCCGTCTAAACTGAGCGATCGGGGGAGAAGGGCCTTAGTCAGGGATGTGACCAAGAACCTGATGGTCACTCTGTCAGAGCTCCACCTCTGTGGAGAAAGGAAAGCCTTCCAGAAGGACAACCATCTCTACAGCAATCCACCAATCAGGCCTGTATGGTATAGTGGCCAGATGAAAGTTACTCTTTAGTAAAAGGAACATGGCAGCCCATCTGGAATTTGTCAAAAGGCACCTGAATGACTCTCAGACCATAAGAAACAAAATTCTCTGGTCTGATGAGACAAAGATTGAACTGTTTGGTGTGAATGCCAGGTGTCATTTTTGGAGGAAACCAGGCACCGCTCATCACCAAGCCAATACCATCCCTACAGTGAAGCATGGTGGTGGCAGCATCAGGCTAGGGGGATGTTTTTCAGCAGCAGGAACTGGCAGACTAGTCAGGATAGAAGGAAACATGAACGCAGCAATATACAGAGATATCCTGGATGAAAACCTGCTCCAGAGCACTCTTGAACTCAGACTGGGGCGAAGGTTCATTTTTCAGCAGGACGACGACCCGAAGTACACAGCCAAGATCTCAAAGGATTGGCTTCAGAACCACTCTGTGAATGTCCTTGAGTGGCCCAGTCAGAGTCCAGACTTGAATCCGATTGAACATCTCTGGAGAAACCTGAAAATGGCTGTGCACAGACATCTCCCATCCAACCTGATGGAGCTTGAGCATTACTGCAAAGAAGAATGGGCAAAACTGCCTAAAGATAGGTGCTCTAAGCTTGTGGCATCATATTCAAAAAGACTTGAGGCTGTAATTGCTGCCAAAGGTGGATCAACAAAGTATTAAGCAAAGGCTGTGAATACTTGTGTAACTGTGATTTCTTAGTTTTCTATTTTTTTCTGTTTTCATAATGAGGTATTGTGTGTAGAATTTTGAGGTAAGAGTTAAATTAATACAATTTGGAATGAGGCTGTAACCTGACAAAATGTGGGGAAAAAAAATGAAGTGCTGTGACTTTCCGGATTTTTTTTTATCTCTCTCTCACTCTCTCAAAAAATTATAGCTTGAACAATGATTAAAATAAACTCATGAAAATTCACAACTTGTTTTCTGTAGAAAAACATTAGAGGGAAAAACCCACTGAAGGCTTTCCGCTATGCTGGAGGAAGGAACAAAAAATCCAAGTGAACCAGTTGAAGCTGCTGTTGTATGGATGTGAGTGGATGTTAAAAGAAAAAATGCTTGTTAACTGTCTAGATAGTTGTTTTGACTTTGAAAAGGAAAAAAAAAAACGTAATTAAAAATAATTTTTCAGTAAGAACTTTAACTCACTCTGAAGCCTCATCTGACTTTAGTGTTGGACCATGTTCAGTAAAAAATATACATTGGTATTTATAATTCCATTTTTTGTCCATGTCTTCAAACTGAAAAATGTTTATAAAAATTACACCATTTGATTTTGGACACACATTTGCAATTTGTGTTTATTTTGTACAGATTTATATTTTTTCACTAAAACCCAAATACAGTCTGCTCAGCAGTTATCTTCAGATATATTCTCTCCACTAACTTACACAAATATTTATCTCGGTGCCACTGAACACGGGCTTAGGCTCAGTAACTCGTGTATGTCTAAAATAATTTCTTTATTGTCATGTAAAGAACTTTTGAGAATCAGTCAATGGAAAATTCAAAGGGGTAGTCCTGTGTTGGTGCAGACTCTAAATTAAAGCCATCAAAAGGGTTTTCGGTTAACCAGTTGTCGACTGAGAACCAGGGGTCATACCAGGATGTAGTGCCTTCATGGTCTGGTGTGGTGGTAGGAACTGTGGTGGTGGTGGTGGTTGTAGGAGTAGTGCTCAGTTTGCCTCTTAGTCTCTGTAAGCGCAGTTTGCGTAAACGCAGTTGTCTGAGGCGTCTTAGTCTCTCGACCCTCTCATCATAGGCCTTGGTGGGCACAACTGGGGCTGCTGTTGTGGTCACTTTCTTTGTGACTAGTCGAATTGGTCTGTTGCCATTAAGTGCCATGATTTTCTTGATACGGTTCCAGTTAGATTTAGGTAAAGTGAAGCTACATGGACTAGCCCCAGAGTCATAGCCCACCATGCAGAGTCTGGTCTGAGGGGTGTAGCCATCTGCTTTCGCTGTTACCTTGTACTCGCCAGGGTTTAACAGGCGCCAATAATCACCACCGGCCGCTAAAATAAAAGGGCTTTAAATCAGACAAATTGAAAGTGCTTGTTATTGCGGCAATGGAAAGTGAGAATTGTACCTGTTCTGACGTCATGCCTAATGCCCTCCACTGTGATTGTAGCATTGGCCAGAGGGATGCCATCTGTATTTTTCACCACACCTTTTATGCCTCTGTGTACCTGGAACGTAATTTAAAATTTAAAATACACACAAAAGATGGTAAATAATGTAGAAATATTTTAATAATTAATTTAAAAAGGCTATAGTGCTTCAAGTGCTACATTTTACTTTGCCATTGAAACCATAAAAACCATACCATCATACCTGTTCTATAAAAGAGAGCAGACTCTCACGGTTGTTCTCCCACTCCAGAGGCAGTTCACTTTCGTGGGGAAACTTGTCACATCCGAGGAAGATGGACAGCTCAAAGCAGTTTGTATGCAGGTAGCTGAAGTCATTCATGCCTGTACATAAAAGGACAGAAAAAGTTATCAAGTTTTGATGTCTCATCTATATACTATATACCGTATTTTCCGCACTATAAGGCGCACCTAAAAGCCTTCAATTTTCTCAAAAGCGGACAGTGCGCCTTATAATCCAATGCGCCTTATATATGGATCAATATTGGTTACTCATGGCTACCGTAGCTTCTATTCTATGTACCTTTATAGTGCCTTATATATGAAAACAGTTTTAAAATAGGCGTTTCACTGAAGGTGCGCCTTATAGTGCGGAAAATATGGTACTATATATTTTTGTACAGTGTCATTTTGTATTTCTTAGTTATTATTTAGGCCTATTCTACTTATATTGCCTATATTGTACTGTATGTGGCGCTTACTGCCTACTACTGGCTTCCAGCTGGCCCTGTTGATGATGCCCTGGCCCGCTGTAATGTCATCTCCATGGCATGAGCCTCTGTAGGTCTCTGTCATGGTCAGATGGCTGTGGGCATAAGACATGGCCAACCAGCGAAACATTGCATCATCTGGCGTTTCCCGCAGGGCCCCTTGATTCTGACGCTGGATACGAGCCCAAGTTTCCTCATTCATCTCCGCATTATTTCTCCATCGACGATTGTCTGTCAGCTGCAAACAAGAGAAAGTGATCAACAGGCAACAATATCCAGGACACAAGGAAATGTACGCACACAAAACTCACAGAAATAGGTGGTCTTTGCATATCAAATGGATACACAACCATTTTTTCTCCACCTTGTAAATTTGCACCCAAGACAAATGGATTACGCTCCATCCAGGAAATAATTGCTTTTGTCTCAACGGCAACCTAAAAGATGGAAAAAGGAAGTTGTTTTGGTATTTATTTGTATTAACAGTCCACTATAGTGTCATTAAGACTTACTGAGCCATTGAGGTAGTTTTCTGGGATAGGTATGTGATTACAGGGGACTATACGAGGGACCCATCCTCTGTCCTCTGCCCCCCAAAGGATGCTGTTAAGATCTGGGAAGTTCTGGAAGATGTCATATCCTTCTTCAGTCCAGTGACCCAGTGCCCAGTTGCCCATCTCTGATCCCTAATCAGAATATTACATGTACTTGTTATTGTACACCATCTGACCCTCGAAGTTAATTGTCACGTTTTCTCTATTATGTACTGTATTAGACATACCATTTCAAAAGCAAGTTCATATGCATCTGGGTTCAGTGAAGGCACAAGATGTATTCTCACACCATCCACCAGGCGGCGCACTCTGGGATTGTCGTCGTTATACTCTTTGCACAAAAACTGCATCAGCAAAAGAACTAATTCTCTTCCTGTGGCTTCATTGCCATGGAGACCGGCGGTATAACGAAATTCTGGTTCTCCTAACACAGACAGAATTAAGTCTTGTTAAAAGCCTTGTCCACTAGCTGTATGATCTGTAATAAATGGAAGATAAATAATGTTACCTGTCTCATGTTCTCCTGGGTTATCTGAAATTTCCATGGCATATATCTTAAGTCCCTGTGAGCTTTTACCAATATTGTAGATTCTGGTGATATTTGGACACTCTTCATTTATTACTTTCATCATCTGGATGACAAAGCAGTGGTTTAAATCTAACAAGTGGTAAATGACCACAGCTTTAAACATTTACCTGTCTCATCTCTTTGTAGTTATGGTGTCTAAAGTCCAGGTCATCTGATGCATTGACTTCATTCTCACTTGGGTAGCTGCCTAAATCAATAGAGCATATATGTGTCTCTTGCCTCACTGGTTATTAATAGTAATACAATAGTGTGTTGTACTGACTTGGTAGCTGACAGGCCAGTATCTCAGCTCGAAGACACAGACTGCCATTCCAACTTTGAGGAAGGATGCGGATGTAACGAGCCACAACCGGTGTAGCAAACTGACTCATCACGGGCGTGTCCTTATCCACATTTCCATAAAACAACTAAAGAGAAGGACCACTGACATAAAAGCATAACAGCAGGTCACCATTAACTTTAAAACATTGCTTCTTACCCATTCAGCATAGCCATCATGAAGAACAGTCCAGTCACGGCTGTCGTTACTGAAAGCCACAAAGTAAGAAGACACAAAGTCCTCACTGGAAATGGAATAAACAAAAGACAATGTCACTAAATAACATTAAAATGCACTGAATGCAAAATGTTAATAATTGTTATATGATGTATCCTTACTGTAGGTCTGAATTCCTGCCTTGTGTGATTACACCTGTAAACTCCACTTCTTTGCGAGCATCAACCTCAAACCAGTGGCTTTTCTCTTCAGCTTCAGCGCACCACGCACCTCCATACATATCATCTTCACTTTCAGATCCCTGCACAAAGCTGCCTATTGATGTGTTGTCGTTAATTTTGACAGTGAAAGGAGACTTGGATACCAAACCTGCATGTTGAGGCGGCCCCTCTGTGCTGCAAAGCCATGGTGTGACTGTGATGAAGCCAGTAACTGGTCATCGTCCACACGGTGAGACTCCAGACCCAAAGGAGGACACTCTGGCATAAAAATTAAAAAAACACAGGATCTCAACTTTAATTACTTATCAGAATTTATCTCCAGGGCAACATGGCATTGTTAATAAGTTTGTTGTAAAATTTGACTTTGATTGGAAACAGATGGTGTAAAATGTTGCTGTCACACAAATTTAAATTGGCTGAACAATGCTTTTTCGTTTGTTTATGAAACGCAGCTCACTTTTGGGCTCCACTGGGATAGGAGCCTGCCTGAGTCTCTCCTCCTCTTCCTTCTCCCACTCCTTCCGCTGTCGCTCAGCTGAAAAGACACATGTGGAAAATCAATAAGTTTAAAACAACATGGAGCTGTAGTGTATACTCTTGGAAATATTGGCCCTGTTTCAAAAAGCCTTTTTAGACCACCCCCAGAAGTTATTAGAGAGCTAAACAAAACTATGCTTTGTGAGCTGGTACATGTATGCATCTGCAATGATGTATAATAACTTAGATTTAGACAAACTTTATTGATCCACAAGGGCAATGATTTGCTCTTGGTAAAATATGATTAATAACTTTATACTGTAAATCACTAGAGTATAGACCCTCTTGAAAACTCATGCATCTGCTCTGTCTCTGTACTGAAAAAGTCCTAGCCATGATTTACACTTGTGTGCCAACATAAGCATACATATATTTATTATCTATCAGTAACATTCCTGCTCCCTTTTTAATCAGGGGTACTCCCCAAAGAAAACCATGTTAAATTTGAACCGATGTTAACATGGTGTGTGCATATTACTATAGTAGGCTACCTTTCTCAGCTTTTTCCTTTCGTGCTCTCTCTTCCTCCTCCTCTTGCTTTTTGGCTGCCACTGTAAAAGCGACAGTTTTTGTCATGAGATAACACTGATTCTTTGTGCCAAAACATACTGATAAAACTTACAGTCAGCATAGTCATATTCTTCATACCATGGGCCTACAAATGGATTACCAGTTGTTTCTTCTAAAAAAACAGGGGTTACTAAACATTTTCAACAATTTTAGTAAATTTCTGAGTTACATAACAGTACCTGGTATGTACATGATGACCTCTGTAGTGGTGGTTCGCTTCTTATCACCAAGAACTATTGATGACATTGAGTTGTTTTATACTCACAATCAAACAAGCTAGACTACAGTTGTTGAGATCATTTTTACAGTTGATCCTGTGTCCTTATATGGTATGGTATATACGGAATGTCAGGGTTTCAAATCAACAGGATTTGCAATAGAGAAATATGCCCCCCACCATTTCTTCTGTTTAAAATATATGCGGGTTCTGTTATATTATTATTACCATTATGACCATTTTATGTGTAATGCGTATAAATATTTTACTTGCAGACATATACAATTTTACCTAGATCTGGCTCTTCAGGTTCTTCCCATATTGGTGCCTTTGTGGTGACAGCATCAATGACTGTAAAACATTCGCTGTGTTTCAGTTGCAGTTGGTCATTTAATTACCATCAACACGATGCAGTTTTTGAATGGTGGACATACACGAGTGGTGGCTGTAGTCAGTGTTGAGCTGCTGCAGCCTCTCTGTTGTCAGTCGCATCTCTGGGGGCACAGTTGTGGTGCGCAGTTTCTTTGAAGTCTTGGGTTTTCTTGTGGGTTTTGGTGCTTTGGGTTTCTTGGATGGTTTGGGAGCTTTTGGCTTTTTGGTGGGCTTTGGACCTTTCTGCTTCTTGGCCTTTGCCTCTTTCTCTGCTGCCTTTTGTGCCCTTGCTGGTGGAAAATTGAGTGTAATTTTGTTCAGGTTCTTGTAAAATTAAAGTAAAGTGGACAGACATACAGACAGTTGGGATTTTCTGACTCAGAATCACGTCAGTTGTTGCTTTAAGTCAGGACCAACGGAAGCAGTAGAAGAACGTAAGCAAATCAGTCATTGTACAAACTTTCCATGTTTTTTTAATTTGTTTTTATGGTTTGCTACTGCAATAGTAAAGTCAGCACAGCTTCACTTCTATTTATTAGTTAATTAGATCTTACCAACTTTTACTTGTTATGAGGGAGTTTTATAGTAACACTTTCTGAAAAAAATCTTGAGAGTATTTGGCATACATTTTATATTTTTTGAGAGCATAATATAAAGTGAATCAAAATTAAGCTTTTTAATAAATAAATTGGTTGTTCTAACTATTTGCACTATATGCAAAGCTGTTAAACACACTGTCCTACACTGTAAGAAAATCAAATTCATTACAGACATGTTCATTCAGCTGTATTCTAGTGGCCCATGATGTGCACAGGCCGCTGCATAAAGTAATTCATTGCTCAGCATTTGAACATTAAGTTAACAGCCAGTAATAAACTAGGTCTAGTAGGCTTGCTTGTGCAGCAGAATTCATGAGATATAAACAAGTGTTTAAATTGTGTGGTCCTCCGGAGGCTGAGATAATTATGGGGTTTTTGAGGAGCTTAATTTGTGGACTGCTGTCTTTGTGGTTTTGCTTTATGCAGTGGAAAGTCTAGAGTAAAAACATCAGTACTATTAACCACTGCCAAAAACATGACACGACTCCACTGCACCACATTTAAAGGAAATGTTTTAGTTGTTGCTCATGTTTGGTCCCAAAAGTGCATTTTTGATGAGATAAGTAGTTTGCAGATGTGGACAGACACATCATTTCAAATCACCAGCTCTCTTTTTAATAATTTGGGTCAATACTCATTGACGCATTCCAAGAATAATTTGTGAGTAATCTGCTGACACTTACCTGCTTCTATCTCCTCGGGAGTTTTCTTCTTCTTTGGTTTTGTGCTCTCTGGCTTGTCCACTTGAGTTGGTTCATCAGACATGTGCTCCTCGGTCAGACTCCGAGCCTCACTCACCTGAAGCTGACCTCTGACCTTGGTAGGTTGTGTTTCTTCTTTAGAGCTAACCAGGGCACAGGTCAGGGCTAAGGCCAGCACCAGAAGCACCACTACATGCACCCTCATTTCCCCAGTTGTTTCAGAGCGAAATGAAGAGACTGAAAATGGAACCTTAAAGTAGCACCAGCTGTCTAGTGTTACAACATCTGACCTGCAGATGAATGTTCTGGTCTCCAGGCTGTAGTGAAAGTCTTCAAAGTCCTCAGAGAAGAAAAGGTGAATACTACAAAGCGTCGTCACTAGTGCATGGTTAGCGAAACATAAGTATCAGTTTTGGCACTATTGAAGAAAAGGAAATGCATCAGTCCAGAGCACAACTCCCAGCCCAGTCCCGGTCTGGACTCACATCTCTCCCTCATGGCCCTGCACCCCCTTCCCCTCTCCCTGGTTTGCACAGAGGGGTGGAGCTTCTGACACACACACACATTCCATGGAAACAAGAGGAGGTGGGGTGCACACTCACCCCAATGGCTGCTACTATAGACGGTCTGCTCTAAAGGAAATTCTGATTGGAGCTAAGGTACACTTATAGCTTAATTTATTCAATATTTATTTAATGTTATTATTATTTTATTTTCCAAAATATTATTGGAAATGCACTTTAACCTTAATCAGGTTAAAGTGCATTTCCATTTAAATATATTATTTTTTTATTTAATGTTTTTGCCACAAAACTACACAAAACAGTCCTCTTCGTAACAGTTAAGTTTCTGTAAGCTAGCAACATTGAAGTCTTTTAAGCATCATCATTTGGCCACAAAACATTAAACTTATCTTACTCCATGAAAACAAACAGGTGACACCATCAGACAAATTCAGATTTGTGTTAGTCTTCAATTTCTTCTGACCAGATCTGACCTTGTTTGTGACTACCTTGATAATACCACTATACTTCAAAATCAATAGAAGTGTAAAATAACATGATATCTTTAGACTTGGGGCCATCATGTGTTTTACGAGCACTCATCTTTAGGAGTGAAGCTGAGTCTGATCATCGTTTCTTTGGTTTTGAAGATCACTTGTCCTCCTGTCTGACCTGCTCAGTCCTGTTTTTTTTTCTTCACATCTGTTTCCAATAACACGTGTGTGTGTGTGTGTGTGTGTGTGTGTGTGTGTGTGTGTGTGTGTGTGCGTGCGTGCGTGCGTGAGTCTGTGTGTGTGTGTGTGTGTGTGTGTGCGTGAGTCTGTGTGTGTGTGTGTGTGTGTGTGTGGGTGGGTGTGTGAGTCTGTGTGTGGGTGTGTGAGTCTGTGTGTGGGTGTGTGAGTCTGTGTGTGGAGGTGGTTAAAGATGTGTTTCAGATGTGATTTTAAAAACACTCCGGAAACCTCATCGTCTTCAACACTTAGGTATGCAATTCTTTGTTTAAAACATGTGATAGACATTTATAGCTTTTGTCTCTATCTGTAAATTCTCACCTCATATTTAAATTGTCTGTGCGTATGACAGGTTTTCATGTTTTTCTCTATATGACTCCAGTTAGTGGAAGAGTACCTGTAGTAAATATAATATTGATCACATTTATCAAAATAAATGTGTTGTAATTTATTTTTAATAGTCTAATCTCTATTGTAGATTTTAGTTTGTTAAAATGATGGTTTCTTTAGGTAAAATAGGTCAGAGTTTTAGTATAATATAATTATAATATTTTAATTATAATTAGTCCTATACTATGTTTTAGTGAATTGAGTAGTCTGACCTGTCATATGTACCTTAAATGGACATGACTGAATATTACAAGTTAAGGAATATATTTTTTGCATTTGTAATGTAGAAAAGTAGGCTCTTTGTTTTGTTAATCTTGTGTGAGCTTCACGGCAGTAGCTGAAGAAGGATCGCACAGTATAGAAATGCGTCTTTGGCCACTTTTCCTATATGAATATCTGAATGTATGAGTCTTTAAATGTAATTTCACAATATTTTATCATAACAGTTAATAATCTGTCTACCTCTTTATTTAAGCATGATGTTCATTCGCTGTCCAATGTGTTCAATAATTAAATGTAGCCTTTTTCAAATGGTTATACAAATTTATTAAAAAATATTTTAAAAGTGTATTATCAAAATCATTTATATATTCTCATTCTAAAAAATATTAATATTTAGTTGTCCATTTGACACACACACACACACACACACACAGAGTCATTAGTGCTGATAGCAGTCAGCTTTTTCAGTTTTCCAGTCATACACAGATATTGTCCATTATCTGTAATAGGAGTATGGCACCAGAGGCGAGAGTGTAAACACATGGACAGGGGTGCGTTTCTGACAGTACAGTGTGTTATAGGGCACAGGGCTGTAGAATGATGATGGATGAGAGGTGAAAGACATAGGCACAAAGGAACAGTGATCGTCCTCTCCTTCCTTCCCATGCTGCCTCTCCTTCTTCCACTTCGTACGCCTATTTTGGAACCAAATCTTCACTTGTGTCTCAGATAGGTGCAGGTGAGTCGCGATGTTGTGTCTCTCCAGCACTGACAAATAGTGGCACCTTTGAAAACTGTGCTCCAGGATCTGAAGCTGCTCCAATGTGAATGCAGTGCGGATGCGCCGGCTTTTGGTCTTCATTTTTGTATCTTGGTCCTCCTCCTCGTCTAGGCTGCTGTTGTCATCTGAAGAAGCATGGGCCAGACAGGGCTTGGGCTCTTGGTTCTCTTTTGGAGTTTGAAGTGCTAAAGGAACACGTAAATGTCATTAGAATTGGACAAATATATGGTGAAATGGTATGGTTTGAAATAAACAGCAACAACAACAACAACCTCATTAGACTATTAAAACATAGTCATACCTGCAGTTTCCAAAGCAGCATCTTGATCTGGTCTTCTGCGCTTAAATTTGCTCGGGTCGAGGATGTCCTCCACAGAGAAAGACGTCCTGTGCGCACATGTGTCTTTCCCGGACTGCATCTTTGAGTTTACGCGTTGGCTTCAGCAGGTGACACTGTGCCAGAGCAACTCTTAGCTTTTTATATATCCTGGTCCCAAACGCCATTGCCTATTAACCCTATTCAAATTGGTGTTTAAAATAAAAAGAGAACAATCAGTCAGTGTCATTTCGGTGGGGCACGTAGGCACGCTCCTGCCCCGTGGAACCCCCGTGTGGCACTTACAAATGTAAATTTAGCCTCTCAGCTGGAGGGACACGAAGGCGGTTATTTATTGCTGTGCATCTGGTTAAAATGTGCCTCTTTTCTTCTTCTTCGTGTTCGTTATTGTGTCCTGGCATGTCATTATTTGCAAATGTGAGATTTTACGCTGGTAAGACACGTGTTATGTTAATTGATGGACTCGTCAAAGGGAAAGTTTGCGACTTTTCTCTCTTGTGTCCCGTTTTCTAAAGCACCATTCTAAAGCACCATCTCCACAAAGCGGGAGAGTTGAATTAGAAAACACTATAACTTGATGGGAGCAATAGAAACAACTGCCATCTGATCAGCTTTTACCTCGGAACACAATCGACAGGCTCCAATGAATGGGCTTATTAATGAAACCTAAGATGGTGTTATTCGGGTGAACTACTTTTTCTTCATCACAAAGTGGATAGCGGAGACTACTGCAGTTCAGATGTCATTTTGGGAAATGGGAAATTTGGGAATTTGTTGTGACATGTCCCATGACTCTGAGTGGGCTCTATTGGCATCAATGTATTGATTAGTTTTGTTTTTACTCAAACATTAAAAAAGTAAACCCCTCAGCCTTTTCAGCAGGTCTCAATGATAATAAAAAATACTTTTACTTTTCAGCCCTGTTAAAAATTAAGTGGAGGAGAAAGTAGAGATATCTGTTCTCAAATATAGTAAAGTAAAAGTAAAATATATCCACTTTAAAAAGCAGCAGGTATCATAAAAGGTAAAATATGTACTTCAGTATAACTCGTTACTACTTGTATTTCATTACATTTCACCACTGCCATCCTTAAAGATGATAGCTAAATATTCTGTTATTATGTTTTAGCTAAAGAATCACTATATATGCTTAGATTTCTTGATTTGGTTTATAATTACTGGGTATTTTGCCTTTTTTTGCACAGGAAGTTTAAATAGTAAAGTGGTGATTTCAGGCTATCCACACAGTGACAATAATTGAACATCTTAAAATGATAATTCTAGTGGTTGTAGGCTGTGTGAACCTATTAGACGTCTGTAATCCTGCACTTGTTTGGAGGGGTTAATGCTGAGCGAGGTTGTTCTTCGCAGTGTAAAGTGATTGTAAACTCCGGAGGTTCAGGGACAGCTGCCACTGCAGACTCCAGCAGAGTCCACCACAAAGCTGTAGGTTTGAGCCGAAAGAGGCCGGACACTGGGACAATTAGCAGATGTTTGACCCTGTCTGACCCCCCAGCCTTTGTAGAACGCCATAGACTGAAGTCAAGAAATTCAGAGCAGACTAATGAACAGAGATGTGAGATACAGAAATAAATAAACATAATAACATTCTTACTGTATTTAGTGACATTTTGCCACTGTCAACATGATGAATGAATGACAAGAATGATGCTTTATATCTTCTTGATAATAATATAGCAGTTATTAGGCTACTACATAATTGACACACAAAACATTTTCATGCCTTCAGCCACAACAAAGTACTGTAAGTGAATATAAATAACATTTGTCAGAAGTACCATTGCATTTTACCTGAATACAAAACAATAAAAGTAGGTTTACCACAAGTAGGCCAATCGGCCCATAATGTGATGTAGCAGAGGTAAATTTAAGAAAGTTACGCAGATTTAAGTACAGTTCTCTGGTTACTTTTGCAGACAGGTTTTCAGTGCATTTAGTCCTTTAAAGCTTATGATGCTCACCCCAGAAGTGGGTGGTGGTAAGCAGATGTAGTGTCACTGTCACTCACGAAAAAGAAAGATTTGTCCTCTCCGGTGTGTCACTGTGCTTATTGCAAAGTCACCTTCAGTTTTGAATGTTAACAGGTATAATCTGATTTTTAGAGGTAATAGATGTATATTTATTTTATAGTTTATTGTTATGTTTATATTTCACAACACTGATTACATGTGTAAAAATAGCACTTTTTGATACCCTATATATTCTAACAATGAATAGTAGGTTATTTTATGTACGTGAAAAGTCCCTTAGTCGTCCAGGTAGAATCCATGATCAAAGGAGAAGTTCACTTTGTCAACTGGACAAAGTTTGTTTGGTTGAAAACGTTTCGCCGCTCATCCGAGAGGCTTCGTCAGCTCTGAGCTGAGAGCTGACGAAGCCTCAGCTCTCACGAGCTGACGAAGCCTCTCGGATGAGCGGCGAAACGTTTTCAACCAAACAAACTTTGTCCAGTTGACAAATTGAACTTCTCCTTTGATCACGTTATTTTATGTAAGTAAAAATTTGACTGAGCAACTTTTACTTGTGTATGAGTAACATTTGTCCTGGGGGGATACAAAAAGTACTAAAAGGTAATAAAATCGAATACTTTGGCCACCACTGATTAAGAGTGACAATTTATTTTGTGCTTGTTACTGACCATTTAATTTTGTTGTTTGAATATGAGACCTGGCTTCTCACAATAACTTCTGTTCAGTGTTTATCATGTAGCGGCACTAATTGAACTTTTTTTTAATGTAAATTCAGCTTTTTTATTATTAATTAAAAATATTTTTTTTGTGCCATTAATGTACTCATTATTTAAGAAATTAAATTTGAAAAAAAGGATTATTGATTGCCTTTATTACAGCAGTGGCATAAAATGGTCATTACTTTTACTGTTCATCACAGTATTTTATAAAAAAAAAAAAAAAGGTATATTGCACGTGTTTGTTATTGATACAGGCTAACCTCAGGCAAAAACCAGCTGATCACTGTCGTAAACTTTGGTCTCACAGATGTAGTGCCTACAGTACAGGACAAGGGGAGGAGAAAACACAAACATTATACTCTCGACAACGACTTAAAAGCATTTATGACAGCACTCAGGGGCGCTCTTAGCATTTTCTTGCTCTTTTGTGGGATGCGTTGTGGCACACTTGTCTTTGTATCTAATGTTTACTGGTGTTTGAACGACCCCACAACCTTTTAAATAATGTTTGACTTGGAAAAAACTACATGGGGTGGTCTCATGTTACTTCAAAAGATTTTACAGCCTTCCTCTGAGTAAATACAAACAAGGTCATTTGCAATTGAAAGTACACCCTATACTATCCATTTGGGATAGGTTGTCCATGTTATCATTTCTTTACATCTGTCAAGCCAAATGCTTTCATTTCTCTGCAGTATCATCTTAGTTTAAAGACATGTTGTGTTTTTGATGTAAAATGGCTTTAATAGAAATAATAGAAACTTGTCCCATCTGGGGTGGCTTCGCTCTTTGGCGGCACGGTAGCAGAGTGGTTAGCGCTCTTGCTTCACAGCAAGAAGGTTCCGGGTTCGATCCCCGGGTCGCCCAGACCTTTCCGTGTGTGTTCTGTGTGGAGTTTGCATGCATGGTCTGGGTTCGATCCCCGGGTCGCCTGGGCCTTTCTGTGTGGAGTTTGCATGTTCTCCCCGTGTCTGGGTGGGTTTCCTCCGGGCACTCCGGTTTCCCCCACCAACCCAAAACATGCACCATAGGTACTCCAGCTTAGGTCCTGACCAAACCGAAGCAAGAAGATCATGGAGATGGTCCCCGGGCGCCCTAATGTGTGCTGCCCACTGCTCCTAATATATGTATATATATAGGATGGGTTAAAATGCAGAGAAGAATTTCTCCAGTGTGAGATCAATAAAGTTCACTTCTTCTTCTTCTTCTTGTCCACTGACTTTCTGTGCAAAACTGGGAAGGGAAAACAGGGAAGCCCCATCCTTCATGTGATTTTTATTTATTTATTTTTCTTGAAAAATATGTGATTTTTTTTAACCCAACATGCATGACTCGGAGTCTCAATCTTTTCAATAATTTCAAGTTATACTGTGAGTTGTGGGAGAGATGTGGGGTAGGTGAAAACAGACATTTTCTGTCTGTTGAAAATTCAACAGGGTCTAACTACCCTGTTAGACCCTGTCAGACTCTGTTAGACCCTGTTAGACTCTGTTAGACCCTGTTAGACCCTGTCAGACCCTGTTCACAGCCGGCGCCACGAGGGGGCGTTTGGGGGCGACGCCCCCTCACGTTATCAGTCCCGCCCCCTCAGGTGAGAGTTGTAAAAGAAAAAGGAAATTAAAATAAATACTGCAAAAATACTAGCCCACGCTATTCAGCAATATAAATGAGTTAAAACATAGATCAAATTAATTATTTTTAAAACAAACGGATACTGCAATTGTTCAAAGCGATTTGATAGGCTGAGGGTTGCGCCGCACACCGCACAACTTGCGCGGGATATGGTTGCTAGGCTTCATTGTAGTGGAAGTGGATTAAATGATGGATATACGAATGTGGATTAAACCTAGTAAGATTCCTCCAGAGGATCCGAGACCTTGTTCACCAGCACCACCCGACACAGCCTTACAGACTTCTTCAGCGGAGCATCCAACCGAAGGCTTCAACTTTTCTGAGGTAGGCTAGCTTCTAGTTCCTACACAGTATTTTATGTTAAGGTGTGGACTTTATAGTGAGAGAAAAGTTATGTGTTGTTATAAATATATGTGTGGTGGAGTGCTATGTGGCGTTAATGTACTGTCTCTTGGCGTTGCTCAGACCACTTGTTGGCTTGGTTTTGTGGTATGCAGGAGATCACGAGGGTCTACGTTCAAATAATAATAATAAAAAAAAAACTCTCATCACTTTTTACTCTTAGCCAGTCTCTTACAAAGGTGTAGTCTAAATACACGAGCGCGCCTGACCCATTACACACGCGAGCGAGGAGCGAACTTTGTTGTGGGATATGTGTGTGTACGTGTGTGTGCGACGCGACCCCGCCCCCTCTGATAAATTCATCGCCCCCCTATTATTTTATGTCTGGCGCCGGGCCTGACCCTGTTAAACCCTGTCAGACCCTGTTAAACCCGGTCAGACTCTGTCTATCTAAACCCCAGCACCTGCAACAAGGTTATTATAGTTTATGAAAACTGTCAGACTCTGTTAGACCCTGTCAGACCTTGTTAGACCCTGTCAGACCTTGTTAGACCCTGTCAGACTCTGTTAGACCCTGTCAAACCTTGTTAGACCTTGTCAGACTCTGTTAGACCCTGTTAAACCTTGTTAGACCCTGTTAAACCCTGTTTCTGAGTCTGACAGGGTCTAACTACCCTGTTAGACCCTGTCAGACTCTGTTAGACCCTGTCAGACTCTGTTAGACCCTGTCAGACCCTGCATGCGGCCTACATGCTGAGGCCTACATGCACCTTCGGTGCTTGGCCCCACATTGCTGCTTGCAGCTATATTTAGGGACCGAGCCCCGAAGGGGGACGAAGGTCCCTATTGTTGTTGCTTTGTTTCCCTATTATTATTATTATTATTAGGGACCGAGCCCGAAGGGGGACGAAGGTCCCTATTGTTGTTGCTTTGTTTCCGTATTATTATTATTATTAGGGACCGAGCCCGAAGGGGCACGAAGGTCCCTATTGTTCTCGCTCTGTTTCTCTATTATTATTATTATTATTATTATTATTCTTGGGACACATTTTTTAACACGCTTTTGGGCAATTTTGAGCATGTTCCCATGCTTCAAAACGAACGAAATTTTGCACGGGCATCACGTAGGGCGGCAGCTACGCCTCCAGAAAGACCCGTCCCCCGGTGACCCCCAGGAGCTTGATAGCGCCCCCTAGTGCGTTGTTTTTTGGGGCTGGCGCGTTGTCTTTCGGGGCTGGCATACCGTTTAAGATAGGCGCACGAAATTTGGTAGGGACGTGTATCTCCATAAGACGAACAAACGCTTCACTGCAATGTCATGGCCACGCCCAACAGGAAGTGAGATAATTGGCCTTTTGTGTGATTTTGTGGATATTGGACATACAATGGAATTTGAAACACTTCTCCTACACCGTACCTCAGATGGGCTTAAATTCTGGTGAACATAATCTTAAGACGTTAAAGAAGTTAAATTGCGAAGGATTTTCAAATAGGCGCTAATATGACAATACGGCGGATCGATAAAGTTAGGTATTTATTGAATGTGAATTATGAGTTATGAATGGGAGATTTTTATTAAATTTGGAGTTCTTCCTCAGACTTAAACTTCACAGGGTAATGTACATGAGGACTACCAAGATTTTCATGCCAAATAACTGGCAGTCTGACATAGCGCCCCCATATGACAGGCCAGTGAACTGTCAGAAAATGTACAGCAAATGAGCATTTTAACACAAAGAGGATCGTGGGTGGCATACGATTTCAGCCAGACACACGAAAGTTGGTATGGGTGTGTATCTCACTAAGATGAACAAAATTGTAATTACAATGTCATGGCCACGCCCAACAGGAAGTGAGATAAGAGGACTTGTATTGCGATTTTCTGTGATATGACATAGAATAGCTTTTAAAACACTCCTCCTACACCGTACATCAGATGGGCGTAAAATTTGGTGTACATGAGCTCAAGACATTGGAGATGTTAAATTGCGAAGGGATTTTTGATATCTTGTAAGATGACAAAATGGCGGCCTGATGAATTTTGCTACCATTTGAAAGTGCCAAATGCAATAGGAGGTGTGTCACCACTTCATTTAGCAGACACTTCTCCTACACCGTACCTCAGATGGGCTTAAATTTTGGTGAACATAATCTTAAGACGTTGGAGATGTTAAATTGCGAAGGATTTTCAAATAGGCGGGAATATGACGATACGGCGGATCGATAAACTTAGGTATTTATTGAATGGGAGTTATGAATGGGAGATATTTATTGAATTTGGAGTTCTTCCTCAGACTAAAACTTCACAGGGTAATGTAGATGAGGACTACCAAGATTTTCATGCCAAATAACTGGCAGTCTGACATAGCGCCCCCATATGACAGGCCAGTGAACTGTCAGAAATCTACCGCTAGCTGAGCCCCTAACAGGAAAAATTGTCCGATATGGCTTACCATTTTTGCCAGGCACACGAAATTCGGTATGGGTGTGCGTCTCAGTAAGACGAACAAACGCAGGTGCGAGGTCCCGACCAACGCCGCTTGCGGCTTTAATTATTATTATTCTTGTTCTTGTTCACACTCGCTGGGGCAATTTTGAGCATGTTCCCATGCTTCAAAACGAACGAAACTTTGCACGGGCATCACAAAGTGCTGCCAGTACGACCACACAAAGTCCCGTCCCCCAGTGACCCCCAGGGAGCTCGATAGCGCCCCCTAGCGCGTTGTCTTTCGGGGCTGGCATACCGTTTAAGATAGGCGCACGAAATTCGGTAGGGACGTGTATCTCAATAAGACGAACAAACGCCTCACTGCAATGTCATGGCCACGCCCAACAGGAAGTGAGATAATTGGGCTTTTGTGTGATTTTTGGGTATTGGACATAGAATGGAATTTGAAACACTTCTCCTACACCGTACCTCAGATGGGCTTAAATTTTGGTGAACATAATCTTAAGACGTTGGAGATGTTAAATTGCGAAGGATTTTCAAATAGGCGGTAATATGACGATACGGCGGATCGATAAAGTTAGGTATGGAATTTGAAACACTTCTCCTACACCGTACCTCAGATAGGCTTAAATTTTGGTGAACATAATCTTAAGACGTTGGAGATGTTAAATTGCGAAGGATTTTCAAATAGGCGGTAATATGACGATACGGCGGATCGATAAAATTAGGTATTTATTGAATGGGAGTGATGAGTTATGAATGGGAGGTATTTGTTGCTAGGCAACGCCCTGATCAAAGGTCTTTGATCTTTGTACCTTTGATCTGATATAGCTGCAAGCAGCAATGTGGGGACAAGCATCGAAGGTTCATGTAGGCCTCAGCATGTAGGCCACATGCAGGGTCTGACAGGGTCTAACAGAGTCTGACAGGGTCTGACAGGGTCTGACAGGGTCTGACAGGGTCTGACAGGGTCTGTTCTGACAGGGTATCTACAATGTCATGGCCACGCCCAACAGGAAGTGAGATAATTGTGCCAGGCACACGAAATTTCGTATGGCTGTGCGTCTCAGTAAGACGAACAAACGCAGGTGCGAGGTCCCGACCAACGCCGCTTGCGGCTTTAATTATTATTATTATTCTTGTTCATACACGCTGGGGCAATTTTGAGCATGTTCCCATGCTTCAAAACGAACGAAACTTTGCACGGGCATCACAAAGTGCTGCCAGTACGACCACACAAAGTCCCGTCCCCCAGTGACCCCCAGGAGCTCGATAGCGCCCCCTAGCGCGTTGTCTTTCGGGGCTGGCATACCGTTTAAGATAGGCGCACGAAATTCGGTAGGGACGTGTATCTCAATAAGACGAACAAACGCCTCACTGCAATGTCATGGCCACGCCCAACAGGAAGTGAGATAATTGGCCTTTTGTGTGATTTTTGGGTATTGGACATAGAATGGAATTTGAAACACTTCTCCTACACCGTACCTCAGATGGGCTTAAATTTTGGTGAACATAATCTTAAGACGTTGGAGATGTTAAATTGCGAAGGATTTTCAAATAGGCGGTAATATGACGATACGGCGGATCGATAAAGCTAGGTATGGAATTTGAAACACTTCTCCTACACCGTACCTCAGATAGGCTTAAATTTTGGTGAACATAATCTTAAGACGTTGGAGATGTAAAATTGCGAAGGATTTTCAAATAGGCGGTAATATGACGATACGGCGGATCGATAAATTTAGGTATTTATTGAATGGGAGTGATGAGTTATGAATGGGAGGTATTTGTTGCTAGGCAACGCCCTGATCAAAGGTCTTTGATCTTTGTACCTTTGATCTGATATAGCTGCAAGCAGCAATGTGGGGACAAGCATCGAAGGTTCATGTAGGCCTCAGCATGTAGGCCACATGCAGGGTCTGACAGGGTCTGACAGAGTCTGACAGGGTCTGACAGGGTCTGACAGAGTCTGACAGGGTCTAACAGGGTCTGACAGGGTCTGACAGGGTCTGTTCTGACAGGGTATCTACAATGTCATGGCCACGCCCAACAGGAAGTGAGATAATTGTGCCAGGCACACGAAATTTGGTATGGCTGTGCGTCTCAGTAAGACGAACAAACGCAGGTGCGAGGTCCCGACCAACGCCGCTTGCGGCTTTAATTATTATTATTCTTGTTCTTGTTCACACTCGCTGGGGCAATTTTGAGCATGTTCCCATGCTTCAAAACAAACGAAACTTTGCACGGGCATCACAAAGTGCTGCCAGTACGACCACACAAAGTCCCGTCCCCCAGTGACCCCCAGGAGCTCGATAGCGCCCCCTAGCGCGTTGTCTTTCGGGGCTGGCATACCGTTTAAGATAGGCGCACGAAATTCGGTAGGGACGTGTATCTCAATAAGACGAACAAACGCCTCACTGCAATGTCATGGCCACGCCCAACAGGAAGTGAGATAATTGGGCTTTTGTGTGATTTTTGGGTATTGGACATAGAATGGAATTTGAAACACTTCTCCTACACCGTACCTCAGATGGGCATAAATTTTGGTGAACATAATCTTAAGACGTTGGAGATGTTAAATTGCGAAGGATTTTCAAATAGGCGGTAATATGACGATACGGCGGATCGATAAAGTTAGGTATGGAATTTGAAACACTTCTCCTACACCGTACCTCAGATAGGCTTAAATTTTGGTGAACATAATCTTAAGACGTTGGAGATGTTAAATTGCGAAGGATTTTCAAATAGGCGGTAATATGATGATACGGCGGATCGATAAAGTTAGGTATTTATTGAATGGGAGTGATGAGTTATGAATGGGAGGTATTTGTTGCTAGGCAACGCCCTGATCAAAGGTCTTTGATCTTTGTACCTTTGATCTGATATAGCTGCAAGCAGCAATGTGGGGACAAGCATCGAAGATTCATGTAGGCCTCAGCATGTAGGCCACATGCAGGGTCTGACAGGGTCTGACAGAGTCTGACAGGGTCTAACAGAGTCTGACAGGGTCTGACAGGGTCTGACAGGGTCTGTTCTGACAGGGTATCTACAATGTCATGGCCACGCCCAACAGGAAGTGAGATAATTGTGCCAGGCACACGAAATTTGGTATGGCTGTGCGTCTCAGTAAGACGAACAAACGCAGGTGCGAGGTCCCGACCAACGCCGCTTGCGGCTTTAATTATTATTATTATTATTATTCTTGTTCATACACACTGGGGCAATTTTGAGCATGTTCCCATGCTTCAAAACTAACGAAACTTTGCACAGGCATCACAAAGTGCTGCCAGTACGACCACACAAAGTCCCGTCCCCCGGGGACCCCCAGGAGCTCGATAGCGCCCCCTAGCGCGTTGTCTTTCGGGGCTGGCATACCGTTTAAGATAGGAGCACGAAATTCGGTAGGGACGTGTATCTCAATAAGACGAACAAACGCCTCACTGCAATGTCATGGCCACGCCCAACAGGAAGTGAGATAATTGGCCTTTTGTGTGATTTTGGGGTATTTGACATAGAATGGAATTTGAAACACTTCTCCTACACCGTACCTCAGATAGGCTTAAATTTTAGTGAACATAATCTTAAGACGTTGGAGATGTTAAATTGCGAAGGATTTTCAAATAGGCGGTAATATGACGATACGGCGGATCGATAAAGTTAGGTATGGAATTTGAAACACTTCTCCTACACCGTACCTCAGATGGGCTTAAATTTTAGTGAACATAATCTTAAGACGTTGGAGATGTTAAATTGCGAAGGATTTTCAAATAGGCGGTAATATGACGATACGGCGGATCAATAAATTTAGGTATTTATTGAATGGGAGTGATGAGTTATGAATGGGAGGTATTTGTTGCTAGGCAACGCCCTGATCAAAGGTCTTTGATCTTTGTACCTTTGATCTGATATAGCTGCAAGCAGCAATGTGGGGACAAGCATCGAAGGTTCATGTAGGCCTCAGCATGTAGGCCACATGCAGGGTCTGACAGGGTCTGACAGAGTCTGACAGGGTCTAACAGAGTCTGACAGGGTCTGACAGGGTCTGACAGGGTCTGTTCTGACAGGGTATCTACAATGTCATGGCCATCCCGTAGTGCGGCAGCTACGCTTCCAAAAAGACCCGTCCCCCGGTGACCCCCAGGAGCTCGTAAGACGAACAAACGCAGGTGCGAGGTCCCGACCAACGCCGCTTGCGGCTTTAATTATTATTATTATTCTTGTTCATACACGCTGGGGCAATTTTGAGCATGTTCCCATGCTTCAAAACAAACGAAACTTTGCACGGGCATCACAAAGTGCTGCCAGTACGACCACACAAAGTCTCGTCCCTGGGGGACCTGGGGGTCCCTGGGAGACCCCCACTGGGGACCCCCAGTGGGGGTCTCCTAGACCGTACCTCAGATGGGCATAAATTTTGGTAAGCATAATCTTAAGACGTTGGAGATGTTAAATTGCGAAGGATTTTCAAATAGGCGGTAATATGACGATACGGCGGATCGATAAAGTTAGGTATGGAATTTGAAACACTTCTCCTACACCGTACCTCAGATAGGCTTAAATTTTGGTGAACATAATCTTAAGACGTTGGAGATGTTAAATTGCGAAGGATTTTCAAATAGGCGGTAATATGACGACACGGCGGATCGATAAAGTTAGGTATTTATTGAATGGGAGTGATGAGTTATGAATGGGAGGTATTTGTTGCTAGGCAACGCCCTGATCAAAGGTCTTTGATCTTTGTACCTTTGATCTGATATAGCTGCAAGCAGCAATGTGGGGACAAGCATCGAAGGTTCATGTAGGCCTCAGCATGGAGGCCACATGCAGGGTCTGACAGGGTCTAACAGAGTCTGACAGGGTCTGACAGGGTCTGACAGGGTCTGTTCTGACAGGGTATCTACAATGTCATGGCCACGCCCAACAGGAAGTGAGATAATTGTGCCAGGCACACGAAATTTGGTATGGGTGTGCGTCTCAGTAAGACGAACAAACGCAGGTGCGAGGTCCCGACCAACGCCGCTTGCGGCTTTAATTAGGGACCGAGCCCCGAAGGGGGACGAAGGTCCCTATTGTTGTTGCTTTGTTTCCCTATTATTATTATTATTATTATTATTATTATTATTATTAGGGACCGAGCCCCGAAGGGGGACGAAGGTCCCTATTGTTGTTGCTTTGTTTCCCTATTATTATTATTATTATTAGGGACCGAGCCCGAAGGGGGACGAAGGTCCCTATTGTTGTTGCTTTGTTTCCGTATTATTATTATTCTTGTTCATACACGCTGGGGCAATTTTGAGCATGTTCCCATGCTTCAAAACAAACGAAACTTTGCACGGGCATCACAAAGTGCTGCCAGTACGACCACACAAAGTCTCGTCCCTGGGGGACCTGGGGGTCCCCCAGTGGGGGGTCTCCTAGACCGTACCTCAGATGGGCATAAATTTTGGTAAGCATAATCTTAAGACGTTGGAGATGTTAAATTGCGAAGGATTTTCAAATAGGCGGTAATATGACGATACGGCGGATCGATAAAGTTAGGTATGGAATTTGAAACACTTCTCCTACACCGTACCTCAGATAGGCTTAAATTTTGGTGAACATAATCTTAAGACGTTGGAGATGTTAAATTGCGAAGGATTTTCAAATAGGCGGTAATATGACGACACGGCGGATCGATAAAGTTAGGTATTTATTGAATGGGAGTGATGTTATGAATGGGAGGTATCTGTTGCTAGGCAACGCCCTGATCAAAGGTCTTTGATCTTTGTACCTTTGATCTGATATAGCTGCAAGCAGCAATGTGGGGACAAGCATCGAAGGTTCATGTAGGCCTCAGCATGGAGGCCACATGCAGGGTCTGACAGGGTCTAACAGAGTCTGACAGGGTCTGACAGGGTCTGACAGGGTCTGACAGGGTCTGACAGGGTCTAACAGAGTCTGACAGGGTCTGACAGGGTCTGTTCTGACAGGGTATCTACAATGTCATGGCCACGCCCAACAGGAAGTGAGATAATTGGGGCAATTTTGAGCATGTTCCCATGCTTCAAAACAAAACTTTGCACGGGCATCACAAAGTGCTGCCAGTACGACCACACAAAGTCCCGTCCCCCAGTGACCCCCAGGAGCTCGATAGCGCCCCCTAGCGCGTTGTCTTTTGGGGCTGGCATACCGTTTAAGATAGGCGCACGAAATTCAGTAGGGACGTGTATCTCAATAAGCCGAACAAATGCCTCACTGCAATGTCATGGCCACGCCCAACAGGAAGTGAGATAATTGGCCTTTTGTGTGATTTTGGGGTATTTGACATAGAATGGAATTTGAAACACTTCTCCTACACCGTACCTCAGATGGGCTTAAATTTTGAAGCAAATGCATGGAGAATTCTGTAGTTGTGTAGTCATCTTGGTACAAATGAAAATATAGCTGCAAGCAGCAATGTGGGGGCCAAGCACCGTTTGACAGGGTCTAACAAGGTCTGACAGGATCTAACAGAGTCTGACAGGGTCTGACAGGGTCAGGGTCTAACCCTGTCAGAACAGACACATCAAAGACAGATCAAAGGTTGCTAGGTGCGTTGCTAGGCAGTTGACAAATTTCTGCAACTTTGACCTGCTGCTGCCACTAGACGGTTGGAGCTGGGGACCTATAAATTGCTGTGGGTAACGAGGAGACAGGCTGGAATGTGCATGCCAAATTTCACAACTTTTTACCAAACGGTTCTAGGGGCTGCCATAGACTTCCTATGGAACAAGCATAATAATAAATATAGCTGCAAGCAGCAATGTGGGGGCCAAGCACCATCAGACCTTTTTAGAACAAGGTCTGACAGGATCTAACAGAGTCTGACAGGCTCTGACAGGGTCAGGGTCTAACCCTGTCAGAACAGACACATCAAAGACAGATCAAAGGTTGCTAGGTGCGTTGCTAGGCAATTGACAAATTTCTGCAACTTTGACCTGCTGGTGCCACTAGACGGTTGGAGCTGGGGGCCTATAAATCGCTGTGGCCAAATTTCACAACTTTTTACCAGACAACCGTCTAGGGGCTGCCATAGACTCTCATGGTGAAAGGAATAAAGAATAATAATAATAAGAATCACGAGACCAGAACATCAAAGGAAAGATCAAAGGGTTACTAGGCAACTTGCCTAGGCAACGCAAAGCAATTTCTATAGGGTGCCTAAGCACCTTCGGTGCTTGTCCCCCTAAATATAGCTCCAAGCAGCAATGTGGTGGCCAAGCACCGAAGGTTCATGTAGGCCTCAGCATGTAGGCCACATGCAGGGTCTGACAGGGTCTAACAGGGTCTAACAGGGTTTAACAGGGTCTGACAGGGTCTAACAGAGTCTGACAGGGTCAGGGTCTAACCCTGTCAGAACAGACACATCAAAGACAGAACAAAGGTTGCTAGCAACCTTTGCTCTGTCTGTGCGTTGCTAGGCAATTGACAAATTCCTGCAACTTTGACCTGCTGGTGCTGAGTCTAACAGGGTTTAACAGGGTCTAACAAGGTTTAACAGATCAAAGACACATCAAAGACAGATCGGTTGCTAGGTGCGTTGCTAGGCAATTCCTGAAAATTCCTGCACCTTTGACCTGCTGGTGGCACTAGACGGTTGGAGCTGGGGACCTATAAATTGCTGTGGGTAATGAGGAGACAGGCCGGAATGTGCATGCCAAATTGCACAACCTTTTACCAAACGGTTCTAGGGGCTGCCATAGACTTCCTATATAAAATATTCTTATATTTTTTACCACAAAGTGGAGAAAATGAGCGTTTTGTACAAAGAGTCATTTCGAGCAGATCGGTGATTTTGATGTCTCCTACACCGTACCTCAGATGGGCTTAAATTTTGGTGAACATAATCTTAAGACGTTGGAGATGTTAAATTGCGAAGGATTTTCAAATAGGCGATACGGCGGATCGATAAACTTAGGTATTTATTGAATGGGAGTTATGAGTTATGAATGGGAGGTTTTCATTGAATTTGGAGTTCTTCCTCAGACTAAAACTTCACAGGGTAATGTAGATGAGAACTACCAAGATTTTCATGCCAAATAACGACAGGCCAGTGAACTGTCAGAAATCTACCGCTAGCTGAGCCCCTAACAGGAAAAATTGTCCGATATGGCTTACCATTTTTGCCAGGCACACGAAATTCAGTATGGGTGTGCGTCTCAGTAAGACGAACAAACGCAGGGGCGAGGTCCCGACCAACGCCGCTTGCGGCTTTAATTATTATTATTATTATTATTCTTGTTCTTGTTCACACTCGCTGGGGCAATTTTGAGCATGTTCCCATGCTTCAAAATGAACGAAACTTTGCACGGGCATCACAAAGTGCTGCCAGTACGACCACACAAAGTCCCGTCCCCCAGTGACCCCCAGGAGCTCGATAGCGCCCCCTAGCGCGTTGTCTTTCGGGGCTGGCATACCGTTTAAGATAGGCGCACGAAATTCGGTAGGGACGTGTATCTCAAAAAGACGAACAAACGCCTCACTGCAATGTCATGGCCACGCCCAACAGGAAGTGAGATAATTGGGCTTTTGTGTGATTTTTGGGTATTGGACATAGAATGGAATTTGAAACACTTCTCCTACACCGTACCTCAGATGGGCTTAAATTTTGGTGAACATAATCTTAAGACGTTGGAGATGTTAAATTGCGAAGGATTTTCAAATAGGCGGTAATATGACGATACGGCGGATCGATAAATTTAGGTATGGAATTTGAAACACTTCTCCTACACCGTACCTCAGATAGGCTTAAATTTTGGTGAACATAATCTTAAGACATTGGAGATGTTAAATTGCGAAGGATTTTCAAATAGGCGGTAATATGACGATACGGCGGATCGATAAAATTAGGTATTTATTGAATGGGAGTGATGAGTTATGAATGGGAGGTATTTATTGCTAGGCAACGCCCTGATCAAAGGTCTTTGATCTTTGTACCTTTGATCTGATATAGCTGCAAGCAGCAATGTGGGGACAAGCATCGAAGGTTCATGTAGGCCTCAGCATGGAGGCCACATGCAGGGTCTGACAGGGTCTGACAGAGTCTGACAGGGTCTAACAGAGTCTGACAGGGTCTGACAGGGTCTGACAGGGTCTGTTCTGACAGGGTATCTACAATGTCATGGCCACGCCCAACAGGAAGTGAGATAATTGTGCCAGGCACACGAAATTTCGTATGGCTGTGCGTCTCAGTAAGACGAACAAACGCAGGTGCGAGGTCCCGACCAACGCCGCTTGCGGCTTTAATTATTATTCTTGTTCTTGTTCACACTCGCTGGGGCAATTTTGAGCATGTTCCCATGCTTCAAAACGAACGAAACTTTGCACGGGCATCACAAAGTGCTGCCAGTCCGACCACACAAAGTCCCGTCCCCCAGTGACCCCCAGGAGCTCGATAGCGCCCCCTAGCGCGTTGTCTTTCGGGGCTGGCATACCGTTTAAGATAGGCGCACGAAATTCGGTAGGGACGTGTATCTCAATAAGACGAACAAACGCCTCACTGCAATGTCATGGCCACGCCCAACAGGAAGTGAGATAATTGGGCTTTTGTGTGATTTTTGGGTATTGGACATAGAATGGAATTTGAAACACTTCTCCTACACCGTACCTCAGATGGGCTTAAATTTCGGTGATAATAATCTTAAGACGTTGGAGATGTTAAATTGCGAAGGATTTTCAAATAGGCGGTAATATGACGATACGGCGGATCGATAAAGTTAGGTATGGAATTTGAAACACTTCTCCTACACCGTACCTCAGATAGGCTTAAATTTTGGTGAACATAATCTTAAGACGTTGGAGATGTTAAATTGCGAAGGATTTTCAAATAGGCGGTAATATGACGATACGGCGGATCGATAAAATTAGGTATTTATTGAATGGAAGTGATGAGTTATGAATGGGAGGTATTTGTTGCTAGGCAACGCCCTGATCAAAGGTCTTTGATCTTTGTACCTTTGATCTGATATAGCTGCAAGCAGCAATGTGGGGACAAGCATCGAAGGTTCATGTAGGCCTCAGCATGTAGGCCACATGCAGGGTCTGACAGGGTCTGACAGAGTCTGACAGGGTCTAACAGAGTCTGACAGGGTCTGACAGGGTCTGACAGGGTCTGTTCTGACAGGGTATCTACAATGTCATGGCCACGCCCAACAGGAAGTGAGATAATTGTGCCAGGCACACGAAATTTCGTATGGCTGTGCGTCTCAGTAAGACGAACAAACGCAGGTGCGAGGTCCCGACCAACGCCGCTTGCGGCTTTAATTGGTGTTGTTGTTGTTGGATAAACATGAGCCAACTAGATTCGTGAACATATATATGTGGCTAAAAAAAAAAAAAAAAAAAAAAAAGTGGTCTGCAGTAACCCTACACTAAGGCAAAGAAACTTCATATCTTGCATACTACACAATCTTGCACACTGCACAATCTGTCAATCTATCAGTAAGCTGGGGTCATGACAATTTGTGTTCAGGCCAACAGATAACTTGATAGAGATAGCTTGTTATAGCCTCATGTTTTTATGATCCACGATGTAGATTTTTAATAACACTGCAGCGTTTTATACATGCTTGTACAGCTAATGAAACATACATATTTTTACCTTTATCCATCTACTAGTACAGAGGTCTTCAACGGGGGTCGCGAAATCTTTGGTTAATTAGACTCGTCTCTCGCCCTATCAAACTGCAAACACGTCAGCCCGGATTTTATTGTTTTATTCCCAGGCGTACTACACAGTCAGCCTCTACCCGCGGAACGACCGGGAGAGGTCTGTGGCTTCCTCTCGTTTTGCCAGATCATTAAAAAAGAAGAGCTGTCGTTGCTCCATTGATCTGACCTCTATCATATCTATTGACGTTGTTTTGGCAGATTCCTAGAGGGGGCACTAGTGAGCCCCAGTCACGGACACCGGAAGTCGTTGTCTCTCGCGATGTTTCTTTTGTTTTCACTGATTTGAAACCAAAGATGGAGACCATTGAGCCAGAGGCGGGCGTCGGATCTGGAGCAAGTGCCGAGGTTACAGATGGGTATGTCTTACGCATATGCCAATGTTTAATATCTCCCCTGTCCTAATTAATATGTTATAAACCTTCTCTGTGAATACACGTGGTATTAGTATGCAACGGTACAAGCGGCTAATAGTGCTGCCACTGTAACTGGCGATGCTATTAGCCAAGTTCCTCTTATTTGAAATTACATTCTCGGTTGAAGATTGATGCATATTATACCATTTATAACCATTTGGACAATGTTGGCTTTATTCATTTTCTGATTCAGTGATGCCGCATTCAGAGAACTGCCTGCCAGTATGGATACTGAATCCTCCAATGGCAAAGAAGGAATGGTAACAATCCATACCTCAAATCAACACCCATGTCTGTAGCACAGTATTTCTAATATGATTGTTTTTTTTGTTTTTTTTGGTGGTAAATCCCAGGACACAGCGGGTGAAGGCTCAGAGGCGGCAGATACAGTTACCGGGTCTGGGGATGAGGAGAGTGGCAGACAGCTGGGCGAAGTGGAGCTCCAGTGTGCCCTGTGCATGAAGTGGTTCACTGCAGATACGTTTGGCATCGACACCGCGTATGTTGAGTAAAAGACAACCAAACAAACTAAAACTTGAGCTAATGGATATCATTATGCTTTGTTCTCTCTTTTCAGGACTTGTCTTCCCTTTATGACTAATTATGTCTTCCATTGCAATGCATGTCACCATAGTGGCAACACATACTTCTTAAGAAAACAAGCAAGTATGTGCATTAAAATATACTTGTATAATTATCAATTAAGTAACTGTTATATCAGCATTTTTTCCATTCGTCCTGTCCTAGATTTAAAGGAAATGTGCCTCACAGCACTAGCTAACCTCACCTGGCGTTCCAGGACACAGGATGAACACCCAAAGACGATGTTCTCCAAGGACAAGGTGAACCTAAAATCTCTACAGTAATAACAATTAAGTTTGGATTAATACCCTTAATGGGTTAAAATGTCAAAAATACTTATCTTAAGCAAATAACTGTCAGAATTGTACTTGTATTTATTTGGTAAGGACAGAGGTTGAACAGCTAACATATTATTAGGCTCTTCCAAAGCACCCAATAATATGCCTTTGTTAATTATTATTTTGTGACCATTAACTTTAAAAAAAAATATTATTATTTTACTTTTTTAGGATATCATACCGTTCATTGACAAGTACTGGGAGTGTATGACAACTCGCCAGAGGCCAGGAAAATTAACATGGCCTAACAACATTGTGAAGACAATGGTAATGTTATTTTTCACAGACATAATTCATTGTCTTGAAGGAATATTTTTGTGTTTTCTGAATCAGTAGATGTTATCAACAAGTTAAGCTAAGTCAACTACTTTTGAAGCTGACATTTTGATACCAACCAGGTAGATTCATCAGGGCTTGTGTTGGTGACTGCCTCCCACTAGATGTAGCAGACCGGGGCATCCTTGGTTGGTTCTGTCCTAGGTATGACATGACACAGAGCCTGATGAAGCTACCTGGTGGGTAGCAAAATGTCTGCTTCAAAAACTGAGTAAGTCCAGTTGGTTTTAGTTCAACTTGTTGATAATATTTTATCCCTTGATGTCTCAAAATGTGCATCAATTAGTAGATGATGTGTGATGTATATTTTTCATTTAGAGCAAAGAGAGAGATGTTTTCCTTGTAAAGGAACACCCTGACCCTGGCAGCAAAGACACAGAAGAAGAGTACCCCAAATTTGGCCTTTTAGATCAGGTATTGTTTGTGTGTGTGTGTGTGTGTGTGTAAATATAAATATATAAATAAATTTGATACATCATTTGTAGATGATAAATTATTGTCTTCCTTTAGGATCTCGGAAACATTGGTCCTTCATATGATACACAGAAACAGACCACAGCACCTCCCACTACTGCTGGACTAAATGGTAAATGTTTTTGAAAACTATTTAAAGGTGGGGTATGTAGGATTTTATTCATTTTCTTCTTAAACCTTACTTCTCAGATATGAAGTAAGCCTGCTTAAATCAATAGATTTTACTGATAACAATGCTTGTACATGTACTGAGAGGTCCTCAATATGCAGGTTAATACACTTGTAAGCCAGGTTTAGTTATTCTATTTCTTTTTTAAACAAGTTAAAGTGCAGGCTACATGCCATACCTTTAATTAAACTGCAATTGAAAGCAAAGGATAAACAAAATCGTACTGCTCATGTTCCGAGTGTTGAACATGGTGACAATGGTCATTTTGTGCATTGTGTTCCAGGTGGATCTACTTTCTCAGGTGAATATATAGAACCCTGAGCTACTTAATGTCTATGTGTTGTAATCCTTTGGATAGAAGTTGACCCTGATGGTTGATCAAGATCTGTAATAAAATTGAAAACCATGATTTTAATCAGTTAATATGGTCAATGGGCATCTTTTGGGCAACTTCATCTGTGTATTCATAATTTCCCCATCTTCCTTTGCCTCTGTTACCCTTCCCTGAAAAAGTTCCTAGTCTTTCCCTGTCTTTGGCTTGCTGCTAATGAGCTTTCTAATTCCTTCAGCTGTACTCCATTAAAATTCTAAGGCAAATGTTCTGTGAGAACGGGGTGCCAATTGCAGAGTTAAACATAAATAAATAAAATTCAATTCTACACACATATTGTGTAACAAATCAAATATGTTACCACATCCCCAGATCTGGAATATAGAGTATAGACTAATTACTTATAGGATTGCTTGCATATGTGTGTAATTTTGGGTTTCTACATTGAATTCATTCATTATTGGGAGTAAAGCTGATTAACTGGGCTGCTGCAGCTTATGTCTTGTCTGTCTATATTGTAGTTTGTTTTTTTTTAAAGAAAGTTTCTCTAATGACTGTTTTTTTTGCAGGTGCATTGGCTGCAGGTCCTGGAAAAGGACGAGGAGCCAAACGCAAACAGCAGCAGCAGCAAGAAGGGACTGCTGCAGGAGCAACTAAGAGGACCAGAAGGTAGGACTACACACCTACACACTCATGAAATGAGTCCCTAATATTAAATAATATTCTGTTTTGTGTTTGGACAGTGACCCTTTGTTTTCAGCACAGCGGCTCCCGCCTCACGGTTATCCTCTGGAGCACCCCTTTAATAAGGATGGCTATCGCTATATCCTTGCAGAACCAGACCCCCATGCTCCTGATCCTGAAAAATTGGAGCTCGACTGCTGGGCTGGGAAACCTATTCCGGGTGATCTCTACAGGGCCTGTCTCTATGAGAGGGTGCTGTTAGCTTTACACGATAGAGGTACTTCACAAGTAGTTGGGATAAATAATGCAATAATACTGCATATGTTTGGTATGGTGTATATTCATGGTGCACTTTTTGTTTCAGCACCACAGCTGAAGATCTCTGATGACCGGCTAACTGTGACTGGGGAGAAGGGCTACTCGATGGTGCGAGCTTCTCACGGGGTGCGAAAAGGGGCCTGGTTCTTTGAGGTCACTGTTGACGACATGCCTCCAGACACTGCTGCGAGGCTAGGGTGGTCACAGCCTCTTGGTAGGTGGAGCTTGATGCAACTCACTAATGCTAACACATTAGCCTAAATGTTTCTACATAAATTGTACTGATTATTTCATAATCAATACATGCTTTTTATATTGCCCAACCTTTTTATATTTCTCCTGCTTAGGTAACTTGCAGGCACCTTTAGGTTATGATAAGTTCAGCTATTCATGGCGTAGCAAGAAGGGCACTCGCTTCCACCAGTCTATAGGAAAGCACTATTCCTCAGGATATGGCCAAGGAGACACTCTGGGTTTCTACATTGAGTTGCCAGATGAAACTGACACTGCAAAAGCTCTTCCTGACACGTACAAGGACAAGGTAAGCTTCAAACCAATGTACAAAATGCACAATAAATGAGTCAGCTTTAGTGCTGTTATTTATTTTTTATTTCAGGCACTAATCAAGTTCAAGAGTTACTTGTATTTTGAAGAAAAAGACTATGTGGATAAAGCAGAAAAAAACCTCAAGGCAACAAGCCCCAGTAAGGCAAGTTGAAATGACAGATCTGTGTTATAGTCAAAGGTTAATTCCAAAGTATTAACTTGTATGTCTGGTTCAGATGATATTTTACAAAAATGGGGCAAGTCAAGGCGTGGCTTTTGAAAGCCTATTTGAAGGAATCTACTATCCAGCCATTTCTCTGTACAAGAGCTGCACGGTCAGTTAAGGAAAACCATTTATAATTAATAACTAGCTAGTTAAAAAAAAAAAAAAAAAAAAAAAACTTTAAACATGGTGTATATGTTCTGGTCATGAGAATTTCTTAAAATGTATTTTGTAGGTGTCTGTCAATTTTGGGCCTCACTTCAAACACCCTCCCAAAGATCTAAAGTTCCAGCCGGTGAGATTTAAATTTTGGTATTTTATCAGTCCATAATTTACATATTCTGAGCCTCTGATTTACCGTTTCACTGTTTCAGATGAGTGACATGGGCTGGGGGGCTGTGATAGAGCACACTCTAGCTGATATGTTATACCACGTGGAGACAGATGTAGATGGCAGGCGCAGTCCTCCCTGGGAAGGATGAGCAGTTTCCTTAAAACAATGTCCCTATGAGGATAATTCCACCATGATGACAACCATCAGTTTTTTTTTTTAACAGTTTTCCAGTGCCATGTACAAAACAGAGCTGTGTGCTGTGCTGTAAAAATGTTGGAATGGATCATGATGCCTAGCCACTGATTGAGTGAAATATTGTATTGTAATGTGTAGTCCTCTTTCATTTAATAATTTAGCACATTCTCAGTTTTTTTTTTTTAAATCAATGTTGTTGTTTTTTTTACTATTGATACACGTTTGTTTTTATTGTTTGCTCTGAAATCAATAAAATTGTATGTCTTGTCAAGCTCAACAGCTCCTAAACTGTAACAGTGTGTCTTAACAGAACTACTTTAAAATATTGAATTTTTTTAAAGGTATATGTAGGATTACTGTAGACATTTTATGTTAATTTGTGTGTTTTTCAAGTCAGAAAGCAGAATGAACAGCATGCAAAATCACTTTTCAGTAGACCAAAACATTTAACTGTCAGAAGGCTGTAGTTGTTTGTATCAAAATATATTTACATTGAAGCGTGCAAACTAGACACAATTTACAATATATACTACATTATCTTAAATGCCCACTGATTACACACTGATGATCAACTTTTTGTTGTGTACAGTTCATAGGTCACAGTTCAGAGTCCGGTCCTGAATCCTTGATTACTTTATTTTTGTTTGGTGAGCCTGGGTGCTGCTGCTAATTTACAAAAAAAAGCAAAAGTGTATCTATAGATTATAATGAAACTGAAAATTATGTCAAAGTATTTTGACCTTACTTGTCTGCGAAATATGCGACGCAATAGGCCACCTTTAGGGCTGTCAGATACCTGGGAAGACACTAGGTCTGGAGAACGAGTGCCCATTGGACCAAAGGTATTCAGTTCCTTAAAACATCCAGTCTCTATCATCTAAGAGAGAAAACAGACTTCAATTAATTATTCTGACTTAAAAACACACTACTGTAATGAATAAGTACCTCATTTTGCCACATTCTGGGAACTCGACCTGTGCAGAACTTGGAGTAAAATTCCCCGTCTGTCTCGTCCAGAACCACTCCTTTTACTGTAGAAAACTCTTCAATGTCCTGTACATCACTGCAGTATACCAGTCTGGGCTGTTAAATGCACAGTTCAGCAAATCATAAAATAAGCAAAACATTGCTATTATATGTGTCACGAGTAGTCTCCAAGATAAATAAAAAATATTTATAAATTATACTTGCATCTGGTTTAAAAGGTGGTTCTACCAAGCCAGCCTCCAGCATCCTGAAGTTAATTGTTTTAAAAAAGGGGTGGGCTTTAACTTCACTACCCCCTGAGCCCTGGCATCCCAGTCGCTTCATTGGGTCTTTGGCCAACAGCTAGATAACAGTGAAATTTTAAAAACCTAGAGAAAATATACATTTGCCAAATAGTATTTAAGTCTTGATTTTTACCGAGGAACACAGATCCTTGATCTCCTTACTGAACATTTTAGTATAGTCTTCCTTTTCATACTGAATCCTCCTCTCCATCTCAGTAGGTTTGGGGCGCTCTCCCCTCGTCCTCAGGTAGGGCTTACCAGCAGTCATTTCATAAATTAAACATCCAAGACCCCACCAGTCGGCACTCACCCCATAATGCTCATACCCAATCACCTCGGGAGCTGCAGATCAAGTTTTCATTTGTATTATGTTAACAGTGTACTTTTCTATGAAACACTGAGAGCAAACTCACCCATGTAGCCAATAGTTCCCACACGTCCATGTGCTAGTTTCCCATCAGCCAAACGCACAGCAAGGCCCAGGTCAGAGATCCGAATATGACCTGGGTGTAAATGACACAGAATTTATATTTCCTTATCCCTACCCACTTTCTATTCAACTTATTTTAACTGTTCTAAAAGCTTTAATTTGTTATTAGTACATGTTCGTATAAACACATGGTTAGAAAGGACAGGCGCATCTCAAAATAGAACCACCACACCTACTTTCCTGAACAATTTACTTCCTTAAAAAGTCTTTGTTGCTATGTCACAATACCTTCTGTTCTTCCTCAAGCAAAAAATAATATTGGTGTTTTAATTAAGCAAACACAATGCTCCACAAATGTAAATTAATTATTATTACATCTATCACCAATTAACCAATCTAAACTTTGATCATTTCCATCTTTTCTTAATAAGTTATACTTTCAGTAAAATTATTAATCTGTACTAACCATACTCATCCAGGAGAATATTTTCTGGTTTGAGATCTCTAGAAATAAAGGCGTATTTATATAACAGTGTATCAGTTGTGTATATCTGTTTAACACATAAATTGCTAATTAAAGGTACTGACCGGTAGATTATTGACATCTGGTGTAGGTGTGTTAACCCACAGCATACCTCTGCAGCATAAAAGCACACCCTCTCTCTCTCTAGGCCTGGTGTACCAATGTTATAAATATGAAATCTCAGGTCCCCTCCGCTCATCATTGTTAGAACCATACAGAGGGCATGCTTAGTTTCATAGGCGTATGCTAAGTTTACCTTAACAAAGGAAACATATTAGGACAACCATTTGCGACTTGGCAAAGAACCTCAAGTTAACTGTCTTACCACAAACTGACTGTCCACAGCTTCAAGAATTTCTTTCTCATTTAGGGCCATAGATTCTCCCCTCCGTTTTTTCACATGAGTCTTGTCAAGCTTTTTGCAGGCATACATCATTCCTGAGGCTCGCACTTGACAAGCCCACACCTACAAAAGAAAACATAACATTTTAATTTTCCTTGTTGTAACTAATCATTAGGGCAGTTGCAAACGTTCACATGGTATGCATTCAATCAAATGCTTGTAAAATCAGTTACAGTGTGTACACAGACTAACCTCTCCAAACCCTCCTTTTCCCAGAAGTCTATATTGCCTGAAACAATGCTTTGTGACCGGCTGCCTTAAAGAAGCAGAGCCATAGGTAAAGTATAATGGGAACATTTTGCCTAAACAAATATTAGTTGAGTATATACACATAAGAACAACTCTTGTTCTAGTAACGTGAATTTACATTTACAAGTTACTCACCTCTCAAGCATTTTCCACTGTAAAAAACGATCAAAAAACATGCTCTTTTGATACTGCACAAATGGTTTCCCAGAAAGATATGAATGTAGATCTCTGATAAATGCAGACAAGTCTGACATTAGACTCAGGTGTTTAGGCATACAGACAGAATTACATATATAAATGATTAGTGGTGATTTCTAAACTGGCAGAGTGCATATTTGTAATGTGGAGAAAAATAAGATAAGATAAGATAAGATAAGGCTTTATTGATCTCACACAGGAGAAATGCACATGCCACATTAGCTCCAGGCAGTTTAATGCAAAGAAAAGTTTGAACAGAAAGTGCATGCAGACAAATAGTAATAATAATAAAATAAGTAAATAAGAGTATAGAAAAATATTGCACATCTGGACTATACAGTGGAGTTATACAGTCTGATAGCGGTTGGGATGAAGGATCTGGGGTAGTTTACTATACATGCTCTCCTCGTCAGAAGATTTTAGTTCATATTCCAATCTTTGTGGAAGAAAGATGTAATATATGCACAATAATAACATTACCTGACCAACCCAATGGTTTCTAAATCAAAGCAACATTACTAATAAGAGTGTGTGACTGGATAACACAACTATAGCCCACATGCAAAAGGACTACACCTACTTTTTGCATGCATAAAAAACATCTGCACTGAGGTCCAGCTCCAGAGCTTGAATGCAGGCCTGCATGTGACTTTGCACTGTGGGCAGACACTGAACAGACTGAGGACATACATGAGATAAGAGACTTAAATAATATAATACATTTTGCATAATATATAAACATATAAGCCTCTAAAACACAGAAAAAGGTTTTTCTCTTCTTACCTGGCTCATAAGGAATCTTTGAATGATGCTTAAACCATAACTTTTTCTTTCAGAATCCGACTGGGTTTCAAAGCTTTCCTAGAATAGAGACAAAAACATTTAAGCCTTTTAGTTTGCATGTACAAATATTGCAAATGTTTTTGACATGGTTTCCATATATACTCATATACTTGACTGCTCTATTGTACTTATCATGTGTGTGATGTGTTCTGTGATGTGTTCGCGGCACGGTGGCTGAGTGGCTAGCACTCATGCTTCACAGCAAGAAGGTTCCGGGTTCGATCCCCGGGTCGGCAGGCCTTTCTCTGTGTGTTCTGTGTGGAGTTTGCATGCATGGTCTGGGTTTGATCCCCGGGTCGCCCGGGCCTTTCTGTGTGGAGTTGCGCCATCTCTCTGGGAGCATACTGAGGTTTGTTAAGGTTTGACCCTGGCTGTCCTTACTGACACCTTCTCTTATCACTTTGTGTAGTTCACTGTGTTGTTAAATGTGAGGGGCACTGTACCAGTGCATCTTGAAAGGAGATGTAGTTCTGCAGATCAGGTCGACTCTGACAGAAGAGATGGAAAAGCCTCTTACCAATCGGCTGCTGAACACATAAACTGTAGTAGTCTCGCTCTGACACAAAAAACAAAACGAGCCATGACCTTGGATGACCTGTACAATAAAGTCACAGATAAAGACTGAACAAACCAATTGTTCTGGCCAACTCCAAGCACTGAGTGATGTTGGGGAACTGCAACATATCTTTCCACTTCCAGCTCCTGCCTTTGTTGCCTCCACCTGAGCAAAGTTATTTACTTTTAAACAAAAATATCACCTAATGAAGTCAGTTAATTTTGTAATTGTGCAACATGCGTGAGTGAGTCTTGTATCTGGTAGGTTTCAAACAATAGTATGCAGCTCTACCATGAATGAGCTAATAATAGCACACAGAATACGTCACCAGATCCTGTATGACTGCATTACTCTGCAACTTACTTTCACACTTAAATGGCTTAGCAGTCACCTTAACACTTCCATTTTTTAAAATTACAAATATTGTTAGGATAAAAGGAGAAATTCAATTTGTCAACTGGACAAAGTTTGTTTGGTCGAAAACGTTTCAGAACTGACGAAGCCTCTCGGATGAGCGGCGAAACGTTTTCAACCAAACAAACTTTGTCCAGTTGACAAATTGAATTTCTCCTTTTATCATGGATTCTACCTGGACGACTGAGGGACTCTTCACGCATCTTAAGAAATATCGTTAGGGTTAGGTCAGAGATTTCACATTTTTCATATTCTAAACCTCACCATAATTGTAAGTAAATAGGGACTTCAAGTTAAGCTTGACAAAGCAGTGTTGTACACACAACAAAATAATGTAATGCACAGCAGTATGACGGTCATGGCACTAAACCATCATGGGTAAAAACACATAAAATGCAACACTGGTGAAGATTTAAAGGTGCATTGTGTAACTTTTCTGTCAGAGGGTCCATCAAATGCTTTTCTCCATGGAGATGCTTGTCTGCTGATATTGCTTTGTCTGGAATGTTTCACAATATGGTATTAAACCTTTCTATCTTCATGGAGACCAAACCAGGACAAATTACAGGTCAGATCTGTGAACAGGCAACACCGCTCACTGTCAGAATGCTTTTTTGAGCAATAAAACCCCCTGTAATTGAATAAATATAATGTGTAACATTACAAGTCGAGCAATGACATATCCACTGAAACAAGCAGGTGACAGAACCCCAACCAAAAAGTTACAAAGTGCACCTTTAAGTCTTAATTTTAACAACTGAACTTTAGCATTTTTAAAATAAAAATAAATCATTTTTACCTTCCCTGGCTCTAACAAGTACACTGTTTGCGACCATGCTTTCAATCTCCATATGAATTTAGGTTAGGGTCCTTAATGAAAAAAAAACAGCCTCAGAACATCACTGCTGTACCAGGTACGAGAGCTGCTCTGGGCTGACTAAATGTATGGAGATACAGGTCATTGCACTTTCTTGTATGACACTTCTCCTAAGGACACACCCTCACCTCACAACAAGCACTTCTGTACTGCCTATAAATATATATTGTTAGCGCCTCTTCATCATCAACAATCATTGTTGCAGTTAGCCAGAAAATAATGCCTATATACAATACAGTAATGGAAAGTAACGAAGTACAAAAGTAAAAGTAAAATACTAGTACTTAGTAGAAAAGTACAAATTTTCTGTAGTTTACTTAAGTAAATTTTACAGTGGACATTTTTTACTTGTACTTCACTACTTTGAGAATGTGTATTTGTACGATCTGGACTGAAAAGTAAAAAGTACTTTTCTTTACAGTGTGAGACCTGTTGAAATGGCTTTTTAGCACATTCAGTTTGAGTTAACGTCCCAACTTTGAGCTAACCAAATCAACAAAAATGCTAGAAAAATCAACAGAATCACTTAAAATAAGCCAAATTCTTTATCAAAATCACTACATTTCATCCTTAAATTTTTCTAAAATTCTTAAAATAAAATTCTTTAAAATACTTTTACCTTTTACTCTTAAGTACATTTTAAACAGGTACTTTAATACTTTTACTTCTCATGTGATACTTTTACTTGAGTAACTTTTTATATCTCTGTATCTGTACTTTTACTTAAGTAACAAAACTGAGTACTTCATCCACCACTGATACAGTGTAATACGAAAAGTATTTTAACTCCCTTAATAACAGCTCTGTCTGACTTCTGTCTTTGGTGAATAAACATATTTTTGCCTATGAAACTACAGGCAGGCTATTGAGGGCTGAGGCTGACATCTTGTGGACAAACAGATCTATACATAATTATCTATAGCAGGGTCTTCAACGTTTTTCAGGCCAGGGACCCCCAAACAGATGGCGAACTGGGTCAGGGACCCCCTACTATATATACGGCATAGAATTGTGTTTTATATTAAATTGAGCTTAGTGTCATGTATAAACATTGCTACTCTGTTATGGTACATCCAATACAAGGAAATAATACACAGGTTAATACTGTATTTTACACTATAAAATATAAAATTATATTATTTTAAAGTGAAAAAAAAAAAAAAATTCGCGACCCCCTCTGCAGTACCTCCGCAACCCCCCTAGGGGTCGCGACCCCCCTGTTGAAGACCTCTGATCTATAGTTTAACTGGCTAGTAAAATGGAAGTCATTATTTTCCTCTTTTATATCTATATATTACATTTGTTACCCTTATACAAATTACAGCAAGGTAAATAAGGCATTCTATAAAACAGGCCTCATATAGGAAATGAACTAAAAGCTTCTAAGACAAAGACGCAGAAAAAATATTTAAAAAATTACATAAGGTAATAGAAATACAAAAGATAAGTTTGCCCCAAACAGAGCTGCTAAACTGGGGAGTACCTGGAAGACTAAAGAGTCACCAACTACAAGTAGGCCGTAGCAGATAGCACACATTCAGCTGCATATATTTTTAGCAGAAATCTGCAAATCTACATGTAGTTTGCACTAATATTGCCAAATATTGACTTAGGTAATGCTGTTACAGCTTTTTGAATTGCTTTGGCACAATTTCCGGCCAATGTCCGGATGAAGTTTATAAATCTGATGCCTGTGTTTGTATTTTAACCACAAAGTGTCCTTTTTACTCGAGTGTTTTATGTTTTGTTCACAAAGTTAACTTTTGCAAACATTTTTGTGTCTTATGTGAATTATTGCCAAAGATTTACCAGATTTAGGAAAAGTTTCAGAAATTGACTTTCCTTAAACTTTCCTTTTTCCTAAATCTGGTAAATCTTCGGCACAAAAACATTTAGTAAAAAGGACACTTTGTGGTTAAAGTACAAAAAACACAGTCATCAGATTTATAAACGTCATTGGCAGGTGAATGTTCCCACACTTTGAGACAGTGTGAGGGAGTCAGAAATCTACTGTAGGACCAGTATCACACTGTTTCTGATGGTTTGAGAATGAGATAAATGCTGTAAATATGTGGCAAATATTGTACCACTGAGGAAACAAAAGAGCACCATTTTCAAATAAGTTTTTTATCCTCAGCATAAGCTAATAAGATCCTTTAGCAAGGTAGAGGAGCCACCCTTAGCAGTATTTAACTTATTTCGACAACTCAAAATTATCTGTTAAAAGATCTTTACTCCTCTTTGTCATGGGGACAAGAACAGTGAGAATCTTCAGCATATGTCTTCAGCATGTGATATTGTGACAAACTTCCTACAGAAACCAGGTCCAGGGGTTATTTATTTAGTTGAGGTCTTCCTTTTATGAAAAGTAAGAATCAGCGTTTTAACAGGAAGGCATGGGTCATGTGTAATGATGTAGGAGAACAAGTCACGCTATAACATTTAAAACATTGTGAGGAAGTGAGATTTCACAGCTCAGTCAGATGAGGCACTGCGGTGGGCTGCAGCTCAGTGGTCTCATGGCCCTCGAGTGCGTACTCGACAGTCATGTGTGCGCTACATAAGAGAGGGGTCCTTCTTCATCCAAATCCACCAAATCCACAATGAAGCAAAGCATAAATATAATTTGTGGTCTCAATGTGTGATTCCTTGGAGCTACATTAGTCTCGATTTTATGGTTAAGATGACTCCTAATGGAAAATCTCACAAAAGTCTGTCTGTGCAAACTTAAGGCTGATTAACATTTCACAAATTATTATTTGTGATTATTTGATGATAGTCATGCAGTTATAGACCTACAATGTGATAAGCAGTATACAGAAGTATACTTATATAGTATACGAGCATAGTTAGAATGGAAATGGTAGCAACAAGATGTATTTTTGACAAACTGTAATTTGTTAAATTTGTTATTTAATAAAATAATTGGGCAATGGCAAGGAGTTTTCCTTTGATCTTTTGGTTCAACTTTAAGGAATTTTCCCAACAGATTTAAAAACTTAAAAACTAGCCAGAACCAACTCATAAAGAATATGAATATAATATACATCAACATATTTGCTTCTTTTAGGCTTTAAAAATATTTATTCTAGGACTGTTACTACCATACTGTAGACTGTATATGATTATTACTACATTCAACAATGGTTTTGCCTAAAAAGAAGGCTAATTCTGCATTTGAAACACATATCAGGCTGGATTGTCCACGCCCAACAGCAGACAAGAATATATCATTGATTTCTTTTCGTTTAATTTTTATGTGGCATTTTTAAGTAAATAAAACTAACAAAACAGACAACAACAACAACAACAACAACAACAACAAAACAGAATGGGCAGGGTTTTTAGGCCTGTATATTGCATCTTGACCAGAATAATCCATTTCAACCTACAGAGTTATTTTTCAATCAGGTTGTATATAAATTGAAGAAATTAACAAAATTCATTTTTATTGACATGATATAGAGGTTACAGAGGATATTAAAACTATAATCCTTAGGGCTCTATAGGAACCCTAAAACATTCCGTTTAGGGCCACAGTAAATGTAGAGGGTTTATCATCTGACTGACTGCGTGTCCGTGCTAAATTGAAATGGTGTTAGGTTCATGTCCTCACGGGGACTCACACTGGCCCCCTGTGTTTCTGATGAAGGGGATTCGAGCCCCAGGGCGTGGTCTGCACTTTATAATCCAACTATCACGCCCCTCCGTAGTCTGTCTCCTCCTCTGCATCCAAGAGCACGTTATTTTAGACAAGAAACGGACTTTTGAGGCTTACTGAACCATCATGACTATCAACAAATCAAAAGTAGCCATTGGATTTTTAGTGGCTGGGATACTCACCGTAGTCTTTGGAGCAGTGCTGTTTTTTGTGGGCCCAGCCGTGATGCATGGCCAAATCATTAAGGTAAGAGTTTATGTATTATCAGATAACCTTAGTAGCCTAAATATGACTATTTAAATAATGTTTAATAATTATCTTTTGTCCGATTAAGATCCAGATAGGCTAAGCGAATTTAATAATTTTAATCAGTTTAATAATTTTCCTAAATGTACAGTTGTACCACGGCCCATTAATTCTACAATCTCAATTTTCAGTCTTGTTAAATAATCGGGCAACGTGGGCTATTCACTACATTACCCAGAGTCCTTTGCGTGAAGCAGGAGGTGTGGCATGTCTGCTAAGGGATAATAAAACCAGGTCAAACACAAAAACATGCAGCCTATTGCAGAAGTACACTCTGATATGCAACGTTGCGGTTCTTTTGACTGAGACAGTGATTGCAGTGCGCGTGTACAGGTCAAGGGCTCTGAGGTCGACCCGGCGACACCGGCAAATTCTACTGACAACAAGCTACCACAGAGCAGCATGGCAATTAATAAATCCAAAGTAGCTGTGGGATTCATAGTTGCAGGTGCTCTTTCAGTGTTTTTCGGGATTGTGCTGGCGTTTGTAGGACCGCTTATTATTGATGATCAGATAGAAAAGGTAAGGTAGCCCAATGGAATACAGGTCAAGTCTAAAATAATTGTTGAAAATCAAACAAGAGATCATTGTGGACTAAAATGTAGCAACTGATAACACTGGACATTTCATTATGTAATTAAAAATATTGGCATAGTAAATGTCTTGATCATATTGTTTGCAACAACAAAACTAGTCATAATATCTTTGACACTGAAGAACATGGGCTGCTTGCATAATTTTATTTGGTTTGATAAGGACGCTTAAACTTGGATAACTGTAAAACATGATTTAAATGTTTATCCAAATGTATTTGATTATTACTGTTTATTGTTTTGTTTTGCAGAACACAATGATTGACCCAAACAATGAACTAACTTACACTATGTGGAAGGACATTCCTGTGCCCTTCTTCATGTCTGTCTACTTTTTCAATGTCCTAAATCCTAAAGAAATATTAAAAGGTGAAAAACCAATGCTGGAACAGCGTGGACCATATGTTTACAGGTAAAAATATTCCAGATTAGTAATAAAACAGCCTATGAGCCCTTTCTTCTTGTCCAATTCACTATAAAACTCTCAAGCTCAACTCTGTTGAGCTTCCTGGAACATTCTGTGCTTTGTCGATCACTCTCATTCCCCCTTTTTCTGAGGCATAGTGGGGTGCCATTTAGGTCCTGTTATGTAACTGTCCCATATGTTATATGGAGAACTAAAGAGTGAGGGGTGTGATTGGGCGCCATCAGACTTTGTCTCACATGGATGTTTTGCATTTGGCTTCCAAAAACTTAAGAAGGGTTACTCTTCAACTTCTTGGCAACACGTATTTCATAACCATGCAAGATTTTAAATTACCTTAAAATGTTTGGTAACCATTTTAAAGCCCCAGTGTGTAGGATTCGTGGCGCATAGGTGGATGGTGCTATTGCACTTTCTGTTTTAGCTACGGCAGACCTCGAGGGTCACCCGGGCGCGCGCACAAGCCGCGCGCCGCTACTGTATAAATAAAACGCGGTCCCGTTTTTTTTTTTTTTCTTATGAAAACACACATTCCCGATCACTCTACACATCAAATGAAACCTTACAGTCTCCTCTTTTTGACTATGCAATTCATTTCCCTGCACAACAATCACTCCCCGAGCACATGGGGCTTTTATACGGAAAAGCACAAAACGAGGTTAGCTTACCTTAGAATGCTTTGCACAGGTCAAACTCTGTATTTCACCATAAACTTGCTCTCAATTTGTCCGTAAGGATCCAGCAAATAAAATCCAGTAAAACAATTTAGTCCAAAACACGTGTTGGATCCATTACGACGTCTGATCCGGCAGCATGCTTGTGTTGTTTACCCAAAACCACGAGCCTTGCCGAAGGCGAAGGCGGAGCCCAAATGTGCTTCTGCGGCTCTCGTAATCAAAATGGCTGCCTCTATATGGGCAGGATCCCCCTTTTATGTGACTATAAGTCCAAAAGAATACTTTGATTTCATGATGGAAGTGAAAAGGCTTGGAAAACAATGTATTTTTGAATGGGTATCTTCAATTTCAGTAATTAACGGGTAAAAATCTTACACACTGTCCCTTTAACAAAGTAGGTAAAGTGTTTGTTTTCTTTCAGAAAACGTTGTCAGAAGGACAACATCACATTTCACCCAAATAACACTGTGTCATACAGAGAGTACCGACAGTACTACTTTGAGCCTGACATGTCTGTTGGCAATGAGTCTGACATCGTCACCATCCCTAATATGCTGGTCCTGGTAAGTGTGCTTCTTCTGTTTTCTTCTTCTGTACTACTTTTGTTTTTTAAACATGGCATTACTGTCCTTGTATCTCCAGGGCGCTGCTGTAATGATGCAAGATCTGCCTTACGCTGTGCGTTTAATGATCAGTACAACCTTTAAAACTTTCAAAGAAGGCCCTTTTCTAACGAAGACAGTTGAAGAGCTCATGTGGGGCTATGACAGCAAACTGGTAGAGTTTCTTAATAAATACCTGCCTGGCATGTTGCCTTCCTCTGGGAAATTTGGCCTCTTTGCAGAAGTACGTATGTCGATAAATTCAACATAAATGTGAAATAACAAGGGGAAAATTTAAATGGCTCATCTGATGTGTTTTTAGTTTAACAACTCCAACACTGGCCTCTTCACAATTTTTACTGGAAAAGATGACATTAAAAATGTCCACAGAGTTGACTCCTGGAACGGCCTGAAAGAGGTGAGGATACTTTATTCAAATACAGTGTCGGTAAATGTTTAATTGGAAGCATTTATAAATTTTGTCTTTGTCTCCAGTTAAGTTACTGGCGCACACCTCAGTGCAACATGATTAATGGCACAGCAGGACAGATGTGGCCTCCATTCATGACCAAAGAAACCACATTGCCTTTCTACAGCCCTGATGCCTGCAGGTACATGATGCAAAACAATGTGACAGTTGAACAAAAATAAGTACATTTCTTATTGCAGATCAATGGAACTTGTTTACCAGCGCCCAGGTCAGATGATGGGGATCCCTTATTACAGATATGTTGCACCACCGACTCTTTTCGCTAATGGAACAGACTATGAACCCAATGAAGGATTTTGTCCATGCAGACAATCTGGTCTGCTCAACGTCAGCAGCTGTCGCCACAGTACATGTGTTTCTATTTCATTTAATTTAAAATGTCTTTTGATAAAACTACCTATAACCTTTCTTGCATTGTGTTACAGATTCTCCAACGTTCATCTCCCACCCTCACTTCTTTAATGCAGACCCCGTGCTGCGGGACTTTGTGCAGGGGCTGGCTCCCACTGAGGAGGAGCATGGTCTCTTCATTGACATTCACCCGGTGAGTGTACAGCAAAACCATAATAGTAGAAAAGGTATAATTGGTTATTTATCCAATACAGTAGGTGTATCCTTGGGGCTGGCGTGAGTGTCCCAAGGCAGAGGTTAACTGATTGTTTATCATGAACTTTGTATTGTGTGTCATTTTAACACGTCAAGGCTTTTGGTAAAAAAAAAAAAAAATTGGAGCAATCACACTGCATACTAGTTTCCTCATATTAATATTTATCACATCTACTAATTGTTCCTGGTATGCAGGGTAATCTATGATTTTAGTTGGCCTTGATTATGTGCGTAAACCTTGGGTAAAATGCCTTATGCAAAAAATGTGTACTGAAATATATTTATGAAATGTTACTGATGTAATCGGAGATCATAGTATTAATAATAATAATGATAATAATTAAAGCCCGGCAGAATACCACTATTTTCAATGAGCAATCTTAACCTGAGCTTTTGTGATAAGGCAATTGGAACATTATCTTATCCTTGTAATTAAAGTGTATTACTTTTTTATTACTCCAATAACTTGTGTCCTAGCAAAATATTACATGAATTGCATTCAAGTTTGAATGAATGATTAAACCAAATGAACCAGTTTTATCCTTTATCTAAATTGGTGAAGTTATCCTATCAGTTTAACAACCTGCAGCACTATTGCTGTTCTATGATACTTATCTGCCTTGCTGAGACTCATTGCTTTTCGTAACTCCTGAAAGTTACTTAAATGTGCATGTTGTGTCATATCAAATGTTTATCAGTGTAGGTATGCAGTTTATTTGTAAATATTATGTTTCATATTGACTTGTCTCCACAGCAAACAGGAGTACCTCTAAATGTGTCCATTCGCCTCCAGCTGAATCTTTACATGAAGACAGTACCAGGAATTACGTAAGAATCTACATCTTATCTCTAAAATGATTATGAAAATGTTTGTTTTTCCTCAAGTAGATGCAACTTTAAAAATGTATTTGATTGTATGATATTTGCAGAGAAACCGGCAAGATTTCAGAGGTGGTGATGCCACTGCTTTGGTTTGGGGAGGTATGTGACTAGTATGATTAAAATCCTCGTAATTCATGAATTCTTAAAAATACATTATTTATTTTTTTTAGAGTGGTTATATTGATGGCCCCATCCTGAACACATTTCACACAAACCTGGTGATTTTGCCCGCTGTTATGGAGTACATGCAGTATGGCTTCATCGCTCTTGGTCTTGCAGCTATAGTGATTTCCATCCTGGTGCTGAGGAGACAAAAGGTAACACTGTTCAAAGACTGACCTACAGTCTTTAATGTGTTTAAACTTCCCATATTATGCTTAGTTCTGGCTTTTTATTTATTGGTCCAACTATGTTTTAGAACATAAAATGTATAGTGCCAAGTATATTGCTTTAATACATAAATTATTAGTTTTAAAACCTAAATTGTCTTTAATGTCTATGCTAATCAATACCAGCAGTGAGGCTGTGTACTCACAGCAACATTAACTTGAGCACTGAAGTGATCAGAATATATCCAGTGATGAAGAGGGGCTTTAGACAAGAACAAAAAACTGAACTTGGCATAATATGGGACATTTTAAAATGGCATGTTGCAAGCATATTTCTTAGCACTCACAGAAAGAGGAATAGAGAACTGTGCGGAACGTGTGTATATACAATTCATTTGTTACATCTGATCTCTATAAAATGTAAATATTGAAATTATTCTTTACTTGTAATATTGGGGGAGAGTTTCCTACAGCAGCTTCTATCCCTCTTCGTTTGCAGTCCGAAATGCACTTTAAAATGTACTAATATTCAAATGTATGTTCTTCCTGACACTAGCCTCATGTTGGGTCAATGTATGACGTTTATTGCCCTTTGTGTTGAATACAGCTCTAGTATGCATAGTTCTTATCAGGTCAACATATGTGGTGCATGAGTTGTACAGCAGATTTAAGTGAACTTTAGCAGCTGAGCATATGTGATCAAAAACATTCATAAGGGACTACACCAGTGAATATAGACATTACATTGTAACACTTAAAGTGCCTTGTGAAAGTATTAGCCCACCTTCTGACCTTTTGTCATATTTCTAGCTTCAAACAAAATATAAAACTGGAATTTTTTGTGAAGAATCAACACCAAGTGGGACACAGTCGTGAAGTGGAATGAAATTTATACGATATTTTACATTTTTTTTTCCACAAATAAAAAACTGTCTATCCTATACCTTGATGTTTGCGGGACTCCAGAGGCACCAGCAGCTTCAGATACCCGTTTTTCTACTTTGTAATGGCATTTTAGCAGCTGCTCTCTTAATCTGATGTATTTGTCTGGCAGAAACCTTCCTCATTGTGCCTTTATCTGCACGAATCCGTGTGTGCTCTGAATCAGCTACAAATCTCTTAAATCTCTCTTACGATGATCAAGCTTAAATTTTGTGAAATATCTAAGGTTTTCATACCTTGTCCAAGGTATTCAACTATTTCATGCTTTTCTACACTAGAGAGGTCCTTTTTCTTTCCCATATTGCTTGAAAATGTTACTCTGCCTAATGATGTGGAATCTTCTCCTTAAGTCGTTTTTCCTTTAATCGGAGGCATGGGCAAACTCATTGACACAGGTGTGTGAGATTGATTTCACTGAGACACAAGAGCATCCAGGAATCAGGAATCAGGAATTTGGAATTTATTGCCATATGAGTGAACAGGTTCACAACATTAGGAACTCCATGAGTTTCAATGGAAAACTAAACATTTGACCTTTATGACATTTAAACACAATTTGCATATTAATTTGGAACGCAGTGTAAACATCTCGTGGAGCACTGTTCGATCAATCATATTGAAATGGAGAGAGTATCAGACCATTGCAAACCTACCAAAACCCGGCCGTCCCTCTAAACTTTTAGCTCAAACAAGGAGAGCACTGACCAGAGATGCAGCCAAGAGGCCCATGATCACTCTGGATGAACTGCAAAGATCCACAGCCAAGATGGGGGAATCTGTCCATAGGACAATTATTAGTCATGGTGTTGATTCTTCACAAAAAATTCAAATTTTATATCTTTGTTTGAAGCCCGAAATGTGGCAAAAGGTCAAAAAGTTCAAGAGGGGCTAATACTGTCACAAGGCACTGCATTTCTCAAATGTGAGTACATACAGTATTGTGTATGATGGTTCATTTATCATTATTTGGAAATGATATATTTTTTTAATTGTTAGTTGTTTACTGTCTCTTTGCAGAAGTTTCAGGACAGTGGATTAGGTTTTAATACGACTACAGTAGTGGGGGAATACCAGGGTGTGTAAAACTATAACATTTGCTGAAATCATGGTTTCTTCAATTCTACTTCCCAAAATCCCCAGTAATCTATCAAAACAGTGATTGCATATTTTGGTTTATGTTCAAACTGATTTATATATATATTTAAGTTAAAAATGCAATTTAAAAAAAAATTAAATCAGTTTATCAAATTGAGAGATTAACATTGCCTGCTATTTAATTGCATGCCTATAATCACTGCAAATAACTGCATGCATCTTAATATGACCCTCTCCCAATCCTCATTTCACGGTGTCAAACTGCAGACTAAGTAGATATTGATGAGCTGAAAAACAATGTGGTCATTTTTTAGGCAACACAAAATGAGTCAAAGAGCTCACACGAGGTGGAGACAAATAAACTTAAAAACTCAGGTGGGTGCTATAATTTGTATTTGTAATTGAGTGCATGAAAGTATTATTTTTACAACAGGAACTGCTTATGTTTAGCAAAGGGCACATTTGCCTTTGTTTGTTTAAATATTAAACAAATGCTATATTTTCTTATTACATGCTAAATAGTCCCCCGCTTTGTTTGATGTAATACAGAAAAGTAAACTTGGTGCTGCTCCTGCCTCAGATAGAAATCCAAGCATTTCAACGGATGCGAAAACACCTCTACTTCAAGAAAAGGACTAGGACATAATGCTGGTGCTGCGTACCTGCAGCCACACTTCCATTGTAATTTACTGATCTTCAGGACTGGAAACTTTGACCTCTAGATTTTTACACTTCAGTTGAAGGTTGATGAAACTCTTGACTACATGAGCTGAGACCATTATTTTTTACAGTGTATGTTGTGAGGAGTCTACATCCTCTCTTAACTATACAAGCAGGTTCATAAATGCTGTGTATTTATTGCCAAACTGGTATCACTGTGAACAAAATGACACTTATTAGGCATTTAGTAATTTACATGCATATGGATATTAATGTTTCTCTATCAACAACAAGGGAGCTTGTATTTTATTGCCAATGTGCCTTGAAAATATTTCTTGTCATGAACATGTCTAACTAACTGAACTTCGAAGTGTAAACTGTTTGCTTTGTAAACTGTAAATATATTTGACATTGACTATACAGTGCCTTATTGTTAAATACATTTTTGGCTATGTACTAATTCAGTACATTCAGTGCACAGACAAAAATGCATTGTAAAAATCTATTTGGTCTATTTGTGTTTATCTGAAGAAAGACCATGTCATATCTCATGCCTTCATTCACTTGGGGAAAAAAAAAAGAAAAAAAAAAAAAGCTTTGGCAGTAAATTAGTAATATTTAAGTCCTGTCCTGTCCTAGCTTTTAAAATGTTTGCTTGTAGGCCTGCTTAACCTTTGCAGTTTTAACATGTGGAACGTAATCCATAATCACACCACTAGATGGCAGAATTTAATTTGTTCATCAAACTTTACTCAGACATTTCTTTTAAACATTGTTTAGCAGGTCTAATAAGACCTTAAGTGAACATAAGTTATAATTACACATTTAATACAGTTGACACCAAAGAGAAATGTTTTGAAACAGATTTCACATAACTTATTTTACACTGGTTATAGTGGTCACAAATCAAACACTGACTTTAAATTGACCAGATGAATATATAAAAATTGTTTAGGTAGTTTTAGTTTAGTCTTTATTTGAAGGGACAATGTACAGAGACATTATGTACAAAGACAGATGTTCTGCACCAGAGTATAGCCACAAAGCTAATTTCCATCCGCAGTCCCTGGTTACATGGATAAAAAACGAACTGTCTATATCAATAAAAGCAATTAAAGATTTTCTCTCTTAAACGCACACATACACACACAGCATCACACATTTAACTTTGACACACATCTCATTACGCAGTAACACAGCAAAACATAATATACACCCACTAACATTAACCCAAAACACACAATCGCACACATCCATGTACTATTTACACACCATATCATTCACAATAACACATAAAAACATAATTCTTATATTTGATCTCTGGATTAACGGATTAACGGATAAATATGCACACATACTGTAGTGTGCCTTAAATGCCAATGTGGTAAGAATGTGTTTCGACTGGCCAAACACAATGTCATGACAAGAAGCTAATCCTGGCCAACAGAGGGGTATTCCACGAAAGCTACTAAGCGCAAAGCCCGGCTTTATTCGTCAGTTGGCGCTAGTTTAAGTGAGAGTTCGGTTCCACGACGCTCGCTAAACTTAGTTCCCGCTGAGTTACTGGGGTAACATGGTCTTAGCAGATAGTCTGGTCGCGGCAAGGCTAAAGTTGTGGCTTAGTCAGGCCGTGTCGCAGAGAATACGTACCTGACGTAAACAAGAGTGTCAAACAAACAGTTCCGCACACCTCCCGCATGAGTATCTGTGTTGTCCGAAAACAATATCAGCAAAAAAAGAAATTACCTTATGTTCTTGGTTCTTGACAAATCTCCGGTAATTTAAAAATATGCTTTTTGAACCGCTGTCTTTACGACATTAAGATATAGAAGAATTCCAGAGGTACCTCAGAGAAAGACTTTGGTCGAGTGGATATGTCCTATGACTCTCTTATGGGCGACCCGGGTTCGATTCCTGCTATTGGCTTGTTGATGCCCAAGTCAAATTTGAGTGAAATTTTCACGCATTTATATTTGCAACATATTACAGAAATGGAATTGCCTGAAAGAATCCATGACTCATCGCTGTACCAGCGGATGAGTCTGGTAACGCTTGATCCAGAATGCGCTGCTGTTGCTCTTAGACAGACAGCTAAGTGAACCAATCAGAGATTGCGCCATCTTGATTCAAAACTGAGGAGGAACTTCCGCTGCCTAAGAGTGACGTTGCGGGCAAAGGCGGGTGCACTGACGTCACCATCTTTGAACAAATCAGAATCGCGGAGTCCGTTTTTAACCGGAGGAGCGAGAGTGGAGCGAGGGTGTCCAAATGGTATCGCGCTGTATAGGAAATACAGAGAGATATCATTTGGCTGGCCAGGTAAGAAATGGAAATGAATTTAACCTACAATTATTGTTATCATCACATAAATTATATCAGTTGGGCCTAACATCACTCTCACTTGACGACATTGACACTTTATATTTTATGTGACATCTCTATCAAAGAATACAGTTACAGGTAAACCGTTACTTTTAAAACAAAATGTAGCCAAATAACAGGCACACTCCATGATGCAACATTTCAATGATTAAACAAATTTGCTTCAGAGATGCTGTGCAAGCCTTTTTAATGAAATCCTATTCATCAATTTCCATCAATAGGCATAAAACAATAAAAGACATTAGGTATGACATTCTGGTGTGAGGCCACTGCTGGAGGACTGCTGAGGGTCAGGCAAGGCACTGCTGGAGGACTGCTGAGGAGGGTCCAAGTGTACGCCATCTTCAGTAACTAGAACACAAGCATACTATTAAAATATACAGATGCTTGGATCACAGCTGAGGCAAGCATTAGTCTAGAGAATACCTTGAATATACTCTTCAGAAGGATCTCGCAGGAAGGATCTTTGATGGGGTCTCTCCTTCAATTACCTCCACCAGTGGGCGACCCTGGTTTAGGGCCAGTGCCAGGTCCTCTGCAGGTGAAAGGTTTTTAGGGGGGCTCCCACCTCCTGTGGCTTGGTAGCTACTGTTCATTTTAAATTAAATTAAGGTACCATTTCAACAGTATTACTAATTTCACTGAATAATAATATTATTAATATTAGCCTACTTACCACTCTGCAAAATGTTATTATGCTTTGTCTTTACCAGCAAAACAGTCCTCTCCACATTATTCCTGGTCAAAGACAAGATAACACAATTTAACGTATTAGTTAGAGCAAATACTTTTACACAGTAAAAATAAATTACAACTGACAAGACTGCTATACAAATATATAATAATTACATCATCAACTGCCCACCATGAGATGAGAATTGAACTCACAATCTCCTGCACCCCAGGTGGTAACTTTTCCCCTGCGCCACAGAACAATGTTGACATCATTGGTGAAAAACATAGTGAGAACTGGAATACCCTGGAATACGTGAAATACCCCTCAGGTGTCCAGAGGGGTATTCCACGAACGTGGCTAAACTTAGCGGCGACTAAGTGCTAAGTTTTTGCCTGGAAGAATCCATGACTCATCGCTGTTCCAGCGGTGAGTCTGGTAACGCTTAGTCCAGAATGCGCTGCAATTGCGCGTAGACAGACAGCTAAGTGAACCAATCAGAGATTGCGCCATCTTGATTGAAAACTGAGGAGGAACTTCCGCTGTCTAAGAGTGACTTTGCGGGCAAAGGCGGGTGCACTGACGTCACCATCTTTGAACGAATCATAATCGCGGAGTCCGTTTTTAACCAGAGGAGCGAGGGTGTCCAAATGGTATCGCGCTGTATAGGAAATACAGAGAGATATCATTTGGCTGGCCAGGTAAGCTAAGTTCTCGCCTGGCTGAGACACAACTTAGACAAAAGCCTGAACCCGTTCCACAAACGCATTTCAGCTGCGCCTAATCAGAGCTAAGCTCAGTCTGGCCTAATCAGGCCGGGCCTCCGCGCGTGCACGGGGTAAATAAGAAGCCCTGAACAAGCGACTGTCGAAAACGCGATCATGTCGAAGATTCGGGCCGATTATTTCAGCGCATCAGAACAGAAGTTGCTTTTGGAACTCTACAACGCATTTGCAATAACCAAGGCCAGAGACATGGCGTGGCAGAAGATCGCCAAGCGCTTAAATACGCAAGTTAAGTCCTATAACAGTGCTGGAGGTTGAGTTTTTTAAGTATGTTTTTCACCAATGATGTCAACACAGTTCTGTGGCGCAGGGGAAAAGTTACTGTCTGGGGTGTGGGAGATTGTGAGTTTGATTCTCAGAGAGGACAGTTGATGTCATAAATATTATATATTTCTAGAGCAGTCTTGTCAGTTGTAATTTATTTTTACTGTGTAAAAGTATTTGCTCCAACTAATACGTTAAATTGTGTTATCTTGTCTTTGAGCAGGAATAATGTGAAGAGGACTGTTTTGCAGGTAAAGACAAAGCATAAAAAAACATTTTGCAGAGTGGTAAGTAGGCTAATATTCATATTACACTCAACAAAAATATAAATGCAACACTTTTGTTTTTGCTCCCATTTTTCCTGAGATGGACCCAAAGATCCAAAATTAATTCCAGATACACAGCACTACCATTTCTCTCAAACATTGTTCACAAATCTGTCCAAATGTGTGACAGCGAGCACCTCTGCCCCGCCGAGACAATCCACCCCACCTCACAGGTGCGCCACATCAAGATGCCGATCCGACATCATGACCAGTGCACAGGTGCACCCCAGACTGCCCACAATAAAAGGCCACCGCGAAATGTGCATTTTTTTTTGCTTTATTGGGGGTCTGGGGACTCAGAACCAGTCAGTATCTGGTGTGACCAGCATTTGCCTCATGCAGTGCAACACATCTTCTTCACATAGAGTTTATCAGATTGTCAGTTGTGGCCTGTGGAATGTTGGTCCACTCCTCTTCAATGGCTGTGCGAAGTTGCTGGATATTAGTGGGAGCTGGTACACGCTGTCGTATACGCCGGTCAAGCACATCCCAAACATGCTCAATGGGTGACATGTCCGGTGAGTATGCTGACCATGCAAGAACTGGGACATTTTCAGCTTCCAAGAATTGTGTACAGATCCTTGCAACATGGGGCCGTGCATTATCTTGCTGAAACATGAGGTGATGTTCATGGATGTATGGCACAACAATGGGCCTCAGGATCTCATCACGGTATCTCTGTGCATTCAAAATGTCATCAATAAAATGCACCTGTGTTCTTCGTCCATAACAGCCTTTGAAGAGGAGTGGACCAACATTCCACAGGCCACAATTGACAATCTGATAAACTCTATGCGAAGAAGATGTGTTGCACTGCATGAGGCAAATGGTGGTCACACCAGATACTGACTGGTTCTGAGTCCCCAGATCCCCAATAAAGCAAAAAAAAAAAAATGCACATTTCGGGGTGGCCTTTTATTGTGGGCAGTCTGGGGCACACCTGTGCACTGGTCATGATGTCGGATCGGCATCTTGATGTGGCGCACCTGTGAGGTGGGGTGGATTGTCTCGGCAGGGCAGAGGTGCTCGCTGTCACACATTTGGACAGATTTGTGAACAATGTTTGAGAGAAATGGTAGTGTTGTGTATCTGGAGTGAATTTTGGATCTTTGGGTCCATCTCAGGAAAAATGGGAGCAAAAACAAGTGTTGCGTTTATATTTTTGTTGAGTGTAGATTGCATATCCTACTTGACAACTGCACTGTTAAGCCTTGTGTCTTGTTGAAAAAAATGTGTACCCTGGGAATGTTTCATACAAATAGTCTATTTCAGTTTTTAAACTCCCCTAAAATCACCAAACCTTAATATTGTTATTTTTTTTTATATTGGGATTTTAAGTGAATTTATTAACCCCAGAGGCTTTTGTTTTTAAGTAAAGTCAAGCTGGTTTACAGAGAAATGAAAAACTCATTCATTCATTCATCTTCTTCCACTTTTTACATTTTCTGGGTCACGGGGGCAGTAGTACTAGCAGATCTGCTGCCCAGAACACAATGCACCAGCCCCCATGAAAAACTGAAGTCAAAATTATTTTCACCTTGATTTTGTGGAGATTTTTATGTCTAAAAACCTAAAGTTCTCACAATAAATAACCAAACCAGTCTGTAAAATCTGGCATCTGAGCTTCGATCAAGAGCTTTACAAGTTATGAGTGAACTAACCAACTGGTATCGTGCGGGAAATTACTCACTTAACCTAAGCTCTAAGTCCTTGTTTGGTCAAATACTCGGGAAAGGAAAAGTACATATAAACTGATGTTTTTCTCAGTCTGTACATGGCCAATATGGATGATCTTGGTGTCTAAGTGAAACTAATACTTAGTGCTTTCTGTCTGGTGTTAAATAATGACATTATATAACATTAGCAATAAATCCACTAATCTCAAACACAACCCTTTCAATTCCACCTGATAAAAAATATAAAATTAAGGGGAGCGGCGCCGGACTGGTGTGGGCCTGCTCATTGCCCCACAACTCAGCCACCGTGTGGTGGAGTTTACTCCGGTGAACGAGAGGGTCGAGTCCCTGCGCTTTCAGGTTGGGGACAGGTCTCTCACTGTTGTGTCGGCCTACGAGCTGAACAGCAGTGCAGAGTTCCCGGCCTTCTTGGAGTCTCTGGGAGGGGAACTGGACAGTGCACTGACCGGAGACTCCGTTGTTCTACTGGTAGACTTCAATGCCCACATGGGCAATGACAGTGACACCTGGAGAGGGGTGATTGGGAGGAATGGCCTCCCTGATCTGAACCCGAGCGCTGTCCAGTTATTGGACTTCTGTGCCAGCCACGGTTTGTCCATAACGAACACCATGTTTGAGCGATATCCACCAGTGCACGTGGCACCAGGACACCCTAGGCCAGAAGTCGATTATCGACTTTGTTGTTGTCTCATCTGACCTCCGGCCTCGTGTCTTGGACACTCGGGTGAAGAGAGGGGCAGAGCTGTCAACTGATCACCATCTGGTTGTGAGTTGGGTCCGCTGGCGGGGGAGGAAGCCGGAGAGACCTGGCAGGCCCAAGTGCATAGTGAAGGACTGTTGGGAACGTCTGGCAGAGCACTCTATCTGGGGGACATTCAACTCACACCTCCAAGAGAGCTTCTCCCAGATTCCAGGGGAGGCTGTGGACATGGAATCCGAGTGGGCTTTGTTCTCAGCCACTATTGTCGATGCAGCTGCTCGTAGCTGGGGCCGTAAGGTCTGTGATGCCTGTTGGGGCGGCAATCCCCGAACCTGGTGGTGGACACTGGAAGTAAGGGATGCTGTCAGGCTGAAGAAGGAGTCTTATCGGGCCTTGTTGGCTCATGGGACTCCTGAGGCAGCTGACAGGAACTGGAGGGCCAAGCGTGGTGGAGCCTGGGCGGTTGCAGAGGCAAGAAGTCGGGCTTGGGAGGAGTTTGGAGAGGCCATGGAGGAGGACTATCGGACAGCCTTAAAGAAATTTTGGCAAACTGTCCGGCACCTCAGGAGGGGGAAGCAGTGCTTCACCAACACTGTTTATGGTGCGGGTGGGGAGCTGTTGACCTCGACTGGGGATGTTGTCGGACAGTGGAAGGAATACTTTGAGGATCTCCTCAATCCCACTGTCACGTCTTCTGAGGAGGATGCAGAGGCTGGGGACTCTGAGGCGGACTTGTTCATTACCCTGGCTGAAGTCACTGAGGTGGTTGGCAAGCTCCTCGGTGGCAAGGCTCCAGGGGTGGATGAGATCCGTCATGAGTATCTTAAGTCTCTGGATGTCGTGGGGCTGTCTTGGCTGACACGTCTCTGCAACATCGCGTGGCGGTCGGAGACAGTACCTCTGGACTGGCAGACCGGGGTGGTGGTCCTTCTGTTTAAGAAGCAGGACCAGAGGATGTGTTCCAACCACCAATCACACTTCTCAGCCTCCACGGTAAGGTCTATTCCAGGGTACTGGAGAGGAGAATCCGACTGATGGTCAAATCTTGGATCCAGGAAGAGCAGTGTGGTTTTCGGTATACTCTCCAATGAGTGCTCAAGGGTTCATGGAAGTTTGCCAGTCCACATGTGCTTCGTGGATCTGGAGAAGGCATTCGACCGGGTCCCTCATGGGGTCCTGTGGGGAGTGCTCTGGGAGCATGGGGTTGGGGGCTCTTCTTTTAACCATAACCTTTGCCCAATACCTCAGGTAATGACAAATGTTTGTCACTGTTCTGTTATCTGTTCTGTTGTCCTCTTCTCCCTAAAGGACTACAGATGGAAATTAGCTTTCAAGCTATAATCTGGTACAAGCATCTCTGCCTTTGGCAGAATCAGAATCAGAATGGTTTTAATGCCATATGTTTGAACAAGTTCACAACATTAGGAAATTGCTGCGGTGCTTGAAGCAGAATGTAAACCAACACTTAACATGCAATAAATAAAATAGAATAAAATAGAGTAGCAGAAAACTTAAATCTAACAAATTTACAAGAGTACAAGGATATAGCAGTGCAGGTGCAGGTATGGTCAGGTGCAAAAAGAAGAACCGGCGCAGGGTCATGTGACTGACACAGAGCGGGGGGTGGGGTCTTGTGACTGACACAGAGCAGGGGGTGGGGTCATGTGCCTGACACAAAGCGGGTGGGTGGGTGGGTGGTTGAGAAGAGTCCTAGTGTTGTTATTGTTCAAAAGTCCGACAGCAGAGGGGAAAAAGCTGTTTTTATGGCGGGAGGTTCTGGTCCGAATGGACCGTAGCCTCCTGCCTGAGGGAAGCAGGTCAAAGAGTCCATGTTCAGGGTGAGAAGGATCGGATGCAATCCGACCTGCACGTGTCCGTGTCCTGGAGGTGTACAGGTCCTGCAGAGATGGAAGGCTGCAACCAATCACCTTCTCAGCAGAGCGCACAACACGCTGCAGTCTCTGTTTGTCCCTGGATGTGGCTCCAGCATACCACACGGTGATGGAGGAGGTGAGGATGGACTCGATGATGGCAGTGTAGAATTGCACCATTGTCCGTGCTGGCAGGTTGAATCTCTTCAGCTGCCTCAGGAAGTACATCCTCTGCTGGGCCTTCTTTATGACGGAGGTGATGGTGGGCTCCCATTTGAGGTCCTGGGCGATGGTGGTCCCCAGGAAGCGGGATGAGTCCACAGTGGTAATGGGGGAGTCGGTCAGGATGATGGGGAGGAGTGGGGCTGTGTGCTTCCTAAAGTCCACAATGATCTCCACTGTCTTCTGGGCGTTCAGCACCAGGTTGTTCTGGCTGCACCAGGACGCCAGACGGTCAACCTCTGTCCTATAGGCAGACTCATCCCCGTCCGAGATGAGTCCAATGACCGTGGTGTCATCTGCAAACTTGATGAGCTTGACAGACTGGTGGGAGGAGGTGCAGCAGTTGGTGTACAGGGAGAAGAGCAGAGGAGAAAGAACACAGCCTTGGGGAGAGCCGGTGCTGATGGTCCGGGAGTCCGAGACATTCTTCCCCAGCCTCACGTGCTGCTTCCTGTCCGTCAGGAAGTCAGTGATCCACCTGCAGAGAGGATCAGGCACGTTCATCTGGGAAAGCTTGCCTTGGAGGAGGTCTGGGCGGATGGTGTTGAAGGCAGAGCTGAAGTCCACAAACAGGATCCTGGCGTAGGTTCCCGGGGAGTCCAGATGCTGCAGGGTGAAGTGTAGAGCCAGGTTGATGGCATCGTCCACAGATCTGTTGGCTCTGTAGGCGAACTGCAGGGGGTTGAGGAGGGGGGCCGTGAGGGTCTTGAGGTGGGGCAGAACCAGGCGCTCGAAGGACTTCATGACCACAGATGTTAGAGCCACAGGTCTGTAGTCATTAAGTCCAGTGATCCTTGGCTTCTTGGGGACAGGAACAATGGTGGAGGTTTTGAAGCAGGCAGGCACATGACAAGCCTGCAGTGAAGAGTTGAAGATGCCTGTAAACACCGGGGCCAGCTCGTTGGCACAGTGTCTCAGGGTGACAGGAGAGACACCGTCTGGGCCAGGCGCTTTCCAGGCATTCAACCTTTTGAACTGTCTCACATCTGCCTCATGAATGTGAAGGGGTGGAGATGGCTCTGGTGAGGGGGAAGTAGGGGGGGTGGGGGGATAAGTGTCCAGGTAGTCTCTATTGGTGGGACGGATGGAGGTGTGAGAGCTGCTTGATGGCTCATCAAAACGACAGTAGAAGTCGTTTAGACTGTTGGCTAGGGGCAGATCATCCGTGGAGTGTGGAGTTTTAGGTTTGTAGTTTGTTATTTTCCTAAAACTCCTCCACACAGAAGCCGAGTCGTCCTCTGAGATCTGCTGCTGCATATTCTCAGAGAACTGGCGTCTAGCAGTGCCCACTTCCCTGCTAAACCTGTACTTGGCATCCTTGTAGAGGTCTCTATCACCACTTCTGAAAGCCTGCCTTTTTTCTAGCCACTGTCGTTTGAGTTTGGGAGTAAACCAGGGTTTGCCATTGTTATAACTCACCCAGGTGCGTGATGGCACAATGCTGTCCTCACAGAAGTGGATATATGAGGTGACAGTGTCTGTGTACTCGTCCAAACTGTCAGAAGCAGCTCTCATAGCGTCCCAGTCTGTAGTTCCCAAGCACGCGCGCAGCTCCTCCATAGCCTCGCTGCTCCACCTTTTTGTAGTCCTCACGACAGGTTTAGTGTGTTTCAGTCTTTGTCTGTACGCAGGGATAAGGTGGATCATTTCGTGATCAGAAAGTCCGAGTGCTGCGCGGGGCACCGCGTGATAAGCCCCACTTATCGTGCTGTAACAGTGATCCAGCGTCCTCTCCTCTCTAGTTGGGCATTTGATAAGTTCCTGGCTTAGATTGGCTTTGTTAAAGTCCCCAAGAACAACGATGAGAGAGTCCGGGTATGTCCGCTCCATACACAGTATATGTTCCGCGAGCGCGCACTGGGCCTCGTGCACGTCCGCGTCCGGCGGGATGTAAACAGCGGCCAGAATGTACGAAGCGAACTCTCGTGGACTGTAAAATGGTTTGCAGTGAATGAAAAGATATTCCAGAGAGGGAGAGCAGTGCTGCGCAATCACTGTCACATCTGTACACCAGCCGCAGTTGATGAAAAAACAGACGCCTCCACCTGCGGTCGTGCCGGAGAGAGCAGCTTGTTGGTCAGCGCGATACAGATGAAACCCCTCCAAATGGAGCGCGCAGTCCGGTATGTCGTCCCCAAGCCACGTCTCCGTAAAACATAAGACACAGGATGAGGAAAAGTCTCTGTTTATGCTTCTCATCAGGGCCAGCTCGTCCATTTTGTTCCGGAGTGAGCGTACATTATGTGGCTGTACATTGTCCTGTTAAATAAATAAATGAATGAAATGAAACTGTTGATGGAGTATGCTTCTGTATCATAATTGGAGCTGTATGCTTGGATCATAAGCTGTGCTTTAGAACTACTGTTCTAAATCACAGTTTATGATTTAGAACAGTACTATTACTATACTATACTATACTATACTATACTATACTATACTATACTATACTATACTATACTATACTATACTAATATATGTGTAGAATCCCTCAGTCGTCCAGGTAGAATCCATGGCAAAAGGAGAAATTCAATTTGTCAACTTGAGAAAAGTTTATTTGGTCGAATACGTTTCGCAGCTCATCCAAACTGCTTCTTCAGTTCTGGTTAGACGCCGGTGGACACTGCCTATATCTGCCTGAAGGGAGGAACTAGCTACAATGAAATTACTTTGAAACCACTACATTTACTTGTTTTCAGTTTCAGCACTCTGACCAGAACTGAAGATGCAGCTTTGATGAGCTGTGAAACGTATTCGACCAAATAAACTTTTGTCCAGTTGACAAATTTAATTTCTCCTTTTGCCATATACTAATATAGTGACCAATGTTTGATTACATATCCTATTTTAAGGCACACTTGGACAACTTAATTGATCCACAAGGAAAATTATTTGGATGCTGTAGCTAGAAGTATAAGATAAAACAATATAATTATATACTAGTTCTTTTTTGCAAGTCTTTGTCAGAAATAAAGCTTTATTGTGACATTGAGCGAAACAAAGCTGTGATTGAAGCTCCCACCTAATCAATTGATCTCATTCACCCTCAGCGGTACTCAATACCCATAAGTGACAGTACAGAAGCACATCTGTTGACAGTAAAGCACACACTGTCACTCTGCCAACTCATCGGGATAGTTTGAATCGTGGCCTTCTGCTGCTACTTCCATATACCAGGTAAGGTTTTTTCACAAGGCACTTATCTTTATTATATGCTTTTATGTTACTTTTTTATTACATAACATAATTACATAACTATACTTGCATAAAAGTAAACCTATTGTAGTTTAAATTGGCATCATGATGACAGTTTGGAATCAGAAGCTGACTGAGCTTGGACAGTGAAAATATCAATAGTATAGATTCTTTTGATTTGGATATATTTTTTATGAATGCCTCATGAGTTGAAAGCACTTTTGTGCTATTGCTTTATGTAAGTCACATCAACCTGGTATTCTGCAGAGAATGGCTTGACAAATTCCTGTGCAAAAAAATTCCAACTTAGTAGATTTTTCGGCTTGAGTTCATGTTGAGTGTTCATGTTGAGAACAATCTCAAGGGTTTGTTCAACATTAATACAGTGTTTAAATCTAATGGTGAATCGAAATGCAAATAAACTGTACGTGTGTAACACAAACTGTGGAGAATATAACATTCAATGCTATATGTCAGAAGTGCTAATTGTATAATCTTTTGCTTACAACATGGTGTGTAATGTAAGTGCGCAGTTTGGCTCTCAAATGTGTCTGCATGACTGCTCTCATGTGACTGTCCTTCACAGTCAGTGACCAGGTTTCAGGAACTAGATAGTAATTGGAAATGACACATATTGATCAGCCCAGAAACTCACCCAAATCACAGATTTACGTCACAACTTCCAAGAAACTGATGAATCAATGTCAAGTTAGCAGTATAAATGGAGACGGCTAGTATAAGTATCCCAGTGATTTTTATTTCAACTCTTAACAATTCTGGTATTATTTGTGTCCATGGTGTTTCGGAAGTCAGAGGCCAGAGGCTTGCTTGGATTTCCATTGAGTTTTCCTGTCGAATATTGACCTGCTACATTTGGGATGTGACACCATGTCATAGGGACACTATGGTGCTGCATTAGACTCATTCTAAGGCTTTAGTTTCCCCAGCACATATTTAATTTATTCAAAAAGTAAACTGTATCTTTTCTAGAATGGAACATCATGACTGGCACAGAGGAAGGAGCAAAGGTCACAGGCGATATGAGGATGAAGGTAAGAACACAAATTTGTCTTTGCAATAGATTAATATTACAACTTTTAACAATTTGATGTCATGACCTTAGGTGGATGGAGGGGCCTATATAACTATAGGTCACTCAGTGTCTTCAACTTTTTAAATTTGCAAACGTACAAAGAGACACTGAAATTAGTGATAGCTTTTATTTCATGTGTAGGTCACAACTTCTACAAAATGTTGAAAGTCAGTTGAAAGTCAAATTGTACAAATTTGTAGCAGTCATTCGTAGTTTGAGCAAACAAAAATATACAAATAAAAACAGCTAGATTAAATTTTAAAAATCAACAAAAGTCTTACAAATCTTTATCAAAATCACTACATATGAAGCTTTATAAAACGTCAGAATCGGTGTGAAATACTTTTACTTTTTACTTTTTAAGTATATTTTAAAATGGGTGCTTCAGTACTTTTACTTGAATAGATTTTTTCATGTGATATTTTTACTTCTACTTGAGTTTTTTTTTCTCCGATATCTGTACTTTTACTAAAGAAACACAAATGAGTAATTCTTCCACCACTGGTATTATATCAACGAACTCAAATCTTTTAACATTTGAGTTTTGATCCCCTCAGATGTTCAGCCCCTGTACATCGGAGTCCCAGTTTCTCACAGAAGGAAAAGGCATAGACGTCACACTTATGCCAACATTGCTGAGCAAGAGATGCGTCACTCTCACGGCGACCACCGCATTCATCACGAGCACTCGAGACAGGGCTACTATCACGAGAGAAAGGGGCGATATGAAGAGGACGAGGGGAGCATTGAGAGCCATGATCCTGACCTCTTGGGTTAGTAAACTGGGTTACACTTTGTAATAACTACTTTGTTAGCCTTACAAAAACATGAAGACAGGCTTAATTCCAAATTAATAAATAGTTTTTAATCATCTTAACTTAACTTAATTAAGGGGTTAGGTGCCATAATTAGTTAAGACTTAAAAATTGTCAGACTTTTAATCATCTCAAATAGACAAAACTTGGCTTTACAACAGACCATTTCTGTAAATAATTTTCTTCCCATTGCAATTTCCTTTGGCATAGTTATCTTTATTTTTTTTTTTCAATTTTCCCAAAATTTTATGGGAGATAAATACCTGATAACTGCTTGAACAATTTTTAAAAATGTATAATTGTTAGTAATAATCTTTTTTTTTTTTTCTTTTTTTTTTTTTTTAGCTCGATGCATTATCCTGAGTTGGGCTTGCCGACATAATTCTAATTGGTGTTACATATTTTTATTGTAAAAATGGTTTTTCATCAGTTATTATAACACCATATTATCTAGTTACTTAAGTTATGGCCCATCTTCATTGATTTAACATGGAGCATATGATATGTTTGATCTACATGTATGTAACAGGTCAGTGGGTAGTAAGAATGTGAATTAACCAGAGAGCCAATGAAAATGATGAATATTTTCCAGCCTGGTCCCTGTTCCCAAGAGGCCACAAAATCTGAGGTCTGTAAGCTGATTAGGGCTGAGGAGGTTGTGTATGTTATTTGGGCAGTAGTGAGTGTTTAGCCAGTTTCAGCAAGAAAGTGGGTAAATAGGTAGGGAAAGTGCAGCTTATTTGTGAGCTTACATGAGCGTGTGCACTGGGAGAGTACTTGAGGACCTTGTGGTGTGCATCGATGCAGGTCCAACCTGTTTTTACTGCGATTTTGGCAGATCTTTTCAGACTAGGTAAACAGCTCAGATCTGACTACCATAGCCTACATGAAAGGGATAAATAAGAGGACACAGAAGAACATATCACAGAAGTGAGAGTTTAAACTAGTCCATATTCCTTAGTGGGCGACAAAGACTGCTGACCTGTGGAGCCATACATTTAAGTTTTCCTCCGGATTTAGGAAGCATGCAGGACTCTGGAATATATTTTCCTTCTTGCTGGGCATTGGCTGATACTGAAACAGGTAAAGGCAGAACAATTAGAATAGTCTATTTGTTATAATAGGCTACTAGGCCTACATGTTACGAGGACTTTTTACAATCAAACAAGAACATAAAATTGTATCTTCTTTTACTCTATGGGGTCAAATTAGTTGTAGCATGTTTTCAATAATGAACTAAATGGGATAAAACTGATGAAAGATGCTGCAGGCCCCTTGCCTGGAAGAATCCATGACTCATCGCTGTACCAGCGGATGAGTCTGGTAATGCTTGATCCACAGAATGCGCTGCTGTTGCGCTTAGACAGACAGCTAAGTGAACCAATCAGAGATTGCGCCATCTTGATTCAAAACTGAGGAGGAACTTCCGCTGCCTAAGAGTGATTTTGCGGGCAAAGGCGGGTGCACTGACGTCACCATCTTTGAACGAATCAGAATCGCGGAGTCCGTTTGTAACCGGAGGAGCGAGGGTGGAGCGAGGGTGTCCAGATGGTATCGCGCTGTATAGGAAATACAGAGAGATATCATTTGGCTGGCCAGGTAAGCAGGCCCCACTTTCCACAGAACAAATGTAAGTGTTAATCGGAGAGACGATGATGGCCCTCTGACGATCTGCCCCCACAGTCTAAAAGAAGTTGAAGAAAAAATTTGTATTAAAAATGTTTGCTTGTTTTATTAAGTGTAGGTTTATAGAAGAAAGTTTATTGTACAGTGGTACCTCACCAGAAGTGGTTTCGTAACGTGAATTTTTCATAAGTTGAGTAGCTATTTCAGTGGAAAATGCCTGATTCGTTCCAAGTTTTTTTTTTTAAATAGTGTAACATTTTTTTTTATAGTGTAACATTGGTTCTGCGTCCTGATTGGCTAAGAGACTAGACCAGGACTAAACGTGGACTAAACCAGGTCTAGACCAGAACTAAACCAGGTCTAGACCAGGTCTAAACCTGGACTGGGCCTGGACTAAACCAGGACTGGACCAGGTCTAGACCTGGACTAAACCAGGATTAAACTACCACGTGCCGCTCTTTGCTGGTTTCGTGCGGCTGGTTTGTGGCTTGGGCTCCAGAGGACGCGGTCCGGGCGCCGCGGTTCTATGTCGTGCTCGCAGCCCCGGTGCCGGTCGTGCAGACCAGGACTAGGGGTGCTCCTCGCGTGGTGCCGTGCTCCTCGCGCGGTGCCGTGCTCCTCGCGCGGTGCGTGCTCCTCGCGCGGTGCCGTGCTCCTCGCTCCTCGCGCGGTGCGTGCTCCTCGCGCTGTGCCGTGCTCCTCGCTTCTCGCGCGGTGCATGCTCCTTGCGCGGTGCATGCTCCTTGCGCGGTGCGTGCTCCTTGCACGGTGCGTGCTCCTCGTCCGGAAGTCGTGTCTCCCCCCACGCATCACTATTTAATACATTTTGTTGAAAATCTTGTGTGTTCGGCGCTAGAGCTAAGAGGCCGAGGTGCTTTTTGAGCGGGGATAACAGTGGGGCGTGCATCTGAGCGCGCATTATTCGAATTTTTGAGATTTCGCGTTTCGTAACTTGAATTTTCTTTCGTATCTAGAGACCAAAATTTTACGTGAAGGCATTTCGTAACTTGGATTTTTCGTATGTAGGGTCTTTCGTAAGGTGAGGTACCACTGTATTTTAATTTGTAATTTTTGGATTAGTAGAAGCAATAGATTACATATTTACCCCAAAAATGTGTTCAATAATCAGTCTCACCATAAGCTGTATAAACCTGTGGTAAACTCTATGATGTAGAGATTGAGTTATTCTCATTAGTTAGATGTAAACTACTACTCACTACTTAAGTGTAGGCCGACTTGTTTTTTGCTTGAATGCAGAGTTGAGAATGTCATTCTTAGCTAACTTATAAACCCAGAGAGACAGATTTTGATTTTACACTTTAGCCCTTAATACAGAGGAACACATGGAGTAAGCCTCTTGATTTGAGACGCTCAAGCGCACAACTATGCCTCATGACCCAATTGTGACACTGTCGCTAATTTGTGTGCAGTTGTATGATGATGAAAAAGTTATCTTTATTTATTTGGTTATATATTTGGGTATAATAATATTTCCCTGTCCCTGTTTATTTGCATCTAAACATCTATAATAGTTGAATTGTGAAACTTAAAACCACATCAATTCATTTGGTGGTCATTGACTTTTTCAGATTGAGGTTCGAAAAGGGAAACAAAGTGAACTGTGCACACAATGATGGCCACAGGGCTGAATGTTAATGGAGATCGATTTGCTCAGAGTAAAATTAGAAAATGTTGTGACTAACAGATCAGTTATCATTAATAAAGCAACTGTCTGTCTCTGTCCCTGTGTTCAGTTCAGTTAATTAGATAAAAGAGACAGCAGTATAACAGCATACAGTGCAGTGCATACATTTTACACTTAAAACATGCAGTCCATTTTAAATTTTGTGAAAAAACAAAGAAAACAAAAACTATTTCACACTCCACTACCAATTTCAACATTTACTTACTTTTTTTTTTTTTTTTTTACTTTGTTGACCTTGTGATATTATGAGCCCCTTCATTAGATCCCCATTGTACAAATGGGAATCCAGAATAAACACTTCTCCAATAATTTAAAAAGTAAAGAGAGATATCTGGAACTGCCAGGCAATAACTTTGTACTATAATTCAGTCACTTCATGCTTGTTTCTTACATAGTCTCACCTGCTGCTGAGAGATTACGCCACATTTTGGGAGATGATGATGGCACACCCACACCAACAATCTTCACTGAAATGGACACACTACAGCACGATGGTGGGGAGCTTGAGTGGAAAGAGTCTGCCAGGTAAAGAGTCTGCCAAGTTGAACATATTTTAAAATCACCCCCAAATGCTTTGCAACATTTAGTATTTAGTGTAGTGGTACATTTTGTTCAGATTTATCAGGTAAAACCATTTTTCAGATGGGTGAAGTTTGAGGAGAAGGTGGAGGAAGGAGGAGAGAGATGGAGCAAGCCACATGTGTCCACGCTAACCCTTCACAGTCTGTTTGAGCTGCGCACGTGTCTCCAGACCGGCACCATCCTGCTCAATCTCGAGGGGAATTCTCTGCCGCAGATTGTGGGTAAGTTGACAGCATCCTTATTAGATTGTGAACATGTGAGCTAAAAAAAAAATATATATATATATATATATATATATATATATATATATATATTATATGCTGCGTTTTTGTTGCAGATGAGATACTGGAGCGACATATAGCTGATGGCCTCATTGCCCCAGATTTGAAGGAGAAGATCAGTTTCGTCCTTCTTAGAAAGCATCGTCATCAAACCAAGAAACCCATCCACCGCTCATTGGCAGACTTAGGGAAGCCCTCCAATCCAGCTCCAAGTGAGTCCAAGTGATCCACTTCTAATTTTTCTAACTAACAAACTGTCAGTAATGCGTCCTACTGCTTTGTGTGACTTCCCCTCTATAACCACTATATGTGCCTCTGTCAGGCCGTAGTCCTGTTAATCTGAGTCGTAGCACTAGTTCAGCTTCTGGGATCCATCGCTCCACAGATGACCTTCGCTCTCGGCAGTCGAGCAGCCTTGGCTGTCTGCGTGAGTTGAAGCACTTTGGTTTCCTTTGTTAATTAACACTATTTACCTGGAACTAACTTTCCTTGCTCCTGAAAAGGATGGGTCAAATGCAGAGAAATAAGTTCCCTACAGAGATAAATAAAGGATGTCTTCTTCTTCTTTTCAATCTGGATGTTTTTCCCATTGTGCTAACTCAGAATGTTTTGTTTCACACCATTATGTGTAGAATCCCTCAGTCGTCCAGGTAGAATCCATGGCAAAATGAGAAATTCAATTTGTCAACTGGACAAAAGTTTATTTGGTCGAATACGTTTCGCAGCTCATCCAAGCTGCTTCTTCAGTTCTGGCTAGAGTGCTGGTGGACACTGCTTTTAACTGGTTGCAGGGAGGAGCTAACTACAATGAAATTACTATGAAACTATCACACCTGTTTGTTTTAAGTTTCTGTTAGGTTAGTTAAGCCTATTCAATATGCAGTGGAAGTGAAGTGTGGGGTGTTGTTAGCAGAACCATTCAGGGCCATAATGGGTGTTTTCACACCTCTGGACCTGACCTGGCTGCCCTATTGTTTTCTTTGTTTTGATTTAGGTTTGAGGATAGAGTTATAGATGAGAGACAAGTTAAAATAGCCCTTTAACTCCCCTCTCAAACCAGTTCTTTTCTATGGCTAAGATCTGTACCTCACTGTCCTCAAAAGAGTGGCCCATGGCTGCTAGGTGGAGATGTAGGGCAGAATGAGGTCCACTCTGGCTCTCCTGTCTGTGTTGGTACATCCTCTTGTGAAGTGGCTGTTTTATTTCTTCAATGTAGCGCTCACTGCAGTCTTCACTACACTGAATGGAGTAGACCACATTGCTTTGTTTGTGGCTCAGTGTTTTGTCCTTTGGGTGGACCAGTTTCTGTCTTAAAGTGTTTGTGGGTTTGAAATAGACTGGGATTTCATGTTGTCTGAAAATTCTCTGTAGTTTTCAGAAACACCAGCCAGGTAAGGAATGGTTACACCCTTTTTCCTGGGTTCTGATTCTCTGTTGTCTTGTTTCTTGTCCTTGTCTTTCTTAGTTTTGTTAAAAGCCCATTGGAAATTAGCATTCTTGCTATAATCTGGCATATTTACACTGCAATGCTGCAGATGTTCATTAATATGCACTGTCCCTATTAAATAAAGAATAAATAAAAATAAATGTATAATATCCAGTAGTCGAATCACAGTGATTTTTTAAAATTTATTTATGTGACATATTTTACACACACATGTAGCATTAACAGACTGATTCACCCTCGCTGTGTTAAAGAGAGATTTCGCAGATCTTTCCTTCCTGCTGCTGTCAGACTGTACAATGATCAATGCTAGTCATGTTCATCTCCATAGTAATAATTACAATGTGCAATATTATTTAAAGTCACTTTACCTGCTACTTACTTATTTAACAACCACTGCCCATCACTGCACTGTACACAGTCATCTGAGTCACTTTATTGTAGTGATATTATATATTACTGAACTGGAGTCACTTTAACTGCTGTTTGTTCACTGCTCAGAATCAAAGACATTTATTTTGCAGCGTTCCTGTGCCTTTTAACCTTACAGTGTTGTGTTTTTTTAGTTGATTGTACATACTTATTACTATTATTATTTATCTTAATTTTGATGCATGCTCATATTTTCCTACTGTTTCTGAAACTTGCGTTGTGACACCGCAATTTCCCCATTGTGGGACAAATAAAGGATTATCTCATCTTATCTTATCTTATCCTTATCTTAACATAGCGTACATATTAACGGGGCTTGCTCACAGCTGATCGGCGAACAGGCGCAAACACAACACAACATCGTCATGATTGGCGGGAGTGCGATTGGTAGGTATGCTGCAACATGATTGGAAGCCGGAACGCAGTTCGGCCTATGATTGGCCCTTGGAACTGGCCACGATTCATGTAAGTCACCTATTTTGACTTAAAAATGGTGAATTTCGCCAAAAGGTGAGGGATTTTCATGCCTGATTGATAAAATGCCACAAGGGATGGAAGAAGGGATGCCCGTTTTAGAAGAGGGATGATTTTGACTATTTTTTCCCCCAGGGGGAAATACCATCCCCCCTCAACTCGAGCACTGAGGATATCCACAAACAGAGAATACGTTTCACAGCTCATCCAAGCTGCTTCTCCAGTTCTAGTCAGAGTGCTGGTGGACAGCACCCTTCCTTAAAGTGGCTTTTTTGTCAAGAAAGAGAATCCTTCCTTGAACAGAAATGGAGGTCTCAGACATTATTTGTCTCCCATTTATAACTCTATCCTCAAACCTAAATCAAAACAACCAAAGAAAACAATAGGGCTCGCCAGGTCAGGTCCAGAGGTGTGAAAACACCCATTATGGCCCTGAATGGTTCTGCTAACAAGACCCCCACACTCCACTCCCACTGTATATCTAATAGGCCCACCTGACTAACAGAAACTGAAAACAAGTAGGTGTGAAAGTTTCATAGTAATTTCATTGTAGTTAGCTCCTCCCTTCAGACGTGGCAGGCAGTGTCCACCAGCGTCTGACCAGAACTGAAGAGAGCTGTGAAACTTATTTGACCAAATAAACTTTTGTTCAGTTGACAAATTTCTCCTTTTGCCATTCACACCATTATGTTGGGCATTTTGGACAATATATATGCAACTTGTCTCAAGAAATTGAGTCCTGGTCATTTGTCATTTTCCCCTGTTTTGTTGGTTTGTATATCTCAGTCAAGTTGTGTCACAATGTATACTGAAGTTTATATTACTCTTGCAACAGAAGATATTCTAACACAGGCTTTATTTGCAGATTACAATCAGTGCCGAAGCATGAATGACATTTCAGACACGCCAAACACAGACCAGGTAAAGATTTTTATTTGAGTTTAAAATTCAGATCACTTTAGTGAGTTAGCAGAATGTTATAATCCCTCTAATCCACAGACTGGTGGCAAATTGTGTGTGTGTGTTTAGTGTCCTATACTATATTTTGTATAGTATTAAATTGACAATACAGGTGACTTTGACTTAACATATTATCCTGTGCATTATTGAATTATTGAATGATTATATGGGCCTTTTGTAATTAAAGCATTTCCATTTTAACAAAGTACCTTCTAATTCTGACCTGCCCTGAAGGCTAACACCACAGTGATAGATGATGTGCAGGGGGAGGGCTGATCTTAATGTCATACAAATGAGCCCAGAAGGCCTAGAGTCAGAGAAACTTCAAGAGCTTTTTTCAGAGCTTTCCAAAATCCCATGTGCATGCTTTCAAATGGCCACAAATTCTTCAAATGTGATCAGATTTCCATGTGTAAGGCACTGTTGGAAACCTTAGAATCTACACTTTCAGAATCTGTGAATAACTCAAAACGCCTCCAGGATGACTTGTTGACGACAAGTTGGTTTTCCTTTAGCCGGTCACATATATGATTGAACTGGACACCAGCTGGTTATTTGGATTTGGGTCAAGTAATTTCAGATTTTTAGTCTAGAGAAGAAGCATTTCAACAGACCATTTCACATTTGGAGTGAGATTTACTAGGTAAAAAAAGGATCTTGAATTTGCTATGTGAACAGCAAAACTCAGCGATCCAAAATCTGAAAAAAGTAATTTCAGATTTTAAGCCTATAGAAGCGTTTCAACAGACTATTTCAGATTTGGAGTGAGATTTAGAGAAAGAAAAAACCTGCTTACAAACCAAAAACTCAGAGAGCTTCTACAGACCATTTCAGATTTGACTATGACTCCCTGACTATGAGTCAATATTTGAAAAAATGTTATCCCAATTTGTACAGAGGAGTTTGTGTGAGTGAGTGTGTCCAGAGAGTGTGTGTGTATGTGTGTCTTTTTTCTTTTTTTCTTTTCTTTTTTTAAGATGGACATGTACAGTATAATAAATAGAATTAATGTATGGAGCCAAACACTTTTTAAGGAACTGTTGGTGAACTGACTCTGAAAGTAGCATTATAAGATTATAAAGAGATTTTAAATTTAAGCACTTGCCATTTCTTTGCCACATGTTTGAGTTTGTGAAACTGTTGAAATAAGTAAGGAAAACAGCAGCTGCTTTCAAATCATTTGGTAAATGTGAGTACTTGTATAAATGCAGTAGTAAGTATATACAAAGTCATTCTCTGACACCACAGCCCTGTTATGTTTCAAATATTTTCCCCTTATCTTATTTAGTTAAGGAACAAATTCATGAAGAAGATTCCTCGAGATGCTGAAGCGTCCAACGTTCTGATTGGAGAGGTGGACTTTTTGGAGAAACCATTTGTTTCCTTTGTGCGCTTGTCCCAAGCCACAACTTTAGGGGGCCTCACTGAGGTCCCAGTCCCAACCAGGTGGGTGTGCACATTATGTACCTGTTTGCTGCTCTTATGTGGTCTCAGTTACATGTTTTTTTCTCATAGGTTTCTCTTCATTCTGCTGGGTCCTCTTGGTAAAACCAAATCTTACAATGAGATTGGCAGAGCTATTGCTACTCTTATGGTGGATGATGTAAGCTGAATAAAAACATATTCTTTATTTGTCTCTTGTCAGTTTTGATTTTGTTTGACTGTTTATCTACTAGCTCTTCAGTGTTGTTGCTTACAAAGCTCGAGACAGAGAGGACCTGATTGCTGGTGTTGATGAGTTTCTGGATGAAGTCATTGTTCTTCCACCAGGGGAATGGGACCCTAAAATTCGCATAGAACCTCCCAAGAAAGTCCCATCTGCAGAAATGAGGTGTGTTGTATGTTCTTTCAGCATGTTGCAATAGCAAATAAATTGTTCTGTCTTTTTGACTGAAGGAAGTCAGTGCTGAACTTGAATGAGCTGGGAAAAATGAATGGCTCAGTTGGTGGAGTAGCTGTGGCAGACGACGATGAGATGCCTCCTCAACATGAGCTTGGAGAGGAACTAAAATTCACTGGGAGGTATAAAAACAATGGGCCGTGCTGTACAGTGCAGTTTGTCTGTATAGGCATTGTAGTGTGTTTAATGTGTTTTGTCTTGTCTGTGAAGGTTTGGTGGTGGCTTGTGGCTAGATATTAAAAGGAAGATCCCTTGGTACTGTAGTGATATCTATGATGGCTTCCATATCCAGTCTATCTCTGCTGTGCTCTTCATTTACCTTGGTTGCATCACTAACGCCATAACCTTTGGGGGTTTGCTGGGAGATGCCACAGACAATTACCAGGTTACAAAAGAAACCTCTTCTCAACTGTTGTCAAATATATTTGATACAATTTTTCTGTAAACTTCTGTGTGTTCTCTTCAGGGTGTGATGGAGAGTTTCCTTGGCACAGCTATGGCTGGAACTGTCTTTTGTTTGTTTGGTGGGCAGCCTCTCATCATTCTCAGCTCTACTGGCCCAATTCTTATTTTTGAAAAACTACTATATGAATTCAGCAAGTAAGTATCAGTGTTATAAGAATGCTAAAGAAAAAAAATGCTATAATTATTATTTTAATGGTGTCCCTTGACAGGAATAATTCTGTTGACTACTTGGAACTGCGCCTGTGGATTGGCCTTCACTCGTGTGTGCAGTGTTTTGTACTTGTTCTGTCAGATGCCAGCTACATCATCAAATACATGACCCGCTTCACCGAGGAGGGCTTCTCTAGTCTCATCTCCTTTATATTTATCTCTGATGCCATCAAGAAGATGGTACGTTTGTCAGCATGGAGACTTTGTGGTGTCATGATTGGTAAACTTCCAAAGAGAGTGAAAAAAATTCATCAAAAACATGTAAATATGTTTTATTCAGGTAGCAGCCTTTAAGTATTACCCAATCAACCGAGGTTTCAAGTCAGACTACATCACATCTTACAGGTGTGATTGTCTTGCTCCAGATCAGGGTGAGTCTGAACTCAAGATAATTTCCTTTTACAAAAGTTCCAGTGTGATTAAAGTTTATTCTATGTTTATCTGCCTTGTTTACTGGACACTCATTGGCAATGTAAGTATAATCTATTAAAACACTTGGGCAGTATGTGTCAAATTAAGCTTATTAGGTTTGCACCACCTCTAAAATGTAAATATTTTTCACAGCCTCAGCACCATTGGCAGATGACAACATGACTATACTGGTAAGTAACGCAGCATACATTTGGTGCATTTAGCTGGATTTAACTGTTTTTTGTGTATGTGTGCAGTTTAATCTGACTGATATGGGCTACAGCCAGCTCAGTAAAAAAGAGTGTGTCAAGTTTGGTGGCTCTCTGGTGGGAAAGGCCTGTAAGTATGTACCAGATCTGGCACTTATGTCCTTCATCCTCTTCTTCGGCACCTACTCCATGACCATCTCACTCAAGAAATTCAAGTCTAGCCGCTACTTCCCAACAAAGGTAAGAATGGGTGTCACAATGCTCATCTTTAGACTTTCCATGAATGTACATAACAGAACTTTTTATTCCTTAACCGGTATGGTGCCCATTAAACCTTATTTGATGCTCTTATTTGATCTAATTTGGTAGCTGAAAGTAAGCTGAAGTATAGTTAAAAATATGGTTTACACATATAATAAATACTGTCAGCATTTTTTGTATATTTTTGCATATTTTTGTATTAGATGTGCATTTTATATATGCCACAAGGAAGGCATTAAAAAAAAAATGTATTCACTAGCAACGACCACACCACAACAGTGAAATACGATCAAGATATTTATTGACGGTTGGATGTGATGGCTGAGGGGAGACTGAGGGTGGGCACTCCATCTCTAATCCAAAATGGTCACACAGCTGATTCGGAACTCCCCCTCCTTAAATATGATGTCTTCAGGCTGATGGATGGACAAAAGACACGGGGTGGGAGGGAGGTGACATGGACTGTGTTGTTGGGATAGGCTGTATAAATAGGGCTTCTGGGTAATTGAAGGTGTGGTCCAGATGAGCTGTGGTGGCTGGTGAGGAGGTTGAGGCATGGTCCAGCTCCTGAATCTAAGTTAGTCATATTAACTCCACTTAGGTAAATGCTATATACCCTGATGTTAGCCCATGCATGCAAATTTGTTTTGTGTGCTGTACCCAACTGTGTTTTCCAGCTGCGCTCTCTGATCAGTGACTTTGCCATCATCATTTCTATCCTGGTCTTTTGTGGTTTGGATTGTCTGCTAGAGTTGGACATGCCCAAACTCCACGTACCCACCCAGATAAAGGTCCCTCGTCCCTACAGTGTTCCCTATCGTTTCTTTTTTATCCACTGTAATCATATAATCAACATGTATTGATCTCATATTGGTATTGATTGAACATAGTACTTTTCATAGTAATATTTCATAGTTTTTCTCTTCTCTTTCTCTTCACTTTTTCATTTTTTTCTGCACTATTGCAACCCACCTCTGGTAGCTGAGGAAGCTTATTAGTGATTTTGCCATCTTTATGTCAATCATGACCTTTGTGGGTCTGGATATGTTGATGGGCTTAGACACGCCTAAACTGATCGTACCAACAGAAGTCAAGGTATTTGACTAATTTTGCAAATTTTGCAAAGTTATCTCTGTGTCTACTAGGGATGCAACAATATTCGATATAATATTGAATCGTTCGATACTGGTGTCACAATTCGATACGTGTGTTTGGTCAATATGCATGTGTCCTTCCATGTGCACTGTGTTGTCATTTATTTTGGTCAGAAAGGAAAACAGATGCAGCAAGAAAACAGCTCCATAGGGACTTACATCTGAAATATTCTAACAGAGGTGAGCTTTTTCTTTTAGTCACTTTTTATTTTGCAGAGCAGCCTGGACACAGGGAGCCTGTGTCAATGCAATGAAAGGAGAGACACACTCAGGAGGAAAAAAAAAAAAAAGGAAAAGTCTGATAGTATGAGTATACTGGCTATATTATAAAATGTAAAATAGCCTGAGAAAGCACTATTTTTATTTTCACTGAATAAAAATGCTTTAAATCACTAAACCAAACCAAATGAACTAAAACACTTCACACTTCACCTCCTTGGACCGCCACCTTAACGTGGTGGAGGGGTTTGAGTGAATGATCCCGGGAGCTATGTTGTTGGGGGCTTCATGCCCCTGGTAGAGTCACCCAAGGCAAACAGGTCCTGGGGGAAGGGTCAGACTAAGAGCGGTTCAGAAACCTCTATGATGAATATTAGAACAAGGCCAGTTACGTCACCTGGTTTGGCATTACCGGGGCCCCACCCTGGAGCCAAGCCTGGGGTGGGTGCTCAACAGTGAGCGTCTGGGGCCAGGCATTCCCCCACGGGGCCCGACCGGTCACAGCCCAAATGAGCAGTGTGGGGTCATCCTCCCGTGGACCCACCACCCGCAGGAGGATCCATAGGAGATTTGGGCGGCAGTCGAAGGCAGGGGCCTCGATGACCGGATCTCCAGACATGAGGACTAGCTCTGGGCACATGGAATGTCACTTCGCTGAGGGGGAAGGAGCCCGAGCTTGTGCAGGAGTGGAGAGGAGTGTTACCGACTAGATATAGTCGGCCTCACCTCCACTCACAGCTTAGGCTCTGGAACCCAACTCCTTGAGGGGGGCTGGACTCTCCATTTTTCTGGCATTGCCCGCGGAGAGCAGTGGGCCTGCTCATTGCCTCACAGCTCAGCCGCCGTGTGGTGGAGTTCACCCAGTGAACGAGAGGGTTGCGTCCCTGCGCCTTCGGGTCGAGGACAGGTCTCTCACTGTTGTGTTGGCCTACGGGCCAAACAGCAGTGCAGAGTACCCGGCCTTCTTGGAGTCTCTGGGAGGGGTACTGGACAGTGCACCGACTGGGGACTCTGTTGTTCAACTTCAACGCCCATGTGGGCAACGACAGTGACACCTGGAGAGGGGTGATTGGGAGGAACGGCCTCCCTGATCTGAACCCGAGCAGTGTTGTGTTATTGGACTTCTGTGCCAGCCACGGTTTGTCCATAACAAACACCATGTTCAAGCACAAGGCTCTCCACCAGTGCACGTGGCACCAGGACACCCAAGGCCGGAAGTCGATGATCGACTTTCTTGTCGTCTCATCTGACCTCTGGCTGCGTGTCTTGGACACTCAGGTGAATAGAGGGGCAGAGCTGTCAAGTGATCACCACCTGGTTGTGAGTTTGGTCCGCTGGTGGGGGAGGAAGCCAGAGAGACCTGACAGGCCCAAGTGTATAGTGAAGGTCTGTTGGGAATGTCTGGCAGAGCCCTCTGTCAGGGGGACCTTCAACTCACACCTCCGGGGGGAGGCTGGAGATTCCGGGGGAGGCTGGGGACATGGAGTCCCAGTGAGCTTTGTTCTCGGCCTCTATTGTCTATGCGGCCGATCGTAGTTGTGGTGGTAAGGTCTGTGGTGCCTGTCATGGCAGCAATCCCCGAACCTGATGGCGGACACCGGAAGTAAGGGATGAAGTCAGGCTAAAGAAGGAATCTTATCGGGCCTTGTTGGCTCATGGGACCCCTGAGGCAGCTGATGGGTACCGACGGGCGTGCTGCAGCCCGGGCGGTTGCAGAGGCCAAAACTCAGGGTTGGGGGGAGTTCGGAGAGGCCAGGGAGGAGGACTATCGGACAGCCTCAAAGAAATTATGGCAAACTGTCCGGCGCCTCACGAGGTGGAAGCAGTGCTTCACCAACATGTTTATGGTGCGGGTGGAGAGCTGTTGACTTCAACTGGGGATGTTGTCGGACAGTGGAAGGAATACTTTGAGGATCTCCGCCATCACGTCTTCTGAGGAGGAAGCAGAGGGTGAGGACTCCGAGACGGACTTGTTCATCATCCTGGCTGAAGTCACTGAGGTGGTCGGTAAGCTCCTCAGTGGCAAGGCTCCGGGGGTGGATGAGATCTGTCCTGTGTATCTTAAGTCTCTGGATGTTGTGGGGCTGTCTTGGCTGACACGTATGGGGTTTGGGGCTCTTTTGCTAAGGGCTGTCCTGTTCCTGTATGACCGGAGCAGGAGCTGTGTTCGCATTGCCGGTAGTAAGTCAGACCTGTTTCATGTGTGCATGCTGGATTCCACCAGGGCTGACCTTTGTCACCAGTTCTGTATTTATGGACAGAATTTCTAGGTGCAGTCAGGGGCCGGAGGAGATCCGGTTTGGGGACCACAGGATCTCATCTCTGCTGTTTGCAGATGATGTTGTCCTGATGGCTTCATCGAACCGGGACCTCCAACGTGCATCGGGGCAGTTTGCAACCAAGTGTCAAGTGGCTGGGATGAGGATCAACTCCTCCAAATCCAAGGCCATGGTGGTTTGCCCTCTTCGGGTAGGTGGAGAGTTCTTGCCTCAAGTGGAGGAGTTCAAGTATCTTGTTCACGAGTGAGAGGAGGATGGAGCATGAGATTGACAGGCAGATCGGTGCAGCTGAGCCAAAAGGCAAAGCTCTCAATTTACTGGTCAATCTACATTCCTACCCTCACCTATGGTCATGAGCTCTGGGTAATCACCGAAAGGACAAGATCGCTGATACAAGCGGCTGAAATGAGTTTCCTCCACCGAGTGGCTGGACACTCTCTTAGAGATAGGGTGAGGAGCTCAGTCACACGGGAGGGGCTTGGAGTAGAGCCGCTGCTCCTCCACGTCGAGAGGAGCCAGCTGAGGTGGCTCGGGAATTTGTTCCGGATGCCTCCTGGACGCCTCCCTTGGGAGGTGTTCCAGTTATGTCCCACCGGGAGGAGGCCCCGGGGAGGAGCCAGGACACGCTGGAGGGATTATGTCTCTCGGTTGGCCTGGGAACACCTTGAGGTCCCCCCCAGAGGAGCTGGAGGAAGTGTCTGGGGTGAAGGAAATCTGAGAGTCCATGCTTAGACTGTTGCCCCTGCGACCCAGCTCCGGATAAGCGGAAGAAAATGGATGGATGGACTTCACATATAAACCACAGCTGTACAGTAGTTGCACTGTAATGTATTGTAATGTATGTATTGTTTCATTAACATCTTATTGTTATAGCATTAGCAGAAAAAATTACATACGATTTTTTTCATGTCTCAAAACGTATTGAAATCGAATCGATATCGTGACCTGTGTATCGAGATCTTTATCAAATCATAGGAAAACTGTATTGTTGCATCCCTAGTGTTTACAATTATCTCTCTGTCTGTAAGTTATAGCCTATAAGCATAATGCTTCCTGTTAAAGTGTGTTTGTCTGGTTCTCCACTTCACAGCCGACGCGTACAGACCGTGGCTGGATAGTAATGCCATTTGGTAAAAACCCCTGGTGGTGGTACCTAGCTAGCGCCATCCCTGCCCTCCTAGTGACTATACTCATCTTTATGGACCAGCAGATTAGTGCTGTCATCGTCAATCGCAAGGAAAATAAACTCAAGGTCAGCCTTTAGAAAATATTCTCTATAAATAAAGAGTAACTGTATGCATTAAGTAATATGTGTTTCTTAATGTGGTTTACAGAAAGGATGTGGCTATCACTTAGACCTGTTCTGGGTTGGGGTTCTTATGGCTGCATGCTCCTTCATGGGTTTGCCTTGGTATGTTGCTGCTACTGTGATCTCCATTGCTCACATCGACTCTCTGAAAATGGAGAGTGAGAGCAGTGCCCCAGGAGAACAGCCTCAGTTCCTAGGTGTCAGGTAGGACCACACAGGAGTAGCCATTTGAAGGTGTATCTCTTAACTCTGTTGTGTAATGTTATTAATGACGTTTTATATTAAGGGAGCAGAGGCTCACAGGTATCCTGGTGTTTGTCCTCACGGGAGTATCTGTCTTCCTTGCTCCAGTGCTGCAGGTTTGTAAATACAAATACTGCTGACAGATGATTATTCAACTCGTTACTTATGGAGATAATTTTATCTCATAAAGATTTGTATAAATAAAAAAGATATATACAAATATAAATACATTTATAAATATTCAAACACAAAATACAAATACAAAAACGCGACATACAAATAAATGATAGAATGCATATAAATACACAGGCATTTGTAAATATATTTTCGAGATTTGAAAACAGATGTAGTTGACTTTCTATGTGGAGTCTGCATTTGTGGATCCATTTTTTGCTTTTGTGTCAATTACGTAATTGTGAGACATTCCTACCGCACACCGTTGCCGTTTCCCAATTCAGCGAGTGCACGGTTCGGAGTGTGGTCTCAGTCTGCAGTCGAGGTGGTGCATACTTGCTGAGCCCTGAGTGCAGTCCGGGGATCACATGGGCGTCTGCGAAATGGAACAGGTCCCGCCTCAGCTCAATGAGCCGGGTGGTCTGCTCCTTGTTCCCTAAAGACAAAAATATTATTCTATTGCGACTAGTAATACTTGGAAATGGGACATGGCCAATGTCCCCCCTAATTTTTAATGTGTCTGAGCAAACACACTAACTCCCTGAGCGCTCCTTGGATCCCTGTGCGCGAGATCCGAAATGCCCCCTCCCCCCGTTGCGCGGCTCGCACTTTGCAGATATAAAAAAAAAATGACCCCGCGGCTGAATAAAAAGCGGAGATCTGCTAAAAGCTCTTTCATCCCTGATTTACAGTGCGCTGCATACGTTTTCTTGTGCGCTGAGAATGTGCGAGCAGTGCGCAATTGTGCAGGCGAGCAGCTTAGAGTAAATGTTGGACATGGCTACACTGTATAATATCCAGCATTACAACAGCAAAGGAAATATAGAAGTGTAAGGGGAAAAGCATGTGAACGGTAATACAGGTGCCGTGATCTATGCCGTTACAGCTACCGTCACACATGTTTAGCGTAGTTTATGAAGAGTTTCATGTAGCATAGTTGTAAGTGAGGTGAACCAGTACACACATTTTATAGTGAAGTCGCAACTGTCACATGGCGATTTTACTGGCGAGTCCATCTTTGTAGTCATATATCATGCCGCGCTGTGCATGCTGGGGCTTTTAAGTGTGCGAAGCGTGCATGTTTGCACGCTTGGTCCACGCCCCGATTTCCATGGAAACGACTGCGCTGTTCAGACCATGTCTTAACTGTGCAGGGGACAAAAACCGAATGGAACGACGGTTGTCGCGCCGGATATGATGCACATCCCCTTCCAAGTACGCTCAGAACCGTGCACTCGCTGAATTGGGAAACGGCTCATGATTCACAAATACATTTCACCGGATTTGAATACGAATACCCTTCACTGGACATCCAGCAGATGGCAGTGTTGAGCAGCTTGTCGGTAGCTGCTAGTTAGTAAATGCAAGTACATAACAACATGGAAGCGACGATCAGTGGTTTAAATGGATGGGTAAGTAGTTTTATTTATTACTTGTGTTTTAATGTGTCTTCCCCAACTTGAGTGTACTTCACTGTACAGATAAACAGATGTTGATGCGACATCTGTGAGTGATTGCCAGGTATCGATCGCCGCTAACCCGAGATGGTGAAGAGGTACTTAGAAAATCACACCCCACGTCCCTAGAAAACTAAACAGATAAAACAGTTTGAGCCCCGGCTAGACTATATGGTAACGGAGTGAATAAGTACGCTGCTCCCTGTTTTCATCTAAAACAAGTGTTGCCCACACAGTGCTATATTGTTACTGGATAAACCATACATTTTTGCTTGCATGGTTATCAATACCTGGGATGGCCCAGTTTATGGGGTGACCACTCTTCTGTTTTCTGACAGGGCGAAAACGGGAGTGGTCACAAATCTTTATGAGACAAAATTATCTCCATAGTTACTCAACTACAACTACACAGATGCACTCAGAATTACAGTTAATTTTCTTGTTAAAACCATGTCACTACTTTGATTTAAGTGATGCTATTTTATTCCAGTACATCCCAATGCCTGTTCTCTATGGTGTTTTCCTGTACATGGGAGTGGCCTCATTAAGTGGTATCCAGGTAACATATTACCTTACAATGTATGCAGTCTATCCTTGCTGCCTATGCTACAGATTTGTTCATACTCATATAGCTAAATTTGATCTTGAATTATTTGGGGATGGACAGAACGATAGTTACTGAGTACAATACAAGTCCCAATCAAACCAAACAAATTGCAATGCACAGCTTTCTTTGCTTTTCTCTGCTTCACACACACAAACACAAACACTTCAAACACACATGACAGCATTGCATTGCCTGCTCTGACTGGCCAGAGATAACATGCAGATTGTTGTTTAAAACAGCTTAATTCAGTTTAAATTAGTTTAAGTAAATCCAGCTTTGTTTTAAAGTTTTAAAATCATAATAAAATTGTTAAAAGAGCACTTATTTGTGTAATTGATATAGCTAGCTATTAGGGATGCAAATTATCGATTAATTCATTAATTGATAGTTGATTGACCTTATCGATCGATTAACGATTAACTGATAAGCAGCGTTTTTCACCTGAATTTTAGTGTTTCAATAGGATCTTTAAGAATATAAGCTATAGTAACATAACACTGAGTCAAAAATATATCATAGTATTATTATATTGTATATTCCTCAATTAATTATTCCTTAGTAAAAAGCAGACAAATGTATTGATCCTGAATAACAAAATACAGTAATCCCTCGCTCTATCGCGGTTCGCAGATTTTTTTTATTTTTATTTTTTAAATATATTTTTTTATAGTGTAACTTTTTTTTATAGTGTAACATTGTGTTCTGTCTTGATTGGCTAAGAGACTAGACCAGGACTTAATGGACTAAACCAGGTCTAGACCAGAACTAAACCAGGTCTAGACCAGGTCTAAACCTGGACTGGACCTGGACTAAACCAGAACTCGACCAGGTCTAGACCTGGACTAAACCAGGATTAAACCAGCACGTGCCGCTGCTGGTTTCGTGCGGCACGAAACTCGGGGCCCGAGCCACAAACCAGCCGCACGAAACCAGCAGCGGGCGCCGCGGTTCGATCTCGCCTCGCGCGTACACCGGGACTGCTGAGCAGTGCCCTTGGCGCCTGCGGCCGGCTGTGAGTCGAGCTTGGCGCAGCGCGGTGCGCGGTTGCCTTGTTTCGTGACCACGCGGGTGAGCGTGTCCGCGATTAGCGATTAATTACAGTTAATGCATTTTGTTCGACCAACGTCTTAATCGACAATTAATCGTTAATCGATTAATTGTTGACATCCCTACTAGCTATGCAATGACATTTATTCAAGTACCAAATTGACGTCTTTCTATGTAAGTCATATTAAAAGATAAAAATAAGGGTCTAACCATAAAATGTCATAAATGGATAGCATAGGATAGCTTGCTTCCATCTTATCTTGCATTTTCTGTTGCAGTTCTGGGAGCGAATCAAGTTGTATCTGATGCCAGTTAAGCACCAACCAGACTTCTCCTTCTTGCGCCACGTTCCTCTCAGGCGTGTGCATCTGTTCACACTGATCCAGATTGTCTGCCTGGCTGTCCTCTGGATCCTTAAGTCCACATTTCTGGCCATTGTCTTTCCAGTAATGGTTGGTATTTGGTATCTAACCCTATATTTGGAGTTATATTTTTGTTTTTAGTTGGCTTGTGTTGTAAACAGTGAAGACCAAATCCTGAAATAGAATCTTTATGTGGTAATCTGCTGTTACCTTCTTCTCAGATCCTTGGTTTGATGGTGGTACGAAAGTTACTGGACTTTGTTTTTTCACAACATGACCTGGCCTGGCTTGATGACATTCTGCCAGACAAAGAGAAAAAGAAGAAAGAGGATGACAAAAAGAAAAAGAAAGAAAAGCAGACAGGCCAGCCCGATAGCGATGAGGAGGTGATTCATGCAGTGGTTTATGTCACAAAAGTATACTTTCATATCATGTGTCTAACCCTGAGTCTGTCTAAGTTGACTAATATTGTAATACTGTTTCTCCTCTGTCCCACAGTGTTGCTGAAAAGGCACTGTATAACACTGTCTATTCACTTTAAATGTCATTCTACTGTCCACATGTTATAGTCAAAGGCTGTGGGCCAAAATGTAGTTTGGTGGATAGGGTAAAAAAGAGATTGATTGCTCATACTGAACAATCATGATTTTCAGTTATTTTTTATTTTGTCATATTAAAATAAATTTAAATGTCTTTCAGTATATTTTCCTGATCAACATACATGCATACATACACACTTTTAATTAGTGCCATTTAACACAAACCATGGCGGTCTGAAGTCTGCTTTTACTTACCAAGGATTGGTTGTAGACCTAACCAAACTGATCATTTGAAATGGTTGAATCTTGATTTCGATTAACATCTGATTGCACAGCCCTACATTATATGTTATAATACTGTGTGGCCCTACACTTTGATTATGATAATGGCCAGAATAGTGCATGTCTTTAAATTTTAATCCTGTAAATGATCTCAAGCATGTCAGTGTAAAGAAATGTTAAATATGTCTGCATGCTACCAATCCATCCTTTATTTGTGGTCAGGCCCATAGTTCATCTCCCAATTCCCAGAAGATTCCCATGGCAATAATAGATCCTCTAACTGAACCAGACCTCACATCTGTTACCCCAAACCTGCCCTCTCACTGTAAGTACAATGTGCCTCTCCCCATGTTAGTATTCCAGCTGTATGGTTAAATGTTTTTTTAGTGCTTGGTATTACAAAAATATGAATATTTTCAACACATTTTCTATGAAACTATAAAACAATATTAAACCAATTGATTTGGTTTATTTTCTCTGTTATACCTCTGGCCTAAATTAAGAGAAACTGATTCCCCCCATTGTTTGTATTTGTATTGTGTATGTTTGAATGACAGGAGACAAATCCATACTCGACAGTTACCTCCGATGATGACGAGCTGGACCGCAGGTACTGTGTGCTGAAGCTGCACGTGCCCAATGATGTGATGTAACCTGGACACAAGATTAGTAGGACATGAGATTGAAATTTCATTCATGCAAAATGTTGAAAACAAAAGCATTTGGTCTCAATGTAACAGCTGTTTCTTAAAGATAAGACACACTAGTTTTGTCTTGATAGGCCTATTGATAATTATTATTTTATTTTTTAAGATTCTGTGATAACGTTTTATAATTTAAGGATTTTAATAGCCATTTGTTATTGCTGAATATCTGGATTGGGCATTTTTTCTTTGCATTAAGTTAACTTGAATTAGACTTTATGTCATCATCCTTAATTTCCCTTTCTCTTTGTAATTTAATGTATCTTTATAAATGTATACATTATTTTGGTTGTTTCTTTACAGTTATCTTAGTTGAGTAACTGTTCTCTTGTCTGCACACAGTAACTAAGTCACTAGACTGAGAATTCAGTTGAGCAACTTTTTGCTATGGTCAACAGTGCCCTCTTAAGTCAGAGAAGGGCATTGCATAACTGATGATTTATACGTGTCCGTGTTTAGACTCTAAAATGATTTGTGTAAACCTGGCTCTTTCTCAGCATCACCATGCATCTGAAGATCTGTCCCCCATCGCCTGTGCACTCCCAGAAGAGCTACAGTTCAGGAGACTCTACGCCGCACCCTCCTGCTGCTCCCTCGCTCCCAGTGCCCCGGGTCAACTGTCAATCTGACTTTTACATCAGGAAACATCACCTTTATCTCCCCAGCTACAAAAGGAGCACAGATCCACCTAGAGACTACTACAGCAAACTGAGAGCCCACTTTGAAGACTCGTGGTCAGAGACCATTCTGTAGTGTCAATGTATAGTCAACTTCACCCTTATAGCAGAGCAGTAAAAAAAATCTAATCTTCAAACTTACAATGGTATCAAGACATTCAATTGTGAAGAAACAACCAAAATGTGTTATGGACAAGTGTTCTCTTGCTATTATGTTATGTTGTACTGTTAAGCTAGTGTTACTCATGCTTATTTATAAATTGTGGAATCAACTGTCTTACCAGGTCTAATGAATAGCAAATAAAGAAGCAGCACTGGATTGCATGAACTTTATTGAAAAGTATTTAACATGAAAAGAATAAATATAATAATAATAATAATAATAATAATAATAATAATAATAAATCACACACACCTACAGTGAGGAAAATAAGTATATGAACACCCTGTGATTTTGCAAGTTCTCCCACTTAGAAATCATGGAAGGGTCTGAAATTTTCATTGTAGGTGCATGTCCACTGGGACAAACTTCAGTTTTTTTTTTTAGATTATGTCTCTCACAGTGGACATGCACCTATGATGAAAATTTCAGACCCCTCCATGATTTCTAAGTGGGAGAACTTGCAAAATCGCAAGGTGTTCAAATACTTATTTTCCTCACTGTATCTAAAAACAAAAATCAATTCTTGTTGCTTGGAAACATGCATTTCCTAGTTTCCTCCTCTCATACGCAGCACCAAGTGGAGGGTGGATTCCTTCTGGATGTTGTAGTCTGAGAGGGTGCAACCATCTTCAAGCTGCTTACCAGCAAAAATCAGCCTCTGCTGGTCAGGAGGGATACCTTCCTTGCCCTGGATCTTTGCCTTGACATTCTCAATGGTGTCACTAAGTTCCACCTCCAAAGTGATGGTCTTTCCGGTCAGGGTCTTGACAAAAATCTGCATCCCTCCTCTCAGACGCAGCACCAAGTGGAGGGTGGATTCCTTCTGGATGTTGTAGTCTGAGAGGGTGCGACCATCTTCAAGCTGCTTACCAGCAAAAATCAGCCTCTGCTGTTCAGGAGGGATACCTTCTTTGTCCTGGATCTTTGCCTTGACATTCTCAATGGTGTCACTAAGTTCCACCTCCAAAGTGATGGTCTTTCCGGTCAGGGTCTTGACAAAAATCTGCATCCCTCCTCTCAGACGCAGCACCAAGTGGAGGGTGGATTCCTTCTGGATGTTGTAGTCTGAGAGGGCACGACCATCTTCAAGCTGCTTACCAGCAAAAATCAGCCTCTGCTGGTCAGGAGGGATACCTTCTTTGTCCTGGATCTTTGCCTTGACATTCTCAATGGTGTCACTAAGTTCCACCTCCAAAGTGATGGTCTTTCCGGTCAGGGTCTTGACAAAAATCTGCATCCCTCCTCTCAGACGCAACACCAAGTGGAGGGTGGATTCCTTCTGGATGTTGTAGTCTGAGAGGGCACGACCATCTTCAAGCTGCTTACCAGCAAAAATCAGCCTCTGCTGGTCAGGAGGGATACCTTCTTTTTCCTGGATCTTTGCCTTGACATTGTCAATGGTGTCACTAAGTTCCACCTCCAAAGTGATGGTCTTTCCGGTCAGGGTCTTGACAAAAATCTGCATCCCTCCTCTCAGACGCAGCACCAAGTGGAGGGTAGATTCCTTCTGGATGTTGTAGTCTGAGAGGGTGCGACCATCTTCAAGCTGCTTACCAGCAAAAATCAGCCTCTGCTGTTCAGGAGGGATACCTTCTTTGTCCTGGATCTTTGCCTTGACATTCTCAATGGTGTCACTAAGTTCCACCTCCAAAGTGATGGTCTTTCCGGTCAGGGTCTTGACAAAAATCTGCATCCCTCCTCTCAGACGCAACACCAAGTGGAGGGTGGATTCCTTCTGGATGTTGTAGTCTGAGAGGGTGCGACCATCTTCAAGCTGCTTACCAGCAAAAATCAGCCTCTGCTGTTCAGGAGGGATACCTTCTTTGTCCTGGATCTTTGCCTTGACATTTTCAATTGTATCACTAGGCTCAACCTCCAAAGTGATGGTTTTACCAGTCAGAGTCTTCACAAAGATCTGCATTTTGCCCTGTTAAAAGAAAAAGGACATTGGATTTTAGGAATTCTACACAGAGGCCGGTAACACCATCTCGTCCAGGACCGGTAAAACAATACCCAACTGTTGTCAAGGAAGAACTTGTAGACGTAAGATATGCATAATTGTCTTATTCCATAATTTTTGTAGAGTATAATATACTGATATTAGATTAGAGCAGTGCTTCTCAATTATTTTCTGTGACGCCCCCCCTAGGAAATAGAAAATATTTCACGCCCCCCTTCCTGCGCGTGACTATAAATAGTATTATTTGTCTAGAAAATTGTTATTAGAACACCATTGTATCCTTACATTATAAACAAAAAAAAGAAAGAAACTTACAACAAAGACTGCACTGAGGACTCAAATATTAATGTGTTTTTAATGCAGCTTTACGCACATTTGTTTACGTTTTACAGAAATGAAACTTAAAACCACCTCATTTGCATAAGCTAAAAGCATTGAAAAAATACGCTCTCTCCTTGTGCCACTGATGCGTCAGCTTCTGTCGGACTAAAGGACACGACTCAGTGGAATATACGTGTTTTTTCTGTGACAAAGGATGTTCTGTTAATGGTGAGACTGTGCGTAAATCGCATGTGAGAACGCCACTGCCAACTACTGTTGTTGATGTGCAATTACTTAGTTCTAGTACAGTACAGCAAAAAAACATGTTTCCCAGGGTCATACGCGCCCCCCCTGGCATCACGCCACGCCCCCCCAGGGGGGCCCGCCCCACTATTTGAGAAGCACTGGATTAGAGTGACTAGGTTTGCGGTAGTGTTAGCAACCACTGTTAGCTTGCTAGCGTTACCGGGTGACGTTGAACTCCATTAGCATGCTATTAATTAATATATATTATTGAATTAAAAAACACACTACACTCCTCCAAATTAACAGTTTTAAAAATCTTCCCGTGTACTTACTTTTTCACTTTTTGTTCCACGGGCAGTACAGTAAAACTGAGTAAAGCTGAATTTCGATTCACTGTATGTTGAACACATATGGCAGAACTGACAATAAAGCTGACTTTGATCTTTGATCTTTGATCATTGATCTTTGACTCCTGTTCGCCTACGTGTGACAACAAAGTGGCTGTTCTCAGAGGTTTATAGATACCCTCCTCCCTCGATATCCTTCCGCTGCAGCATAAAGTAGGACCAGCGCAGCAGAAGCGGAAGTAGTATATGCGTAACACAGAAAATAATACGGAGCCTTGGAAGTGTCATAGGTGAATAAATAATAACAAAGCGTGGGAACGACTTATAAGGCGTGCGCACGAGTTATAAAGCGTGGGAACGACTTATAAGGCCCCCATGTAATGCCTTACATTACTGCGTTACAACAAAAAGTAATGCATTTGTAGTGTACCCCCCATTTTCTTGTTGGGGACAAGCAGCAAAGATGCGAAGGCACCCATAGTGTTTCTACTGATTCTTATTATTAGGGGAAAGCAGCGCTAAGCTGCGTAGGCACCTATAGTGTTTCTACTGATTCTTATTATTATAAAATATTCTTCTGCCTCTGGGAATCTATGGCAACCCCTAGAACCGTCTGGTAAAAAGTTGTGAAATTTTGCATGCACATTCCAGCCAGTCTCCTCATTACCAACAGCAATTGATAGGCCCCCACACCCAACCCTCTAGCGCCACCAGCAGGTCAAAGTTACAGGAATTTTCAGGTACATTTCTGCATGTAACTTTTGAACCGTAATGTCCAAAACTTGGCATCCCTGGACTACTTGGGCCAAGCCGAATCCAACGCACTCTATGACGTAATTTTCTGCCAGGGTAGATTTTCCGCCATTTTGAATTTTATGAAAAAACTCAAAATGCTTCTCCTCCCTCAATTTTGGACCAATTTTGCTCAAATTTGGTCTCAGTCTTTGGACTGAGCCTCATCAGAAACTTGCCTGGACTTTTTGATACCTCTTATCATTTTGTCGTGACAGCCAATCAAACGTGTCCTAAAAGTCACCAAACAGGAAGTGAGCTCATGTCTCGGGAACCCTTCATAGGATTATTTTCAAACTTTTTATACAAATTCTAGTCTGTCCCAGGATTCCCCACAAGCGCCCCCAACAGATCAAAATTTGAGGGACATTTCTGCTTGTAACTTTTGAACCGTATGCCTGATTTGCAAAAATCAGGCGTACGGTATCCCTACAATCCTTGGGCCTAGTCGAATCAAATGCACCCCATGACGTCATGTCCGCCGGAATAGAATGTCCGCCATTTTGAATTTCATGAAAAACACTCCAAATGCTTCTCCTCCATGAATTTTGCACAAATTTTGCTCCAATTTGGTACATAGCATCTTTGGACTGAGCCAATCGTGACAGCCAATCAAACGCGTCCTAAAAGTCACCAAACAGGAAGTGAGCTCATATCTCGGGAACCCTTCATAGGATTATTTTCAAACTTTTCACACATATTCTAGTCCAGGGGTTGGCAACCTTTATCACTCAAAGAGCCATTTGGACCCGTTTCACACCGTAAAGAAAACACTGGGAGCCTTTTGAAATTTAAAATGAAATACTGCATATAATGTTTTTTTTTTTTTTTTTTTTTTTTTTTACCTTTGTGCCATAGAATTACATATTGAAAATGAATGAACAAAAAAAAAAAACACATTTTAATTAAATACAGTGGTCCCTCGCTGTTTCGCAGATTTTTTTTTATAGTGTATCAATACGCATTGTGTTCTGCATCCTGATTGGCTAAGGGACTGTAGACCTTTGTCTTTGTCAGTCATTCTCCTCCGTGCCATGTCTTCTGTACAGTACAGAATGCGTTCAGTTTGCCAAATTTATTTAAATGTTTGATCACGAGCAGTGTGACTCTGAAGCACTGATGGACTGAGCGGTCTGGCATTTGGGCACATGCCAGAAGGGCTGTGCGTCTCACCTGGGGCACCGGCCCGGTCATGCTCTGTCACGGATTTGACCACGGTGAGCGGGTGCACGTGTCCGCGCGCACACTTCTCCGGGTGGTCAGTGAGCATCGGGAAGTAGCGGCAGTGTTTCTGCAGAACGAACTGGTGGAACCTGGATTCCAGGCGGCGGAACCAGTCCTGAGAGCACACGGATGCGTCCTCACTACTTCTGTGTTTGAATGAGAAGCAGTCTGAGCCGCACCAGGCTCCGCTTTCAGCCCTAGTGCGTCCTTCTCTGGAGCATGAGGAAGGATGCGAAGACCAGGGACAGACTCAGCAGACTCAGCACACGGTGCAGAGCTGTAGAACCCCTCCCCCCCGTTCCACGGTCTACGGGGCCGCTTGTAGGTGTAAAATGCCAGGGCCGATGATCCCAGTCCGTCACTGCTCTGAAGTGCTGTGTATCTTTGCAAGTTTTCTCCCCAACAAAACCCGCAACAGCGCAGCGGCACCTCGGTCAGAGGAACTGTGAAATACACGCATATTTATACACGCAATATAAAGCTGACTTCTTCACGGATTTCGCCTATCGTGGGTTAATTCTACAACGTAACCCCCACGATAAATGAGGGACCACTATACTGAGCCGCATCAGAGGGATCAAAGAGCCGCATGCGGCTCCGGAGCCGCGGGTTGCCGACCCCTGTTCTAGTCTGTCCCAGGATTCCTCACAAAAAATTACAGGGCCCCAGCTCAAACCCTCTAGCACCACCAACAGGTCAAAAGTTGAGGGACATTTCTGCTTGTAACTTTTGAACCGTACGCCCGATTTGCAAAAACTTGGTATCCCTACAATCCTTCGGCGTAGTCAGATCAAATGCACCCAATGACGTCATGTCCGCCTGAATAGAATGTCCGCCATTTTGGATTTTATGAAAAACACTCAAAATGCTTCTCCTCACTCAATTTGGTACATAGCATCTTTCGACCGAGCCTCATCAGAAACTTGCCTGGAGTTTTGATATCTCTTATCGTTTTGTCGTGACAGCCAATTAAACGCGTCCTAAAAGTCGCCAAACAGGAAGTGAGCTCATATCTCAGATTATATCATTATTTTCAAACCTTTCACACGTATTCTAGTCTGTCCCAGGATTCCCCAGAAAAAATGACAGGGCCCCAGCTCAAACCCTCTAGCGCCACCAACAGGTCAAAATTTGCGGGACATTTCTGCTTGTAACTTTTGAACCGTAAGTCCGATTTTGAAAAACTTGGTATCCCTGGGATCCTTGGGCGAAGACTGATCCAACACATGCCATCAAATTAGGCTGGGTCACTGCTTGGCCCCACATTGCTGCTTGCAGCTATATTTGGGGCCAAGCAGCACTAAGCTGCAAGGCACCTATAGTGTTTGTACTGATTCCTATTATTATTATTAGGGGAAAAGCACCGAAGGTGCTGGGCACCCTATAGTGTTTGCTCTGCGTTGCCTAGAGACGTTGCCTAGCAACCCTTTGATCTTTCCTTTGATGTTCTGGTCTCCTGATTCTTATTATTATTCTATATTCCTTTCCACCATGGGAGTCTATGGCAACCCCTAGAACCGTCTGGTAAAAAGTTCCAGCCAGTCTCCTCATTACCCACAGCGATTTATAGGCCCCCAGCCCCAACCGTCTAGTGGCACCAGCAGGTCAAAGTTGCAGGAATTTGTCAATTGCCTAGCAACGCACCTAGCAACCTTTGATATGTCTTTGATGTGCCTGTTCTGACAGGGTTAGACCCTGACCCTGTCAGACCCTGTCAGACTCTGTTAGATCCTGTCAGACCTTGTTAGACCCTGTCAAACGGTGCTTGTCCCCCGCATTGCTGCTTGCAGCTATATTTAGGGGGCAAAGCACCGGAGGTGCTGGGCACCCTATAGGAATTGTATTCCGTTGCCTAGGCAAGTTGCCTAGTAACCCTTTGATCTTTCCTTTGAAGTTCGGGTCTCAAAGTTATTATTATTAGGGGGCCAAGCACCGGAGGTGCTGGGCACCCTATAGGAATTGTATTCCGTTGCCTAGGCAAGTTGCCTAGTAACCCTTTGATCTTTCCTTTGAAGTTCGGGTCTCAAAGTTATTATTATTATTAGGGGGCCAAGCACCGGAGGTGCTGGGCACCCTATAGGAATTGTATTCCGTTGCCTAGGCAAGTTGCCTAGTAACCCTTTGATCTTTCCTTTGAAGTTCGGGTCTCAAAGTTATTATTATTATTATGCTTGTTCCATAGGAAGTCTATGGCAGCCCCTAGAACCGTTGTGAAAAAAAAGTTGTGAAAATTTGGCATGCACATTCCAGCCAGTCTCCTCATTACCCACAGCAATTTATAGGTCCCCAGCCCCAACCGTCTAGTGGCAGCAGCAGGACAAAGTTGCAGAAATTTGTCAACTGCCTAGCAACGCACCTAGCAACCTTTGATCTGTCTTTGATGTGTCTGTTCTGACAGGGTTAGACCCTGACCCTGTCAGACCCTGTCAGACTCTGTTAGATCCTGTCAGACCTTGTTAGACCCTGTCAAACGGTGCTTTGCCCCCGCATTGCTGCTTGCAGCTATATTTATTATTATTATTATTAGGGGGCCAAGCACCGGAGGTGCTGGGCACCCTATAGGAATTGTATTCCGTTGCCTAGGCAAGTTGCCTAGTAACCCTTTGATCTTTCCTTTGAAGTTCGGGTCTCAAAGTTATTATTATTATTAGGGGGCCAAGCACCGGAGGTGCTGGGCACCCTATAGGAATTGTATTCCGTTGCCTAGGCAAGTTGCCTAGTAACCCTTTGATCTTTGCTTTGATGTTCGGGTCTCAAAGTTATTAGGGGGCAAAGCACCGGAGGTGCTGGGCACCCTATAGGAATTGTATTCCGTTGCCTAGGCAAGTTGCCTAGTAACCCTTTGATCTTTGCTTTGATGTTCGAGTCTCAAAGTCATTATTATTATTATTATTATTAGGGGGCCAAGCACCGGAGGTGCTGGGCACCCTATAGGAATTGTATTCCGTTGCCTAGGCAAGTTGCCTAGTAACCCTTTGATCTTTGCTTTGATGTTCGGGTCTCAAAGTTATTATTATTAGGGGGCCAAGCACCGGAGGTGCTGGGCACCCTATAGGAATTGTATTCCGTTGCCTAGGCAAGTTGCCTAGTAACCCTTTGATCTTTGCTTTGATGTTCGGGTCTCAAAGTTATTATTATTAGGGGGCCAAGCACCGGAGGTGCTGGGCACCCTATAGGAATTGTATTCCGTTGCCTAGGCAAGTTGCCTAGTAACCCTTTGATACCGGCTGGTTAGCTCAACTGGTAAGTCATGGACTTTCCCCCTGAGGGTTGTAGGTTCAAATCCCCCCCGGGCAATGAGCTAACCAGTGTGGGTCCTTGGGCAAGACCCTTCACGGTACTGCCCCCTGGGCGCTGAAAAAGATGGCTGCTCACTGCTCCTGAAAAAGGATGGGTCAAATGCAGAAGTCAAATTTCTCCCGTGTGTCACTGTGTGTCATTGTGTGTGAGACCAATAAAGGCTTAAGCCTAATCTAATCTAATCTTTGATCTTTGCTTTGATGTTCGGGTCTCAAAGTTATTATTAGGGGGCAAAGCACCAGAGGTGCTGGGCACCCTCTAGGAATCGTATTCCGTTGCCTAGGCGAGTTGCCTAGGCGAGTTGCCTAGTAACCCTTTGATCTTTGCTTTGATGTTCGGGTCTGAAAGTTATTATTAGGGGGCCAAGCACCGGAGGTGCTGGGCACCTTCTAGGAATCGTATTCCGTTGCCTAGGCGAGTTTGCTTTGATCTTTGCTTTGATGTTCGGGTCCGTGCATTTTGCGTTTCAGAGGCTGTACTGTACTTTTAGACCAACTATATATTTCTACCTTAGAAGTAAAAGAATGTGCAAACTACACTAAATAGGGGCTTCTCCTGTCAAATAAACATGAATTCAGGCATGAGTTCACTTTTAAACAAAATGCTCTAGCCAGTGCAGCCTCAGCTCTCTTAATGGATTTCCAATGGCTAGTGAAAAATTAAAAAGTGAAATTGTGAAAAAACTACAAGAGGTATCTCCTCAATTTTTGCTGTGCCAGTAGGGCTTCTAAACCTGTACAAAATACATTTTGAATTTTGGTTCTTCTATTCCAAAGTATACGCATTTTATTTTTTTATGCGTGCATTTTGCGTTTCAGAGGCTGTACTGTACTTTTAGACCAACTATATAATTCTACCTTAGAAGTAAAAGAATGTGCAAACTACACTATACAGGGGCTTCTATTGTCAAATAAACATGAATTCAGGCATGAGTTCACTTTTAAACACAATGCTCTAGTCAGTGCAGCCTAAGCTCTCTTAATGCATTTCCAATGGCTAGTGAAGAACTAAAAAGTGAAATTGTGGAGAAAAAAAAAACTACAAGAGGTATCTCCTCAATTCTTTCTGTTCCAGTTGGGCTTCTAAACCTGTACAAAATACATTTGGAATTGTGGTTCTATCTGCTTCAATTCCAAAGTTATAAGCATTTTATTTTTTTTATGCGTGCATTTTGCGTTTCAGAGGCTGTACTGCACTTTTAGATCAACTATATAATTCTATCTTAGAAGTAAAACAATGGGCAAACTACACTATACAGGGGCTTCTCCTGTCAAATAAACATGAATTCAGGCATGAGTTCACTTTTAAACAAAATGCTCTAGCCAGTGCAGCCTCAGCTCTCTTAATGGATTTCCAATGGCTAGTGAAAAATTAAAAAGTGAAATTGTGAAAAAACTACAAGAGGTATCTCCTCAATTTTTGCTGTGCCAGTAGGGCTTCTAAACCTGTACAAAATACATTTGGAATTTTGGTTCTTCTATTCCAAAGTATAAGCATTTTATTTTTTTATGCGTGCATTTTGCGTTTCAGAGGCTGTACTGTACTTTTAGACCAACTATATATTTCTACCTTAGAAGTAAAAGAATGTGCAAACTACACTAAATAGGGGCTTCTCCTGTCAAATAAACATGAATTCAGGCATGAGTTCACTTTTAAACACAATGCTCTAGCCAGTCAGCCTAAGCTCTCTTAATGTATTTCCAATGGGTAGTAAAAAATTTAAAAGTGAAATTGTGAAAAAACTACAAGAGGTATCTCCTCAATTTTTGCTGTGCAAGTAGGGCTTCTAAACATGTACAAAATACATTTGAAATTTTGGTTCTATCTGCGTCCATTCCAAAGTTATATGCATTTTACTTTTTTATGCGTGCATTTTGCGTTTAAGAGGCTGTACTGCACTTTTAGACCAACTATATAATTCTACCTTAGAAGTAAAAGAATAAGCAAACTACACTATACAGGGGCTTCTCCTGTCAAATAAACATGAATTCAGGCATGAGTTCACTTTTAAACAAAATGCTCTAGCCAGTGCAGCCTCAGCTCTCTTAATGGATTTCCAATGGCTAGTGAAAAATTAAAAAGTGAAATTGTGAAAAAACTACAAGAGGTATCTCCTCAATTTTTGCTGTGCCAGTAGGGCTTCTAAACCTGTACAAAATACATTTTGAATTTTGGTTCTTCTATTCCAAAGTATAAGCATTTTATTTTTTTATGCGTGCATTTTGCGTTTCAGAGGCTGTACTGTACTTTTAGACCAACTATATAATTCTACCTTAGAAGTAAAAGAATGTGCAAACTACACTATACAGGGGCTTCTATTGTCAAATAAACATGAATTCAGGCATGAGTTCACTTTTAAACACAATGCTCTAGCCAGTGCAGCCTAAGCTCTCTTAATGCATTTCCAATGGCTAGTGAAGAACTAAAAAGTGAAATTGTGGAGAAAAAAAAAAAACTACAAGAGGTATCTCCTCAATTTTTGCTGTGCAAGTAGGGCTTCTAAACCTGTACAAAATACATTTGGAATTGTGGTTCTATCTGCTTCAATTCCAAAGTTATAAGCATTTTATTTTTTTTATGCGTGCATTTTGCGTTTCAGAGGCTGTACTGCACTTTTAGATCAACTATATAATTCTATCTTAGAAGTAAAACAATGGGCAAACTACACTATACAGGGGCTTCTCCTGTCAAATAAACATGAATTCAGGCATGAGTTCACTTTTAAACAAAATGCTCTAGCCAGTGCAGCCTCAGCTCTCTTAATGGATTTCCAATGGCTAGTGAAAAATTAAAAAGTGAAATTGTGAAAAAACTACAAGAGGTATCTCCTCAATTTTTGCTGTGCCAGTAGGGCTTCTAAACCTGTACAAAATACATTTGGAATTTTGGTTCTTCTATTCCAAAGTATAAGCATTTTATTTTTTTATGCGTGCATTTTGCGTTTCAGAGGCTGTACTGTACTTTTAGACCAACTATATAATTCTACCTTAGAAGTAAAAGAATGTGCAAACTACACTATACAGGGGCTTCTATTGTCAAATAAACATGAATTCAGGCATGAGTTCACTTTTAAACACAATGCTCTAGTCAGTGCAGCCTAAGCTCTCTTAATGGCTAGTGAAGAACTAAAAAGTGAAATTGTGGAGAAAAAAATACTACAAGAGGTATCTCCTCAATTCTTTCTGTTCAAGTTGGGCTTCTAAACCTGTACAAAATACATTTGGAATTTTGGTTCTATCTGCTTCAATTCCAAAGTTATAAGCATTTTATTTTTTTTATGCGTGCATTTTGCGTTTCAGAGGCTGTACTGCACTTTTAGATCAACTATATAATTCTATCTTAGAAGTAAAAGAATGTGCAAACTACACTATACAGGGGCTTCTCCTGTCAAATAAACATGAATTCAGGCATGAGTTCACTTTTAAACACAATGCTCTAGCCAGTCAGCCTAAGCTCTCTTAATGGATTTCCAATGGCTAGTGAAAAATTAAAAAGTGAAATTGTAGGAAAAAAAAAAAAAAAAAAAACTACAAGAGGTATCTCCTCAATTTTTTCTGTTCAAGTAGGGCTTCTAAACCTGTACAAAATACATTTGAAATTATGGTTCTATCTGCGTCTATTCCAAAGTTATATGCATTTTACTTTTTTTATGCGTGCATTTTGCGTTTAAGAGGCTGTACTGCACTTTTAGACCAACTATATAATTCTACCTTAGAAGTAAAAGAATAAGCAAACTACACTATACAGGGGCTTCTCCTGTCAAATAAACATGAATTCAGGCATGAGTTCACTTTTAAACAAAATGCTCTAGCCAGTGCAGCCTAAGCTCTCTTAATGTATTTCCAAAGGGTAGTGAAAAATTAAAAAGTGACTGTGAAAAAAAAAAAAAAAAAAAAAATTACAAGAGGTATCTCCTCAATTTTTGCTGTGCAAGTAGGGCTTCTAAACCTGTACAAAATACATTTGGAATTTTGGTTCTTCTATTCCAAAGTTATAAGCATTTTTATTTTTTTATGCGTGCATTTTGCGTTTCAGAGGCTGTACTGCACTTTTAGATCAACTATATAATTCTACCTTAGAAGTAAAACAATGTGCAAACTACACTATACAGGGGCTTCTCCTGTCAAATAAACATGAATTCAGGCATGAGTTCACTTTTAAACAAAATGCTCTAGCCAGTGCAGCCTCAGCTCTCTTAATGGATTTCCAATGGCTAGTGAAAAATTAAAAAGTGAAATTGTGAAAAAACTACAAGAGGTATCTCCTCAATTTTTGCTGTGCCAGTAGGGCTTCTAAACCTGTACAAAATACATTTTGAATTTTGGTTCTTCTATTCCAAAGTATAAGCATTTTATTTTTTTATGCGTGCATTTTGCGTTTCAGAGGCTGTACTGTACTTTTAGACCAGCTATATAATTCTACCTTAGAAGTAAAAGAATGTGCAAACTACACTATACAGGGGCTTCTATTGTCAAACAAACATGAATTCAGGCATGAGTTCACTTTTAAACACAATGCTCTAGTCAGTGCAGCCTAAGCTCTCTTAATGCATTTCCAATGGCTAGTGAAAAATTAAAAAGTGAAATTGTAGGAAAAAAAAAAAAAAAAAAACTACAAGAGGTATCTCCTCAATTTTTTCTGTTCAAGTAGGGCTTCTAAACCTGTACAAAATACATTTGAAATTATGGTTCTATCTGCGTCTATTCCAAAGTATAAGCATTTTATTTTTTTATGCGTGCATTTTGCGTTTCAGAGGCTGTACTGCACTTTTAGACCAACTATATAATTCTACCTTAGAAGTAAAAGAATAAGCAAATTACACTATACAGGGGCTTCTCCTGTCAAATAAACATGAATTCAGGCATGAGTTCACTTTTAAACAAAATGCTCTAGCCAGTGCAGCCTCAGCTCTCTTAATGGATTTCCAATGGCTAGTGAAAAATTAAAAAGTGAAATTGTGAAAAAACTACAAGAGGTATCTCCTCAATTTTTGCTGTGCCAGTAGGGCTTCTAAACCTGTACAAAATACATTTTGAATTTTGGTTCTTCTATTCCAAAGTATAAGCATTTTATTTTTTTATGCGTGCATTTTGCGTTTCAGAGGCTGTACTGTACTTTTAGACCAACTATATAATTCTACCTTAGAAGTAAAACAATGTGCAAACTACACTATACAGGGGCTTCTCCTGTCAAATAAACATGAATTCAGGCATGAGTTCACTTTTAAACACAATGCTCTAGCCAGTGCAGCCTCAGCTCTCTTAATGCATTTCCAATGGCTAGTGAAGAACTAAAAAGTGAAATTGTGGAGAAAAAAAAAACTACAAGAGGTATCTCCTCAATTCTTTCTGTTCCAGTTGGGCTTCTAAACCTGTACAAAATACATTTGGAATTGTGGTTCTATCTGCTTCAATTCCAAAGTTATAAGCATTTTATTTTTTTTATGCGTGCGTTTTGCGTTTCAGAGGCTGTACTGTACTTTTAGACCAACTATATATTTCTACCTTAGAAGTAAAAGAATGTGCAAACTACACTAAATAGGGGCTTCTCCTGTCAAATAAACATGAATTCAGGCATGAGTTCACTTTTAAACACAATGCTCTAGCCAGTCAGTCTAAGCTCTCTTAATGTATTTCCATGGGTAGTAAAAAATTTAAAAGTGAAATTGTGAAAAAACTACAAGAGGTATCTCCTCAATTTTTGCTGTGCAAGTAGGGCTTCTAAACCTGTACAAAATACATTTGGAATTTTGGTTCTTCTATTCCAAAGTATAAGCATTTTATTTTTTTATGCGTGCATTTTGCGTTTCAGAGACTGTACTGTACTTTTAGACCAACTATATATTTCTACCTTAGAAGTAAAAGAATGTGCAAACTACACTAAATAGGGGCTTCTCCTGTCAAATAAACATGAATTCAGGCATGAGTTCACTTTTAAACACAATGCTCTAGCCAGTCAGCCTAAGCTCTCTTAATGGATTTCCAATGGCTAGTGAAAAATTAAAAAGTGAAATTGTGAAAAAACTACAAGAGGTATCTCCTCAATTTTTGCTGTGCAAGTAGGGCTTCTAAACCTGTACAAAATACATTTGGAATTTTGGTTCTTCTATTCCAAAGTTATAAGCATTTTTATTTTTTTATGCGTGCATTTTGCATTTCAGAGGCTGTACTGTACTTTTAGACCAACTATATAATTCTACCTTAGAAGTAAAAGAATGTGCAAACTACACTATACAGGGGCTTCTATTGTCAAATAAACATGAATTCAGGCATGAGTTCACTTTTAAACACAATGCTCTAGCCAGTGCAGCCTCAGCTCTCTTAATGGATTTCCAATGGCTAGTGAAAAATTAAAAAGTGAAATTGTGAAAAAACTACAAGAGGTATCTCCTCAATTTTTTCTTTTCAAGGAAGGCTTCTTAACCTGTACAAAAAACATTTTGAATTTTTGTTCTATCTGCTTCAATTCCAAAGTTATAAGCATTTTATTTTTTTTATGCGTGCATTTTGCGTTTCAGAGGCTGTACTGTACTTTTAGACCAACTATATAATTCTACCTTAGAAGTAAAAGAATGTGCAAACTACACTAAATAGGGGCTTCTCCTGTCAAATAAACATGAATTCAGGCATGAGTTCACTTTTAAACACAATGCTCTAGCCAGTCAGCCTAAGCTCTCTTAATGTATTTCCAATGGGTAGTAAAAAATTTAAAAGTGAAATTGTGAAAAAACTACAAGAGGTATCTCCTCAATTTTTGCTGTGCAAGTAGGGCTTCTAAACCTGTACAAAATACATTTGGAATTTTGGTTCTTCTATTCCAAAGTTATAAGCATTTTATTTTTTTATGCGTGCATTTTGCGTTTCAGAGGCTGTACTGTACTTTTAGACCAACTATATATTTCTACCTTAGAAGTAAAAGAATGTGCAAACTACACTATACAGGGGCTTCTCCTGTCAAATAAACATGAATTCAGGCATGAGTTCACTTTTAAACACAATGCTCTAGCCAGTCAGCCTAAGCTCTCTTAATGGATTTCCAATGGCTAGTGAAAAATTAAAAAGTGAAATTGTAGGAAAAAAAAAAAAAAAAACTACAAGAGGTATCTCCTCAATTTTTGCTGTGCAAGTAGGGCTTCTAAACCTGTACAAAATACATTTGGAATTTTGGTTCTTCTATTCCAAAGTTATAAGCATTTTATTTTTTTATGCGTGCATTTTGCGTTTCAGAGGCTGTACTGTACTTTTAGACCAACTATATAATTCTACCTTAGAAGTAAAAGAATGTGCAAACTACACTATACAGGGGCTTCTATTGTCAAATAAACATGAATTCAGGCATGAGTTCACTTTTAAACACAATGCTCTAGTCAGTGCAGCCTAAGCTCTCTTAATGCATTTCCAATGGCTAGTGAAGAACTAAAAAGTGAATTGTGGAGAAAAAAAAAAACTACAAGAGGTATCTCCTCAATTTTTGCTGTGCAAGTAGGGCTTCTAAACCTGTACAAAATACATTTGGAATTTTGGTTCTTCTATTCCAAAGTTATAAGCATTTTTATTTTTTTATGCGTGCATTTTGCGTTTCAGAGGCTGTACTGTACTTTTAGATCAACTATATAATTCTACCTTAGAAGTAAAACAATGTGCAAACTACACTATACAGGGGCTTCTCCTGTCAAATAAACATGAATTCAGGCATGAGTTCACTTTTAAACACAATGCTCTAGCCAGTGCAGCCTCAGCTCTCTTAATGCATTTCCAATGGCTAGTGAAGAACTAAAAAGTGAAATTGTGGAGAAAAAAAAAACTACAAGAGGTATCTCCTCAATTCTTTCTGTTCCAGTTGGGCTTCTAAACCTGTACAAAATACATTTGGAATTGTGGTTCTATCTGCTTCAATTCCAAAGTTATAAGCATTTTATTTTTTTTATGCGTGCGTTTTGCGTTTCAGAGGCTGTACTGTACTTTTAGACCAACTATATATTTCTACCTTAGAAGTAAAAGAATGTGCAAACTACACTAAATAGGGGCTTCTCCTGTCAAATAAACATGAATTCAGGCATGAGTTCACTTTTAAACACAATGCTCTAGCCAGTCAGCCTAAGCTCTCTTAATGTATTTCCATGGGTAGTAAAAAATTTAAAAGTGACTGTGAAAAAAAAAAAAAAAAATTACAAGAGGTATCTCCTCAATTTTTGCTGTGCAAGTAGGGCTTCTAAACCTGTACAAAATACATTTGGAATTTTGGTTCTTCTATTCCAAAGTATAAGCATTTTATTTTTTTATGCGTGCATTTTGCGTTTCAGAGGCTGTACTGTACTTTTAGACCAACTATATAATTCTACCTTAGAAGTAAAAGAATGTGCAAACTACACTATACAGGGGCTTCTCCTGTCAAATAAACATGAATTCAGGCATGAGTTCACTTTTAAACAAAATGCTCTAGCCAGTGCAGCCTAAGCTCTCTTAATGTATTTCCAATGGGTAGTAAAAAATTTAAAAGTGAAATTGTGAAAAAACTACAAGAGGTATCTCCTCAATTTTTGCTGTGCAAGTAGGGCTTCTAAACCTGTACAAAATACATTTGGAATTTTGGTTCTTCTATTCCAAAGTATAAGCATTTTATTTTTTTATGCGTGCATTTTGCGTTTCAGAGACTGTACTGTACTTTTAGACCAACTATATATTTCTACCTTAGAAGTAAAAGAATGTGCAAACTACACTAAATAGGGGCTTCTCCTGTCAAATAAACATGAATTCAGGCATGAGTTCACTTTTAAACACAATGCTCTAGCCAGTGCAGCCTAAGCTCTCTTAATGTATTTCCAATGGGTAGTAAAAAATTTAAAAGTGAAATTGTGAAAAAACTACAAGAGGTATCTCCTCAATTTTTGCTGTGCAAGTAGGGCTTCTAAACCTGTACAAAATACATTTGGAAATTTGGTTCTATCTATTCCAAAGTTATAAGCATTTTATTTTTTTATGCGTGCATTTTGCGTTTCAGAGGCTGTACTGTACTTTTAGACCAACTATATATTTCTACCTTAGAAGTAAAAGAATGTGCAAACTACACTAAATAGGGGCTTCTCCTGTCAAATAAACATGAATTCAGGCATGAGTTCACTTTTAAACACAATGCTCTAGCCAGTCAGCCTAAGCTCTCTTAATGTATTTCCATGGGTAGTAAAAAATTTAAAAGTGAAATTGTGAAAAAACTACAAGAGGTATCTCCTCAATTTTTGCTGTGCAAGTAGGGCTTCTAAACCTGTACAAAATACATTTGGAATTTTGGTTCTTCTATTCCAAAGTATAAGCATTTTATTTTTTTATGCGTGCATTTTGCGTTTCAGAGGCTGTACTGTACTTTTAGACCAACTATATAATTCTACCTTAGAAGTAAAAGAATGTGCAAACTACACTATACAGGGGCTTCTCCTGTCAAATAAACATGAATTCAGGCATGAGTTCACTTTTAAACACAATGCTCTAGTCAGTGCAGCCTAAGCTCTCTTAATGGATTTCCAATGGCTAGTGAAAAATTAAAAAGTGAAATTGTGGGAAAAAAAAAAAAAAACTACAAGAGGTATCTCCTCAATTCTTTCTGTTCAAGTTGGGCTTCTAAACCTGTACAAAATACATTTGGAATTTTGGTTCTATCTGCTTCTATTCCAAAGTTATAAGCATTTTATTTTTTTATGCGTGCATTTTGCGTTTCAGAGGCTGTACTGTACTTTTAGACCAACTATATAATTCTACCTTAGAAGTAAAAGAATGTGCAAACTACACTAAATAGGGGCTTCTCCTGTCAAATAAACATGAATTCAGGCATGAGTTCACTTTTAAACACAATGCTCTAGCCAGTCAGCCTAAGCTCTCTTAATGTATTTCCAATGGGTAGTAAAAAATTTAAAAGTGAAATTGTGAAAAAACTACAAGAGGTATCTCCTCAATTTTTGCTGTGCAAGTAGGGCTTCTAAACCTGTACAAAATACATTTGGAATTTTGGTTCTTCTATTCCAAAGTTATAAGCATTTTATTTTTTTATGCGTGCATTTTGCGTTTCAGAGGCTGTACTGTACTTTTAGACCAACTATATATTTCTACCTTAGAAGTAAAAGAATGTGCAAACTACACTAAATAGGGGCTTCTCCTGTCAAATAAACATGAATTCAGGCATGAGTTCACTTTTAAACACAATGCTCTAGCCAGTCAGCCTAAGCTCTCTTAATGTATTTCCAATGGGTAGTAAAAAATTTAAAAGTGAAATTGTGAAAAAACTACAAGAGGTATCTCCTCAATTTTTGCTGTGCAAGTAGGGCTTCTAAACCTGTACAAAATACATTTGGAATTTTGGTTCTTCTATTCCAAAGTTATAAGCATTTTATTTTTTTATGCGTGCATTTTGCGTTTCAGAGGCTGTACTGTACTTTTAGACCAACTATATATTTCTACCTTAGAAGTAAAAGAATGTGCAAACTACACTAAATAGGGGCTTCTCCTGTCAAATAAACATGAATTCAGGCATGAGTTCACTTTTAAACACAATGCTCTAGCCAGTCAGCCTAAGCTCTCTTAATGGATTTCCAATGGCTAGTGAAAAATTAAAAAGTGAAATTGTAGGAAAAAAAAAAAAAAAAAAACTACAAGAGGTATCTCCTCAATTTTTTCTGTTCAAGTAGGGCTTCTAAACCTGTACAAAATACATTTGAAATTATGGTTCTATCTGCGTCTATTCCAAAGTTATATGCATTTTACTTTTTTTATGCGTGCATTTTGCGTTTAAGAGGCTGTACTGCACTTTTAGACCAACTATATAATTCTACCTTAGAAGTAAAAGAATAAGCAAACTACACTATACAGGGGCTTCTCCTGTCAAATAAACATGAATTCAGGCATGAGTTCACTTTTAAACAAAATGCTCTAGCCAGTGCAGCCTAAGCTCTCTTAATGTATTTCCAAAGGGTAGTGAAAAATTAAAAAGTGACTGTGAAAAAAAAAAAAAAATTACAAGAGGTATCTCCTCAATTTTTGCTGTGCAAGTAGGGCTTCTAAACCTGTACAAAATACATTTGGAATTTTGGTTCTTCTATTCCAAAGTTATAAGCATTTTTATTTTTTTATGCGTGCATTTTGCGTTTCAGAGGCTGTACTGTACTTTTAGACCAACTATATAATTCTACCTTAGAAGTAAAACAATGTGCAAACTGCACTATACAGGGGCTTCTCCTGTCAAATAAACATGAATTCAGGCATGAGTTCACTTTTAAACAAAATGCTCTAGCCAGTGCAGCCTCAGCTCTCTTAATGGATTTCCAATGGCTAGTGAAAAATTAAAAAGTGAAATTGTAGGAAAAAAAAAAAAAAAAAACTACAAGAGGTATCTCCTCAATTTTTTCTGTTCAAGTAGGGCTTCTAAACCTGTACAAAATACATTTGAAATTATGGTTCTATCTGCGTCTATTCCAAAGTATAAGCATTTTATTTTTTTATGCGTGCATTTTGCGTTTCAGAGGCTGTACTGTACTTTTAGACCAACTATATAATTCTACCTTAGAAGTAAAAGAATGTGCAAACTACACTATACAGGGGCTTCTATTGTCAAATAAACATGAATTCAGGCATGAGTTCACTTTTAAACAAAATGCTCTAGCCAGTGCAGCCTAAGCTCTCTTAATGTATTTCCAATGGGTAGTTAAAAATTAAAAAGTGAAATTGTGAAAAAACTACAAGAGGTATCTCCTCAATGTTTGCTGTGCAAGTAGGGCTTCTAAACCTGTACAAAATACATTTGGAATTTTGGTTCTTCTATTCCAAAGTATAAGCATTTTATTTTTTTATGCGTGCATTTTGCGTTTCAGAGGCTGTACTGTACTTTTAGACCAACTATATAATTCTACCTTAGAAGTAAAAGAATGTGCAAACTACACTATACAGGGGCTTCTCCTGTCAAATAAACATGAATTCAGGCATGAGTTCACTTTTAAACACAATGCTCTAGCCAGTCAGCCTAAGCTCTCTTAATGGATTTCCAATGGCTAGTGAAAAATTAAAAAGTGAAATTGTAGGAAAAAAAAAAAAAAAAAAACTACAAGAGGTATCTCCTCAATTTTTTCTGTTCAAGTAGGGCTTCTAAACCTGTACAAAATACATTTGAAATTATGGTTCTATCTGCGTCTATTCCAAAGTATAAGCATTTTATTTTTTTATGCGTGCATTTTGCGTTTCAGAGGCTGTACTGTACTTTTAGACCAACTATATATTTCTACCTTAGAAGTAAAAGAATGTGCAAACTACACTAAATAGGGGCTTCTCCTGTCAAATAAACATGAATTCAGGCATGAGTTCACTTTTAAACACAATGCTCTAGCCAGTCAGCCTAAGCTCTCTTAATGTATTTCCAATGGGTAGTGCAAAATTAAAAAGTGAAATTGTGAAAAAACTACAGGAGGTACCTCCTCAATTTTTGCTGTGCAAGTAGGGCTTCTAAACCTGTACAAAATACATTTGGAATTTTGGTTCTTCTATTCCAAAGTTATAAGCCTTTTATTTTTTATGCGTGCATTTTGCGTTTCAGAGGCTGTACTGCACTTTTAGACCAACTATATAATTCTACCTTAGAAGTAAAAGAATGTGCAAACTAAACTATACAGGGGCTTCTCCTGTCAAATAAACATGAATTCAGGCATGAGTTCACTTTTAAACACAATGCTCTAGCCAGTCAGCCTAAGCTCTCTTAATGTATTTCCAATGGGTAGTAAAAAATTAAAAAGTGAAATTGTAGGGAAAAAAAAAAAATTTACAAGAGGTATCTCCTCAATTTTTGCTGTGCAAGTAGGGCTTCTAAACCTGTACAAAATACATTTGGAATTTTGGTTCTTCTATTCCAAAGTTATAAGCATTTTATTTTTTTATGCGTGCATTTTGCGTTTCAGAGGCTGTACTGTACTTTTAGACCAACTATATATTTCTACCTTAGAAGTAAAAGAAAGTGCAAACTACACCATACAGGGGCATCTCCTGTCAAATAAACATGAATTCAGGCATGAATTCACTTTTACACACCATTCTCTAGCAAGTTCAGCCTCAGCTCTCTTAATGGATTTCCAATGGCTAGTGAAAAATTAAAAAGTGAAATTGTAGGAAAAAAAAAAAAAAAACTACAAGAGGTATCTCCTCAATTTTTGCTGTGCAAGTAGGGCTTCTAAACCTGTACAAAATACATTTGGAATTTTGGTTCTATCTGCTTCTATTCCAAAGTTATAAGCATTTTATTTTTTTATGCGTGCATTTTGCGTTTCAGAGGCTGTACTGTACTTTTAGACCAACTATATATTTCTACCTTAGAAGTAAAAGAATGTGCAAACTACACTAAATAGGGGCTTCTCCTGTCAAATAAACATGAATTCAGGCATGAGTTCACTTTGCTCTAGCCAGTGCAGCCTCAGCTCTCTTAATGGATTTCCAATGGCTAGTGAAAAATTAAAAAGTGAAATTGTAGGAAAAAAAAAAAAAAACTACAAGAGGTATCTCCTCAATTTTTTCTGTTCAAGTAGGGCTTCTAAACCTGTACAAAATACATTTGAAATTTTGGTTCTATCTGCTTCTATTCCAAAGTTATATGCACTTTATTTTTTTATGCGTGCATTTTGCGTTTCAGAGGCTGTACTGTACTTTTAGACCAACTATATATTTCTACCTTAGAAGTAAAAGAATGTGCAAACTACACTAAATAGGGGCTTCTCCTGTCAAATAAACATGAATTCAGGCATGAGTTCACTTTTAAACACAATGCTCTAGCCAGTCAGCCTAAGCTCTCTTAATGTATTTCCAATGGGTAGTAAAAAATTTAAAAGTGAAATTGTGAAAAAACTACAAGAGGTATCTCCTCAATTTTTGCTGTGCAAGTAGGGCTTCTAAACCTGTACAAAATACATTTGGAATTTTGGTTCTTCTATTCCAAAGTTATAAGCATTTTATTTTTTTATGCGTGCATTTTGCGTTTCAGAGGCTGTACTGTACTTTTAGACCAACTATATATTTCTACCTTAGAAGTAAAAGAATGTGCAAACTACACCATACAGGGGCTTCTCCTGTCAAGTAAACATGAATTCAGGCATGAATTCACTTTTACACACCATTCTCTAGCAAGTTCAGCCTCAGCTCTCTTAATGGATTTCCAATGGCTAGTGAAAAATTAAAAAGTGAAATTGTAGGAAAAAAAAAAAAAAAAAAAAAACTACAAGAGGTATCTCCTCAATTTTTTCTGTTCAAGTAGGGCTTCTAAACCTGTACAAAATACATTTGAAATTATGGTTCTATCTGCGTCTATTCCAAAGTTATATGCATTTTACTTTTTTTATGCGTGCATTTTGCGTTTCAGAGGCTGTACTGTACTTTTAGACCAACTATATAATTCTACCTTAGAAGTAAAAGAATGTGCAAACTACACTATACAGGGGCTTCTCCTGTCAAATAAACATGAATTCAGGCATGAGTTCACTTTTAAACAAAATGCTCTAGCCAGTGCAGCCTCAGCTCTCTTAATGGATTTCCAATGGCTAGTGAAAAATTAAAAAGTGACTGTGAAAAAAAAAAAAAAAAAAAAATTACAAGAGGTATCTCCTCAATTTTTGCTGTGCAAGTAGGGCTTCTAAACCTGTACAAAATACATTTGGAATTTTGGTTCTTCTATTCCAAAGTTATAAGCATTTTATTTTTTTATGCGTGCATTTTGCGTTTCAGAGGCTGTACTGCACTTTTAGATCAACTATATAATTCTACCTTAGAAGTAAAACAATGTGCAAACTACACTATACAGGGGCTTCTCCTGTCAAATAAACATGAATTCAGGCATGAGTTCACTTTTAAACAAAATGCTCTAGCCAGTGCAGCCTAAGCTCTCGTAATGTATTTCCAATGGGTAGTAAAAAATTAAAAAGTGAAATTGTGAAAAAACTACAAGAGGTATCTCCTCAATTTTTGCTGTGCCAGTAGGGCTTCTAAACCTGTACAAAATACATTTTGAATTTTGGTTCTTCTATTCCAAAGTTATAAGCATTTTATTTTTTTATGCGTGCATTTTGCGTTTCATAGGCTGTACTGTACTTTTAGACCAACTATATAATTCTACCTTAGAAGTAAAAGAATGTGCAAACTACACTATACAGGGGCTTCTATTGTCAAATAAACATGAATTCAGGCATGAGTTCACTTTTAAACAAAATGCTCTAGCCAGTGCAGCCTAAGCTCTCTTAATGGATTTCCAATGGCTAGTGAAAAATTAAAAAGTGAAATTGTAGGAAATTAAAAAAAAAAAACTACAAGAGATATCTCCTCAATTTTTTCTGTTCAAGTAGGGCTTCTAAACCTGTACAAAATACATTTGAAATTTTGGTTCTATCTGCTTCTATTCCAAAGTTATATGCATTTTACTTTTTTTATGCGTGCATTTTGCGTTTAAGAGGCTGTACTGCACTTTTAGATCAACTATATAATTCTACCTTAGAAGTAAAAGAATGTGCAAACTACACATTCAGGGGCTTCTCCTGTCAAATAAACATGAATTCAGGCATGAGTTCACTTTTAAACAAAATGCTCTAGCCAGTGCAGCCTAAGCTCTCTTAATGTATTTCCAATGGGTAGTAAAAAATTAAAAAGTGAAATTGTGAAAAAACTACAAGAGGTATCTCCTCAATTTTTGCTGTGCCAGTAGGGCTTCTAAACCTGTACAAAATACATTTTGAATTTTGGTTCTTCTATTCCAAAGTTATAAGCATTTTATTTTTTTATGCGTGCATTTTGCGTTTCAGAGGCTGTACTGTACTTTTAGACCAACTATATATTTCTACCTTAGAAGTAAAAGAATGTGCAAATTACACCATACAGGGGCTTCTCCTGTCAAGTAAACATGAATTCAGGCATGAATTCACTTTTAAACACAATGCTCTAGCCAGTCAGCCTAAGCTCTCTTAATGTATTTCCAATGGGTAGTAAAAAATTTAAAAGTGAAATTGTGAAAAAACTACAAGAGGTATCTCCTCAATTTTTGCTGTGCAAGTAGGGCTTCTACACATGTACAAAATACATTTGGAATTTTGGTTCTTCTATTCCAAAGTTATAAGCATTTTATTTTTTTATGCGTGCATTTTGCGTTTCAGAGGCTGTACTGTACTTTTAGACCAACTATATATTTCTACCTTAGAAGTAAAAGAATGTGCAAATTACACCATACAGGGGCTTCTCCTGTCAAGTAAACATGAATTCAGGCATGAATTCACTTTTACACACCATTCTCTAGCAAGTTCAGCCTCAGCTCTCTTAATGGATTTCTAATGGCTAGTGAAAAATTAAAAAGTGAAATTGTAGGAAAAAAAAAAAAAAACTACAATTTTTTTCTGTTCAAGTAGGGCTTCTAAACCTGTATAAAATACATTTGAAATTTTGGTTCTTCTATTCCAAAGTTATAAGCATTTTATTTTTTTATGCGTGCATTTTGCGTTTCAGAGGCTGTACTGTACTTTTAGACCAACTATATAATTCTACCTTAGAAGTAAAAGAATGTGCAAACTACACTATACAGGGGCTTCTATTGTCAAATAAACATGAATTCAGGCATGAGTTCACTTTTAAACAAAATGCTCTAGCCAGTGCAGCCTAAGCTCTCTTAATGGATTTCCAATGGCTAGTGAAAAATTAAAAAGTGAAATTGTAGGAAATTAAAAAAAAAAAACTACAAGAGATATCTCCTCAATTTTTTCTGTTCAAGTAGGGCTTCTAAACCTGTACAAAATACATTTGAAATTTTGGTTCTATCTGCGTCTATTCCAAAGTTATATGCATTTTACTTTTTTTATGCGTGCATTTTGCGTTTAAGAGGCTGTACTGCACTTTTAGATCAACTATATAATTCTACCTTAGAAGTAAAAGAATGTGCAAACTACACTATACAGGGGCTTCTCCTGTCAAATAAACATGAATTCAGGCATGAGTTCACTTTTAAACAAAATGCTCTAGCCAGTGCAGCCTAAGCTCTCTTAATGTATTTCCAATGGGTAGTAAAAAATTAAAAAGTGAAATTGTGAAAAAACTACAAGAGGTATCTCCTCAATTTTTGCTGTGCCAGTAGGGCTTCTAAACCTGTACAAAATACATTTTGAATTTTGGTTCTTCTATTCCAAAGTTATAAGCATTTTATTTTTTTATGCGTGCATTTTGCGTTTCATAGGCTGTACTGTACTTTTAGACCAACTATATAATTCTACCTTAGAAGTAAAAGAATGTGCAAACTACACTATACAGGGGCTTCTATTGTCAAATAAACATGAATTCAGGCATGAGTTCACTTTTAAACAAAATGCTCTAGCCAGTGCAGCCTAAGCTCTCTTAATGGATTTCCAATGGCTAGTGAAAAATTAAAAAGTGAAATTGTAGGAAATTAAAAAAAAAAACTACAAGAGATATCTCCTCAATTTTTTCTGTTCAAGTAGGGCTTCTAAACCTGTACAAAATACATTTGAAATTTTGGTTCTATCTGCGTCTATTCCAAAGTTATATGCATTTTACTTTTTTTATGCGTGCATTTTGCGTTTAAGAGGCTGTACTGCACTTTTAGATCAACTATATAATTCTACCTTAGAAGTAAAACAATGTGCAAACTACACTATACAGGGGCTTCTCCTGTCAAATAAACATGAATTCAGGCATGAGTTCACTTTTAAACAAAATGCTCTAGCCAGTGCAGCCTAAGCTCTCTTAATGTATTTCCAATGGGTAGTAAAAAATTAAAAAGTGAAATTGTGAAAAAAACTACAAGAGGTATCTCCTCAATTTTTGCTGTGCAAGTAGGGCTTCTAAACCTGTACAAAATACATTTGGAATTTTGGTTCTTCTATTCCAAAGTTATAAGCATTTTATTTTTTTATGCGTGCATTTTGCGTTTCAGAGGCTGTACTGTACTTTTAGACCAACTATATATTTCTACCTTAGAAGTAAAAGAATGTGCAAACTACACTATACAGGGGCTTCTCCTGTCAAATAAACATGAATTCAGGCATGAGTTCACTTTTAAACACAATGCTCTAGCCAGTCAGCCTAAGCTCTCTTAATGTATTTCCAATGGGTAGTAAAAAATTTAAAAGTGAAATTGTGAAAAAACTACAAGAGGTATCTCCTCAATTTTTGCTGTGCAAGTAGGGCTTCTAAACCTGTACAAAATACATTTGGAATTTTGGTTCTTCTATTCCAAAGTTATAAGCATTTTATTTTTTTATGCGTGCATTTTGCGTTTCAGAGGCTGTACTGTACTTTTAGACCAACTATATATTTCTACCTTAGAAGTAAAAGAATGTGCAAATTACACCATACAGGGGCTTCTCCTGTCAAGTAAACATGAATTCAGGCATGAATTCACTTTTACACACCATTCTCTAGCAAGTTCAGCCTCAGCTCTCTTAATGGATTTCCAATGGCTAGTGAAAAATTAAAAAGTGAAATTGTAGGAAAAAAAAAAAAAACTACAAGAGGTATCTCCTCAATTTTTTCTGTTCAAGTAGGGCTTCTAAACCTGTACAAAATACATTTGAAATTTTGGTTCTATCTGCTTCTATTCCAAAGTTATAAGCATTTTATTTTTTTATGCGTGCATTTTGCGTTTCAGAGGCTGTACTGTACTTTTAGACCAACTATATAATTCTACCTTAGAAGTAAAAGAATGTGCAAACTACACTATACAGGGGCTTCTCCTGTCAAATAAACATGAATTCAGGCATGAGTTCACTTTTAAACAAAATGCTCTAGCCAGTGCAGCCTAAGCTCTCTTAATGTATTTCCAATGGGTAGTAAAAAATTAAAAAGTGAAATTGTGAAAAAACTACAAGAGGTATCTCCTCAATTTTTGCTGTGCAAGTAGGGCTTCTAAACATGTACAAAATACATTTGGAATTTTGGTTCTTCTATTCCAAAGTTATAAGCATTTTATTTTTTTATGCGTGCATTTTGCGTTTCAGAGGCTGTACTGTACTTTTAGATCAACTATATAATTCTACCTTAGAAGTAAAACAATGTGCAAACTACACTATACAGGGGCTTCTCCTGTCAAGTAAACATGAATTCAGGCATGAATACACTTTTACACACAATTCTCTAGCAAGTGCAGCCTCAGCTCTAATGGATTTCCAATGGCTAGTGAAAAATTAAAAAGTGACTGTGAAAAAAAAAAAAAAAAAAATTACAAGAGGTATCTCCTCAACTCTTTCTGTTCAAGTTGGGCTTCTAAACCTGTACAAAATACATTTGGAATTTTGGTTCTATCTGCTTCTATTCCAAAGTTATAAGCATTTTATTTTTTTATGCGTGCATTTTGCGTTTCAGAGGCTGTACTGTACTTTTAGACCAACTATATATTTCTACCTTAGAAGTAAAAGAATGTGCAAACTACACTAAATAGGGGCTTCTCCTGTCAAATAAACATGAATTCAGGCATGAATTCACTTTTACACACAATTCTCTAGCAAGTTCAGCCTCAGCTCTCTTAATGGATTTCCAATGGCTAGTGAAAAATTAAAAAGTGAAATTGTAGGAAAAAAAAAAAAAAAACTACAAGAGGTATCTCCTCAATTTTTTCTGTTCAAGTAGGGCTTCTAAACCTGTACAAAATACATTTGGAATTTTGGTTCTATCTGCTTCTATTCCAAAGTTATATGCACTTTATTTTTTTATGCGTGCATTTTGCGTTTCAGAGGCTGTACTGTACTTTTAGACCAACTATATAATTCTACCTTAGAAGTAAAAGAATGTGCAAACTACACTAAATAGGGGCTTCTCCTGTCAAATAAACATGAATTCAGGCATGAGTTCACTTTTAAACACAATGCTCTAGCCAGTCAGCCTAAGCTCTCTTAATGTATTTCCAATGGGTAGTAAAAAATTTAAAAGTGAAATTGTGAAAAAACTACAAGAGGTATCTCCTCAATTTTTGCTGTGCAAGTAGGGCTTCTAAACCTGTACAAAATACATTTGGAATTTTGGTTCTTCTATTCCAAAGTTATAAGCATTTTATTTTTTTATGCGTGCATTTTGCGTTTCAGAGGCTGTACTGTACTTTTAGACCAACTATATAATTCTACCTTAGAAGTAAAAGAATGTGCAAACTACACCATACAGGGGCTTCTCCTGTCAAGTAAACATGAATTCAGGCATGAATTCACTTTTACACACCATTCTCTAGCAAGTTCAGCCTCAGCTCTCTTAATGGATTTCCAATGGCTAGTGAAAAATTAAAAAGTGAAATTGTAGGGAAAAAAAAAAAAAACTACAAGAGGTATCTCCTCAATTTTTTCTGTTCAAGTAGGGCTTCTAAACCTGTACAAAATACATTTGGAATTTTGGTTCTATCTGCTTCTATTCCAAAGTTATAAGCATTTTATTTTTTTATGCGTGCATTTTGCGTTTCAGAGGCTGTACTGTACTTTTAGACCAACTATATAATTCTACCTTAGAAGTAAAAGAATGTGCAAACTACACTAAATAGGGGCTTCTCCTGTCAAATAAACATGAATTCAGGCATGAGTTCACTTTTAAACACAATGCTCTAGCCAGTCAGCCTAAGCTCTCTTAATGTATTTCCAATGGCTAGTGAAAAATTAAAAAGTGAAATTGTAGGAAATTAAAAAAAAAAAACTACAAGAGGTATCTCCTCAATTTTTGCTGTGCAAGTAGGGCTTCTAAACCTGTACAAAATACATTTGGAATTTTGGTTCTTCTATTCCAAAGTTATAAGCATTTTATTTTTTTATGCGTGCATTTTGCGTTTCAGAGGCTGTACTGTACTTTTAGACCAACTATATATTTCTACCTTAGAAGTAAAAGAATGTGCAAACTACACTAAATAGGGGCTTCTCCTGTCAAATAAACATGAATTCAGGCATGAATTCACTTTTACACACCATTCTCTAGCAAGTTCAGCCTCAGCTCTCTTAATGGATTTCCAATGGCTAGTGAAAAATTAAAAAGTGAAATTGTAGGAAAAAAAAAAAAAAAACTACAAGAGGTATCTCCTCAATTTTTGCTGTGCAAGTAGGGCTTCTAAACCTGTACAAAATACATTTGAAATTTTGGTTCTATCTGCTTCTATTCCAAAGTTATATGCACTTTATTTTTTTATGCGTGCATTTTGCGTTTCAGAGGCTGTACTGTACTTTTAGACCAACTATATATTTCTACCTTAGAAGTAAAAGAATGTGCAAACTACACTATACAGGGGCTTCTCCTGTCAAATAAACATGAATTCAGGCATGAGTTCACTTTTAAACAAAATGCTCTAGCCAGTGCAGCCTAAGCTCTCTTAATGTATTTCCAATGGGTAGTAAAAAATTTAAAAGTGAAATTGTGAAAAAACTACAAGAGGTATCTCCTCAATTTTTGCTGTGCAAGTAGGGCTTCTAAACCTGTACAAAATACATTTGGAATTTTGGTTCTTCTATTCCAAAGTTATAAGCATTTTATTTTTTTATGCGTGCATTTTGCGTTTCAGAGGCTGTACTGTACTTTTAGACCAACTATATAATTCTACCTTAGAAGTAAAAGAATGTGCAAAATACACCATATAGGGGCTTCTCCTGTCAAGTAAACATGAATTCAGGCATGAATTCACTTTTACACACCATTCTCTAGCAAGTGCAGCCTCAGCTCTCTTAATGGATTTCCAATGGCTAGTGAAAAATTAAAAAGTGAAATTGTGGGGAAAAAAAAAAAAAAACTACAAGAGGTATCTCCTCAATTTTTTCTGTTCAAGTAGGGCTTCTAAACCTGTACAAAATACATTTGAAATTTTGGTTCTATCTGCTTCTATTCCAAAGTTATAAGCATTTTATTTTTTTATGCGTGCATTTTGCGTTTCAGAGGCTGTACTGTACTTTTAGACCAACTATATAATTCTACCTTAGAAATAAAAGAATGTGCAAATACACCATATAGGGGCTTCTCCTGTCAAGTAAACATGAATTCAGGCATGAATTAACTTTTACACACCAGCTTTTACACACCTTTTACACACCTGCAGCAGCCTCAGCTCTCTTAATGGATTTCCAATGGCTAGTGAAAAATTAAAAAGTGAAATTGTAGGAAAAAAAAAAAAAAAACTACAAGAGGTATCTCCTCAATTTTTTCTGTTCAAGTAGGGCTTCTAACCCTGTACAAAATACATTTGGAATTTTGGTTCTATCTGCTTCTATTCCAAAGTTATAAGCATTTTTTTTTGATGCGTGCATTTTGCGTTTCAGAGGCTGTACTGTACTTTTAGACCAACTATATATTTCTACCTTAGAAGTAAAAGAATGTGCAAACTACACTAAATAGGGGCTTCTCCTGTCAAATAAACATGAATTCAGGCATGAGTTCACTTTTAAACACAATGCTCTAGCCAGTCAGCCTAAGCTCTCTTAATGTATTTCCAATGGGTAGTAAAAAATTTAAAAGTGAAATTGTGAAAAAACTACAAGAGGTATCTCCTCAATTTTTGCTGTGCAAGTAGGGCTTCTAAACCTGTACAAAATACATTTGGAATTTTGGTTCTTCTATTCCAAAGTTATAAGCATTTTATTTTTTTATGCGTGCATTTTGCGTTTCAGAGGCTGTACTGTACTTTTAGACCAACTATATAATTCTACCTTAGAAGTAAAAGAATGTGCAAAATACACCATATAGGGGCTTCTCCTGTCAAGTAAACATGAATTCAGGCATGAATTCACTTTTACACACCATTCTCTAGCAAGTGCAGCCTCAGCTCTCTTAATGGATTTCCAATGGCTAGTGAAAAATTAAAAAGTGAAATTGTAGGAAAAAAAAAAAAAAACTACAAGGGGTATCTCCTCAATTTTTTCTGTTCAAGTAGGGCTTCTAACCCTGTACAAAATACATTTGAAATTTTGGTTCTATCTGCGTCTATTCCAAAGTTATATGCATTTTATTTTTTTATGCGTGCATTTTGCGTTTCAGAGGCTGTACTGTACTTTTAGACCAACTATATAATTGTACCTTAGAAGTAAAAGAATGTGCAAACTACACCATACAGGGGCTTCTCCTGTCAAATAAACATGAATTCAGGCATGAGTTCACTTTTAAACACAATGCTCTAGCCAGTGCAGCCTAAGCTCTCTTAATGTATTTCCAATGGGTAGTAAAAAATTTAAAAGTGAAATTGTGAAAAAACTACAAGAGGTATCTCCTCAATTTTTGCTGTGCAAGTAGGGCTTCTAAACATGTACAAAATACATTTGGAATTTTGGTTCTTCTATTCCAAAGTTATAAGCATTTTATTTTTTTATGCGTGCATTTTGCGTTTCAGAGGCTGTACTGTACTTTTAGACCAACTATATAATTCTACCTTAGAAGTAAAAGAATGTGCAAAATACACCATATAGGGGCTTCTCCTGTCAAGTAAACATGAATTCAGGCATGAATTCACTTTTACACACCATTCTCTAGCAAGTGCAGCCTCAGCTCTCTTAATGGATTTCCAATGGCTAGTGAAAAATTAAAAAGTGAAATTGTGGGGAAAAAAAAAAAAAAAACTACAAGAGGTATCTCCTCAACTCTTTCTGTTCAAGTTGGGCTTCTAAACCTGTACAAAATACATTTGGAATTTTGGTTCTATCTGCTTCTATTCCAAAGTTATAAGCATTTTATTTTTTTATGCGTGCATTTTGCGTTTCAGAGGCTGTACTGTACTTTTAGACCAACTATATAATTCTACCTTAGAAGTAAAAGAATGTGCAAACTACACTAAATAGGGGCTTCTCCTAAGGTAGAAATATATAGTTGGTCTAAAGTACAGCCTCTGAAACACCAAAATACGCATAAAAAAATAAAATGCTATAACTTTGGAATAGAAGAACCAAAATTCCAAATGTATTTTGTACAGGTTTAAGCCTACTTGCACAGCAAAATTGAGGAGATACCTCTTGTAGCTTTTTTCACAATTTCACTTTTTAATTTTTTCCTACCCATTGGAAATACATTAAGAGAGCTTAGGCTGACTGGCTAGAGCATTGTGTTTAAAAGTGAACTCATGCCTGAATTCATGTTTATTTGACAGGAGAAGCCCCTGTATAGTGTAGTTTGCACATTCTTTTACTTCTAAGGTAGAATTATATAGTTGGTCTAAAAGTGCAGTACAGCCTCTGAAACACAAAATGCACGCATAAAAAAAGTAAAATGCATATAACTTTGGAATAGAAGCAGATAGAACCAAAATTTCAAATTTATTTTGTACAGGTTTAGAAGCCCTACTTGAACAGAAAAAATTGAGGAGATACCTCTTGTAGTTTTTTCACAATTTCACTTTTAAATTTTTTACTAGCCATTAGAAATCCATTAAGAGAGCTGACGCTGAACTTGCTAGAGAATGGTGTGTAAAAGTGAATTCATGCCTGAATTCATGTTTACTTGACAGGAGAAGCCCCTGTATGGTGTAGTTTGCACATTCTTTTACTTCTAAGGTAGAAATATATAGTAGTCGCCGGACAATAGTAGGCAGATTGTGGTGATCAGTCCATGACGATTTCTTAATGTTTTGTCGTTTTTCCGTGATTGTTTGTAAAGTGATGGGTAGATGAGGGATACAGCCAAGAGGTGTTTACCGTAGCCAAAGGCAGGCTTGACTTCTTCAGACTTTAGTTTGTAAAGGAGATCCAGGGCAAATAGGTGATTTGTTTGATACAGCTGTCCCATATTACTGTTGTCATGTTTAGTAATCGGATTGATCGATGGTGGTTTCAGGTGAGTAAATAATGAGTACAGTAGCAGTACCACCTGAGCAGCCTGCTGCCATCTTGCGTGTGTCCTTTGTTTCAAGTCTGGTCCTCACAGTATGGCTTTAGGTTCAGTCACACACTCTCTGTGCTGCAGGTGACCTGGAGCGGGTGGTGAACCTGCTGCTGTCTCTCTGTGGACGCTTGGCCCGAGTGGAGCGCTCTCTGGCCTCGCTGCGCAGACAGAAACCTGCAGAGGGCAGCGCTGAACTCTGGGTAAACCTGCATCACCTGTATTTGACTAGAGATCAAGTCTGGACTGGTAATCGAGCATACCGGGCATTTTCCCGGGGGGCCGACAGTCCTAGGGGCTGTCGGCTTTAGTCCTGCTTTAGTCCTGCTTTAGTCCTGCTTTAGTCCTGCTTTAGTCATGGTTTAGTTCTGCTTTAATCCTGCTTTAGTCCTGCTTTAGTCATGGTTTAGTTCTGCTTTAATCCTGCTTTAGTCCTGCTTTAGTCCTGCTTTAGTCCTGGTTTAGTCCTGGTGTAGACCTGGTATAGTCTTGGCTTAGTCTTGGTTTAGACCCGGTTTATTCTTTGTTTAGTCCTGGTTTAGTCCCGGTGTAATCCCGGTTTAGCCCTGCTTTAGTCATGGTTTAGTTCTGCTTTAGTCATGGTTTAGTTCTGGTTTAGTCCTGGTTTAATCCTGGTTTAGTCCTGCTTTAGTCCTGGTTTAGTCCTGCTTTAGTCCTGCTTTAGTCATGGTTTAGTTCCGCTTTAGTCCTAGTTTAGACCTGGTTTAGTCCTTGTTTAGTCCTGGTTTAGTTTTTTTGCTGTGCAAGTAGGGCTTCTAAACCTGTACAAAATACATTTGGAATTTTGGTTCTTCTATTCCAAAGTTATAAGCATTTTATTTTTTTATGCGTGCATTTTGCGTTTCAGAGGCTGTACTGTACTTTAAGAACAACTATATAATTCTACCTTAGAAGTAAAAGAATGTGCAAACTACACTATACAGGGGCTTCTCCTGTCAAATAAACATGAATTCAGGCATGAGTTCACTTTTAAACACAATGCTCTAGCCAGTCAGCCTAAGCTCTCTTAATGTATTTCCAATGGGTAGTAAAAAATTTAAAAGTGAAATTGTGAAAAAACTACAAGAGGTATCTCCTCAATTTTTGCTGTGCAAGTAGGGCTTCTAAACCTGTACAAAATACATTTGGAATTTTGGTTCTTCTATTCCAAAGTTATAAGCATTTTATTTTTTTATGCGTGCATTTTGCGTTTCAGAGGCTGTACTGTACTTTTAGACCAACTATATAATTCTACCTTAGAAGTAAAAGAATGTGCAAACTACACCATATAGGGGCTTCTCCTGTCAAGTAAACATGAATTCAGGCATGAATTCACTTTTACACACCATTCTCTAGCAAGTGCAGCCTCAGCTCTCTTAATGGATTTCCAATGGCTAGTGAAAAATTAAAAAGTGAAATTGTGGGGAAAAAAAAAAAAAAACTACAAGAGGTATCTCCTCAACTCTTTCTGTTCAAGTTGGGCTTCTAAACCTGTACAAAATACATTTGGAATTTTGGTTCTATCTGCTTCTATTCCAAAGTTATAAGCATTTTATTTTTTTATGCGTGCATTTTGCGTTTCAGAGGCTGTACTGTACTTTTAGACCAACTATATAATTCTACCTTAGAAGTAAAACAATATGACTACACTAAATAGGGGCTTCTCCTGTCAAATAAACATGAATTCAGGCATGAGTTCACTTTTAAACACAATGCTCTAGCCAGTCAGCCTAAGTTCTCTTAATGTATTTCCAATGGGTAGTAAAAAATTTAAAAGTGAAATTGTGAAAAAACTACAAGAGGTATCTCCTCAATTTTTGCTGTGCAAGTAGGGCTTCTAAACCTGTACAAAATACATTTGGAATTTTGGTTCTTCTATTCCAAAGTTATAAGCATTTTATTTTTTTATGCGTGCATTTTGCGTTTCAGAGGCTGTACTGTACTTTTAGACCAACTATATAATTCTACCTTAGAAGTAAAAGAATGTGCAAAATACACCATATAGGGGCTTCTCCTGTCAAGTAAACATGAATTCAGGCATGAATTCACTTTTACACACCATTCTCTAGCAAGTGCAGCCTCAGCTCTCTTAATGGATTTCCAATGGCTAGTGAAAAATTAAAAAGTGAAATTGTGGGAAAAAAAAAAAAAAAAAAAACTACAAGAGGTATCTCCTCAACTCTTTCTGTTCAAGTAGGGGCTTCTAAACCTGTACAAAATACATTTGGAATTTTGGTTCTATCTGCTTCTATTCCAAAGTTATAAGCATTTTATTTTTTTATGCGTGCATTTTGCGTTTCAGAGGCTGTACTGTACTTTTAGACCAACTATATAATTCTACCTTAGAAGTAAAAGAATAAGCAAACTACACTAAATAGGGGCTTCTCCTGTCAAATAAACATGAATTCAGGCATGAGTTCACTTTTAAACACAATCCTCTAGCCAGTCAGCCTAAGCTCTCTTAATGTATTTCCAATGGGTAGTAAAAAATTTAAAAGTGAAATTGTGAAAAAACTACAAGAGGTATCTCCTCAATTTTTGCTGTGCAAGTAGGGCTTCTAAACCTGTACAAAATACATTTGGAATTTTGGTTCTTCTATTCCAAAGTTATAAGCATTTTATTTTTTTATGCGTGCATTTTGCGTTTCAGAGGCTGTACTGTACTTTTAGACCAACTATATATTTCTACCTTAGAAGTAAAAGAATGTGCAAACTACACTAAATAGGGGCTTCTCCTGTCAAATAAACATGAATTCAGGCATGAATTCACTTTTACACACCATTCTCTAGCAAGTTCAGCCTCAGCTCTCTTAATGGATTTCCAATGGCTAGTGAAAAATTAAAAAGTGAAATTGTAGGAAAAAACAAAAAAAAACTACAAGAGGTATCTCCTCAATTTTTGCTGTGCAAGTAGGGCTTCTAAACCTGTACAAAATACATTTGGAATTTTGGTTCTTCTATTCCAAAGTTATAAGCATTTTATTTTTTTATGCGTGCATTTTGCGTTTCAGAGGCTGTACTGTACTTTTAGACCAACTATATAATTCTACCTTAGAAGTAAAAGAATGTGCAAACTACACCATATAGGGGCTTCTCCTGTCAAGTAAACATGAATTCAGGCATGAATTCACTTTTACACACCATTCTCTAGCAAGTGCAGCCTCAGCTCTCTTAATGGATTTCCAATGGCTAGTGAAAAATTAAAAAGTGAAATTGTGGGAAAAAAAAAAAACTACAAGAGGTATCTCCTCAATTCTTTCTGTTCAAGTAGGGCTTCTAAACCTGTACAAAATACATTTGGAATTTTGGTTCTATCTGCTTCTATTCCAAAGTTATAAGCATTTTATTTTTTTATGCGTGCATTTTGCGTTTCAGAGGCTGTACTGTACTTTTAGACCAACTATATAATTCTACCTTAGAAGTAAAACAATATGACTACACTAAATAGGGGCTTCTCCTGTCAAATAAACATGAATTCAGGCATGAGTTCACTTTTAAACACAATGCTCTAGCCAGTCAGCCTAAGTTCTCTTAATGTATTTCCAATGGGTAGTAAAAAATTTAAAAGTGAAATTGTGAAAAAACTACAAGAGGTATCTCCTCAATTTTTGCTGTGCAAGTAGGGCTTCTAAACCTGTACAAAATACATTTGGAATTTTGGTTCTTCTATTCCAAAGTTATAAGCATTTTATTTTTTTAATGCGTGCATTTTGCGTTTCAGAGGCTGTACTGTACTTTTAGACCAACTATATAATTCTACCTTAGAAGTAAAAGAATGTGCAAAATACACCATATAGGGGCTTCTCCTGTCAAGTAAACATGAATTCAGGCATGAATTCACTTTTACACACCATTCTCTAGCAAGTGCAGCCTCAGCTCTCTTAATGGATTTCCAATGGCTAGTGAAAAATTAAAAAGTGAAATTGTGGGAAAAAAAAAAAAACTACAAGAGGTATCTCCTCAACTCTTTCTGTTCAAGTTGGGCTTCTAAACCTGTACAAAATACATTTGGAATTTTGGTTCTATCTGCTTCTATTCCAAAGTTATAAGCATTTTATTTTTTTATGCGTGCATTTTGCGTTTCAGAGGCTGTACTGTACTTTTAGACCAACTATATAATTCTACCTTAGAAGTAAAAGAATAAGCAAACTACACTAAATAGGGGCTTCTCCTGTCAAATAAACATGAATTCAGGCATGAGTTCATTTTTAAACACAATCCTCTAGCCAGTCAGCCTAAGCTCTCTTAATGTATTTCCAAAGGGTAGTGAAAAATTAAAAAGTGACTGTGAACAACAAAAAAAAAAAAAAATTACAAGAGGTATCTCCTCAATTTTTGCTGTGCAAGTAGGGCTTCTAAACCTGTACAAAATACATTTGGAATTTTGGTTCTTCTATTCCAAAGTTATAAGCATTTTATTTTTTTTATGCGTGCATTTTGCGTTTCAGAGTCTGTACTGTACTTTTAGACCAACTATATATTTCTACCTTAGAAGTAAAAGAATGTGCAAACTACACTATACAGGGGCTTCTCCTGTCAAATAAACATGAATTCAGGCATGAGTTCACTTTTAAACACAATGCTCTAGCCAGTCAGCCTAAGTTCTCTTAATGTATTTCCAATGTGTAGTAAAAAATTTAAAAGTGAAATTGTGAAAAAACTACAAGAGGTATCTCCTCAATTTTTGCTGTGCAAGTAGGGCTTCTAAACCTGTACAAAATACATTTGGAATTTTGGTTCTTCTATTCCAAAGTTATAAGCATTTTATTTTTTTATGCGTGCATTTTGCGTTTCAGAGGCTGTACTGTACTTTTAGACCAACTATATATTTCTACCTTAGAAGTAAACGAATGTGCAAACTACACCATATAGGGGCTTCTCCTGTCAAGTAAACATGAATTCAGGCATGAATTCACTTTTACACACCATTCTCTAGCAAGTGCAGCCTCAGCTCTCTTAATGGATTTCCAATGGCTAGTGAAAAATTAAAAAGTGAAATTGTGGGGAAAAAAAAAAAAACTACAAGAGGTATCTCCTCAACTCTTTCTGTTCAAGTTGGGCTTCTAAACCTGTACAAAATACATTTGGAATTTTGGTTCTATCTGCTTCTATTCCAAAGTTATAAGCATTTTATTTTTTTATGCGTGCATTTTGCGTTTCAGAGGCTGTACTGTACTTTTAGACCAACTATATAATTCTACCTTAGAAGTAAAAGAATGTGCAAACTACACTAAATAGGGGCTTCTCCTAAGGTAGAAATATATAGTTGGTCTAAAAGTACAGCCTCTGAAACGCAAAATGCACGCATAAAAAAATAAAATGCTTATAACTTTGGAATAGAAGAACCAAAATTCCAAATGTATTTTGTACAGGTTTAGAAGCCCTACTTGCACAGCAAAAATTGAGGAGATACCTCTTGTAGCTTTTTCACAATTTCACTTTTTAATTTTTTCCTACCCATTGGAAATACATTAAGAGAGCTTAGGCTGACTGGCTAGAGCATTGTGTTTAAAAGTGAACTCATGCCTGAATTCATGTTTATTTGACAGGAGAAGCCCCTGTATAGTGTAGTTTGCACATTCTTTTACTTCTAAGGTAGAATTATATAGTTGGTCTAAAAGTGCAGTACAGCCTCTGAAACACAAAATGCACGCATAAAAAAAGTAAAATGCATATAACTTTGGAATAGAAGCAGATAGAACCAAAATTTCAAATTTATTTTGTACAGGTTTAGAAGCCCTACTTGAACAGAAAAAATTGAGGAGATACCTCTTGTAGTTTTTTCACAATTTCACTTTTAAATTTTTTACTAGCCATTAGAAATCCATTAAGAGAGCTGACGCTGAACTTGCTAGAGAATGGTGTGTAAAAGTGAATTCATGCCTGAATTCATGTTTACTTGACAGGAGAAGCCCCTGTATGGTGTAGTTTGCACATTCTTTTACTTCTAAGGTAGAAATATATAGTAGTCGCCGGATAATAGTAGGCAGATTGTGGTGATCAGTCCATGACGATTTCTTAATGTTTTGTCGTTTTTCCGTGATTGTTTGTAAAGTGATGGGTAGATGAGGGATACAGCCAAGAGGTGTTTACCGTAGCCAAAGGCAGGCTTGACTTCTTCAGACTTTAGTTTGTAAAGGAGATCCAGGGCAAATAGGTGATTTGTTTGATACAGCTGTCCCATATTACTGTTGTCATGTTTAGTAATCGGATTGATCGATGGTGGTTTCAGGTGAGTAAATAATGAGTACAGTAGCAGTACCACCTGAGCAGCCTGCTGCCATCTTGCGTGTGTCCTTTGTTTCAAGTCTGGTCCTCACAGTATGGCTTTAGGTTCAGTCACACACTCTCTGTGCTGCAGGTGACCTGGAGCGGGTGGTGAACCTGCTGCTGTCTCTCTGTGGACGCTTGGCCCGAGTGGAGCGCTCTCTGGCCTCGCTGCGCAGACAGAAACCTGCAGAGGGCAGCGCTGAACTCTGGGTAAACCTGCATCACCTGTATTTGACTAGAGATCAAGTCTGGACTGGTAATCGAGCATACCGGGCATTTTCCCGGGGGGCCGACAGTCCTAGGGGCTGTCGGCTTTAGTCCTGCTTTAGTCCTGCTTTAGTCCTGCTTTAGTCCTGCTTTAGTCATGGTTTAGTTCTGCTTTAATCCTGCTTTAGTCCTGCTTTAGTCATGGTTTAGTTCTGCTTTAATCCTGCTTTAGTCCTGCTTTAGTCCTGCTTTAGTCCTGCTTTAGTCCTGGTTTAGTCCTGGTTTAGTCCTGGTGTAGACCTGGTATAGTCTTGGCTTAGTCTTGGTTTAGACCCGGTTTATTCTTTGTTTAGTCCTGGTTTAGTCCCGGTGTAATCCCGGTTTAGCCCTGCTTTAGTCATGGTTTAGTTCTGGTTTAGTCCTGGTTTAATCCTGGTTTAGTCCTGCTTTAGTCCTGGTTTAGTCCTGGTTTAGTCCTGCTTTAGTCATGGTTTAGTTCTGCTTTAGTCCTAGTTTAGACCTGGTTTAGTCCTTGTTTAGTCCTGGTTTAGTCCTGGTTTAGTTCTGGTTTAGTCCTGGTTTAGTTCTGGTTTAGTCCTGCTTTATTCCTGGTTTAGTCCTGGTTTAGACTAAACCAGGACTACATCAGAACTAAACCAGAACTAAACCATGACTAAAGCAGAACTAAACCAGGACTAAACCAGGACTAAAGCAGGACTAAACCATCACTAAAGCAGGACTAAACCAGGACTAAACCAAGAATAAACCGGGTCTAAACCAAGACTAAGCCAAGACTATACCAGGTCTAAACCAGAACTAAACCAGAACTAAACCAGGACTAAAGCAGGACTAAACCAGGACTAAACCAGACCTAAACCAGACCTAAACCAGGACTAAAGCAGGACTAAGCCAGGACTAAAGCAGGACTAAGCCAGACCTAAACCAGGACTAAAGCAGGACTAAAGCAGGACTAAAGCAGGACTAAAGCAGGACTAAACCAGGACTAATTTCACTTTTTAATTTTTCACTAGCCATTGGAAATCCATTAAGAGAGCTGAGGCTGAACTTGCTAGAGAATGGTGTGTAAAAGTGTTCACTTTTACACACATGCCTGAATTCATGTTTATTTGACAGAAGTAAAAGAATGTGCAAACTACACTAAATAGGGGCTTCTCCTGTCAAATAAACATGAATTCAGGCATGAATTCACGTTTAAACACAATGCTCTAGCCAGTCAGCCTAAGCTCTCTTAATGTATTTCCAATGGGTAGTAAAAAATTTAAAAGTGAAATTGTGAAAAAACTACAAGAGGTATCTCCTCAATTTTTGCTGTGCAAGTAGGGCTTCTAAACATGTACAAAATACATTTGGAATTTTGGTTCTTCTATTCCAAAGTTATAAGCATTTTATTTTTTTATGCGTGCATTTTGCGTTTCAGAGGCTGTACTGTACTTTTAGACCAACTATATATTTCTACCTTAGAAGTAAAAGAATGTGCAAACTACACAAACTACTAGTCATGGTTTAGTTCTGCTTTAATCCTGCTTTAGTCCTGCTTTAGTCCTGCTTTAGTCCTGCTTTAGTCCTGGTGTAGACCTGGTATAGTCTTGGTTTAGACCCGGTTTATTCTTTGTTTAGTCCTGGTTTAGTCCCGGTTTAGCCCTGCTTTAGTCCTGGTTTAGTTCTGCTTTAGTCATGGTTTAGTTCCGCTTTAGTCATGGTTTAGTTCTGGTTTAGTCCTGGTTTAATCCTGGTTTAGTCCTGCTTTAGTCCTGGTTTAGTCCAGGTTTAGTTCTGGTTTAGTCATGGTTTAGTTCTGCTTTAGTCATGGTTTAGTTCTCGTTTAGTCCTGCTTTAGTCATGGTTTAGTTCTGCTTTAGTCCTAGTTTAGACCTGGTTTAGTCCTGGTTTAGTCCTTGTTTAGTTCTGGTTTAGTCCTGGTTTAGTCCTGGTTTAGTCCTGGTTTAGTCCTGGTTTAGTCCTGGTTTAGTCCTGCTTTAGTCCTGGTTTAGTCCTGCTTTAGTCCTGCTTTAGTTCTGGTTTAGTTCTGGTTTAGTTCTGATGTAGTCCTGGTTTAGTCTAAACCAGGACTAAACATGCCTGAATTCATGTTTATTTGACAGAAGTAAAAGAATGTGCAAACTACACTAAATAGGGGCTTCTCCTAAGGTAGAAATATATAGTTGGTCTAAAAGTACAGTACAGCCTCTGAAACGCAAAATGCACGCATAAAAAAATAAAATGCTTATAACTTTGGAATAGAAGAACCAAAATTCCAAATGTATTTTGTACAGGTTTAGAAGCCCTACTTGCACAGCAAAAATTGAGGAGATACCTCTTGTAGTTTTTTTCACAATTTCAGTTTTTAATTTTTTACTACCCATTGGAAATACATTAAGAGAGCTTAGGCTGACTGGCTAGAGCATTGTGTTTAAAAGTGAACTCATGCCTGAATTCATGTTTATTTGACAGGAGAAGCCCCTATTTAGTGTAGTTTGCACATTCTTTTACTTCTAAGGTAGAAATATATAGTTGGTCTAAAAGTACAGTACAGCCTCTGAAACGCAAAATGCACGCATAAAAAATAAAATGCTTATAACTTTGGAATAGAAGAACCAAAATTCCAAATGTATTTTGTACATGTTTAGAAGCCCTACTTGCACAGCAAAAATTGAGGAGATACCTCTTGTAGTTTTTTCACAATTTCACCTTTAAATTTTTTACTACCCATTGGAAATACATTAAGAGAGCTTAGGCTGACTGGCTAGAGCATTGTGTTTAAAAGTGAACTCATGCCTGAATTCATGTTTATTTGACAGGAGAAGCCCCTATTTAGTGTAGTTTGCACATTCTTTTACTTCTGTCAAATAAACATGAATTCAGGCATGTGTGTAAAAGTGAACACTTTTACACACCATTCTCTAGCAAGTTCAGCCTCAGCTCTCTTAATGGATTTCCAATGGCTAGTGAAAAATTAAAAAGTGAAATTAGTCCTGGTTTAGTCCTGGTTTAGTCCTGGTTTAGTCCTGGTTTAGTCCTGCTTTAGTCCTGGTTTAGGTCTGGCTTAGGTCTGGCTTAGGTCTGGCTTAGTCCTGGTTTAGTCCTGGTTTAGTCCTGGTTTAGTCCTGGTTTAGTCCTGGCTTAGTCCTGGCTTAGTCCTGGCTTAGTCCTGCTTTAGTCCTGGTTTAGTCCTGGTTTAGGTCTGGTTTAGTCCTGGTTTAGTCCTGGCTTAGTCCTGCTTTAGTCCTGGTTTAGTCCTGGTTTAGTTCTGGTTTAGACCTGGTATAGTCTTGGCTTAGTCTTGGTTTAGACCCGGTTTATTCTTGGTTTAGTCCTGGTTTAGTCCTGCTTTAGTGATGGTTTAGTCCTGCTTTAGTCCTGGTTTAGTCCTGGTTTAGTTCTGCTTTAGTCCTGCTTTAGTCCTGCTTTAGTCCTGCTTTAGTCCTGCTTTAGTCCTTGTTTAGTCCTGGTTTAGACTAAACCAGGACTAAATCAGAACTAAATCAGAACTAAACCAGGACTAAAGCAGGACTAAACCAGAACTAAACCAGGACTAAAGCAGGACTAAACCAGGACTAAACAAGGACTAAACCAGGACTAAACCAGAACTAAACAAGGACTAAACCAGGACTAAACCAGGTCTAAAGCAGAACTAAACCATGACTAAAGCAGGACTAAACCAGAACTAAACCATGACTAAAGCAGAACTAAACCATGACTAAACCAGAACTACACCAGGACTAAACCAGGACTAAAGCAGGACTAAACCAGGATTAAACCAGGACTAAACCAGAACTAAACCATGACTAAAGCAGAACTAAACCATGACTAAAGCAGAACTAAACCAGGACTAAAGCAGGGCTAAACCGGGATTACACCGGGACTAAACCAGGACTAAACAAAGAATAAACCGGGTCTAAACCAAGACTAAGCCAAGACTATACCAGGTCTACACCAGGAATAAACCAGAACTAAAGCAGGACTAAAGCAGGACTAAACAGGACTAAAGCAGGACTAAAGCAGGACTAAAGCAGGACTAAAGCAGGACTAAAGCAGGATTAAAGCAGAACTAAACCATGACTAAAGCAGGACTAAAGCAGGACTAAAGCCGACAGCCCCTAGGACTGTCGGCCCACCGGGAAAATGCCCGGTATGCTCGATTACCAGTCCAGACTTGATCTCTAGTCAAATACAGGTGATGCAGGCTTACCCAGAGTTCAGTGCTGCCCTCTGCAGGTTTCTGTCTGCGCAGCGAGGCCAGAGAGCGCTCCACTTGGGCCAAGCGTCCACAGAGACAGCAGCAGGTTCACCACCCGCTCCAGGTCACCTGCAGCACAGAGAGTGTGTGACTGAACCTAAAGCCATACTGTGAGGACCAGACTTGAAACAAAGAACACACCCAAGATGGCAGCAGGCTGCTCAGGTGTGGTCACTGCGCTGCTACTGTACTCATTATTTACTCACCTGAAACCACCATCGATCAATCCGATTACTAAACATGACAACAGTAATATGGGACAGCTGTATCAAACAAATCACCTATTTGCCCTGGATCTCCTTTACAAACTAAAGTCTGAAGAAGTCAAGCCTGCCTTTGGCTACGGTAAACACCTCTTGGCTGTATCCCTCATCTACCCATCACTTTACAAACAATCACGGAAAAACGACAAAACATTAAGAAATCGTCATGGACTGCGACACTGATCACCACAATCTGCCTACTATTATCCGGCGACTACTATATATTTCTACCTTAGAAGTAAAAGAATGTGCAAACTACACTAAATAGGGGCTTCTCCTGTCAAATAAACATGAATTCAGGCATGAGTTCACTTTTAAACACAATGCTCTAGCCAGTCAGCCTAAGCTCTCTTAATGTATTTCCAATGGGTAAAAAGTGAAATTGTGAAAAAACTATATCTCCTCAATTTTTGCTGTGCAAGTAGGGCTTCTAAACATGTACAAAATACATTTGGAATTTTGGTTCTTCTATTCCAAAGTTATAAGCATATGCGTGCATTTTGCGTTTCAGAGGCTGTACTGTACTTTTAGACCAACTATATATTTCTACCTTAGAAGTAAAAGAATGTGCAAACTACACTAAATAGGGGCTTCTCCTGTCAAATAAACATGAATTCAGGCATGAGTTCACTTTTAAACACAATGCTCTAGCCAGTCAGCCTAAGCTCTCTTAATGTATTTCCAATGGGTAGTAAAAAATTTAAAAGTGAAATTGTGAAAAAACTACAAGAGGTATCTCCTCAATTTTTGCTGTGCAAGTAGGGCTTCTAAACATGTACAAAATACATTTGGAATTTTGGTTCTTCTATTCCAAAGTTATAAGCATTTTATTTTTTTATGCGTGCATTTTGCGTTTCAGAGGCTGTACTGTACTTTTAGACCAACTATATATTTCTACCTTAGAAGTAAAAGAATGTGCAAACTACACTAAATAGGGGCTTCTCCTAAGGTAGAAATATATAGTTGGTCTAAAAGTACAGTACAGCCTCTGAAACGCAAAATGCACGCATAAAAAAATAAAATGCTTATAACTTTGGAATAGAAGAACCAAAATTCCAAATGTATTTTGTACAGGTTTAGAAGCCCTACTTGCACAGCAAAAATTGAGGAGATACCTCTTGTAGCTTTTTCACAATTTCACTTTTAAATTTTTTACTACCCATTGGAAATACATTAAGAGAGCTTAGGCTGACTGGCTAGAGCATTGTGTTTAAAGTGAACTCATGCCTGAATTCATGTTTATTTGACAGGAGAAGCCCCTGTATAGTGTAGTTTGCACATTCTTTTACTTCTAAGGTAGAATTATATAGTTGGTCTAAAAGTGCAGTACAGCCTCTGAAACACAAAATGCACGCATAAAAAAAGTAAAATGCATATAACTTTGGAATAGAAGCAGATAGAACCAAAATTTCAAATGTATTTTGTACAGGTTTAGAAGCCCTACTTGAACAGAAAAAATTGAGGAGATACCTCTTGTAGTTTTTTTTTTTTTCCTACAATTTCACTTTTTAATTTTTCACTAGCCATTAGAAATCCATTAAGAGAGCTGAGGCTGAACTTGCTAGAGAATGGTGTGTAAAAGTGAATTCATGTTTACTTGACAGGAGAAGCCCCTGTATGGTGTAGTTTGCACATTCTTTTACTTCAAAGGTAGAAATATATAGTTGGTCTAAAAGTACAGTACAGCCTCTGAAACGCAAAATGCACGCATAAAAAAATAAAATGCTTATAACTTTGGAATAGAAGAACCAAAATTCCAAATGTATTTTGTACATGTTTAGAAGCCCTACTTGCACAGCAAAAATTGAGGAGATACCTCTTGTAGTTTTTTCACAATTTCACTTTTAAATTTTTTACTACCCATTGGAAATACATTAAGAGAGCTTAGGCTGACTGGCTAGAGCATTGTGTTTAAACGTGAACTCATGCCTGAATTCATGTTTATTTGACAGGAGAAGCCCCTATTTAGTGTAGTTTGCACATTCTTTTACTTCTGTCAAATAAACATGAATTCAGGCATGTGTGTAAAAGTGAACACTTTTACACACCATTCTCTAGCAAGTTCAGCCTCAGCTCTCTTAATGGATTTCCAATGGCTAGTGAAAAATTAAAAAGTGAAATTAGTCCTGGTTTAGTCCTGGTTTAGTCCTGCTTTAGTCCTGCTTTAGTCCTGCTTTAGTCCTGGTTTAGGTCTGGTTTAGGTCTGGTTTAGGTCTGGTTTAGTCCTGGCTTAGTCCTGCTTTAGTCCTGGCTTAGTCCTGCTTTAGTCCTGGTTTAGTCCTGGTTTAGGTCTGGTTTAGTCCTGGTTTAGTCCTGGCTTAGTCCTGCTTTAGTCCTGGTTTAGTTCTGGTTTAGACCTGGTATAGTCTTGGCTTAGTCTTGGTTTAGACCCGGTTTATTCTTGGTTTAGTCCTGGTTTAGTCCTGCTTTAGTGATGGTTTAGTCCTGGTTTAGTCCTGGTTTAGTCCTGGTTTAGTTCTGCTTTAGTCATGGTTTAGTCATGGTTTAGTCCTGCTTTAGTCCTGGTTTAGTTCTGCTTTAGTCCTGGTTTAGTCCTGCTTTAGTCCTGCTTTAGTCCTTGTTTAGTCCTGGTTTAGACTAAACCAGGACTAAACCATGTACACCTGAACAGACCATGCATTTTGGGAACCACCCTTTCTGAATGACATACAGCACTGAAAAAAATCAGGCAGCAGCCTTGGGGGTATGTGAACAGACATGTCACTTCAAATAATCAATCAAAGTAGTGGTTTTGACCTGACAAGAACCTGCATCCTGGAGACCTATCAGGTATTTAGTGATATGTGGTACCAATATATACACACCATCTGGTTTTTCATACATTCGTAGTAGCACTTAATATGCATTTAGGTTTAACTTCAAAGAGCTATTCAACAATCATGACTGCCGAATTGCAATCAGTAAAAAAAATGACATGATGATATTCATTTACATTAATGACATAAAAAATGTGCATTATCCTCACCCGCATCTTGACATACTAGTGGACTTTTGCTGCATGCTCACAAATGGTATGCCAAATGCAAATTATTCAAAAGCCAAGTTTGTGTTATTTGGAGACCGCAAAGTAATGCCCCGAGTACTCACGCTAACTGATACGCTACAACATAACTTTTACCAAACAGCTCCAAATGACACCAACGTGCTATGGGTGAGTCAAACGACTTGTTTTATTACCGAAAGAAGGCTCAGATTGTAAAATAACGTTACTTTTCCTTTAAAGGGATATGCCACCCCCAGGTCAAACTGGGCATCTCCCCACAGTCCAGAGACTAAAATATGTGGTGGAAAGCGTTTTCCTGGTCACCCAGCCATTGTCCGAGTCTGTTAGCACTGACCGCCGCGGTATCTGCAGCTACTCCGCGTTAGACTGGAGTCTAACGTCGCCAGAGAAAGATTTCGGCCAAAAGGAATTAATTTGCTCGATGCTTTTCCCAATTACTTTCTGTGTAGTGCGCATTCATATCGAGTGCAAATAAATGTACAAATCAACATGGAGAGCTTGCCTTGGTCATTTTGGGTGGGAACTATTTTACAGTGCGGAAAAACAGAGCCGAAGCACACACCACGCTGACAGGGGAATCCCTGTTACGCACCAGGAAGGCAGTTCCCCTGTTACGCAGCACAATATTCAGCGTTATTTCCAATTAGATTTCTGTTGAACACTCAAACAAAACAAAAAAAATAATTTCAAAGAACAATTTAAATTCATTACCTTCATTTTGGACACAGAGGAAGAAGCTACATCCTCATCGATAATTTCAGGGTCGTCTGCTGCTGTACACTTGGTCACAAGAGGTTTCTTTCCAATCTGAAAAACAATGCTTAATACTATTAAAAAATAGCCGATTGTCAAGAATAAGTCATTTCAGTTTCGTCCAACAAATCCTACAACATACACAAAGAAAAATACAGTTTATGGTTAAAAATCCCATGTTCATGTTTGACCAAAACCCTTAAAAAGTCTTCAGAATATGTACAGGGCAGTCAGCTGGGTTCAGATACTACTGTGCTGCATTGTAAAGCATCGTCATCATCACATTTCTTAGTAAAACTTACCTGTACATGTAAGCAGCACTCTCAGGTCCAAACAAAAACACCTTCATATCAAAATTCATGTCTAAACCATGTCCTATATTTATACGTCTAATGTGTGAACTAAAATTAAGGTCATTAATTGATTATGAGAAAATGGAGCCATCGCGGTCCCCACAATTATATCACACCGGGAAATTGTGGGCTTGGTCTAGTCTGGTTAACACCTGACCATATCACAAGTGAGATATGGGTCTGGAAACTCGCTTCGAAAAATCCCGTAGCGGAGGTGTGGTTAGCGATTGCCAACGGCCGTTTATTGGGCGTTATGAATGTCTATCATTGAGCGTATACGTAAGTCCATAGCCAATCATGTCAGTTGTCAGTTCAAACTACAAGCTTCCGTTTGTCATGTAGTACGCGTCACCGTCTTTCCACCCCTCCCCGCTCTCTGATTGGGGCCCTAAATCTGGGACTCTCGCTTGGACGAGTTTCCAGGCCGCCTTCCAGTTCGAAACGAACGGAAGCGGCCTGGGAATTCCCAGGCTAGGCTTGGTCATGTCTAACTACTATTCGTCTAGCAGACTTTTAAACAATCGGTTGATGTGGTCCCATCAAGGCCCAAAAACCAGAATACGCTTGGGAGTAAACACTCAAAATTGGGTGAAATGACCTCAACAGTATTCCTTCTTCTTTCCAATTGGTTTTATGATGAAAAAATGTGAAATACCCAACCAAATTGATCATTCTTTTGTAGAGGAAAAATTCAAATGAAAATTCATTACCTTTTTCTTGGAAACTGACAAAAACACTGTAGGCTGCTGGGACGTTTCAGGGGCCTCCACAGCTGCAGACATGGTCTCAACGTGGTCCTCTCCAAACTGAAAAAAATATTCAACAATAGTCAACAATATGTAGTTGTCACTAACTTATTTCAATTCACCAGGAATTAATTACAACATACATAATAAAACAGATTGTGTGTAAAAATAACATGATTTTTTTAAATCAAAAGTCTCAAAAAGTGTTCAGAATAGCTACAGAGCAGTCAGCTGGGTTCAGATACTATTGTGCTGCATACTAAAGCGTTATCACATTTCTTAGTGAAACTTAGCTGTACACACAAATGGCCCTCAGTGTTGCACACATGTTCATATCAAAATTCAAGTCTAAACCATGTTGTTTATCTACGTTTCTAATGTCTCAACTGAAATGGATGTCATTAATTATTTATACAAAAATGTAACTATCGTGGTCCCCGGAATGACACCAGACCAGAAAATTGTGTGCTTGGTGATATGTAACGACTATTCTTCTATCAGACATTTGAACAACTGGTTGATGTGGTCCCACCAAGGCACAAAAACCAGACTGTGTTTGGCAGGAAACATTCAGAATGGGTTACATTAATTTCAACAATATTCAGCGTTATTTCCAATTAGATTTCTGTTGAACACTCAAACAAAACAAAAAAAATAATTTCAAAGAACAATTTAAATTCATTACCTTCATTTTGGACACAGAGGAAGAAGCTACATCCTCATCGATAATTTCAGGGTCGTCTGCTGCTGTACACTTGGTCACAAGAGGTTTCTTTCCAATCTGAAAAACAATGCTTAATACTATTAAAAAATAGCCGATTGTCAAGAATAAGTCATTTCAGTTTCGTCCAACAAATCCTACAACATACACAAAGAAAAATACAGTTTATGGTTAAAAATCCCATGTTCATGTTTGACCAAAACCCTTAAAAAGTCTTCAGAATATGTACAGGGCAGTCAGCTGGGTTCAGATACTACTGTGCTGCATTGTAAAGCATCGTCATCATCACATTTCTTAGTAAAACTTACCTGTACATGTAAGCAGCACTCTCAGGTCCAAACAAAAACACCTTCATATCAAAATTCATGTCTAAACCATGTCCTATATTTATACGTCTAATGTGTGAACTAAAATTAAGGTCATTAATTGATTATGAGAAAATGGAGCCATCGCGGTCCCCACAATTATATCACACCGGGAAATTGTGGGCTTGGTCTAGTCTGGTTAACACCTGACCATATCACAAGTGAGATATGGGTCTGGAAACTCGCTTCGAAAAATCCCGTAGCGGAGGTGTGGTTTAGAGTTGGGCGGTATCCACATTTTGATACTGTTAAACCGTGTCCACATTTTCCCGGGGTATACGGTATTACCGTTGCTAAGGCTAAAAAAAAAAAAAAAACACTTGGTAGCACTACAGTGGAGTCGCCTCGCCAAATGGCAGCTTGCACCTATACCGTTCAGAAACAGAATAGCAAGCATTACATAGGCCTAATGATACTGAAAACATAACAAAACATGTACAAAATGAGTAACTTTTATTAACAAATGTTTAAAGTGCAAATACAGCAGCCAACCGATGGAACGAAATGACATTGTCTGTGGGCTAAAGCTAACAAACCAACAGGAATCAAATAAAATACTTGATCTTATCAAATAAGAAAATCTGAACAATAAATAACAAGACATAACCGAAAATGTGCATATATAACCCTGTCCTGAGAACGCAGTGGAAAATACTGCTCGTTTCTATATTTTTAAAATCTATTAACATGAATCAAATAAATTAAACGTACAACTATACAACATCCCGGACCGTTTTTGTCCGTCAGAAAAAGCTACTCCTTATTGAAAATAAAAATATTAAGCTATTGAATGCAAAACCAGCATGTTCACTTTTTCCGGCTTGAGTAGGGCACGTTGTGGATTGACAACTTTGCCCGCGGTGCTGAAGACCCGTTCCCATGGAGAGCACAGGCATTTTCGGGCAACTCTCGTTCCACCAAAGAAGGGGGTCTTCATCTCCCAGAATAACAGCCTCGTGTGGAAGTTGCGTTTGTAATAAGAAACCCGAAAACTTCTCACATTTCAGACTCAAAAACGGAGAGTTGTTTTTATTAACACGCGAGAATATCAGAAAAGGAGCTGCGTTGGAACACAAAAGCAGCGTGTCAAACGTCACGCCTTTCTTAAAGGGACCGCAACTATTATAAGAAGCAGTGACTTTATAACCGAACGTCATCTCTCCGATAGTAATATTCGTTTTAAACTGTAATAGTATTTGTAGGAGCCAAAATGTATGTTTTGTTTTTGGGTGCAATTCATTTTTATTTCCCCTAGATGGCGCATGGTTACAAATCTATGCAGGTATTTAGGTAGGTCGTGTGTGTCTGCTTGTCAGGTGTCTGACCCGGAAGGGCAAAGGTTTTTTGACCGCTAACTGCTAAGCTAATGCTCGATGTTTGTAGATGTTTGCCGTGATTAGTTTTGGCCTACCTGTATTTTTTTGGACTCGTTGTGCAATAAATGGATTACCTTGATTCACAAAGAAACCCGTCTGCAGGCTATGTTTCATAGAACACCGTAAGAACATTCACATTCATCAAGCTACTATGTAAGTAACATCCAGCGCGTCAGCCAAGCGACTAACCGCGGTCAGGACACCTCAGTAGCTCTGTGTTAGACAGAACTCCTTTAACATTAGTCAAAAAACCTCGCTACTGTTGGATTAACATTGGATTACTGTTTCGCACGTCGGAGTCTTCTGCGCTTGTGGAATTAGGAGCATGAAGAGCTGTTCGTGGTGGATTATTGTTTGAATTCGTGGGCTACTGGCAAGGAGTTTCGTTTGATGGGAAAACCATACTTCTACGCATACAACGATCAGCTGGTGACTGCAAGGCGCCCAACGCATCAGAAGAGGTATTGGTAGCGCTACAATATTTAATGGCCATTTAGATCTTTTTATTTGTGTGCACACAGTACCCGGGTACAAACACAACACAAACACAACATATTAAATGCCAGCGGATATTTGACTGTGGAAATCGTGTGACTTTGCGTTGCGTCGTTGACTTTTACATCACTCACGTTTTATCGAACTGTCGTAGGATCCCGTTTGTTTACAATGGACTCACGTAAGCTTACAAATACTAGTAAACCTAGTAGTGTTGTAAGTGGCGTCGATCAGCAAAGCAAGCGTGCAACAGCGCTTGCTGATAAACTTTGGCTTTACAGACGGACAGAAAGGTAAAATTGGACAATGCTAGTGCTGTTAGAAAATCGATGTATAATTTAAAACATGATATTCCGCAGTTGCAAAATGCCCTGAAAAGTTTGGTGAAAAATTGTAATGATGCAAAACGTATTCATGAGTCTTTGTTACATTTGTTACCTGTTGATGAAAAGGAAAGGCATGATGTTTGGTTTAAGGCAAAAATGATTTCAAATAATGATATTATTGGTGAAACTAAGGCTTTTCTGAGTATGGGTTCTGAAAATGGTCATGTTGATGTCCCTGTGAATGCCAATGTTCATCTTAAAGCTGCACATGGGAATGTTGATTGTGGGTCTGTTATTAACCCAAATGATAGTGTGTCAAATGTGGGCAGCAAAAGGTCACACAAAAGTGGTAGCAGTGGTCGATCAAGCACAAGCTCAGCCAGACTGGTGGCTGAGGCAGAGAGAGCAGCATTGATTGCTCGTCAAGCTGCTTTAAAGGAGAAACATGCCCTTGAGGAGCAGGAGCAGCAGCTGAGGAGGAAAAGGGAGCAGCTTGACCTGGACGCAGAGTTGGCTGCATCAGCAGCTAAATTAGCTGTGCTGAAAACCTCAGACAAAAGGAGTCACTCAGCAGCACCCTCAGATGGCATGAACTCCTACCTGCATGAGGAAAAAAGGAGACTGGCAACTCTTAATCCAAATGCAATGGAATTTCAGCCTGGTTTACCACAACAGTTGCAACATATGCCCACCAAAGGACCACTACCACCTAGCAATATTCTGTCAACAGAGGTGTGCAAGAAGCAAACTGAGCAATGGTGCAACAATGTTTTAAATCAGCCACACAGTATCACACAGCAAGAAAATGGAATTGGAGCACATCAACAACATGTAACGGCTGCACAACTAGGAACCAATAGGACATCTAACACAACACACTCTCCAGACCTGCTGGAAATAATGCAAAGGCAAAATGACATCACAGCTGCTCTAGTGCATGAACAACGCATCTCATCTTTACCATCAAGAGAGATACCTATATTTGATGGAGAACCTCTCCAGTTTCGACCATTCATGAAGGCCTTCGAACAAGGTGTGGAGAGCAAGGCTGGAAAAGGAGACTGCCTTTACTACTTAGAGCAGTTCACCAGAGGTCAACCCCAGGAATTGGTGCGCAGCTGTCAGCATATGATGCCTGAGCGTGGCTATATAGTGGCAAAGGGCCTCCTCACTGAGCACTTTGGAAATCCATACAAGTTGGCAACTGCTTACATGAATAAAGCATTGGCCTGGCAAGCTGTTAAAGCAGAGGATGTAAAGTCATTGCAAGCCTATTCGTTGTTCTTACGTGGCTGCTGTAATGCTATGCAGGAACTGAGCTATGTGCAGGAGCTGGACATGCCAGTAAACATGAGGACCATTCTCTCAAAGCTGCCATTTAAACTGAGAGAGCAGTGGCGTACTACAGCTCATGACATCATGGAGAGGACACGTGACAGAGCGCACATTTTTGACCTGGTGCAGTTCATTGAACGGCGTGTCAAAATTCTGTCTGACCCCTTGTTTGGTGATATACAGGATCCACCCTCTGCCACATCCATGACAAGGCCTACGTCAAAGTTCAAGTCGCAGTCAAGGGCCAACGTAAAAGGAAACATTGTTGCAGCTGTGACATCAAATGATATGTCTGAGGGCAGTATGGAATGGCCTCAAGATGTGGAGGAAGTGAAATGCCTGTGCTGTGATCGTCACCATCTTGTGGAGGAATGCAAGCTGTTCAGAGGCAAGAAACACAAGGACAAAATTCTCCTCTTGAGGCAAAAAGGAGTGTGTTTTGCATGTTTACGCACCGGACACATGAGCAAGGACTGTGAACAACGCTTGACATGTAAAGCATGTGGAAAGACACATCCAACTGTGCTTCATATTAATCAGCAGCATACCCCTGGACAGTTAAAAGATTCTGCTGACAGGCAGCAGTCATCCAGTGAAACATGCGGGCATACAGGGGCCGGTAGGGACCAATGTGTGTTGTCTATTCTGCCAGTGAAGCTGAAGTCTGCCAAGGGAAGCCGCATTATAACAACATATGCCTTCTTGGACCCTGGCAGCTCAGCTACATTCTGTTCAGAACACCTAATGCAGAAGCTCAATGTCACAGGCAGAAAAACCAGCTTCCTGTTGAGGACAATGGGGCAAGAGAAAGTTGTTCCAGCATTCACCTTGTCTGGTCTAGAGGTGTCTGGGGTGGACATGAACACCTTCTATTCCCTGCCTGAAGTCTTCACACAGAAAGAAATTCCAGTCACTGTGGAGAACATGATCACTTCTGAGGATTTGGCTAAGTGGCCCTACCTGTCAAAGGTGCGCATCCCAAATGTGAAGGCTAATGTTGATTTGTTGATAGGCACCAACGCACCCAGGGTATTAGAGCCCTGGGAGGTCATCAACAGCTGTGACAATGGGCCCTATGCCATCAAGACTGTGCTGGGATGGGTGGTCAATGGCCCACTGAGTGGAAGCAGTGACATGCCAGTATCCTCCGCCACAGTGAACCGCATCTCACTTCAAACATTGGAACAAATGCTGGTTAGTCAATACAACCACGACTTCAGTGAAAGGGGTCAGGAGGAAAAGGAAATGTCCAGAGATGACCTCAAGTTTATGGAAACCATGGAGCAATCAGTAAAGCTGCAGGACGGAAAGTATAGCCTGAAGTTGCCTCTAAAGAGGAAGGAGATTTTTTGCCCAACAACATCGTCGTGGCGAAGCAGAGAATGGAGGGCTTGAGGAGAAAGTTCTTTCATAGGCCAAGCTTGCATAAGGAGTATACCGAGTATGTGAATGGCCTTATCAGTAACACCTATGCAGAACCTGTGCCACTGCAGGAGCTTCCAGGTGAGCCTGGCAAAGTGTGGTTTATCCCTCATCACCCAGTCTACCATCCAAGGAAAGGCACCCTTCGGGTTGTGTTTGATTGTGGTGCCACATACCAAGGGGCATGCTTAAATAAAGACCTGCTTCAGGGGCCTAACCTCACAAGCTCGCTGCTTGGAGTCTTGTTGCGCTTCAGAGAGGAACCTGTGGCGTTCATGGGCGACATACAGGCTATGTTCCACCAAGTGAAGGTCGCAGAAGAAGACCGAGATTTTCTCCGGTTTCTGTGGTGGCCCAGTGGAGACATAAGTCAGGAGCTGAGGCAATATAGGATGACTGTGCACTTGTTCGGTGCAGTATCCTCACCAAGTTGTGCTAGCTACGCACTTAGGAAAAATGCAGACGACCACCACTCCGAGTTTTCTGCCGCTGTATGTCAGTCTGTCAAAGAAAGTTTTTATGTTGACGACTACCTCAAGAGTTCTGCCACAGACGCAGAGGCCATTCAGACAATCAAGGAACTAACTGCACTGTGTCAGAAGGGAGGCTTCACCCTGGAGAAGTTCGTCAGCAACAGTCGTAGTGTCTTGCAGGCCATTGCAGCAGAACGAAGGGCAAAAAGATCTAAAGGAGCTGGATCTTGACCGGGACAAGTTGCCAGTAGAGAGAGCCCTAGGTCTGCTGTGGTGCGTAGAAACTGACTCATTCCGGTTCAAGATCGAGATGAAGCAACAGGCACGTACCAGACGTGGCATGTTGTCCACCATCAGCTCAGTGTATGACCCTTTGGGTTTCCTGGGCCCAGTCATTCTGCCTGCAAGGATGATGCTGCAGGAGCTATGTAGGAGAAGATGTGGATGGGATGATTCTTTGCCTCCTGACATCTTATGTCAGTGGAGCTCATGGCTGGAGGACTTGGACCTGCTCAACACCTTTGAAATACCCCGGTGTGTCAAACCAGCAAAGTATGGCAAGGTTACTCGAGCCCAACTACATCACTTTGCCGATGCCAGCGAGGCTGGGTATGGGACTGTGACATACATAAGGATGTTGAATGAACAAAGTCAAGTCCAGGTCTCCTTTCTCCTTGGCAAGGCCAGAGTTACACCACTGAAAGCAGTAACTATTCCCCGGCTTGAACTGACTGCAGCAGTTCTGGCTGTGCGGATAGACTCAATGCTGAAGGAGGAACTGAAATGGACATTTGAGGATTCTGTCTTCTGGACCGACAGTACTTCAGTCCTCAAATACATCAGAAATGAGGATAGAAGATTTCATACGTTCGTGGCTAATAGGATCTCAACCATCAGAGAATCCTCAGACCCAGGGCAATGGAGGCATGTCTCATCCAAAAACAATCCAGCTGATAACGCATCAAGGGGATTGAACGTTGCAGGCTTCCTGAAGACCAAGCGGTGGTGGGAAGGGCCAGCATTTCTTTGGAGACATGAGGAGGACTGGCCTAACAATGCCTTTGATGTTTCTGTGAGTGCTGATGACCGAGAGGTGAAGAGAGAAGCAGCCACAAATGCAATCAATGTATGTGATGCTGTTACACCTACTGACCAGCTTATGACCTATTTCTCTGACTGGACAAGGCTCAAGAGGGCAGCTGCTTGGTTTCTCCGTTGGAAGGCCATTCTGTTGGAGAAGGCTCGCTGGAGAAAACGGCTGAAGGAGCCTGTGACAATCCAGTCAAGTGCAACATGTGGTCAAAGTTTCACTGCAACACCTAGAAGTAACATCCTGACAGTGGATGATCTGCTGGAGGCAGAGACTGCAGTTATCCGCTATTGCCAAAAGCAGCAGTTCAAGGAGATTGCTGCACTGTCCTCTACAAAGGCAGCAGTGAGTCACCACAGTTCCATATACAGGCTTGACCCAGTCTTGGTCGATGGACTGTTGAGAGTTGGAGGGAGGCTGAGCAGAGGAGCGATGCCTGAAGATTCTAAGCACCCCATTATCCTCTGCAAGGAGCAACACGTTGCAGCACTCATCCTCAAACATGTTCATCAGAGTCTGGGCCATGCTGGTCGTGCACACACCTTGTCATCGGTGAGGAAGAGGTTCTGGATCACCAAAGCAAACGCAGCTGTCAGGAAAGTGATTACTGAATGCAGCTTCTGTAGACGCTATAATGGACGTCTTCTGGAACAAAGGATGGCTGACCTTCCAGAGGTGCGGATTCAGCCAGACTTACCCCCCTTTACCAACACAGGGGTAGACTACTTCGGTCCCATAGAAGTCAGGAAGGGAAGAGGGACCTGCAAGCGGTATGGAGCCATATTTACGTGCCTAGCCAGCAGAGCAGTTCATCTGGAGGTGGCAGCTTCTCTGGAGACGGATGCCTGCATCAACGCTCTGAGGCGTTTTATAAGCAGAAGAGGGCAAGTGACCCACCTTGTTTCGGATAATGGTACAAACTTTATTGGGGCAGACAGGGAGCTGAGAGAAGCTGTAGCCGCGCTCAACCATCAGCGAATTGAAGGAGTCCTCTCACAAGCTGGAATACGCTGGAGTTTTAACCCACCAGCAGGCTCACATCATGGTGGTGTCTGGGAGAGGATGATCCGTATGGTGAGAAGGGTCCTAAGTGCAGTGCTACGTCAGCAGGCACTGGATGATGATGCTCTACATACAATCCTCTGCGAGGTGGAAGCCATTCTGAACGACAGACCACTTACCAAGCTCTCTGATGACCCAACCGATCTGGAACCACTTACGCCCAACCACCTGCTCTTGCTCAAGGGTAAACCCACTATGCCACCAGGAGTCTTTGAGCCGCATGACCTGTATGTCAGACGACGATGGAGACAAGTGCAATACATTGCGGATTTGTTTTGGAAGAGATGGGTACGCGAGTATTTGCCTTTGCTCCAAGAACGACAAAAATGGCATGAGAAGAAGAGGAACTTGAAAGTTGGAGACATTGTTGTCATTATGGATGCCTCTGCCCCTCGAGGATCTTGGCCACTTGCGAGGGTGCTGGAGGTGTTTCCTGATAGGCAAGGCCTGGTACGCTCTGTCAAATTGCAAACAAAATCCAATATTATTGAAAGACCTGTGACCAAACTTTGCTTAGTACATGGGGTATGATAGGGAATGTGTCATTGTACTTTTCACCTGGTGTTGTGCTTCATTTTGGTTCCTTTTTTGTTTTCATTTTTTGTAAATTGTTGTGTCTGCCCGCCATCAACAATTAGGGGCCGGTGTGTAGGAGCCAAAATGTATGTTTTGTTTTTGGGTGCAATTCATTTTTATTTCCCCTAGATGGCGCATGGTTACAAATCTATGCAGGTATTTAGGTAGGTCGTGTGTGTCTGCTTGTCAGGTGTCTGACCCGGAAGGGCAAAGGTTTTTTGACCTCTAACTGCTAAGCTAATGCTCGATGTTTGTAGATGTTTGCCGTGATTAGTTTTGGCCTACCTGTATTTTTTTGGACTCGTTGTGCAATAAATGGATTACCTTGATTCACAAAGAAACCCGTCTGCAGGCTATGTTTCATAGAACACCGTAAGAACATTCACATTCATCAAGCTACTATGTAAGTAACATCCAGCGCGTCAGCCAAGCGACTAACCGCGGTCAGGACACCTCAGTAGCTCTGTGTTAGACAGAACTCCTTTAACAGTATTAATTTAACAAACACAACCACACATACATAAGTGCTGGACAAACACTCTTTATTTAGGCATTAAATTAATTATAGTTAATATTATATTAGGGCAAGATTTTTTATTTTTTTTAATGACGGTAATGAATCTGATACCGTTGCTATTTTTAGATACCGCAGTATACCGTATTACCGTATTACCGCCCAACCCTAGTGTGGTTAGCGATTGCCAACGGCCGTTTACTGGGCGTTATGAATGTCTATCATTGAGCGTATACGTAAGTCCATAGCCAATCATGTCAGTTGTCAGTTCAAACTACAAGCTTCCGTTTGTCATGTAGTACGCGTCACCGTCTTTCCACCCCTCCCCGCTCTCTGATTGGGGCCCTAAATCTGGGACTCTGGCTTGGACGAGTTTCCAGGCCGCCTTCCAGTTCGAAACGAACGGAAGCGGCCTGGGAATTCCCAGGCTAGGCTTGGTCATGTCTAACTACTATTCGTCTAGCAGACTTTTAAACAATCGGTTGATGTGGTCCCATCAAGGCCCAAAAACCAGAATACGCTTGGGAGTAAACACTCAAAATTGGGTGAAATGACCTCAACAGTATTCCTTCTTCTTTCCAATTGGTTTTATGATGAAAAAATGTGAAATACCCAACCAAATTGATCATTCTTTTGTAGAGGAAAAATTCAAATGAAAATTCATTACCTTTTTCTTGGAAACTGACAAAAACACTGTAGGCTGCTGGGACGTTTCAGGGGCCTCCACAGCTGCAGACATGGTCTCAACGTGGTCCTCTCCAAACTGAAAAAAATATTCAACAATAGTCAACAATATGTAGTTGTCACTAACTTATTTCAATTCACCAGGAATTAATTACAACATACATAATAAAACAGATTGTGTGTAAAAATAACATGATTTTTTTAAATCAAAAGTCTCAAAAAGTGTTCAGAATAGCTACAGAGCAGTCAGCTGGGTTCAGATACTATTGTGCTGCATACTAAAGCGTTATCACATTTCTTAGTGAAACTTAGCTGTACACACAAATGGCCCTCAGTGTTGCACACATGTTCATATCAAAATTCAAGTCTAAACCATGTTGTTTATCTACGTTTCTAATGTCTCAACTGAAATGGATGTCATTAATTATTTATACAAAAATGTAACTATCGTGGTCCCCGGAATGACACCAGACCAGAAAATTGTGTGCTTGGTGATATGTAACGACTATTCTTCTATCAGACATTTGAACAACTGGTCGATGTGGTCCCACCAAGGCACAAAAACCAGACTGTGTTTGGCAGGAAACATTCAGAATGGGTTACATTAATTTCAACAATATTCAGCGTTATTTCCAATTAGATTTCTGTTGAACACTCAAACAAAACAAAAAAAATAATTTCAAAGAACAATTTAAATTCATTACCTTCATTTTGGACACAGAGGAAGAAGCTACATCCTCATCGATAATTTCAGGGTCGTCTGCTGCTGTACACTTGGTCACAAGAGGTTTCTTTCCAATCTGAAAAACAATGCTTAATACTATTAAAAAATAGCCGATTGTCAAGAATAAGTCATTTCAGTTTCGTCCAACAAATCCTACAACATACACAAAGAAAAATACAGTTTATGGTTAAAAATCCCATGTTCATGTTTGACCAAAACCCTTAAAAAGTCTTCAGAATATGTACAGGGCAGTCAGCTGGGTTCAGATACTACTGTGCTGCATTGTAAAGCATCGTCATCATCACATTTCTTAGTAAAACTTACCTGTACATGTAAGCAGCACTCTCAGGTCCAAACAAAAACACCTTCATATCAAAATTCATGTCTAAACCATGTCCTATATTTATACGTCTAATGTGTGAACTAAAATTAAGGTCATTAATTGATTATGAGAAAATGGAGCCATCGCGGTCCCCACAATTATATCACACCGGGAAATTGTGGGCTTGGTCTAGTCTGGTTAACACCTGACCATATCACAAGTGAGATATGGGTCTGGAAACTCGCTTCGAAAAATCCCGTAGCGGAGGTGTGGTTAGCGATTGCCAACGGCCGTTTATTGGGCGTTATGAATGTCTATCATTGAGCGTATACGTAAGTCCATAGCCAATCATGTCAGTTGTCAGTTCAAACTACAAGCTTCCGTTTGTCATGTAGTACGCGTCACCGTCTTTCCACCCCTCCCCCGCTCTCTGATTGGGGCCCTAAATCTGAGACTCTCGCTTGGACGAGTTTCCAGGCCGCCTTCCAGTTCGAAACGAACGGAAGCGGCCTGGGAATTCCCAGGCTAGGCTTGGTCATGTCTAACTACTATTCGTCTAGCAGACTTTTAAACAATCGGTTGATGTGGTCCCATCAAGGCCCAAAAACCAGAATACGCTTGGGAGTAAACACTCAAAATTGGGTGAAATGACCTCAACAGTATTCCTTCTTCTTTCCAATTGGTTTTATGATGAAAAAATGTGAAATACCCAACCAAATTGATCATTCTTTTGTAGAGGAAAAATTCAAATGAAAATTCATTACCTTTTTCTTGGAAACTGACAAAAACACTGTAGGCTGCTGGGACGTTTCAGGGGCCTCCACAGCTGCAGACATGGTCTCAACGTGGTCCTCTCCAAACTGAAAAAAATATTCAACAATAGTCAACAATATGTAGTTGTCACTAACTTATTTCAATTCACCAGGAATTAATTACAACATACATAATAAAACAGATTGTGTGTAAAAATAACATGATTTTTTTAAATCAAAAGTCTCAAAAAGTGTTCAGAATAGCTACAGAGCAGTCAGCTGGGTTCAGATACTATTGTGCTGCATACTAAAGCGTTATCACATTTCTTAGTGAAACTTAGCTGTACACACAAATGGCCCTCAGTGTTGCACACATGTTCATATCAAAATTCAAGTCTAAACCATGTTGTTTATCTACGTTTCTAATGTCTCAACTGAAATGGATGTCATTAATTATTTATACAAAAATGTAACTATCGTGGTCCCCGGAATGACACCAGACCAGAAAATTGTGTGCTTGGTGATATGTAACGACTATTCTTCTATCAGACATTTGAACAACTGGTTGATGTGGTCCCACCAAGGCACAAAAACCAGACTGTGTTTGGCAGGAAACATTCAGAATGGGTTACATTAATTTCAACAATATTCAGCGTTATTTCCAATTAGATTTCTGTTGAACACTCAAACAAAACAAAAAAAATAATTTCAAAGAACAATTTAAATTCATTACCTTCATTTTGGACACAGAGGAAGAAGCTACATCCTCATCGATAATTTCAGGGTCGTCTGCTGCTGTACACTTGGTCACAAGAGGTTTCTTTCCAATCTGAAAAACAATGCTTAATACTATTAAAAAATAGCCGATTGTCAAGAATAAGTCATTTCAGTTTCGTCCAACAAATCCTACAACATACACAAAGAAAAATACAGTTTATGGTTAAAAATCCCATGTTCATGTTTGACCAAAACCCTTAAAAAGTCTTCAGAATATGTACAGGGCAGTCAGCTGGGTTCAGATACTACTGTGCTGCATTGTAAAGCATCGTCATCATCACATTTCTTAGTAAAACTTACCTGTACATGTAAGCAGCACTCTCAGGTCCAAACAAAAACACCTTCATATCAAAATTCATGTCTAAACCATGTCCTATATTTATACGTCTAATGTGTGAACTAAAATTAAGGTCATTAATTGATTATGAGAAAATGGAGCCATCGCGGTCCCCACAATTATATCACACCGGGAAATTGTGGGCTTGGTCTAGTCTGGTTAACACCTGACCATATCACAAGTGAGATATGGGTCTGGAAACTCGCTTCGAAAAATCCCGTAGCGGAGGTGTGGTTTAGAGTTGGGCGGTATCCACATTTTGATACTGTTAAACCGTGTCCACATTTTCCCGGGGTATACGGTATTACCGTTGCTAAGGCTAAAAAAAAAAAAAAAACACTTGGTAGCACTACAGTGGAGTCGCCTCGCCAAATGGCAGCTTGCACCTATACCGTTCAGAAACAGAATAGCAAGCATTACATAGGCCTAATGATACTGAAAACATAACAAAACATGTACAAAATGAGTAACTTTTATTAACAAATGTTTAAAGTGCAAATACAGCAGCCAACCGATGGAACGAAATGACATTGTCTGTGGGCTAAAGCTAACAAACCAACAGGAATCAAATAAAATACTTGATCTTATCAAATAAGAAAATCTGAACAATAAATAACAAGACATAACCGAAAATGTGCATATATAACCCTGTCCTGAGAACGCAGTGGAAAATACTGCTCGTTTGTATATTTTTAAAATCTATTAACATGAATCAAATAAATTAAACGTACAACTATACAACATCCCGGACCGTTTTTGTCCGTCAGAAAAAGCTACTCCTTATTGAAAATAAAAATATTAAGCTATTGAATGCAAAACCAGCATGTTCACTTTTTCCGGCTTGAGTAGGGCACGTTGTGGATTGACAACTTTGCCCGCGGTGCTGAAGACCCGTTCCCATGGAGAGCACAGGCATTTTCGGGCAACTCTCGTTCCACCAAAGAAGGGGGTCTTCATCTCCCAGAATAACAGCCTCGTGTGGAAGTTGCGTTTGTAATAAGAAACCCGAAAACTTCTCACATTTCAGACTCAAAAACGGAGAGTTGTTTTTATTAACACGCGAGAATATCAGAAAAGGAGCTGCGTTGGAACACAAAAGCAGCGTGTCAAACGTCACGCCTTTCTTAAAGGGACCGCAACTATTATAAGAAGCAGTGACTTTATAACCGAACGTCATCTCTCCGATAGTAATATTCGTTTTAAACTGTAATAGTATTAATTTAACAAACACAACCACACATACATAAGTGCTGGACAAACACTCTTTATTTAGGCATTAAATTAATTATAGTTAATATTATATTAGGGCAAGATTTTTTATTTTTTTTAATGACGGTAATGAATCTGATACCGTTGCTATTTTTAGATACCGCAGTATACCGTATTACCGTATTACCGCCCAACCCTAGTGTGGTTAGCGATTGCCAACGGCCGTTTATTGGGCGTTATGAATGTCTATCATTGAGCGTATACGTAAGTCCATAGCCAATCATGTCAGTTGTCAGTTCAAACTACAACCTTCCGTTTGTCATGTAGTACGCGTCACCGTCTTTCCACCCCTCCCCCGCTCTCTGATTGGGGCCCTAAATCTGAGACTCTCGCTTGGACGAGTTTCCAGGCCGCCTTCCAGTTCGAAACGAACGGAAGCGGCCTGGGAATTCCCAGGCTAGGCTTGGTCATGTCTAACTACTATTCGTCTAGCAGACTTTTAAACAATCGGTTGATGTGGTCCCATCAAGGCCCAAAAACCAGAATACGCTTGGGAGTAAACACTCAAAATTGGGTGAAATGACCTCAACAGTATTCCTTCTTCTTTCCAATTGGTTTTATGATGAAAAAATGTGAAATACCCAACCAAATTGATCATTCTTTTGTAGAGGAAAAATTCAAATGAAAATTCATTACCTTTTTCTTGGAAACTGACAAAAACACTGTAGGCTGCTGGGACGTTTCAGGGGCCTCCACAGCTGCAGACATGGTCTCAACGTGGTCCTCTCCAAACTGAAAAAAATATTCAACAATAGTCAACAATATGTAGTTGTCACTAACTTATTTCAATTCACCAGGAATTAATTACAACATACATAATAAAACAGATTGTGTGTAAAAATAACATGATTTTTTTAAATCAAAAGTCTCAAAAAGTGTTCAGAATAGCTACAGAGCAGTCAGCTGGGTTCAGATACTATTGTGCTGCATACTAAAGCGTTATCACATTTCTTAGTGAAACTTAGCTGTACACACAAATGGCCCTCAGTGTTGCACACATGTTCATATCAAAATTCAAGTCTAAACCATGTTGTTTATCTACGTTTCTAATGTCTCAACTGAAATGGATGTCATTAATTATTTATACAAAAATGTAACTATCGTGGTCCCCGGAATGACACCAGACCAGAAAATTGTGTGCTTGGTGATATGTAACGACTATTCTTCTATCAGACATTTGAACAACTGGTCGATGTGGTCCCACCAAGGCACAAAAACCAGACTGTGTTTGGCAGGAAACATTCAGAATGGGTTACATTAATTTCAACAATATTCAGCGTTATTTCCAATTAGATTTCTGTTGAACACTCAAACAAAACAAAAAAAATAATTTCAAAGAACAATTTAAATTCATTACCTTCATTTTGGACACAGAGGAAGAAGCTACATCCTCATCGATAATTTCAGGGTCGTCTGCTGCTGTACACTTGGTCACAAGAGGTTTCTTTCCAATCTGAAAAACAATGCTTAATACTATTAAAAAATAGCCGATTGTCAAGAATAAGTCATTTCAGTTTCGTCCAACAAATCCTACAACATACACAAAGAAAAATACAGTTTATGGTTAAAAATCCCATGTTCATGTTTGACCAAAACCCTTAAAAAGTCTTCAGAATATGTACAGGGCAGTCAGCTGGGTTCAGATACTACTGTGCTGCATTGTAAAGCATCGTCATCATCACATTTCTTAGTAAAACTTACCTGTACATGTAAGCAGCACTCTCAGGTCCAAACAAAAACACCTTCATATCAAAATTCATGTCTAAACCATGTCCTATATTTATACGTCTAATGTGTGAACTAAAATTAAGGTCATTAATTGATTATGAGAAAATGGAGCCATCGCGGTCCCCACAATTATATCACACCGGGAAATTGTGGGCTTGGTCTAGTCTGGTTAACACCTGACCATATCACAAGTGAGATATGGGTCTGGAAACTCGCTTCGAAAAATCCCGTAGCGGAGGTGTGGTTAGCGATTGCCAACGGCCGTTTATTGGGCGTTATGAATGTCTATCATTGAGCGTATACGTAAGTCCATAGCCAATCATGTCAGTTGTCAGTTCAAACTACAAGCTTCCGTTTGTCATGTAGTACGCGTCACCGTCTTTCCACCCCTCCCCCGCTCTCTGATTGGGGCCCTAAATCTGGGACTCTCGCTTGGACGAGTTTCCAGGCCGCCTTCCAGTTCGAAACGAACGGAAGCGGCCTGGGAATTCCCAGGCTAGGCTTGGTCATGTCTAACTACTATTCGTCTAGCAGACTTTTAAACAATCGGTTGATGTGGTCCCATCAAGGCCCAAAAACCAGAATACGCTTGGGAGTAAACATTCAAAATTGGGTGAAATGACCTCAACAGTATTCCTTCTTCTTTCCAATTGGTTTTATGATGAAAAAATGTGAAATACCCAACCAAATTGATCATTCTTTTGTAGAGGAAAGAGTCAAATGAAAATTCATTACCTTTTTCTTGGAAACTGACAAAAACACTGTAGGCTGCTGGGACGTTTCAGGGGCCTCCACAGCTGCAGACATGGTCTCAACGTGGTCCTCTCCAAACTGAAAAAAATATTCAACAATATTCAAAAATATGTAGTTGTCACTAACTTATTTCAATTCACCAGGAATTAATTACAACATACATAATAAAACAGATTGTGTGTAAAAATAACATGATTTTTTTTAAATCAAAAGTCTCAAAAAGTGTTCAGAATAGCTACAGAGCAGTCAGCTGGGTTCAGATACTATTGTGCTGCATACTAAAGCGTTATCACATTTCTTAGTGAAACTTAGCTGTACACACAAATGGCCCTCAGTGTTGCACACATGTTCATATCAAAATTCAAGTCTAAACCATGTTGTTTATCTACGTTTCTAATGTCTCAACTGAAATGGATGTCATTAATTATTTATACAAAAATGTAACTATCGTGGTCCCCGGAATGACACCAGACCAGAAAATTGTGTGCTTGGTGATATGTAACGACTATTCTTCTATCAGACATTTGAACAACTGGTTGATGTGGTCCCACCAAGGCACAAAAACCAGACTGTGTTTGGCAGGAAACATTCAGAATGGGTTACATTAATTTCAACAATATTCAGCGTTATTTCCAATTAGATTTCTGTTGAACACTCAAACAAAACAAAAAAAATAATTTCAAAGAACAATTTAAATTCATTACCTTCATTTTGGACACAGAGGAAGAAGCTACATCCTCATCGATAATTTCAGGGTCGTCTGCTGCTGTACACTTGGTCACAAGAGGTTTCTTTCCAATCTGAAAAACAATGCTTAATACTATTAAAAAATAGCCGATTGTCAAGAATAAGTCATTTCAGTTTCGTCCAACAAATCCTACAACATACACAAAGAAAAATACAGTTTATGGTTAAAAATCCCATGTTCATGTTTGACCAAAACCCTTAAAAAGTCTTCAGAATATGTACAGGGCAGTCAGCTGGGTTCAGATACTACTGTGCTGCATTGTAAAGCATCGTCATCATCACATTTCTTAGTAAAACTTACCTGTACATGTAAGCAGCACTCTCAGGTCCAAACAAAAACACCTTCATATCAAAATTCATGTCTAAACCATGTCCTATATTTATACGTCTAATGTGTGAACTAAAATTAAGGTCATTAATTGATTATGAGAAAATGGAGCCATCGCGGTCCCCACAATTATATCACACCGGGAAATTGTGGGCTTGGTCTAGTCTGGTTAACACCTGACCATATCACAAGTGAGATATGGGTCTGGAAACTCGCTTCGAAAAATCCCGTAGCGGAGGTGTGGTTAGCGATTGCCAACGGCCGTTTATTGGGCGTTATGAATGTCTATCATTGAGCGTATACGTAAGTCCATAGCCAATCATGTCAGTTGTCAGTTCAAACTACAAGCTTCCGTTTGTCATGTAGTACGCGTCACCGTCTTTCCACCCCTCCCCCGCTCTCTGATTGGGGCCCTAAATCTGGGACTCTGGCTTGGACGAGTTTCCAGGCCGCCTTCCAGTTCGAAACGAACGGAAGCGGCCTGGGAATTCCCAGGCTAGGCTTGGTCATGTCTAACTACTATTCGTCTAGCAGACTTTTAAACAATTGGTTGATGTGGTCCCATCAAGGCCCAAAAACCAGAATACGCTTGGGAGTAAACATTCAAAATTGGGTGAAATGACCTCAACAGTATTCCTTCTTCTTTCCAATTGGTTTTATGATGAAAAAATGTGAAATACTCAACCAAATTGATCATTCTTTTGTAGAGGAAAGAGTCAAATGAAAATTCATTACCTTTTTCTTGGAAACTGACAAAAACACTGTAGGCTGCTGGGACGTTTCAGGGGCCTCCACAGCTGCAGACATGGTCTCAACGTGGTCCTCTCCAAACTGAAAAAAATATTCAACAATATTCAAAAATATGTAGTTGTCACTAACTTATTTCAATTCACCAGGAATTAATTACAACATACATAATAAAACAGATTGTGTGTAAAAATAACATGATTTTTTTAAATCAAAAGTCTCAAAAAGTGTTCAGAATAGCTACAGAGCAGTCAGCTGGGTTCAGATACTATTGTGCTGCATACTAAAGCGTTATCACATTTCTTAGTGAAACTTAGCTGTACAGTGAACCCTCGCTGTATCGCGGTTCACTCTTCGCGGCCTCGCTGTTTCGCGGATTTTTTTTTCCAATTTTTTTTTTTTTTTTTTCCAATTTTTTTTTATAGTGTAACTTTTTTTTACAGTGTAACATTCTGTCCTGCGCCCTGATTAGCTAAGAGACTAGACCAGGACTAAACCAGGTCTAAAGCAGGTCTAAACCAGGACTAAACCAGGTCTAAAGCAGGTCTAAACCAGGTCTAAACCAGGACTAAACCAGGTCTAAAGCAGGTCTAAACCAGGACTAAACCAGGTCTAAAGCAGGTCTAAACCAGGTCTAAACCAGGACTAAACCAGGTCTAGACCAGGGATGGTAGGGACAGAGTCTCTGATTTCCTTCACGAGAGCGCCTGGGTGACAGGAGGTGTGGCCTTTGTTTACTTGCACGAGCCATGGAAGAGAGTGCGAGCCGGACCATGGAAGAGCCAAGAATCAACATGGACGGGCCTGGCGCCTGGCCGCGCGGCGTCCGGGGGAGCCACATTCGAGGGAGCCGCAGCGGGGGGAGGACACTCGCGCGCACAGAGGAGACAGTGGCTCTTCCCCGTGAGAGGACGAGAGGACGAACCCGACCCCGTCCTAGAGAACTGTGGAGTATTGGCGACGCATTGATAGCGGTCTGATTTTGGAGCCGGGGTGAAATGCAACCAACTCTTGTGAGCGCAGGTTAGTCTTACCTGGTCTTGTGGTGCTCAGAGGCGTCTGTTAGCGGTTTGGCACTGTTAGCATTGGCTTGAGTCTTGCCCAAAATGATATCCAGGTCGCTTTCCACTCGACTTTCGCACATGGCATGGATATGTGGTACCAAAACAAACACACGTGTCCGCGCGCACGTGTCCGCGCGCACGTGTCCGCGTGTCACGTGCCCCCCCCCCCCTATTAATATATTTTAATGAAAATCTACAAAAGTTTGAGTGTTTAAACAAGAGAAAAATGTTAATACCAGTCTCAGAAAGGTGTATAATGTGTCTGGTGAAGCGTTTTCAGCCTTAAAACATGTAGAATAATTGTAAAATATAAAATTGTCCTACTTCGCGGATTTCACTTATTGCGGGCTATTTCTGGAACCTAACCCCCGCGATAAACGAGGGTTCACTGTACACACAAATGGCCCTCAGTGTTGCACACATGTTCATATCAAAATTCAAGTCTAAACCATGTTGTTTATCTACGTTTCTAATGTCTCAACTGAAATGGATGTCATTAATTATTTATACAAAAATGTAACTATCGTGGTCCCCGGAATGACACCAGACCAGAAAATTGTGTGCTTGGTGATATGTAACGACTATTCTTCTATCAGACATTTGAACAACTGGTTGATGTGGTCCCACCAAGGCACAAAAACCAGACTGTGTTTGGCAGGAAACATTCAGAATGGGTTACATTAATTTCAACAATATTCAGCGTTATTTCCAATTAGATTTCTGTTGAACACTCAAAACAAAAAAATCATTTCAAAGAACAATTCATTACCTTCATTTTGGACACTGAGGGAGAAGCTACATTCTCATGGAAAATTTCAGGGTCGTCTGCTGCTGTCGACTTGGTCACAAGACGTTTCTTTCCAGTCTGAAAAACAATGCTTAATATTATTAAAAAATAGCTACTCTTCAAACTGAAAAACAATATTCAACAATATGTAGTTGTGTGTGTAGAATCCCCCAGTCATCCATGTTTCGCAATAAACGCTTGTCCAGTTGACAAATTGAATTTCTACTTTTGACAATATGTAGTTGTCAGTAGCTTGTTTTTTTTCAATTAACCAACAATTACTGCGACATGCATAATAAGATAAGACTTTATTGATCTCACACAGGAGAAATTCATCTGCCACATTAGCTCCAGGACAGTTTAGTGCAAAGAAATTGCAAACAAAAATGTGCATACAAGCAAGATAGTAATAATAATAATGGGTAAATAGAAAGTATCATTACCCGGTTGGTGGTAATAAAATAAGGAATATATAAAAACAAGTATTTCTTATGTACACCGAATGAGAAAAAAACCCAAAGTACTTTAAAGTAATCAGTGCGGATGGAATGAAACGGAACATCGAATATGCAAGTATAATGCTAAAGTCAGGTTTCCCAGCGTAGAGTAGAGAAGGGCGAGAATGTCTTTGCGTGAGTATCTTATGCGCTCCATTGAGTGGGGTCCCCTACGCGGATCCAAAAAGTGCAAAAAACAATAAAGCTAACAATAAAGCTGTAGTGAAAGTAGGCTTCCCAGGTGCAAAACTGCACCATGTTACACCCACTCTAAAGAAAAGTCGGAAAAAAAAACGTCTATATACAAGTAAAAAGACGCAAAGAGAGGAGAAAAGAGTCGGAGCGTCTGCGGCACGCAGCTGGTCACCCAGCGCCATTTTGCAAAAATAAAAATACAGATTGTGTGTAAAAATCACACATTCTTGTGTGTTCAAAAGTCTCAACTCTTCAGAATAGCTACAGAGCAGTAAGCTGGATTCAGATACTCCTGTGCTGCATACTAAAGCACTGTTATCACATTTCATACGTACCTGTACAAGCGGCACTCAGTGTTGCATTCAAAGACATGTTCATATCAAAATCCAAGTCTAAACCATGTTGTTTATCTACGTTTCTAACATTTTAAATAATATTAATTGTTTTAACAAAACTTCTGTTAACGACTCAAACAAAATAAAAAAAATTCCTAGAAAAAACATTCAAATTAAAATTCATTACCTTCTTTTTGGACACTGAGGAAGAATCTGCGGCCTGATGGAAAATCTCAGGGGCCTCTGCTGCTGTAGACTTGGTCACAAGAGGTTTCTTTTTAATCTGAAAAACAATGGTCAATAACATTAAATAGCAGCTCGCTGTCCAGTGCTCACCTTGTGCCACTTATGTTGCAAACTCCATTTTAACGCCCTTCATTGACACTGCATCAGCGGTTCGTACATCATAGGTTAGAAATGAAACAGTGTGGTTGATAGTTTGTGTGTTATAACAGTCCGACCGCTTGCATTTCAGCATGGGGGAATCTACTGCATCGCCTTTGTACTAATAGCCAGTGAGTCTGATTTTTTTCCACCTGCTGTCCTGTGCTCACACCCCCCTGTTGAGAACCACTGGTTTAGGCTACATCCACACGACAATGCTCCTGGATTTTTTTTTTATCTGGGATGAAAAAAATTGGCGTCCACACACGTCAAATCCGTAAATATTTGCGTCTAGACGAAAACGGAGCAATGAGTGAAAACTATGTAATACATATGCCATACCGATATGTGGTACTGTAAACAGGCTCCCTGTGACAATAATGAGTATTAAATTACAATGTATTTTTATTTTAGTTTGTTCACTTTTAAATGTAATTTTAAATTTGTAGATAATTGCAATCATGTAACATTCAAATAAAACGTTTTTAATATTTTTGTCGCTCCAAATATTCATTTGCTTTCACGGCTTATGAGATGAGACTTGTACACGCGGAACACGCAATAAAATGCATTTTTGGTTCGCTACGGGTGGATATTTTAAGTTTGGATTTTTATTTCGTACGAGGAGGACTCAAATAATAATGTGTTTAATGCAGCTTTACGCACACTAGTTTACGTTTTACAGAAGCGAAACTTAAAACCACATGGCTCATTTACATAAACTAAAAGTACTGAAAAAAAACAGCTCTGTCCTTGTGCCGCTGATGCGTCAGCTTCTGTCGGACTGAAGGACACGACTCAGTGGAATATGCGTGTTCTTCGGCATCGCGACGTCATCATTTTCCAAAAGTTGCGTTTTGCTCGTCCACACCACAACGTGACCCCCGGCGTTCTCAGATTTTTCCACTCTGGAACCCGTTTTCAAAAAACTCAGTTTTCGCACCCCCAAACGCTGGCGCCGTGTGGATGAAAGGCCAAAACAAATAAAAACTTCTGTTTCCACCCAAAAACGTTGTCGTGTGGAAAGGCCCTTAGATAATCAATGTGATGTGCTAATTAGTTTGTGTTTTCTATCAGTTCAGCTTCTTTCAACTTTGCACTTACGCCTATAAACTAACTGTATTCTAAAAATCAGATTTGGCTAACCTTTTCCCTCCACGGCCAGTCAGCTCCTCCATAATCATAAGTTATCTCCTCTCCAGGAATAATGTCCCTCACAGCAAAAAGACAAAGGTGTGGCTTGCCATCTGCTATGACCTTCTTCATTTTGCAATTTGGACTGATGTGGTCATCATTGACTAATCTTCCGAAACTGCCATCTTCTACAGCTGCATCAATGCTAAAAAGACAGAAATGATAAATCAATGTTTACGTTTTGTTATATCAAAACATTTTTTGGAAAATCACTCTGTACCATTATAAAATATATATAAATGTAGAATTATAATTTATAACTTCAAACGACACCATCCCCTCCTCACAAACCGCTCTCAACAGCTGAGTATATTTTCGTAGAATGACTATATCTAATAATTTCTATAACTTAAGTTAGTTTTACAATAAAGCTGTTAAAAGACAAGATCAAAAATATTGAACTTAATCCTAATTTTATACTTACCACCACCATCTTTCTTGCCAGAAAAAAATCAAACATGAAGACCGCACATGCACCACGATACACTCTCCTCTTCCTTTGAGATTCTTCACATATTAATTGGCCTCGGTATTCCACCACAAAGTTTCCTTTTTCAAAGCGGGATTTCGCAAACAAACCTCGACCTAGTTCAAAAATGCAGATATCACCATGTATTGTAACATTCATGAAATGTGCAAGATATTTATCCATATAATTGGTGCCATTTACGGAAGTAATTAAACTGCATCACTGAAGGAGAAAAGTACTACCGTTTGTCTAAAACCATTAAGAAAATAAATTCTATACAGTTTAAGGGACAAATAAAACAATATGAAAGTGTTTTTGTAACTGATGGCACTGTAAATGACTGTTAATGGGAAGACAGCACAGATAAAACTGCCTGTTTAACATGAGAGATGTGAAACAGGCTCATGCAGACATGTCACAAGTTCATTCAGATAACAAGCACACATTACATACCTTTGAAAGAGTTTATGTATTTCACTTCTAAGTCTGCAGTTTTATCAATTGCCTGGACCACATGTGCAAGTGCATCTGCTTCGGGGGCTTTTCTGTGCTTTGTTGTGGTCATCGTTTAATCTGTAAATCAGATGCAGCACTGTTTCATTTTAAGCAGGCAGCTAAATACATCACTTATAATACTAAACATCCCAATACAGTGGTACCTCACCTTACGAATGACCCAACAAACGAAACTTTCAAGTTACGAAACGCCTTCATGGTAAATTTTGGTCTCTAGATACGAAAGAAAATTCAAGTTACGAAAAGCGAAATCAAAAAATTCAAATAATGCGCGCTCAGCCACACACATACGCTTTTCTCAGACTGGATTTAAACTTTTCTCACATTTGTCTCTCGTTTAAACACTCAAACTTTCATAGATTTTCAACAAAATTATTAATAGTGAAGTGTGGGGGGAAGGGGGAGGGGGGAGAAGACTGCGCGGACACGTGTGATAGCGCAGCATGACCCGGCGCGGGGCTGCCAGCAGGTCCAGACCAAGGACTAAACCAGGACTAGACCAGGACTAGACCAGGGGGATTAAGCGCTGCGCGCGGTCTATTTCCTGGTTTCGTTTCGAGTCACAGCTGAGGCGAGCAGCGAGGAGGGGACTGCACGCAGTCTGAGCGCATGAACGAGACCCATGCAAGAGGCCTAGACCTCCTCTAGACCTGACCAGGTCTAGTTCTGGACTAAACCAGAACTAAACCTGGACTAAACCAGGAGGAGCCGCGGTGGTCTGGACTAAACCTGGACTAAACCAGGAGGAGCCGCGGTGGTCTGGACTAAACCAGGACTAAACCTGGACTAAACCAGGTCTAGACCACCGCGACTCTTGCATGGGTCTCGTTCATGCGTTCATGCGCTCATGCGCTCAGCGAGGAGGGGACTGCGCTGCAGTCCCCTCCTCGCTGCTTTAATCCACCTGGTCTAGTCCTGGTTTAGTCCTGGTTTAGTCCTGGTTTAATCCAGGTTTAGTCCAGGTTTAGTCCTGGTCCAGTCCAGGTTTAGACCTTGGTCTAGACCTGCTGTCAGCTCCGCGCCAGGTCATGCTGCGCTATCACGTGTCCGCGCAGTCTTCTCCCCCCTCACACACACACTTCACTGTTAATACATTTTGTTGAAAATGTATTTAAACGAGAGGCAAATGTGATAAACACGCAGAACACAATGTTACACTATTAAAAAAAAAAACTTGGATCGGGGCCTTGGAACGAATCAGGCTTTTTCCATTGAAATAGCTACTCAACTTACAAATTTTTCACGTTACGAAACCACTTCTGGAACGAATTAATTTCGTAAAGTGAGGTACCACTGTATTCATGTTCAGTACCTTATGCACTGGAGTAGCATATAATTTTATACATTTTACCATACCCTAGTTTTACAGCTGTATATATTCAAACATATGGGTTTAATGTTTGACTCTTCACATTATGATAAAGTATTTCCACAAGTTTCTTTGATTGTTTAATAAACCATGTTTTCTCAAAGGAGAGATTCTTTCTTGATAAACTGACTTAAATCCATTCTCTGTATAAATGTAATCCCTGGTCAATATAAAAATCTTTAATAATGATAACAATAATTAATAATGCAAATGTCATTGCTGTATTTGAAACTTTTAAAGGTACAGTGTGTAGGATTCGTGGCGCATAGGTGGTGTAGGTACCATGCACTTCCTCTTTTGGCTACGGCAGACCTCGAGGGTCACCCGGGCGCGCCGTAGCGCCGACAGCTCGCGTGCCCGCGCACGCCGCTGTATACATTCACTTTTTTTTTTTTTCTTTTCGCATGAAAACACACAATCCCGATCATGATTCATGACAATCTACACATCAAATGAAACCTTACAGTCTCCTCTTTTTGACTATGCAATTCATTTCCCTGCAAAACAATCACTCCCCGAGCACATGGGGCTTTTATACGGAAAAGCACAAAACGGAAAAGCACAAAGCTTACCTTTGAAGGCTCTGGACAGGTCAAACTCTGTATTTCACCATAAACTTGGTCTCAATCTGTCCATAAGGATCCAGCGAATAAAATCCAGTAAAACAATTTAGTCCAAAATACGTGTTATATCCATTACGAGTGTGATACAGCAGCATGCTTGTTTACACGAGGCTCCCCCCTTCCCCCCTCCCCTTCCCCTTCCCCTTCTCTCCTTCTCTCCCTCAGGCAGCGCGGCTGAGCAGCTGCTAGCAGGAGCCGAGGCGAAGGATGAGCCCAAATGTCCTTCTGCGGCTCTCGTATTCAAAATGGCTGCCTCTATATGGGGAAGATCCCCCTTTTATGTGACTATATCTAAGTCCAAAAGAATACTTTGATTTCATGATGGAAATGAAAAGGCTTGGAAAACAATGGGTATCTTCAATTTCAGTAATTAACAGGTAAAAATCTTACACACTGTCCCTTTAAGGTAATTTAGCCTATTATAGATGTATCACAGAAATATAACAGTTTTGTTTTACAAAAGTTAAACATAAGTTTTCGTTTTAGCCACAAGATTTGGATGAAAATCATTAGAATAACTTGGTCTGAAAATCCAATAGTTCACTTACCCGTGCGTAATCTTTGTTCAGGGATGAAAGTGGCCAATCATGAAAAAAGCGGAAAGCCCCCCATCCCCCCCCCCCGCTGGAAAATTTTTAATTTCTGAAATTTGGATTTCTATATGCTATATGTTAGCAATAAAGTACAAAAAAAACCACATTTTATTAACAGGTAGGCCTACTAGTAGGGTCCGTGTACGTATATATTGGATTTGTTTTTGCTTTGCACTTCGTCTAATCAGAGGCATTGAGGAGGAGCTTATGCGCGCTAAAAGGCGCAGGTGAAAAAGCGAGGAGCGACGCGTTAAGTGAGGCACGGGCAGGTAGGATGAGGTATAGGATGTTTTATAAAGTTTAACCTGTGTACACGCGATGGTACACGCTGTTGTGAAAGAGCTGCGCTCACTCGGTCCGCGGCTCCAGACACGGGCTCGCGCCCGTGTTTAATACGAAGTTTAATACGAGATACACGTACTTTTGTTCTGAATACGGGACGATTCTGTTTTTCAAGGGACAGTTGGCGACCCTAAACACAACTATACATACAGTATATATACACCCAAAACATTTCTCAACGAATTTGCACAGATGTAAAAAAAAATAAAAAATAAAAAAAAATTACCCCGCAGCTAGAAAAAAAGCGGAGATCCGCTAAAAAACGGAACTCTTTCATCCCTGCTTTGTTATTGATCCGTGTGCGTAATTTGCGTAATGTCTTGTTAGCGTTAGCATTCGCGTTAGCATTCGCGTTAGCATTCGCGTTAGCATTCGCGTTAGCATTCGCGTTAGCCATGCGGTCTCCGCGGACCGCGGAGCCATCCGGTCCGCGGAGGCGAGTTCAAGGGCTGCAGCCCTTGGAGCGGCCAAAAAAGCAGCTTTCGGGGGCTGCAGCCCTCGAACTGGGACACGGTTTGTGCTCTCGTGCCACTGCAAAACAGTCCCCCTCACAAACAATGTCCCGTCGCTCTGGTTCCCGACGCTGTGTATGCGCACTCATCGGTATTGAAGTATACGAAAAATTCATATCATTAAAAAAACAACACTGGTATTCGGTATAAACTGGTATACCGCCCAGCCCCCAAGTGCAACTGTTTTCTACCAAAAGGCTGGCTGTGTAACCTGTTAGCAGGCATTATGGTTGATTTGAGGCATATGGTTGAGTGTTTTAAAGACATGGTGCATTTACGCTAACAAATTGAATCCACTTAAATACTAAAAATAACTTTAAAAATTATAATAGCTTACCATTTCCATTCCATATGCCGAGCTGGCGTCAAGCGGACTTTCTGTTGGACCAACCACATGCGATATTCCCGTAGTTCCGTGGATTTTCTCCTGGACCGACCACGTGCAATATTCCCATCACAGTTTACCCGTTCACTCAGCTGGGGGGAAATCTATTCGTCAACGTGGGAGCGTTGGTGTATGGTCCACGATGTTTATATTTGCAAATTATTAGTGAACTGTGGGTTGCACCCTCTCCCGGGGCACAGGGATTTAAGGTGAGCAGGGACGCGCCAGGAGAGAGTGACGTCACACACCGTCCTGCATGTGTGCCAGGAGCTGCTGAGGCCACGGAGGATTTATCGCTTTTGGGATATATTACATTTCCATACGCATCTGGATTATTTTGCTTCGTGGGAGCGGCTGGACTCGGAGCGTGGAACGGCGCCGCAGCGTGAGTACCTTGCGCTACGCGTCGCGGGGGTTCTTGATTTGGGGTGCAGGTGGTGGGCGAACACATGGACAGATTTGGGTTTTGTTTTGTGTGTGTCTTTACGGGTTTGTGCGTGGGGTGGTGGTTGTCTACTGGTATTTTACATCTGGCTTTGAATCCGCTCCTACGTTTGCATTATTTCACCCCGCTGATGCGAATGAATCCGCCCGTGACCTTATTGTAGCGTTGTAGCTTTTTAACCTGTACAAACAGGTGAATTGTTACAAGCTATGTTTTAGCTATGACTTTATTGATCTCACATAGGAGAAATTCACCTGCCACATTAGCTCAAGGATAGTTTAGTGCAATGAAGTTAGAACAAAAATGTGCATACAAGCAAGATAAGTAATAATAATAATAGGTAAATAAGAAAGTAGAAAATTACCTGGTTGGTAATGTCAGTTTCAGAAAAATGGGTCAGAAGGAGGTCTGAAGGAAGGCATAGTCGAAATTGAGGTTATTCAGCATTTTAATGTCAAAATAGCAAAATACAAACAGAATGGTGTCATCAGGCATCTTCAGGATTCATGTGGAAGCTTAGCAGAGAGACGTCGGCCGTGAAGAGGGATGTAGTGGCGGCCTTCCCCTCACACACACACAAATGACCACAAGGTGTCTTTAAATACAGTACAGACTGTTGACTATTTATGACCTCAGCAACAACTAACCTATAGGAGAATAGCTTAGCTATGCAGACCATGTAGAGAACTCCCCAGCTTTAGCTAAGAAGACCAGTTTTCCCAATAGTCAGCCAAAATATTGATGGATAGGGAGCAGGTGATGTCAACACAGCCCCAGATAGTCTATGTGAGTCTTGAATTACACTTAGCTGTTCACAGAACACAGGGTTAAAACACAGAAGAACCAGGTGGAGGTTCTAAGTATACAGAGATGACAGTTTTCATATGTAAGTACACATGTAAATTAAATATGAGATCCCACACTACGACAAAGTTTTTGCCGGGCATCCTAATGGCGGGGACAGATGTTTGGCCTGTTACCATGGCAACATGACGCGAGAAGGAGTGGGGTGTCACTGTATTTTTTGATCGAGACCATGTCCCGAATGTGTGGTCCAAATTTGGTGTGTCTATGGCAAAGTAAATTTTTTCTGTTCCATGCAATCTACCTAGGGGGCGCTATAGTGGCCATTTTAGATTTTCTTATATCAATCTGTTCAGGTCCGGGGTGTCCACCAAAGATTGAAGTTTGAGTGAAATCGAGTATGCGCGAATTATCACTCGTCGAACTTTGACAGGAAATGACGCCTTTGCCACCAGGTCACATGGTCTATCCAATATGGCTGGTTGGTTGCCTAGCAACGATGTAATATACTTTTTTGTTCCTATTCCCATGATGCATCTGTGTACCAAATTTGGTTTGGCTATGACAAAGTTTTTGCCAGGTGTCCAATTGGCAAGGACAGATGTTTGGCCTGTTGCCATGGAAACACGATGGGACATGGTGTGTTGGCGTCATTGAGTTTTTTTTATCAAGACCCCGTCACGAATGTTTGTACCAAATTTGGTATGTCTACGACAAAGTAAAATTTTACACTTCCATGCAATCTCCCTAGGGGGCGCTATAGCACCCATTTAAGATTTTCTTATATCAATCTGTTCAGGGCCGGGGTGTCCACTAACGATTGAAGTTTGAGTGAAATCGGCCAAAGTATGTGCGAAGTATCGCTCATCGAAGTTTGATGGCGAGCCGCAAAAACACACCCGTAATTTGTGGCGTTGTCACGGAAACACCGTTCACTCTTTTAGAACGCTTTTAACAACTTTTAATGTCCCACTTGTCTAGATGATACAGCACGATTCTGGTGAGTCTGGGTCAAAAACCCTAGGAGGAGTTCGTTAAAATACGAAGACAGGAAAATGCGTCCTCGGTGCCAGGTCACGTGCTCGGTCCAAAATGGCCGACTTCCTGTTGGTCGCCTAGCAACCGCGTAATATACTTTTTTGTTCCTATTCTTATGATGCATCTGTGTGCCAAATTTGGTTTCGCTACGACAAAGTTTATGCTGGGCGTCCCATTGGCGACGACAGATGTTTGCCTGTTGCCATGGCAACACGATGGGACATGGCGTGTTGGCGTCATTGGGTTTTTTGATCAAGACCCCGTCTCGAATGTTTGTACCAAATTTGGTATGTCTACGACAAAGTAAAATTTTGCACTTCCATGCAATCTCCCTAGGTGGCGCTATAGCACCCATTTCAGATTTTCTTATATCAATCTGTTCAGGGCTGGGGTGTCCACCAACGATTAAAGTTTGAGTGAAATCGGCCAAAGTATGCACGTACTATCGCTCGTCGAAGTTTGATGGCGAGCCGCAAAAACGAACCCGAAATTTGTGGCGTTGTCACGGAAACACCGTTCACTCTTTTAGAACGCTTTTAGCAACTTTTAATGTCCCACTTGTCTAGATGATACAGCACGATTCTGGTGAGTCTGGGTCAAAAACCCTAGGAGGAGTTCGTTAAAATACGAAGACAGGAAATTGCGCCTTCGGCGCCGGGTCGCGTGCTCGGGTCAATATGGCCGACTTCCTATTGGTCGCCTAGCAACAGCGTAATATATTTTTTGGTTCGTAACGACATGACCTATCCACCACCCGAATTTCATTTGTCTACGACAAAGTTCATTTTTTGGGTATAGCCATTGGCGCAATGTATTTTGATTTTCTAGGGGGCGCTGTCGAGCCATTTTTAAAGATTTTTTAATATAGATTATTTGTAAATTCCTTTTTTGGCATTCTTGAATTTTGTGCAAAATTTCGTGAGTTTTCGTCCGTGGGAAGTACCCGAAACCTGCAAAAAGGGGGGGAGAAAAATAATAAGAATAAGAATAAGAAATATAGCCGCAAGCGGCGATGATCGGCCCTCGCTTGCACTCGCAGCCCCCTGCTAACGCGCCATTTTCCTATTCCCATGAACCATCTATGTACCAAATTAGGTGTGGCCACACCAAAGTTTTTGCCGGGCATCCTAATGGCAGGGACAGATGTTTGACCTGTTACAATGGCAACATGATGTGAGATGGAGTGGGGGTGTTAATGTGTTTTTTGATCAAGACCATGTCACGAATGTGTGTACCAAATTTGGTATGTCTACGACAAAATTAAATTTTGCACTTCCATGCAATCTCCCTAGGTGGCGCTATTACGGCCAATTAAGACTTTCTTATATCAATCTGTGTAGGGCCGGGGTGTTCACCAACGATTAAAGTTTGAGTGATATCGGCCAAAGTATGCGCGAATTATCACTCGTCGAAGTTTGACAGGAAATGGCGCCTTCGCCACCAGGTCACAGGGTCTATCCAAAATGGCTGGTTGGTTGCCTAGCAACGGTATAATATACTTTTTGTTTATCTTCCCATGATGCATCTGTGTACCAAATTTTGTTTGACTACACCAAAGTTTTTCCAGAGAATCCTAATGACAAGGACAGATGTTTGGCGTGTTGCCATGGCAACACGATGGGAGATGCCCGGGGTCATCATTGAGATTTTTGATCGAGACCCTGTCACGAATGTGTGTACCAAATTTGGTATGTCTACGACAAAGTAAAATTTTGTGCTTCCATGCAATCTCCCTAGGGGGCGCTATAGTGTCCATTTCATATTTTTTTATAGAAATCTGTTCAGGGCCGGGGTGTCCACCAACGACTGAAGTTTGAGTGAAATCGGCCAAAGTATGTGCGAATTATCACTCGTCGAATTTGATAGCGAGCCACAAAAACGAACCTGAAATTTGTGGCGTTGTCACGGAAACACCGTTCACTCTTTTAGAACGCTTTTAACAACTTTTAATGTCCCACTTGTCTAGATGATACAGCACGATTCTGGTGAGTCTGGGTCAAAAACCCTAGGAGGAGTTCGATAAAATACGAGGACAGGAAAATGCGCCCTCGGTGCCAGGTCACGTGCTCGGTCCAAAATGGCCGACTTCCTGTTGGTCGCTTAGCAACCGCATAATATACTTTTTTGTTCCTTATCCCATGATGCATCTGTGTACCAAATTTGGTATGTCTACGACAAAATAAAATTTTGCACTTCCATGCAATCTCCCTAGGGGGCGCTATAGTGTCCATTTCAGATTTTCTTATAGAAATCTGTTCATGTGTCCACCAACGATTAAAGTTTGAGTGAAATCGGCCAAAGTATGTGCGAATTATCACTCGTCGAATTTGATGGCGAGCCACAAAAACGAACCTGAAATTTGTGGCGTTGTCACGGAAACACCGTTCACTCTTTTAGAACGCTTTTAACAACTTTTAATGTCCCACTTGTCTAGATGATACAGCACGATTCTGGTGAGTCTGGGTCAAAAACCCTAGGAGGAGTTCGTTAAAATACGAGGACAGGAAAATGTGCCCTCGGTGCCAGGTCACGTGCTCGATCCAAAATGGCCGACTTCCTGTTGGTCGCTTAGCAACCGCATAATATACTTTTTTGTTCCTTATCTCATGATGCATCTGTGTACTAAATTTGGTTTGGCTACGACAAAGTTTATGCCGGGCGTCCCATTGGCGACGACAGATGTTTGGCCTGTTGCCATGGCAACACGATAAGACATGGCGTGTTGACGTCATTACGTTTTTTGATCGATACCCCGTCACGAATATGTGTACCAAATTTGGTATGTCTACGACAAAGTAAAATTTTGCACTTCCATGCAATCTCCCTAGGTGGCGCTATAGCACCTATTTCAGATTTTCTTATATCAATCTGTTCAGGGCCGGGGTGTCCACCAACGATTAAAGTTTGAGTGATATCGGCCAAAGTATGCGCAAATTATCGCTCATTGAAATTTGATGGCGAGCCGCAAAAACGAACCCGAAATTTGTGGCGTTGTCACGGAAACACCGTTCACTCTTTTAGAACGCTTTTAACAACTTTTAATGTCCCACTTGTCTAGATGATACAGCACAATTCTGGTGAGTCTGGGTCAAAAACCCTAGGAGGCGTTCGTTAAAATACGAAGACAGGAAAATGCACCCTCGGTGCCGGGTCGCGTGCTCGGCCCAATATAGCTGACTTCCTGTTGGTCGCCTAGCAACGCCGTAATATATTTTTTGGTTCGTAACGACATGACCTATCCACCACCCGAATTTCGTTTATCTACAACAAAGTTCATTTATCGGGTATAGCCATAGGCGCAATGTATTTTGATTTTTGAGGTGGCGCTGTGGAGTCATTTTTAAAGATTTTTTAATACAGATTATTTGTAAATTCCTTTTTTGGCGTTCTTGAATTTTGCGCAAAATTTCGTGAGTTTTCGTCAGTGGGAAGTACCCGAAACCTGAAAAAGTGGTCGGGAAAATAATAAGAATAATAAGAAAAACCAGAACAGTAACAATATAGTGCCACGAGTGGTGGCACTATATATATCAATGGAAAGGGCGCGCGTCCAGTAACGCACCCGTGGGGTCCATTGACAACTACTAGCGCGTTGCACACGTTCCACGCTGGTTCTGCAGTGCTTCGCACCGCAGAACGGTTACAATAGGCCCTATGCGCTCTTCAGCGCTCGGGCCTAATAAGAAATATAGCCGCAAGCGGCGATGATCGGCCCTCGCTTGCACTCGCTGGGGGGGTGGCGCTAACGCGCCATTTTCCTCCCCTTTTTTCTAGCTGGATGCATGTGTGAGTTTGTGCGTTATCTGGATGCATTTGTGTTGAATGCCTGGGGTTGAGGTGGGGAGGGGTTTTTTGTTTTGCCTTTTAATTTCAATTATTTTAAGAGGAGGGTCAATCATAAGCCTTTCCTGCACTGTTCTGTTATTTTCTTTTTCTTTTGTGTGTATTTTTGTTCTTTTAAATACCGGGTGCAAACATTAAAAAATCAATTGAATAAATAAAAATATGAGGACAGAAAATGGTGCCTTTGACACCAGGTCACATGGCCTATCCAATATGGCTGGCTGGTTGCCTAGCAACGACGTAATATACTTTTTTATTCCTATTCACATGATGCATCTATGTACAGAATTTGGTGTGGCTATACCAAACTTTGTCGAGCATCCTATTGGCGGGGACAGAGGTTTGGCCTGTTACCATGGCAACACGATGTGAGATGGCATGGGGGTGTCACTATGTTTTTTGATCAAGACCATGTCACAAATGTGTGGTCCAAATTTGGTGTGTGTACGGCAAAGTAAAATTCTTCTTTTCCATGCAATTACCCTAGGGGGCGCTATTATGGCCATTTCAGATTTTTTTTTATGTCAATCTGTTCAGGGCCAGGGTGTACACCAATGAGTAAAGTTTGAGTGAAATCAGCCAAACTATTAGCACATTATCACTCGTCCAAGTTTGACAGGAAGTAGCGCCGTCACCACCAGGTCACATGGTTTATCCTATATGGCTGGTTGGTTGCCTAGCAATGGCGTAATGTACTTTTTTGTTCCTACTCCCATGATGCATCTGTGTACCAAATTTGGTTTGGCTATGACAAAGTTTTTGCTGGGCGTCCCATTGGCGAGGACAGATGTTTGGCCTGTTGTCATGGCAACACGATGGAACATGGCGTGTTGGCGTCATTGAGTTTTTTGATCGAGACCCTGTCATGAATGTGTGTACCAAATTTGGTATGTCTATGACAAAGTAAATTTTTTCTGTTCCATGCAATTACTCTAGGGGGCGCTATAACGGCCATTTTAGATTTTTTTATATCAATCTGTTTAGGGCCAGGGTGTCTAACAACGATTAAAGTTTGAGTTAAATTCAAGGTAAATTGAGGTAAATTCCTTTTTTGGCGTTCTTGAATTTTGTGCAAAATTTCGTGAGTTTTCGTCGGTGGGAAGTACCCGAAACCTGAAAAAAGTGTATAGGAAAATAATAAGAATAAGAAAAAAAAACAGAACAATAACAATATGGTGCCACCTATGGTGGCAATATATATATCAATGGAAAGGGCTCGCGTCCAGTAACGCACCCGTGGGGTCCATTGTCAATGACGAGCGCGTTGCGCTCGTCATTGACCTCATCGATTACTCACTTGCCCAATACACATTTTTGGCGTTTACGATGGTTAACAATTACAATTATGCCACTTTCGTGGCAATGGGCAGTGCCAGTCTGTGCTATTGGATCCTATGAGTGTCACTATAGTGTGGCATTGAGTGTTTGGAAAAGGGAGAGCGCTTCGCGCTCTGGTTTTGTGGGCGCACATGACATCGTGCACTGCGTGCACGATGTCATGTGTGCCCACAAAACAATTACAATTTTGCCGCCACGGGCGGTGCCACCGTGCCAGGTCAGCGGGCCCCAGTCGTTGACATGAGTGCTAGGTGCTTAAAAAAGGGAGAGCGCTTCGCGCTCTGCTGCGTGCTCTTTTGCGCACGCTGGTGGGCCGAGAATGTTTTGGGGTGAACAATTACAATTTGGCCGCTATCGCGGCCACGGGCGATGCCACCGTGCCATGTCAGCGGGCACCAGTCGTTGACATGAGTGCTAGGTGTTTAAAAAGGGGAGAGCAAAACAAAGCGCAAAGCGCTTTGTTTTGTGCACGCAGGTTCTGCAGTGCTTCGCACCTATTGCTGGGGGGGTTCTGCTTCGCACTGCAGAACAATTACAATAGGCCCTACGCTTTAGCGCTCGGGCCTAATAAGAAAAACCAGAACAATAACAATATGGTGCCACCTACGGTGGCAATATATATATCAAAGGAAAGGGCTCGTGTCCAGTAACGCACCCGTGGGGTCCATTGTCAATGACGAGCGCGTTGCGCTCGTCATTGACCTCATCGATTACTCACTTGCCCAATACACATTTTTGGCATTTACGATGGTTAACAATTACAATTATGCCACTTTCGTGGCAATGGGCAGTGCCAGTCTGTGCTATTGGATCCTATGAGTGTCACTATAGTGTGGCATTGAGTGTTTGGAAAAGGGAGAGCGCTTCGCGCTCTGGTTTTGTGGGCACACATGACATTGTGCATGACTGCGTGCACGATGAAATTGTAATTGTTTGAAAACAATTACAATTTTGCCGCCACGGGCGGTGCCACCGTGCCAGGTCAGCGGGCACCAGTAGTTGACATGAGTGCTAGGTGCTTAAAAAGGGGAGAGCGCTTCGCGCTCTGTTGCGTGCACAAAACAAAGCGCTTCGCGCTTTGTTTTGTGCACGCTGGTTCTGCAGTGCTTCACTGGTTCTGCAGTGCTTCGCACTGCCGAACAATTACAAAAGGCCCTACGCTTTAGCGCTCGGGCCTAATAATAAGAAGAAGAAAAACCAGAACGATAACAATATGGTGCCACCTATGGTGGCAATATATATATCAATGGAAAGGGCTCGTGTCCAGTAACGCACCCGTGGGGTCCATTGTCAATGACGAGCGCGTTGCTATTGGATCCTATGAGTGTCACTATAGTGTGGCATTGAGTGTTTGGAAAAGGGAGAGCGCTTCGCGCTCTGGTTTTGTGGGCACACATGACATCGTGCACGGCGTGCACGATGTCATGTGTGCCCACAAAACAATTACAATTTTGCCGCCACGGGCGGTGCCACCGTGCCATGTCAGCGGGCACCAGTCGTTGACATGAGTGCTAGGTGCTTAAAAAGGGGAGAGCGCTTCGCGCTCTGCTGTGTGCGCAAAACAAAGCGCTTCGCGCTTTGTTTTGCGCACTGCAGAACAATTACACTGCAGAACAATTACAAAAGGCCCTACGCTTTAGCGCTCGGGCCTAATAATAACTTTGAGACCCGAACATCAAAGCAAAGATCAAAGGGTTACTAGGCAACTCGCCTAGGCAACTCGCCTAGGCAACGGAATACAATTCCTATAGGGTGCCCAGCACCTCCGGTGCTTGGCCCCCTAATAAATATAGCTGCAAGCAGCAATGCGGGGGCCAAGCACTGTTTGACAGGTTCTAACAAGGTCTGACAGGATCTAACAGAGTCTGACAGGGTCTGACAGGGTCAGGGTCTAACCCTGTCAGAACAGACACATCAAAGACAGATCAAAGGTTGCTAGGTGCGTTGCTAGGCAGTTGACAAATTTCTGCAACTTTGACCTGCTGGTGCCACTAGACGGTTGGAGCTGGGGACCTATAAATTGCTGTGGGTAATGAGGAGACAGGCTGGAATGTGCATGCCAAATTTCACAACTTTTTACCAAACGGTTCTAGGGGCTGCCATAGACTTCCAATGGAACAACCATAATAATAATAATAATAATAATAATAAATATAGCTGCAAGCAGCAATGCGGGGGCCAAGCACCGTTTGACAGGGTCTAACAAGGTCTGACAGGATCTAACAGAGTCTGACAGGGTCTGACAGGGTCAGGGTCTAACCCTGTCAGAACAGACACATCAAAGACATATCAAAGGTTGCTATATGCGTTGCTAGGCAATTGACAAATTTCTGCAACTTTGACCTGCTGGTGCCACTAGACGGTTGGGGCTGGGGACCTATAAATCGCTGTGGGTAATGAGGAGACTGGCTGGAATGTGCATGCCAAATTTCACAACTTTTTACCAGACGGTTCTAGGGGCTGCCATAGACTTCCTATAGAATAGAAGAATAATAATAATAATCCTGAGACCAGAACATCAAAGCAAAGATCAAAGGGTTACTAGGCAACTTGCCTAGGCAACGGAATACAATTCCTATAGGGTGCCCAGCACCTCCGGTGCTTGGCCCCCTAATAACTTTGAGACCCGAACTTCAAAGGAAAGATCAAAGGGTTACTAGGCAACTCGCCTAGGCAACGGAATACAATTCCTATAGGGTGCCCAGCACCTCCGGTGCTTGGCCCCCTAATAATAAACATGATTTATTGAAATGAGAGTATGGTTGACACAAAATACAGTTTGATGCAGCAGTTAACAGTCTCTTCTTTACAGTTTGAGCAGTACCTGGAGTCAGTTTTGGTCACACATCAAAACACAGGGTACCACTTTAATTTAAACCACAGGAATAGGATAGTAATAGTATTGTAACTAAACATGTAATTCTTTATTTCAAGGTGATCTGATTAATCCTAACCTCAACTATGGACCCTTAAAGGTGCACTGTGTATCTTTTTGGAGAAGGGTCCACCACCTGCTTGTCTCCATGGTGATGTAAGGAATTAAATCTAGCATTTACAGGTATTTCTATTGGTCCAAAAATACCTTGAAGACATGCATTTCCACAGATCTGACCAATAATAACTTAACTTGTCCCCTTGGAGACATTATGGGTTAATGCTGTACTGGGGAGAATTCTGGGCAAAGCAATAATATCTTTACAGAGAAAAACAGGTGGCGGACCCTCGACCTGAAAAGTTATGCAGTGCACCTTTAAATGATAATTGAAATATGGTCAGAATTTTTAGATTACTTACTTACTTACGAAAACAAGTTTGCTAAGTACATTGTCCCTATTGCTGTTATTACTGTGCGGTACAATGATGTGTGACATAGATAGGCCTATAAGATACAGCTTTCTGTACAATGAGAGATAAGGTTCACTTCAGTTTTTGAAACATAAATAGACCAATAAGTCAAAGCCTCACAGTGCAAAAAGTTTTTATCTTTCATTAAAATACAACCACAAAAGCAAAAAAGGCAAGAGCAAAAAATTACAATTTAAATAAGGCTTTTCCTCCTGGTGAACTTGATATGAAATTTTAAGTAAATTTGAATAAACAACTGCAATAACAATGTGAAATGCAGATAAAAACAGCCCCCAGCACACAACAACTTTGAACTTTTTAATACATGGTAATTTTTAGCTTATATAGCAGAATGAAGGCAAACAATTTTTACTCCATTGTCATAGCAACAGCTGTTTGATGTGCTAATAATATAATGGGAGTTTCCTGCTAAAAGCTTTCCGTCAATCAAGCAGAAAGCCCCGCCCATATTTCCAAATATGGATGCATGGCTACGTCCCTGAGCTACTGTTACTACGTTATACAAACTAAACATCACTCCCATTAAAACAACAATGTTATCTGAGGTAAACTTGGCATGGTGGCGGAGTAGTTAGCATTCATGCTTCACAGCAAGAAGGTTCCTTTCTGTGTGGAGTTTGCATGTTCTCCCCGTGTCTGGGTGGGTTTCCTCCGGACACTCCGGTTTCCCCCATCAACCCAAAACATGCACCATAGGTAAAATCCTCCAGCTTGAAGATGGTCCCCGGGCGCAGTAATGTGCTGCCCACTGCTCCTAATAATAAGGATAACAATTTCTCCTGTGTGAGATCAATAAAGTCATAAAAAATAAATAAATAAATAAATAAACATTTGTCTTTCTGAAATTCAAAATGGTACAGTAACATTCAAGATAATTTATTTATATGTTTTGTGAAGACTACTTTGAGATTCGGTTGTTTCTTTTCTCAAACTTTACCTGAGTCTATTGAAAGTCTTCACACAGAGTTAAGCTCTTGGCATGTTTCTTCTGTTTAATGCAGTTCTGCTAATATGAGATGATGCTTTACAATCATACGCCTAAGTACATAAATGAACAATGATGTAAACTAGCTTTCTTGAAGAGTTACAAGTTGTTTTTCATTTTATACATAGGCCATTTTATACAAGTTTCCTAACTGTTTTTATATCCCGGAAGCTATAACTTTAATAATGTATTTCCAGACTCCTATCATCCTAATTTTTCACCACACTGACTTTATAAGAGCTTCTCACAAGCTCAGAGTCAAAGTTTTGCTGTCATGATAAAGCAACTAGCATGCCAACAGTGCACTTCCTGGTTCTCGGATGACAAAATGCTTTATATTAAGATGTAGACAGTGATCTTATTTTGACCTTAAGAGCTGCTTTAAAATATAGATAAGTAGGTGTAGTTGGGCTTGTAGTTCAGACTTCACTAACCCAAACCAGGTTCATAATTGCAATTTAAAGGGCCCATATTAACTTATTTTTTAAATCTATGTTATAATGTTGTTTTCTCATCAAAAACATACCTGGAGTTGTGTTTTGTTTGATTCACGCATGTTTAATACACAAACCCTGCATATTCAGCTTTGTAATTGCCATTCTCTACAGAACAAAAGGTAAAACGTAGCTGTTAACTTGAAAACTACCACTACATGACATCACAAAAAGTGGAACAGAGCATTTTAATCTTTGGAGATACAGGCAGATGCAGGATTACTCAAACATGTCTGAATGAAACAGAACATAACTCCAACATTATAACATGGCTTAAAGCTCACAAGAATTCATTTTGCTTAATATTGGACCTTTTAACTGAAGAATGAAATGCTTTCTGTTATAATGGCTTGCATATGATATGTACAGAAATAAATAAAAAATTCAGAACACAACACTTCATACGTGTGGGGGACTCTCATTGAGCTGATTGCTTTCCTTAACCTCTTGGTCTGGGTTTTCTCTGATGGGCAATTTACCCCTAAAAGACTGTCTAAAAGAGTTAACTCGAGTCCTAAAACCTTCACCAGAAAAGAAATACAACATCGGATCAAAACAAGAGTTGGATGCGGCTAGACACAGTGTTACCACAACATATTTCTGCATAGCTACCGTCTCCTCACAGGAAGTGTCAGTCCGGGACAGGAAGTGCAGATGGATGGTGCGCTGGATGTGGTATGGCATGAAACAAAGCAAGAAAGTTAGCAAAACAATCACTATCATTCGAATTGCTCTAGTCATGGACGCCATTTGCTTACTTGTGACCATCGTACGGGACATTAGCGTGCGGATAATACCAACATAGCAAATGAGGATGATCAAAAATGGTGTGAGGAAACCTATGGTAAGGGCGACATAGTTGAGCCTGACCAGCTTCTTGATTTCGCTGATCTTTTGCGGAGGTTCAAAGCATTTTGTTTTGTTTGTTACTGGATCAACATTCTGCCCAGAGATCAGAAAAGGGGTGCAAAGCAAAGATATTATAACCCACACGCCAAAACAGACAATTCGAGCACGTTTTAATGTTACCAAGTACATATTTTTCACCGGGAAGACTATAGCCAAGAATCTGGTGATGGACATCACAGCCATGAAGTAGATGCTGCAGTAGAGGTTGACGTAGAGAGAGTAGGAACTGAATCGGCACAAGAAGTCCCCATAGTTCCACTGGCCGTTATTGACGTAATACAGAATGCGGAGAGGGAGGGTGCAGGCACACAAAATGTCTGACACAGCCAGGTTGACCATGTAGATGTGAAATGGTGTGTTCTGGCTGTTGGTGCAAATTAAAATGATCAGAGCAAGGCCGTTGCCAACCAAAGCGAAGACGGTGATGATGGAGTAAAACGTGGAGTACACCTGGTTCCTGAAGTCATCGATGGAAGGGCATTCCGTGGAGTTGGGGAGAGATGTGGAGTTTAAATTGTCCATAGGGCACTGAAAAACAAGAAGAAGAGAAGAAAATTGTAATATATAAATATATGCAAATATATATGAATTTAATCTTTTAAAAGTCATATATTATACAAAACTGACTGATATGTGTCCCACCACGGACTCAGCCCACAAGTCGCCATTACAGATTCTCAGGAAATGCGTTGTTTTTTTTGTTTTTTTTTTTCAAAATTTGTGATTTTAGTTTTTTTTTTTCATAATGTGCTAGTTGAGATTATGAAGAAGCCTCTCCATGTTTCAGATAACAGCATTAGTGACGTATATGGAGTTCTGCTTTATTTCATTCACCCTTTATTCTTGGTCTGTCTAAATCTCTAGAACTCAAAATGCTCTGACCCACCTCGTGATGTCATGAAACAGTAGTTTTCAAGGTAATGGCTATCTTTTACCTTTTGTTCAGTAGAGATGGTCGAGTTCATGTCTGAAATGATCCAAATGATTCTAGTGAAGGCATATGGAGTTTAAAAATATTACCACGTGACATCACAAGGTGGAACAGAGTGTTTTCAGTTTGAGAGAAGAACTCAGCCTAAATACAGTATGCAGGGTCTGTGTTTTAAACATGTGTGAATGAAACAAACAAAACTCCAAAATCCATGTTTGTGATCATGAAAGCTAGGCTATTTTGGGACAGACTGATTTATGCCCCTCTGACCACTACCAATGTCCCATTCACACACCACTCATAGAAGTGCAAGGTGTATGGAATGTCTTGCCCAAGGACACAACAACAGATGTTTTGGAGGAATAATGCTTTAGCCACTTAATGTCTGCAATCCTACTTAACCAGAGATAATAATTATATAATATTGTTTCCTCATCAAAATATCCTGCATATTTAGAGTTCTTCTCTCAAATGGAAAACACTCTGTTCCACCTTGTGATGTCATGTAGAAATACAATGCACTCCACTGTGTTTTTGAACCTTCAGTCAAATTATGTGGATCATTACAGCCCTGCAATCTCTACTGAACTAAAAGTAAAAAACAGTAAAGCTGTTAACTTGAAAGCTACTTATGACATCATAAGGTGGAACAGAGCATTTTGCGCTTTGGAGATGTAGACAGACTAATAAAGGATTACTAAAACATGTGAATGAAACAAAACACGACCCTAGATATATTTTTAATAAGGTAACTAGGTTACACACTTGTTTTGTAAAAGGATCCACTTTCTAACGTTTACAAACTCCCTGAAGTTCTAAATTAAGAACAAGGTCAATTTGAGCAAACATGAAATGGAAACAGGCTCAGTGTGGTAATTATTTCATTTAGGGCAATCAAGATATGAGTTTAAAATATGTTTCTTTTGCCTTGAAACAGGAAATGTACATACATAAGGGTCAAGAATTCAATTATCTATAGCACTATAGGCCATTTCAGTCCAATTAGACAAGGATTAGATTACAAGTACACTGGGCTGAGCTGTTTGAAAAGCAATAAACAAGATTATGACTTTTCTATGTTATTTTCTTGAATTATAATGTCCATAATGTTTTCATCTCTGTTGAGAAAACATACATTTGTCAATTTGTCTGAGAATCTGAAATGCGTGCTGTTCAGAGCAAAGTGTTTCCTGTACAGTCTAATCTTGAGATCAGTTATGCAATTTAAACACAGACACTTGGGGTAATAAAAAGAAGAAGAGAGTACAGCAATTTTACAATACAATGCCTTCACAGAGATGTTATTGCTTTTCCTGGAATGTTTCGTGGTATGGCATTAAACATATACATCTCTCATTTATCTATGATGGGTGCTCAAAAATACAGTAATTCCTTCTGTAACTAGGGGCAACTCTCCACAGACCTGAACTGTAACCAGCTTGTCCCTCTTGTGACAGATAGGTTTAATCTATACTGCGGGACATTCCAGACAAAACAATAGGATTTCCAGCAAGCAAGTTGCAGACCTTCCACTAAAAATGCTGCACAGTGCAGCTTTAAACTATTTGCTAACTAAATGAGCAACATCTTAACAACACCATACAAAAGCCATGTGTGTGTTTGTGTATACTAATATTACAATATTTTCTTCTTTTTTTTTTTTTTTTATTTAAACCCAAATAATGTACTTTATAATAATTACTTTCAAATGAATAGTAATTCTTCAGAAACACAATTAGTTCTGTAAAAATAAGGATACAGTCAAAATCTGAGCAATCTCAAACCAAAGAAAACATGTGCACCTGTGAATGAATTAATCTCAGTGACCACCTGCTTGTTTCCATGATGATAAGACAGCAAGTGTGCAGGGTTTTCAAGTCATAAATTAGTGCAAAATTTCTAAAATGAATTCCATATAAAATACGCAGTACACATTTAAATCCAGTATTTCTGATTTCTTGCCAAAGTGTCCGCTGATGCAAAACTCAAATTAGACTGTTTAATTGGTTTCACTTTAGTATAGTCTCACAGTAAAGAACAGTTTATTCAGTAATTTACTGGTCACTATAAAACCACATCTTTAAGTGGCAAAATGCAGTTACTTCCTTGTTTTTCTTATTATTTCCATGCCTCAACACTAACTCGCACAATATAAAAGCTGTTTGTGCATACATTATTAATAATAGAATATTTGTTGCAAGAAATGTTCAAGTCAGACCTTTCAAATACATATTATGACTCCAAAACATACATCTATACATACAGCTCTTCATCACTTAACAGCAACTGCCACTGACTAAATACTGAGTAAAACTTGAAGTACACGAGATAAGAAGTACCACTAGATCTATATATGGGTAAAGTCTGACTTACGTACGTCTTGGGTTAGTCCTGGTTCAGTCCTGGTTTAGATTCTGGTGGTGTTCACATCTGAAGTGTGTGCTGTGGAGGCTTTGCTCTGTATGTCTCAGTGGGAGGAGGAGAAAGAGGAGGAGGTCCTACAGCAGGTGGTAGATCAGATTAAAAATTCACTGGAAATCTCTCTGTCTTCTTCTGAAATCCATGAGAATTTTAATAAGAGTTGCCATAAAAAAGTTTACTAAAGAAATAGTTGCAGTATGTGAAGTTTTCATTGAAATTCAGCATGCTGTAACAGATTAATAACTTGTCATGCAACATAACAACAGCCACAATGACACAGTAATGTTTGATAACATGAAAGAAAAAATCAGTTAGCAACACGTGGTTTCATCCCCAAAGGGTTCTATAGCATAGAATAGAATAGAATAGGCACATTGTGTAACTTTTTTAGTGCAGGGTCCGTCAAATGCTTTTCTCCATGCAGGTATTTTTGAACTACTAAAACCGCATGTAAAAAAAAAAAAAAGGGTAGAGCTGTTTAATGTCATATTGTGGGACATTCCAGGCAAAGCAATGCCATATCCACAGAAACAATCAGGTGACAGAGCCTCAAACAAAAAGTTACATAGTGCTCCTTTAAAATCTTTTTTGGACCCCAAATTTGGTATACTGCAAAAACCTCATAGAAGAGAATAAATAACTTACAGGATATATAAAAAAAAATAGTTGTCTCTTATCTCGTCCAACAAGTTCCATGTGCAGTTATAAAGACACAACATCAAACAAACAGAGACTGTTAATATTTGATTTGCGTTGCGATGTTAAACTATTTGTTGATATTAAAGGTCCCATGACATGGTACTTCTTGATGCTTTTATATGGTGCCTTAATGGTTCCCTAATACTGTAAATGAATCCTTCTTCAAAATCAACACAAAGACAAAGACACATGTACACAGTCAGAGTCAGAATATCTCTCTCTGAACAACTCATTCTGGGCCTTGTTGCTTGAATGCAAATGAGAAGGACACAGATAGGGGGAGAGGACCAAATACGCCGCTGGTTATGTGCGCTGTGCGCTGTCTCCCACTTCCGCGTTTTAAGCGCGGAGGAAGAAAGGAGAGAAATTTCAATGAAAAAAACACATTTTCACAGAAAATAAAATTAATCCACTGCTGTTTCAGAGGTCCAGAGGGTCAGGTAAAGGACTTAGAAACCGAGCCTAGAAACAATCGCACATGCCTCCAGGCAAATAAAAAAACGCATTTTGCATTGCGTAGCTCCTTCGCAGTCCAAACTCTCTGGGCGTGATTTCCAGAGACAGGGGGTGGACATCCAGACAGGGGTGGAACTGCATTTGCATTTCTTTTTTCAATGTGACGTCAATAAGTTTCCTTGTTCAGAATCGCCCGTTTGAGCTGTGTTTTTTTACTAACTCAGAAAAGGACCGCAAATGCTCAGTTTAGACATTTTGCAACTTTTAGCAAAATGGGGGGGCCTAAACAGGGTAGGGGAGCTCACATTAACGTTCAAAAACCTCAGAAAGTGAACATTTCATGCCATGGGACCTTTAACAATGGTTATGTTTATGATCATGTGGGAAAAGGATACATGCCAAAAGTATTCGCTCACCTGCCTTGACTCGAATATGAAATTATGTGACATCCCATTCTTAATCCATAGGGTTTCATATGACGTTGGTCCATGCTTTGCGTCAACTCTTCTGGGAAGGCTGTCCACAAGGTTTAGGAGGGTGTGTTTATAGGAATTTTTGACCACTCTTTCAGAATCACATTTGTGAGGTCACACACTGATGTTGGACGAGAAGGCCTATCGGGGCCATCTCCAAACTGTTCCCACAACGTTGGGAGAATGGAATTGTCCAAAATCTCTTGGTATGCTGAAGCATTCAGAGTTCCTTTTACTGGAACTAAGGGGCAAAGCCCAGCAGTTTAATGTCATACAGTGGAAAATTTCAGGCAGAGCAATGACATATCCATAGAAACAAGCCGTTAGCAGACCCCCAGCCAAAAGCCAAAAAGTTACGTAGAGCAAGTATTATATTCTAAAAAATTAAAAGACAACACAATATTTTTATATAATCAAGCAAATTATACTTTTTATTTCCAACATTTGGAGAGATTGTTAAAAGATTTCTGTGTTTATAAAAGCTTAAGGACTTGAAGTAAACAAAATACTTCTGAATACATCTGAAAGTGATTTCTCTCGCAAAATGTCCAAGAACAAGTGGAGCAAATCTATCCGAGCAGAGATATGATGCTGTAATTGTCTTGATGGTGCATTAAGTGTTTTAAAGTGTTCACTGGACTGTGTGGAGCCTTGATGCACAAGCTCCTGATAAACACTCAGTAACCCGGTGCACTATGGGTAATTATAAACAACCACATTTTTGCACATTAAAGGAACTGAGCAATAAAGTATCTCTCTCTCTCTCTCTCTCTCTCTCTCTCTCTCTCTCTCTCTCTCTCTCTCTCTCTCTCTCTCTCTCTCTCTCTCTCTCTCTCTCTCTCTCTCTCTCTCTCTCTCTCTCTGGTATTACAACTGAACCTGGCTTTTCAGTGCCATAACCCACAGACAGAGGACACATAGATGTTTTTTCTCATTCTCAGTATCTAGACAGGCCATGTCTCATGTGAAATGTCATTTTAACAGTTGAAAAATACAACAGATTCTCACAGCATCAATTTAGCTCAAAAGCAACACAAACAGCCACATAAGTGAGCCTGGTGTTAAAATGTAGCTGTATTAAATAGTAGACTGATTTATTTTGTTTATAAGTATAAAATATTTTTGCTTAAACAGTCCCGGTACAATTTTATGTTGTTTTGGGAAAGTTGCTGCATCTGTTACTTCAGTTCGCACATGCTCAGTACAGCACCGGTGTTGAGAAATCAGGATACTGTGTCTACATGCCACAATATCCTAAATACTCTCAGAATATCCCAGTAAGAGTATTCTAGTTTCTCCGGGCTTTAACCGGGCTACTGGATCATCCAGGATACTGAATTCAAGATTCTGTGTATACATGGACACTCACATAACCAGGATACTCAAAAAACCTGATTATAACCGGGATACTCGAGAGTATGTATATGCACTCAGTGTCAGCTTTGATAAAAGAAATAAAACAGATTCATTTGGCATGGATATGACTGCAGATATGTATTCATGCCTTTAATTTCCTGTCTGGGTGCAGACAAGAAATTATTGTAGATTTTGTAGCCTAGGTATGTTGGCTTGTGACACTTCTGTCTGAGAGAGAGAGATTTGAAATTAAATAAAAAGAGAAAAATGCATTTAAATTTTATTCAAAAAGCATTTAAATTTGATTTAAAAAAAAAAATCCTCCAAACCACTGATCAGTTGATTAAAAAGACATTTTAATCAACAATTTGGAAATGGGTTTGGGAAAGGGATGCACATTTTCGAAGAGGGATGATTTTGACTATTTTTCCCCCAGGGATGATGCCATCCCCCCCATCCCCCCTCAACTCGAGTACTGGCTATAGGCCTGTTACGATAACAAAAGTTGACTTATATATCATATGCATCTACAGTAGTGGTGGATGAAGTACTCAATTTTGTTTCTCCCATCCATTTTCTTCCACTTATCCGGGGCTGGGTCGTGGAGGCAACAGGGACTCCCAGACTTCCTCACCCCGGACACTTCCTCCAGCTTCTCCCTGGGGACCCCAATGCGTTCCCAGGCCAGCTGATAGACATAGACCCTCCAGGGTCTTCCCCAGGGCCTCCTCCCGGTGGGACATGGCCGGAACACCTCCTGAGGGAGGCGTCCAGGAGGCACACATATTTAACATGTTCATTCACACATTTTTAACACACAAACCCATATAGGCTGAGTTTCTCTCTCAAATAGAAAACATTCTGTTCAACATTCAGTCAATTTTCTCTAATACAGTATAATACTGAAGCCACTGCACTGACTCTCAGAGCTACTATAATCTGATTTTCATTGAACTGCTGAATGTGAGTGCAGCCTCTTAAATGGTTGTGTTTGAAATATGATCTTGGTGTTCCTTTATTAGTGGCTGTTAACAGTTGCAAAATGCTTGTTGTCTGAATACTTGACATGAGGCGAATGCTTCAAGTGAGAGCAGCTGTTTTAGTTCACGATATCTTTCTCAAGCAGCTACTGTAGGTCCTTCTGTGTGTTTTATGGAGCTGTTTATAAATTTATAAAACATTTCACAACTTAGAGAAACTGTTAGTACTGGTTTATGGTTCATATCTCTGTAATTACTGGGTCTATTCACATGAAACAAAACCAGGCATAAAATTCAATGTTTTTTGTTGTGTAGATAACATATAAACGTAACTGAAATACATTTTTCTTAATAGCCTCAGATGTGACTGTTATCGCGTGAAAGAACTTTAAATCATGAAATTAATATTACAGGTTTGTGGACTCAATCCCAAACAGATGATAATAAGGTTCAAGGTTTGTGGATTTCAATTTTGGATGTTTATTTAACACCATATAATTTATTAACTACATATACATTTCAGATTTTGATTATACTAATTTCAGATAGAGGGCAGGAGCCAATGTAGCTCTATAGAAGAGTGAAAAAGAATAAACGAAAAGGAATAAACCATAAACCAGGTCGGTTAAAGGTTCTATATTTTACTCTAGGCCCTAAGCCTTTTTATCATGCTGTTACCTCCTCAAAAACATACCTGGAGTTGTGTTTTGTTTCATTCACACATGTCTGAGTAACCCTTTATTATTCATCTGACTATATCTCCAAAGCCCAAAATGCTCTGTTCCACCTCGTGATGTCATGTAGTTTTCAAATTAAGGGCTGAAATCATCCAAATTAATCTAGTGAAGGTGTATGGGGTTTCCCCTCCTCATTAAAGGTGCATTATGTAACTTTTCGGTTGGGCGTCCATCACCGTCTTGTTTCTATGGATATGTCATTGCTTTGCTTCGAATGTTTTACAGTATGACATTAAACAGTTCTATCTTATATTTATTCCATTACAGGTGGCTTCATTGCTCAAAAAGAAAGGCATTCTGAGCATGAGCGGGGTTGCCTCTCCAAAGATCCAACTTGGTCTGGTTTCTTCTCTATGGTGACAGAAAAGTTTAATGTCATAGTTTGAAACATTTCAGAAAAGCAGTAACATCTCATGGAGAAAAGTCTTTTGATGGACCCTCCACCAAAAAAGTTACACAATGCCTTTAAGCTTTTAACCTTTAAGTTATGTTTTGAGTGATTCGTGTCTCAGAAACATGTCGTGCTTGTCCAGTAATGATGTTATTCTGTATCTAGTATCAGATCAAAGTTACCTGATGTGACAGCACTGCTTTTGAGGTTTTTATTCTCGGTTTCCCATCAGCCAAAACCAGACTGCAGACTCAGTAGGTCTGTATGTAGGTCACTACTTTCAGTATCTATCCTTTATCAGTTTCATCAACAGTTTTCTCACTTGAATTTTAAGACTCTGCATTTTGCTACATTTTTGTGGTTTGCTTTATGTGAGTTTTAAAGGTGCAATGCCTAACTTTTCTGGTGGAGGTCTGCTACCTGCTTGTGTCCATGGAGATGTTATTGCTTTCCCTGGAATCTTCCATGGTATGGCATTAAACCTATTCATCTAGCATTTATCCATAACAGGTGTTTCTATTGATCAAAAATACAATAATTGCTTCTGTGAATGGGGGCGACTCTCCACAGATCTAATTTGTAATATAGCAGTGTTGTAACCCGCATGTCTCCCTTGTGATAGATAGGTTTAATCTATACTTTGGAACATTCTAGACAAACAATAACATTTCCATGGAGACAAGCAGGTGGTAGACCCTCCACTAGAAATGTTACACTGTGCACATATAATGTATAGAGAAAATTATTATACAGGTTTTACACTTTCAAATTAAATTCTTCTCAAAATCCAAGATACAGGATTTTGTCGTTTTTAGACTCTTAGACCAGTGATATCTAGCTGTAAAACTCCCTTTGGGCATGCTCACTGTGTGTGTTCTCTCATAGATACTCATTTAAAGGACCCATATTATGCAAAAATATATTCTTGTGAGGTTTAAGCCTTGTTATACTGTTATTACTTCATCAAAAACATACCTGGGTTTTGTTTTGTTTCAGTTACATGTTTGAGTAATAATCTCAAAAGCTCAAAATGCTCTGTTCCACCTTGTGAGGTTGTGAAACGGTAGTTTTCAGGTTAACTCAACTGGTAAGTCACTGACTTTCCCCGGGGGGACCTGAGTTCAACCCCCCCCCGGCAATGAGCAAGCCAGTGTGGGTCCTTGGGCAAGACCCTTCACGGTACTGCCCCCGGGCGCCAAAAAAGATGGCTGCTCACTGCTCCTGAAAAAGGGATGGGTCAAATGCAGAAGTCAAATTTCTCCTGTGTGTCACTGTGTGTCATTGTGTGTGAGACCAAATAAAGGCTTAATCTTAATCTTATCTTTTACCTTTTGTTCAAAAGAGATTGGCAATTCCAGATCTGAAATTATCCAAACACAGTGGAGCACTTTCTGTATTACCAAATGACATCACAAAGTGGAAAAAAGTATTTTCAGTTTGAAAGAAGAACCAAAGAACCAGAGCCAAAATATGCAGGGTTTGTGTGAATGAACCAAAAAACATAATGTTTTTGATTAGGAAACAACATTATAACAGAGATCAAATAATAAAACACTGTGTGCACAATTATTAGGCAAGTGGGTATTTTGACCATATCTTGATTTTTATGCAGTCAGAAATTTTAAAATCTTTCAGAGAGATGTTCAAAGTTCAAAGTCAGCTTTATTGTCAATTCTGCCATATGTGTTCAACATACAGTGAATCGAAATTTTGTTTCTCTCTGGCCAGGTAGTGCAAAAGACAGTGTACAAAATACAATATGCAGCGTTGAAATTGCAAATATATTGAGGAGGGTCAGTTTGCAGCATGGGCATTCTAGACGTGCCACAGAAACTCCACAATGGATCATCCTGTAGTGTTTAATTAACCAGTCAGGAAGAGTTTTACACTCTTCCCCTTTCCCGTTTCTTTTTGGCCAAAGTCGGCAAGATGTTTGTCTCATGGGAGGTTATGTCCGTAAGCATCATTTATTTGTACAGTTTGAGCAATTCCAGTGTCATGGTAAATGTACATAAACACTGTCAACAATGTGATTAGACCCTCTCTGGTGACAACGAAAGCAACCAAGTTAACAAGTTTGTTAACGATAGCATGGCATGAGCCTTGAGCTATTGAAAAGCTGCATAGCCGTTGTGCTACAGCTAGTCGGGGGTTTATGTTTATGTTTTATGTTTATGTACACGTACTTAGTAACTTAATTGGATGGCAATGGGAAATTGCATTGAAAGTTGCTTGCTAGTTAGTTAGTGGGAAACTCACCACATGGAGAAATAGATTGTTTGATTTCAATGATTGCTTAGAGTAAGTTAAAGGGACAATGTGTAGGATTGGTGGCGCATTGGTGGATGGTGGGTATTGCAATTCCGGTTTTAGCTACGGCAGACCTAGAGGGCCACCCGGGCGCGCCGTAACGCGGGGGCTCGGCGTACCTGGAAGTGAGTTCAGCGGCAGCCGCGCACGAACCACGCGCATGTGTGAAGTGCACATGGCACTGTGCGCGGGTGGGGGGAATCGGGAACCGGACCGCGGAGGGCGGAGGGCGGAGGTCGGTCTGAACCCAGGGTTCAGACCGACCTGCGCTGCGACAAAGCCCCAGCCGCGGTAGGTACTATGTCCTTCTTCTTTTCCTCTTAGATGAAGGTGCTTGCTCCTGCAATGTATGTGCGGAGTACGTGTGATCCGGCAACATGCTTGTCGTTGTTTATCCAAACGCGTACTATCTCGTGTGAAAACCACGAGCCCTGTATAAAGAAAACGGCGAAGGCAGAGCCCAAATGTCCTTCTGCGGCTCTCGTAATCAAAATGGCTGCCTCTACATGGGGAAGATCCCCCATTATGCAACTATATCTAAGTCCAACAGAATACTTTGATTTCATGATGGAAGTGAAAAGGCTTGGAAAACACTGTATTTTTGAATGGGTATCTTCAATTTCGGTAATTAACGGGTAAAAATCTTACACACTGTCCCTTTAAATACTGACAAAACTAGGTATCATGTTTTTGTCACATATCACAACACACATTTGTTTCTTTCCATCTAAACGTCATTCAAAGTGAAGATGTAAAGAACATTAAGGATCTGTGTTGCTTGTTTGTTTAACACATTAACACAGCAAATTTTAGCAGCAGTAAGTAAGATGGTATAAGAATACATTTGAGTTTGGTCACTGTTCTCCATATGTCTTCCTTTCACTGTAGTTCCATTGTTCACGACTGCCCTGCGGTGAGAAGCTGCTTTTACAAAGATGCCAAAACCAGGGGGGCACATTGCTCCACTGCCCTTTCTGTCTACAGTACAAGGGTGACTAAGCCAGGGTGGAAACCCATATGCTGTTGTTGTACATTGTACATTGTTGTACGTTGTACATGATGTTGTACATCATAGAGGTATGTTTTAGATTGACTGATAAGCCTTTGTTGTTAGGCACGGGTACATACACATAAAATCATGTTTACACACTATAAGCAAAACGCATTCATACACAGAGAGAAGTATTCAAGTACAGTAATGCACAATCCACAATCTGTATCACAATCACAACATATCTTCTACTGCACACTGCCTCATTACCTCATGTACTGCACATAGCCTACAACATACTGCATATCCTTTATCCTGACCTTCTTTAAATATTGTCCCATCAGTATAGTAAATAAATAAATTCATGCAGACACTCATAAACACACACACATATAGACCACATATCCCTCCACCAATTAGGCGTCATAAGATTCTCCCCATCTATGTTATACAAAATCCATAAATTTGCATCACTTAATTACAAACCCATAAAGTTATAAAGAGATTATTCTATATTGTACACTAACTCGTGTATTGTACACAGCCTGCCGTGTTTATTGCATTGTGCCTTATGCTCTTCCTTTTTGTCCTGTCTTATTTGTCTTGTGTCTGTGTGTGTACTGATGGTGTGTTTTAAAAAAGAAAATTGTGACACAAACATGTTTATTTAAATAAAGTTCAATTATGTTTACTACATGCAATAAATGTCTTTGTATTTTTATTGAAAATATCCACATTCAGCCAAGTATTAGTGTGTGTAAACTGTGTACTATGTGTGAACTATGCTGTCTGATTGTAAATAAATGCTTCTTGCAATTTAAACAAATTTGCTCAGTGCCCAGGCAATATTAAAATTTAAGTCGGCCATTGGAATATACACAGGAAATATTATGAAATGTCATTGTCAGATGCAAAGACAGGCCTCGGCCTAATAGATGTTGGCCTGTGACATTCAGTGAAAGGTATAAGGTTAGGTTTGTGGGTCGGTGCATTGTGGAGATTAATTAAAGTCCTGAATGCAAAGCAGTATCTGACCCACAGATTGACAGTTATGCTTTCCCTGCTCATCTGTGATTGATGAAAGTGACAGGAAAACAGTACTGCAATATTTTGTGCCCAAGTACAGTGGTAACACTAGTATTTGTTATGAATGCACTTTCTTTGTATCCAAATGATTGCACTTGCACTTGATTCCCCTTTTTTAAGGGGACATGTAAGCTGTTTGATAAGTAAAACAATCCAATGCACAACCCAACATTTTCCTGCGACGTTTGGTAGCGGGCTTAGCATTAAAAGTAAAGTTCTTGCTTTTCTGCTTGGTGCAATGCTAACGTCAACATACAACTCTTTTGACATGTATGTTAGACCGGATGTTGACAGTTCCACATGGAAAGAGAAGAAGAAAACATGAGATCTTCCTAGGAACAAAATGCCCATTTATGTTCCCCAGACCAACAATACTGAATATATTGGGGGTGTGATCACAGAACCATCAGATGTTTTGTTGCAAATAGTCAACAGTGTTGCAACAAATGTGAAAGATAAAAAAAACTATGCAAATTAACTGTAAGACATTTGAGAAGAATCAAACATGAAGCTACCATGTACCCATTATGCTCCAGCAATGCCATATTCCAGAACTGCAACCAGCCTGGAGTGTCCAGAAGTACAAGAGACATGGCTAATGTTAGAAAGGCTGAAACCCAACCACCACTGAACAATAAACAAGCTGAAATGTCAAGACTTGGCCAAGAAATATCTGAAGACAGATTTTTCAAAGGTTTTATGGACTGATGAGATCAGAGTGACTCTTGAAGGACCAGATGGATGGGCCTGTGGCTGGATCAGTAATGGGCACAGAGTTCCACTTCAACTCAGACACCAGCAAAGTGGAGGGGGGTACTGGTATGGGCTGGTATTATTAAAGATGAGCTTGTTGGACCTTTTCTGGTTGAAGATTAACTAATGAACTCCAAAACCTACTGCCAGTTTTTAGAAGACACTTTCTTCAAGCAGTGGTACAGGAAAAAGTCTGCATCTTTCAAGAGGACTATGATTTTTATGCACGTCAAGGCTCCATCGCTGCATCGAAGTACTCCACTGCGTGGCTAGCCAGTAAAGGCCTTAAAGATGAAAAAATACTGAAATGACTTCCACACCTGACCTAAACCCAGTACTCGAGTTCAGGGGGGATGGGGGGGATGGGGGGGGGTGGCATCTCCCCCTGGGGGAAAAAATAGTCAAAATCATCCCTCTTCTAAAACAGTGATCCCTTCTTCCATCCCTTGTGGCATTTTATCATTCAGGCATGAACAGCCCTAAAATTTTGGCGAAATTTGCCGTTTTGAAGTAAAAATAGCTAGTGCCAAGAGCCAATCATAGGCCGAACTGCATTCCAACTTCCATTCATGTTGCAGCATAATTACCCACCGATGGCGCTCCCGCCAATCATGACGATTAGCGATGTTGTGTTTGCGCCTGTTCAGCTGTGAGCGAGCCGTGTTATATGTACGTTAATGCTACATAAGAAGAAAATCTCGCCTGGGGACACGGGATACGTTTGGAATATGTCTGTTTCTCCGGAGCTCCGGATTATTAAAGGTCCCATGGCATGAAATTTTCACTTTCTGAGGTTTTTGAACGTTAATGTGAGCTCCCCTACCCTGTTTAGGGCCCCCCCCCCCATGGTTAAAAGTTGCGAAATGTCTAAACTGAGCATTTGCGATCCTTTTCTGCGTTACAAAAAATCGGAGCTCAAACGGGCGATTTTGAACAAGGCACCTGATTGACGTCAGATCGAAAAAAGAAATGCAAATGCAGTTCCACCCCCGTCTGTCTGTACTCAGCGTCTCTGTAAATCACGCCCAGAGAGTTTGGACTGCGAATGCGCTAGGCAATGCGAAATGCGTTTTTTTATTTGCCTGGAGGCACGTCCGAGTGTTTCTAGGCTTGGAAGTCCTTTATCTGAGCCTCTGGACCTTTGAACAGCAGTGGTTTAATTTTATTTTATGTGGAAATGTGTTTATTTTTCAATGGAACGCTTCAAATCTCTCCCCCCGTGCAAAAACACGGAAATGGATCAGCTGAAGGCTCAGAGCGAGAGCGGAGCGTTTGGCCACGCCCCCACCCTCTACTATAGGCCAGCTCTTTTCTCCTCATTTGCATTCAAGCAACAACGCCCATTATAGAGTGTTCAGAGTCAGAAAAATTACTCTTTCTCAGCTTATCTCTGTTTCTCATGCACTGAGTGTTGATTTTGAAGAAGGATTCATTTACAGTATTAGGGAACCATTAAGGAGCCATATAAAAGCATCAAGAAGTACCATGTCATGGGATCTTTAAAGACCATGGATATACCCGACGCGCGCATATACGTGGATACGTGAACTATCGGGAGTGACCGTGTTCTTATGGGTGAGTCATATTATCAGATTATTTCTGCATCAAAGGGACAGATTATCTGACAGCAGGGGCCTTATGTCAGCGTGTGTGTACAGGACTAAACCAGGACTAAACCAGGACTAAACCGGGTCTAAACCAGGACTAAACAGGGTCTAAACCAAGACTAAACCGAGTCTAAACCAGGACTAAACCGGGTCTAAATCAGGACTAAACCAAGACTAAACTGGGTCTAAACCGGGACTAAACCAAGACTAAACCAGGTCTAAGCCAGGACTAAACCAGGTCTAAACCAGGACTAACCCAGGACTAAACCAAGACTATACTGGGTCTAAACCGGGACTAAACCGGGTCTAAAACAGGTCTAAACCAGGTCTAAACCAGGTCTAAACCAGGTCTAAACCAGGTCTGAACCAAGACTAAGGTGTGTGTGTGTGTGTGTGTGTGATAATATATATCCTGTGTATTACTGAATTATTGAATGATTATATGGACTTTTTGTTATAAAAGCATTTCTATTTTAACAAAGTACCGTCTAATTCTGACCTGCCCTGAAACACCACAGTGATGTCAGTGATGGGGGAGGGCTTAGCTTAATGTCAGGCAAATTAGTTCCTTTCTGTTCCACAAGCAGATCTTTAACACGGAATTTCTCAGATTGTTGCCTTCAGAATGTGCTGCTTTCACCAGGGGGGTTGTTTCTTTACGATAAATAGTATTGTCTTGTGGAGGCCATGCAACTGAGAATGCAAGTTATGAATCAGATGGGATTTAGGATTTGCTATGTCTAGCAAGTCACCCTAAAATGAACTAGAACGCAGGAAGTTGCATCTAAGAAAATTTTCTGGGGGAGGACCCCCACACCCCCCACTGGAAAATATGTCACATAAATGAAAAATTTCACCATCCCCCCGGTTTCATTTTACAACTCGACTACTGCCTAAACCCTATTGAGAACTTGTGGGCCTTTCTTAAATGGGAGATTTAAGGTGAAGGAAAACAGTACACCTCTCTGAACAGTGTCTGAGAGGCTGTAGTTGGAAGGTGTATAATTATTAAAGATTGTATAGAGGATTTTCCAAGGAATGAGAAATCCAGCAAGTGCATTCTTGTCTGCCATCGCAACAAACTTTGTGCTAACTGTGAGGAAGCTACAGTTGCAAAAAGCCGCAAAGAACCACTGCGTTGGTAAAGAGCATCTTGCATAATCTCGCAGCAAACTGAAGCAAAGAACAGGTGCTTGCATGAGAAGATAGAGCAGAAAAATGATGAGATTTCCAGATTAAAAGTCAACTAATAATAGAAAACTAATAATGCAGAACTACTCAAACATGTGAATGAAAGAAAACAACTCCGGGTATGTTTTTGAGGAGGTAACAGCATTCTAACATAAAGTCAAGTCAATTTCACATAATATAGGCCCTTTAAAAGTTTTTATGTACTTTCTTTGTTTAGACTTTATGTAATCACAGTAAACCAGTCATGTTTTAATAAAGCAGATTTTGAAACGGCCACCAATTTTATTGGGTGCGTCACATTCAAGTCTCATGAATGTAGCTCTCATTTCTTTAATTACATGCCTTTTAATAGCCAATAAAAGAAGTCGTCTGCTTGTCTCCATGGAGATTTGTGGAACATTCCAGGCAAAACAACATTTCCATCGTGGACAAGACTCAAGGACTCTGACCCTCCACCTGAAAAGTTAAGTAGAGCTCCTAAGCCTTCTTAACTTTCTCATCAAACTTTTTTGAGAACTTTTATGTCCAAGAGTTTGAAGGAGAGAGTAGAGACCATGACGGTATATAGAAGTGGACTAAAGGAGTGTGACATCACCCATAATGTTCGGCTCCAGTCAAATGAAGCTCACAAGGCTAGCAGTTATAGGAGTTCTATATAAGGAATAGGAATTTATTTACGAACAAGTAAAAACACTAGGATCACAAAAAGCGGGTTAATACAAACATTTTAAGATGAAAAATGCCTAGTTTCACAGCAACAGTTAAAGAAAGAGGGGTGGCAAATTTTCCAATGTCAAGTCAATTGGAGCCAATTGGAGTCAGTGGAGCCTGAGCGCCCATGTTCACTTCCTATTTGGAACATGGCAGCTAGCAGGTTAGTTATGTCCATTTATATATAGAAGAAGAAGTGACTTTATTGATCTCACACTGGAGAAATTCTTCTCTGCATTTTAACCCATCCTATATATATATACATATATTAGGAGCAGTGGGCAGCACACATTAGGGCGCCCGGGGACCATCTCCATGATCTTCTTGCTTCGGCTTGGTCAGGACCTAAGGTAGGTACCTATGGTGCATGTTTTGAGTTGGTGGGGGAAACCGGAGTGCCCGGAGGAAACCCACCCAGACACGGGGAGAACATGCAAACTCCACACAGAAAGGCTCGGGCGACCCGGGGATCGAACCCAGACCATGCATGCAAACTCCACACAGAACACACACAGAAAGGCCTGGGCGACCCGGGGATCGCAAGAGCGCTAGCCACTCAGCTATCGTGCCGCCACAATACAGTCTAAGGACACAATAGAAAGTGTTTTGAACCAGAGACCCTGTTATTTGTGGGCAAGATTTAATGTACAGTTTCCATATGCTCAAATGCTTAGTCAAATGTATTTATGTTTTTTTTTTTTAATTTATCCACACATAAACACATAAATTGCGCATTAGCTCCCCATATGGTTGTTTATATAGCTTACATTTCTACATTATTTGAACAGCATATTTTCACCTCTTCAAACTATTATGTAACTTCTCCACAAAACACTGGGAGAAACCACATATTCTTTGTGTATTAGGCCAGTGTGTTTGAAGAGATTTGTTATATTGACAGATGAGAAAGGCCTAATCTTGGCTGAGAAGAGGAGAAGGTGTGTCAGACAATCCTAAACATGATCTAAGCATGAATCAGCAGGAAGTGTCCACCAGGACTGAATTCTGCTCTGTGTAAATCACTGAGAACTATAACACATGACAAGAACAGACGTTTCAACCCTGTAGTTTTTTTTTTGTCTGAGCCTATATCTTGTGGACAACCATTTGTATTTCCTTCCTGTGCAAACAGACTATTGTCTCAGCGGGTTTAGATATGTGGGCTTCTATTATAGACTGTGAGCCAATACCACCTTCATTCATCAGCAAATCAGAGGATACAGTAAAAAAATATTGTATCCTCTGATATCTTATGAATAAGGAAAAGACTCCTGCTCTATTTTAAACTTAAAGTAGTTTAAAGCACTTTCTAAAAATGTAGTTGTAAGTTTTTCTTATTTTTTTTCTCAATTATTGTACTAATATTTTTATCAGTTAAGTCAAATAATTACAAATAAACAAAAACAAATAAGTAATAATAATCATTAAAAAAAGAAAAGAAAAACATGACATGACATGGAGTCCTATACAAAATCAGAGAAACCAGATTTCACCACAAACAAGACTTATGACTACTTAGTGAATAATATTAATACTATAAATACTATTACAGCATTCATACTAATAAATATATTATATTTGTTTATTGAAAACAAAGTTATTGCAGATGCTAACATGATGCTAGTGGTTAGGGCTGTATTTGGAGTCATGTGCCATATTAGGAATTGGAATTTATTAAAAGACAAAACAGTGAAATAAAAACACGAGCATAGGGTCGGTTAATACAAATATTTTAACACCAAAATGACAAGGTTCACTGCAGCAGTTGTGACAATTTTTCAATGTAAAGTCAATCGAAAACAATGCCAATGGAGCCAGAAGTGCCCCCATGTTCACTTCCTATTTTGAACGCCGCGGCAAGCAGGTTAGCTATGTCCATTTATATACGACCATAGCCTACAGTCTATGGTCCAGATCCTCGCTTGGTGTAAGATCTACTCACCACAGTCACTTGAACTGTAACTTGTGTCATTCTCTGTAACAAATCATCTAAACCCACATCATCCCTCATTGTGTGACAAACTCCTGCTAGCACTGAGCTAAGTAGCACCATGAGTCAGGTGTAAGTGATCATAGGTACTTTATAAAGTTACACCCAGGCTGTAGTTACGACTTGTGTCTGAACCTGCCCAAAGTCAATTAACTGAAATAGATCACTTACTCAATGGTTTTCAGTAGAAGCATATTTTCATCCCTCATCATGAGATAATGTAGCTGAGATGACTGTGGTTAAGGAGCTGGCGTGACACTGCTACACTGAACAGTAGTAATTACATGGGGAGTCTATGTCAGGCAGATACTGTGGCAGATCGGGTGATTAAAACTGCACAAAAACAAAGTGACAAGGCAGTAAATTAGGTCTAGAAAGACTATGGCTTTTAACATTCTCACCAAGAGTGCAGCAGAAAGTGATCTTAAAAGGGACTTTTACCTAAATTGTCAATAAAACCCATAGGCCTCTCAGATTGGAATACAGTACAATGTTTTCAAAGTTTTGAATTGCCAGCATTGTTAATTAAGATATGTTTGATCTGAGTAAAAGGTAGATTTTCAGCATTTCCCCAAAGCACTTACTGCTAAATAACAGTGGCAGCCCTACTACAAAATCAGATATTCATTATCTCATACATACTCATTATAATAGAAATATAATATTTTATTTTTTTATTTATTGTGTATTATGTTTTATATTTGGTATATAATGTACATTTTGTTTTGTGTGCTGGTATTTTACACCATGCCTGGGAACTACAGTTGGTAACTAGCTGTATAGCTAATACTGGTGGTTTTACAGAAATCGTTATTATGTACATTGCTCATTTTGTGTTGAAAATTACATTTTTAATGGATTTAATTATCACTGTGGTATGAAAGGAATAGGTCCTTAGCACTGAAATCACAAACTTTAGTATTGTGACAACACTACTACTTTATTGAAATGGAATTTCAATATCAAGTATATTGTTAATCTTTCTCAAATGCATTAGTTCTGATATAAGACTAGCCTATGTTTACAACTTTAGACATATACAGAAGAAATCAAATGTATGAAGTAAGATGTGAATAAGAGTATCTTGTGTTTTTGTTGTAAACCACAGTCAGTTGTAAAGCAGCTTTTACACATCTCCACATATCATTTGTGTAATGCAAATGTCCCTCATTAAGGCTTTACAGTGGCATCTATGTAAAGTGAAAATACATGAATGTTTTTCAAATAGAGGAAAGTGTATGCATTTTACCATCTGCGCTTTAGGAGCAGTACAATACCCTTATGAGTGCCAAGCACTATGTTGGCTGCAGACAGGAACAGAATTCAAATGAACACGTAAACACACTGACTGTTTGGCCTGTAGTAGCATCATCAAACTGAGTCTACAGAGTCAACTTCTCCATGTTTGAGCAAATGGGGAAATATTTAAAGGTGCTTTGTGCATTTTGTGGGGAAGGGTCATTGAACGCTTTTTTTCATGGAGATGTTATTGCTTTGTCTGGAATGTTTCAGAGTATGTCATTAGACCATTCTATCTTCATGAAGACATGGAGACAAAACCCGACTAAGTTACAGATCAGTCAGATCAGTTTTTTTTTTTTTTTTTTTAGGTAAGGCAGAGCTGTTTAATGTCATACTGTGGAACATTCCAGGCAGAGGAGCTACAAATCCATAGAAACAACCAAAAAGTTACTCAGGGCACTTTTAACCTGAACTTCATACAAACTAAAAAAAATAAATCTTTGGATATGATTTTAATGGGAATGATTTTTAGTTCAAGTACAAAGTGTGCCTGTTATGTCTTTGTCTATGCCACTCTAGAAGAAGAAGTGACTTTATTGATCTCACACTGGAGAAATTCTCCTCTGCATTTAACCCATCCTGTTATTAGGAGCCCGGGGACCATCTCCATGATCTTCTTGCTTCAGTTTGGTCAGGACCTAAGCTGGAGGATTTTGCCTATGGTGTATGTTTTGGGTTGATTGGGGAAACCGGAGTGCCCCAGACACGGGGAGAACATGCAAACTCCACACAGAAAGGCTTGGGCGACTCGGGGATCGAACCCAGACCATGCATGCAAACTCCACACAGAACACACACAGAAAGGCCTGGGTGACCCAGGGATCAAATCCGGAACCTACTGAGAATTGCATTTCTTTCATTAAAATGTTACAAAGAAGTAAGTTTCTGTAGCTCCTTGAAATAAACGGCACTTCTGGAGAGCAAATTATGTGCTCTCTGTTTTCATGGAAAAAATATATTAGGAGTTTTTCAATTTGGTTTAAGTACAAGTTGTTTGTTGATGATTCCTGAAGCATTGAATTTGAATGATGGTTACATGGCCATCTGCCTCAGAATACAGTGCCAATTTAAGAACAATTTTTGTCCATATGAATGAAAAAGAACTCAAATCTGAAACGTGAAAAATGATTATAAATCATTAAAACTTTAAACTGTGTATAGGTTAGAGTACTTTTTCAGTCAACATAATTATATTTCAGATTTTTTCAGAAGTTTTGTCTAGTTTGGTAAAGAAACAACAACAACAATGTGTCTAAATTGCATTATAGTTATGACTAAGCAAATTAAAATAAATCAGAACACCTTTATTTTATTAAATTAATGTTTAAAGTGTCAGGAAAAATATTTCCCTTGTTCATAATTTGTCTCTGCATTTTGGATACAATTTTGCATGCAGGTAGCTGGATTCCATTTCTGTATTTTTGTACTTTTTTACCCCACAAACTGCCACTTAACTGCTGTAAAAGTATGATACATATTTACCATAGGCACTATCCCACAAAGTACAAAGAACAAAGTAATAGAATGAAGTAGAAAAACATGAATACCTGTCAACAGCAATTAACATAACTAACATATTCACATATTTATAACCCAGCATTTTTAATCAAGCTAAATTTGATAACATTTTATTAAGTCTAAGTAATTTAAATGGGAGTTTATTACAATGTTTAGTTATAATCAAGTATATTCCTGTGTAAATCACCCTAGACATTAATACAGTCTACTCTATTGCATCTAATTCTTGCATTGTCGACTCAACTTAAACCTGTCCCTTGGAAAAAAAAAAGTTTGTCATATTATTGGGAATCCTGTCACTGATCTTGGCTTTCTCACCACAGCCCTGCAAAAAAAACCTGCAATCTTCTTCACCCGAGAATCTACTCTGTCTGATGATTTGTTTTCCAATTAAGCATGTGTCCCCACGAGAAAATTGTCAGATTTATTTATGTGAACCTGATCATGGCTCTGTAACCAGGGGCAATGTCTGCTCCAAACGCTTTTACAGCCATTAAAAGATGAAGGAGGGAGAGTGATCAGGTCGCTTGGAGTTGACTGGGTTTTCAATGTCATGAAATATACATTACGTAGTTTTTTGTTCTGTTTGTGTGGAAGTTATATTAAACAAAAATCACTCCACCTTGTGATGTCATGTGTGATAAAAAAAGTATTCACCAGTACTGACCCAGCTTATTAAGTTATTCCACAGCACTTTTGCTTACGTTCATATCATGTCTATGGACATTTGGCACATCTGGCCACAAAGGTTACATTTTTGACATTCAATTCCAAGCTCTAGTACATGAGCTCAATTTTGACTTCAATTTTAAAACTAGCAAATTTGTTGAAAGTAGCTGGTTGGATAGGCTAGTGAGGAAGGCAGGAACTGTAGTGGCTTCAGAGCTTGACTCACTCACATCTATGAGTGAGAAGAGGGCCCTAAACAAGCTCCTGTCCACCCTGGAGAATCCCCAGCACCCCCTGCCCAGCACCATCACCGGACAGGAGAGCACCTTTGGGGACAGGCAATTGTCTATGCCTTGCTCCACGGACAGACTCTGGAAGTCATTTGTTCCATATGCCATACAGCTATACAATGCATCTCTATAAACTGAATTATTGATGGTATTATTATGTATTGCTGCCGAAACACAACTTTTGTTCTGGATAAATAAAGTATTCTATTCTATCTATCGGGGCCAAAATAAGGCCCAAGTCAGTTAAGATAGTTGACATTGTTTTATTTTTTTTATTTTTTTTTTAAAGTGGGCACATAAAGTCCTTCACTCATCCAGATTTCAAACTCCTGTCTTCAAAGTTCACCAACAATCAACAATCCAGTAAAAACTCATCTCTGTGCAGTCGGTCCCACAGTCGGTCTCTCTTCTTGTGGGACGTCCTGCTCCTGTGTGCTCAGGTGGGACAGCTTCTCAGTGGTTTGGTCCTCCTCGTGCAGCTCTGCAATGGGCCCTCTGGGAGTTGGTCGTCCATTCCATGCAGTTGCTGGATGGTGATTTGGAGCTGTGCGTTCGGGCTCCTTTTGATGGCTAGCAGTTGTTTCAGACTGTGGTTGTCCTCTGTCAGTTGGAATTTCTCTGCATTCTCCTATGCATTCTCTTGTGTATGCTCACTCCTCAGCTCCTCTTCCTCTTTCGTTAGATGAATTATGTTTTGCCTCATGTCTCCAAACTGCTTATCCTTCTCCTTAAGAATTCTGCACAAATCCTCTAGGAGAATAGTATGTCTTTCAGGTGCTGGTGCCATTGCTCAAATAGTTCTGTGCTTTGGCCTCTTTGTGCAGTGTGTTTGAAAATACATATTCTACACATCAGGTTTGTGGTGTTTCAATCTGCCCACATTGTTCATTTTTTTATTTGTTTGGTGTTGGCTGCTACATTCCATAAAACAGAAATGTGAATCTTATGGAGCTGTTTCATGAGTTTAAAAGGATTGCAATAATGCCTCCATAATACAGAAAAAAAAAAAAAAACACATATGAGCTGTTACTAAATCAGGCTGAATGAATGTGTTTACATTTTCCACCCACACCATTCAAGGTCACATTCTTTTCCATTGTCCTGCTTTCTTCAGTATTTACAGAGGTCTGGTTGGCAAACACCCCCACCACCCCCTAACGCTAACATAAAAGCTCCTTTTTTGGGAGTGTTTTCTGGAACACATCCGGCAGGTTTACCGCTCTGTCCCCCCAGGCGCACGTCTTCACTGTGAGTCAAAGCCTGGCTCTGCTCCAGTCCAGAGGTGCAGCACTGAAGTGAGAGACAGACAGAGAGACAGGTAGAGAGTGTGAAGTGAGAGAGAGGGAGGGAGAGAATGAGAGAGACAGAGAGAGAGGAGATCATAACTATCCATTCTGAGTTTGGATCGGGAAGCTGTAATGGGACAACATTATAACTAACCTAATTAAAAGACACACTACGATGAAACTACTCAACCACCCACTTCATAGGTAAGTCATGTCAGATCATTCATAACATTTGTACTACAGCAGAGATTCCTCCAAATTTTTACACAAAGTACCACCTAAAGTAAAAATGAGCTCTCCACCTTAGACCTTGAATACTGTAGGCCTAAGGCTGGACTATATTCCAGGTCTAAGTTAGGGTTAAACCATGTCTCAACTTGAACTACCATTGTTAGAACAGTTTTAGGCAATAACACACCCAGAGGACAAAATATTGTTCAAATATTATTACTGTAGAGGACCTTGCATACCCGAATGAGCCATTTGAGAACCACTACTGTGTACTATTGGAATTTGATTGGGGTTCAAGTAGCTCTATAGAGAATGGTCTATAAAAAAAAAAAACACACAAAAAAACTGTTTTTTTAATGATCAAAACGATATGAATATAACATGTTTGGAATGTGGTTTGGTGTTAAAGCTGTCTTGTTCCTTGTTGACAATACTTTCTTCTTTATTTCCCTTTTATTTTGTGGACTTAGAAAAACTGACAGAAAATCAAGGATGAAATAAAAAAAGACATACAGACCCTCTAATTTATGGACATAATTTAAAGGTACACTATGTAACTTTTCTAGTGGAGGGTGTGTAACCTGCATGTCTCCATATAATAAGATATTATTGGCTTTGCCTTGAATTGTTCGCATTATGGCATTTAATTTATCGATCTTCATAGAGTACACGTTCAGATTTTACAGTTGTATATAGGAATATATTTTATATTCTCAAATGAGCCACTGAGCCTGTGTTCCTGTATTTATCTTACTGCGTGTTTTTATTTATAGCAATAGTTCCCAAGGTGGAGGTTGGTTGCGATATTATTGATATGCGATATTATATAAGTTGCAATTTTATAACTATGACACTGTATTTACTTGATTTGAAAATTTCATAAAAAACAAATTTAAAATAAAAAAAAAACTTTGGGAACCCTTGATTATAAGTGAACCAGATGCACCTCCAAACCCAGAGATAATGGTGACGTTTTGGCTATTTAATCAAGATCACATCATTTAGTCAGTATCAGTAAACATTACAGGTACAGCGTTTTATAGTGAGTCATCTCCAGGAGCCTTTTTGATGATATAATCAGGTGAAAAGTCAATCAAATGTCCCGATCAAGCAATCTACATTTACTCTTTAAAATCACACACAAAAGCTAACTCAGTGCCATTCACTCAGCTAACTCAGTGCCATTCACAAATCCACACTTGCCAATAGAGTGTCCTTATTAAATTTATTCACGTGGGTGCAGGAGCTTTGTTTCTCTAACACACTGTCAGCATCTATGGTTTGAATCACCAAAGATTCTCCATGCATCACCAAATTGGAGTGCTTGAAGTTCAATCAGTTGAGTTTTGGGGCCAGAAAGTTCCACAACAAACATATGATAAACAGTTTCAAATATACATCAACATTATCCATGTACCTTTCCTTCTTAGAACTTGAGTGCAGGGTCAGGAGAGCTTGTTTTCCCCACACACACTATAAATATGTGACTCATGCTGATTTGCTTAAGTGCCTCAGAAAAGCATTAAGTTCCATTTAAGTGTAGGTTAAGTACTGACCTAGGGGGATACGTGTACTGAAATAGTGTTTTTGCATGCTCAGGTTAGACCACTAATCACGAAAAAGTGAATGGTGTCAACTGACCCAGTTTGAGACAGATTATGGTTAAATTTCAGCATTCAGTGCTACAAAGAGAATTTTTAAAGGTGCACTAGGCAACTTTTCTGGTGGAGGGTTTGCTACCTACTTGTCTCCATGGAGATGTGTTTTGCATTCCCTTGAATGTTCCATGGTATGACATTAAACGCATCCATTTAGCATTTATTCATTACAGGTGTTTCTATTGCTCAAAAATACAATAGTTTCTTCTGTGAATGGGGGCCACACTCCACAGATCTGAATTGTAATATAGTATAGTGCTGTAACCTGCTTGTCTCCGTCGTGATAGATAGGTTGAAGCTATACAGTGGAATATTCTAGACTAAGCAATAATATTTCCATGGAGACAAGTTGTGAAAGTTGAGAAACGTTACGCAGTGCACCTTAAAAGTTTGGCCCATATTTCAGTGGCAACAGTATGAATGATGATATGGTGGAGTTTGAGTTGCAGATTCAAAACAAAACTTTTTATCAAGTTGCAGATTGCTGAAGGCACATGTCTCAATAAAATTTTGTTGAATCTCTCCTCTCAAAAAATGTAAAAAATGTGACACAAGAAAATATAGTTATATAGTTGATTATATCAGTATTGCTCTCAACACAGAGTAATACTGTGGCATTCTGGGTAGAAGGATTTATAGGGTGCAGTGATGTGTTCCTCTGATTCCCATTATCCACTGCAATACATTCATTTAAAGGTACACTATGTAACTTTTCTTGTAGTTATTGCTTTGCTTTGAATGTTCCACAATATGAGTTATAACTATTTATTTAATTTCAGATATTTTTAAAATCAAAAATACCTTGAAAAACACGTGTTGTACTGAGAGCAAGGTTACCTCTCCACAGACCTGACCTGTAACATGGCCTGGTGGTGTCACACTGATGCACCATAAAGATAAAAAAGTTAAATGTTGTACTGGGGAAAATTATAGACAAACAATTAGCATCTCCTTGGAGACGAAAATGTACCTGAAACATTACACAATGCACCTTTAAAACATAATGATGTTTTGGCATTTAGTGGATTACAAATGACTTCAATTGCATTTCTACTGTACTATACTATAAAACCTTTTTCTCATACACTCTCTATATATTTTGTGTTGACAGATGGTCCCACGTGCTGCGCTGTCTCTGGTCCCTTGGGTGCTGGTTCAGGCCCTGTCCCGTGGGAGAGGGGAGCGTGTCTTCCTCTCGTTCGTGGCTTCGTGGGTTCCTCTTCCTCAAAGTGGTCACTCTTCTCCTCTTCCCCCACTGGACTGCCTTGGGACTCATTTTAGGATGTTCCTTCAGCATCAAAGCTTTGGTCCTACTCCTATCTCCTCAAATTTCCACCAAACCAACTACTGTCTTTCTTTTCCATCTGGCTCTTGCTGATGCTCTGCTAATGCTACACTGGATCCTTCCAATTGGACATAAAGTAGCCATATGTTTTGGGGTGGACTTCAGCAACTTTTTAACACAAAATCTCCAAATATTATGGTTGAAAAATGCATTGACCATTTTCTTAAACCACCTCCTAGATGCTCACCTTTTAGCTTCTTTGTTTTTCTTGGGTTTTGTTGGACTTGAAGCCACCATGGTCTCCCGTTGGCCTCTTCAAACTCGTACCATCAGGACATCCCACTGGGCACAGCTGGGGTGCTCCCTTGTTTGGGTTCTGGTCCTGTCTGAACTTGTTTTAGTGATGTTTTCAAAAATCCAGTATACACAAACTCCGTCCTCTTTTTTCTCATTGGACAGTTTGTATTTCTGCCTGAGGAGAGTGCTGTGGTTCTGTGACTTATGGGTCCATTATAACATTATTTATAACAAACCACAGAAGAGGAGGAGCTCGTTCCATTAAGATAATAAAATATTCAATGTGAATGAGCATTATATTGTACAGTCATGGGTTTTGGGCATGTATAAAGAAATGGACTAAGAGAGTGTGACGTCACCCATAGCATTTGAAGCCAGTTCCATGTTAGGAATTTATTTATGGACAAAATAAAAACACCAGGATCATAATTTTTATAACTTTATTGATCCACAAGGGTAATTATTTGGACACAGTAGTTCACACATCGTGATATATTACGACAAGAAAGAGGAAAAAATATAAATAGTAAGTATAAATTCTAAATCATTTTGAATCTTCAGATATGCTTTTTGCAACTGTGGTTTGACAGATCAAAACATGCATGATTTCATTCTCAGCCCATTATCAAGAAACTTTAGGAAATAGGGAATATTGTCTTATCTCAATCATTCTGGGTTTTAAGATACCTTTAGTTGCCACAGTTGCCATGGGGCTAATTGATAAAACATGGTTGCCATTTTATGCCAGACCATTGCCTATCACACGGCACATAAACTTGTACAGGTGGATGAAGTGTCTTGCCCAAGGACACAGCCATATTATGTCTGAAGACGTATCATTGAAGGGAAGAGTAAATTGCTTTGAAGCAGTCCAGTGAACAGATAGTGAGGGAGAAGATAATGGATAAACACAGATGAACTCACATTTTACGCCTGTCCAGGGACTACAGATGAAAAAGCCCTTGGGCTAACTAACTAACTAACTAACTAACTAACTAACTAAATAAATAAATAAATAAATAAAAACGTGGGCTCAAGGACTAAAACCACACCAAATGGTTACCAGTATCTCTTTTAAGGGCCCATATTCATTTTGGACAAATTTTGAGATGCCATGAAATAAGATCATAATAGTGGAACACAATTAGGTGAAGACCAGACACAAAACTGCACGTTAAGGTGAAATATTAGTTTAAAAATCCAAGCCAAGACAAAAGTTATACATTTCTGGCAACTGCAAGTGAGGAATGCGTTTAATTTTTACTGCTCTGTCTTCGTTGCTGAGTTCACTGGACAGTTTAAATGGTTTCCTCTGAAGTCCATCTGATCTCATCTGTTACTAAGAGGAAAACCCAACACCACTCTGGTCTCCCTCTGTAACATTATGTCCTGACTATTTATCATTTATCAACTTTGACAATGACTACAAATGAAAATGTTGATACAATATGGTCTCTGCTTTTAAATAACTTATAAAACATATTTATATAACACATCAAACATGTTTATTTAATATATTATTTAATTTAACTGTGTAAGATTGTATCATTGTTAATGTCCTTCATTTTATAATTGCATTCTGTGAATTGAAAACACGTGTACTTATGTTGTATCAAATAAACTATAGTATAAGAAGAAACCTTTTCATATATGTATTTTTTGTCATTTAATTAAAAAAAAACAAATAAACAAAAAAATACTTTGATGTGGAGAGTCACAGAAGGAATTATTGCATTTTTCAACAATAGAAACGCCCGTAACAAATAAATGCTTGATGATTTTTTTTTTTTTTTTACATTTTTTTTACATATTATATAAAAAGTCATACCATGGGACATTTTAGGGAAAGCAATACACATCTCCATGGAGACAAAAAAGTTTATTTGTGCTGTGAAACAAAAATTATTGTGACAAGCTAGCTAGCATTAACCAACAGTTTTTCAGTTAGCCGCTTTCATCTTATCGCTCGTATTGATCACAGGCTCTTGAAAATCTGTTGTTTAGATCAATTGTCCTTGAATTTTCATAGATCTTAAAACTTTTGTCTGCATTTGCCAATCTGTGCATTGTGTCTTCATTGTAACTTCTGAACATTCCACCGTAGAAACACATGTAGAAAACCCCCGTGATAAGGTATTAATTGCAGTTTGCTGTGAAGCTGCATTTCCAAATCTTGAACATTGCACTTCTCATTGATCAAAATGCTTCAACAGAAAATAAATAGTATAATTTTCTCTCAAATGTAAAACCATCTCTGACCAGCGAGTGAACTCAGCTTTTCTTTGGAGCATAATGAGATTTTCAGTGAAACGTGACAGAGTGATTGACGTCAGGAAGCCATAGTTTTCATGTTAACAGCTATTGTTTATTGTTGTATTGTTTGTTGTTATTGTTCAGTAGAAATACGCAATTCTGAAATTAACTAAGTGATTCTAGTGAAGTTGTATGGAGTTTAAAAACACAGTGGAGCACTTCCTGCATTACCACATTCTATCCTGAAGTAGAACAGAGTTTTCAGTTTGAGAGAAGACATAAATAGGCAGGGTTTGTGTGTTAAACATGTGTGAATGAAACAAAACACAACTTCACGCATGTTGTCTAACTATCTTTTGTGATGAGGAAACAGCAACACGGACCAGAATAGCATAATATAGGCCCTTTAATGTTTACATATGCCATAGGAACACATTTTCTGTAAATAATGAATTGGAAAAAAAAATCAAGCTATACTATAAATAACATAATAATATAATATAGTGTTACAATAGTTTTTAATCACTGTTTTGAGAATCTTCCCATTTTGCTGTTATATTATTTTCTATCCACCAGGGGGCGTTACAATGTTACAAATCAACCCCTTAAGCTTCTTGAACGGTGACTTGTATTTACTCCATGAACAGTGTTCATAATTTTTTATAACATGTGTTGTGGCATCTCTTCAATTTAAACTTAATTTTTTTCTGGAACTAATAAAAAACAAACAAATAACATTCCCCCGAAAACTCTCTACATCAACCAATAATGACAGCTCCCTTCCCATAATGCATACTTTTGACAGGATCCAGTTCTCCGTGGTTAATTGGCGCTGGTGCTGTGTCTGTCCCGACTTGTAAACAAAACTCTGGCCAGTTCCGGGTTTAGAAAACGCAGCCTGCCAAACTGCACGGGTTTAAACGGAGGATGTGGAGATTAGTGAAAAGTTTATCTGCAACCAGACCAACTCTGCGCCAAGGATGAGTTTTAGCGCCCTCTAGGGACTGTTGTCATTTAATAATAATAATAATAATAATAATAATAATAATAATAATAATAATAATAATAATAATAATAATAATAATAATAATAATAATAATAATAATAAAATCTACTAGAAATGTTATCATGGTAGGTCTTGTGTAATTTTCCTCATGTCAAACAACAACAAATCAATATATTTCTTTAATTATCTTATACTACTTTTTTACTCAAGTAATTTTGTTAGTGTATTAAGTCATTAAAAGTGCATTGGTTAACTTTTTCAACTGCTTCTCTCCATGAAGATGTTTGGAATGTTTGGAATCTCAATAGAGAACAGCAGGTAAGGCCATAGGGCCAAATTATGCGTCAGATCTGTGGAGGGGCAAGCCCACAGTAAGAAGTAAGTTTTTAGATCAATTTAAAAAAAAACATGTTATTGAGTTAATGCAAGATGGTTAATGTCACACCACGATAATATTCCAGACAAAACAATAACATCTCCATGGAGACAAGCAGGTGGCGTACCCTCCACCTGACACGTTACACACTGCACTTTTAAAATAAGTTAGGGTCTGTTCATATTTGTTATTTTGTTCTAAAATGAGACCATTTCAGTTCTGATGTGGACGAGTTCTGGTCCTGTCCCAGTCCTTGTTTAGTAGTGGTCTAGCCCAGTGTTTTATTCCCAGTGTTGTGTGGTGAATGTGTGAAGTGTGTCAATGCACCCCAGTCTATTTTGAACCGAAATCTGATGGTTTTCTCGTTCATAACTCTGTAACTTCATGGTAGAAATGATAGTCTCCTCATACTATTACTGTAAATTTAGTGTTTGTATTTAAGCATTTCTGTAATTTCACAGAACTTGTGAGCTTTAAGACATGTTATAATGTTACCTCATCAGAAACATGGAGTTGTGTTCTGTTTCATTGAGTAATTCTGCATTATTAGTCTGTCTACATCTCCAAAGCTCAAAATGCTCCATTCCACCTTGGGATGTCATGAAGCAGTAGTTTTCAAGTTAATTACAGTTTACCTTTAGTTCAGTAGAGAGAGACAATTCCGGGCTGAAATTATCCAAATGATTCTAGTGAAGGAGCACTGAGAGAAGAACTCAACCTAAATGTGCAGGGTTTGTGTGTTTAAAATGTGTGAATGAAACAAAACACAACTCCGGGTATGTTTGTGATGAGGAAACAACATGATCAGAAAATAGCTCAATATGGGACCTTTAATACATTTCCTTTTACCATTGTAATATGTGTACCTTGTAGATTTTTTTTTTTCAATCTTCTTGTAAAACCATTTAAAATAGTAGTTTCTGATTCCTTATCCTTATGGAGCACATGTTGTTCCTAAACTTGTGTCTTGCATGAAATGGGATTGTGTGACTGAAAATACTGGTGGTTCTTATCAGTTCAGATATGGATATTTAAGCTGTGGTTTGCTAATAAAAATATTATGTTACAGTACAAGTATTAAGTCCAGCTGTTGAGGATCTCTTGTTAAAATTCAACACATGGAGATTTTCACTTATTTGAATAAATGTGGTCCAGAGCTGGTGCTATAAATGGTCAAACTTTCATATTCTGCATTCTTCTCACTCACTTTCTTTTTACTATTTATCCATGTATTCTGACAGAAAATGTGTCTCCAAAGAAAACATTCATAACAGATTTTGCAGAATTGCTCACCAAATAAATAAAGTACTTCTAAAATTCTCATTTTTCTTTTGTTCAAAGTCTGAATGATTTTATCTTTTATCTTTTAAAGGTGTTATATGGATTCTTGTGAGCTTTGAGCCATGTTATAATGCTGTTACGTCCTCAGAAACATGCTCAGAGTTGTGTTTTGTTTCATTCACAAATGCTTGAGTGACTCTTTATTAGTCTGTCTGTCTGTCTGTCTGTCTATATCTCCAAAGCTCAAAATGCTCTATTCCACCTTGTGATGTCATGTAGTGTAAGTTTTCAAGTTAACAGCTACCTTTAACTTTTAGTTTAGTAGAGAATGGCAATTCCTGGGCTAAAATTATTCATATGATTAATGAATGAGGATGGAGTTTAAAAACACAGTGGATCACTTCCTGTATTACCACATTATATCACAAGGTAAAGCAGAGTTTTCTGTTTGAGAGAAGAATTCAGCCTAAATATGCAGGATTTGTGTGTGTATTGTTTTATTATCCTTTATTTATCCCTACTCATCTCCATGATCTTATTGCTAGGCTTGGTCAGGACCTCAGCTAGAGGATTTTTTTTTTTTTTTTTACCTATAGAGCATGTTTTTGGGTTGATGGGGGAAACTGAAGTGCCCGGTGGAAACCCACCCAGACACGGAAAGAACATCCTCACAGAAACGGCCAGGCAACCCAGGGATCGAACCTGGAATCTTGCTGTGAGGCGTGAGTGCTAGCCACTCAGCCACTGTGCCGCTATGTTAAACGTGTGAATGAAATAATTAAATGCAAGGTAGACCTGAATGAATAAATGCAAGGTAGATATGTTTATTTCATACTGTAAAACATTCCAGGCAAAGAAATTACACCTCCATAGAAACGTCATAGAAACAAGCAGGTGACAGATTGACAACCAGAAAGTGACAGTCTGAATAGACAGGTTTTGAGTCTGGATTTAAACAGTTCTGTGATATGATACCCATTCTTGTGTGTCCTCTCACCTTAATAAAGTTGTGCCACCCTCTTCAACTGAATTTTGAAGATTGACAGAGGAAGTGGGTTGGTGGTTGAGCAGTTGGATTGATGACTTTTTATATTTTCAAACCGTGCATAGTGATACTGACATTTACGCACTAGCACAAGATGTGTGAAGAATCCCTCAGTCGTCCAGGTAGAACCCATGATGAAAGGAGAAATTCAATTTGTCAACTGGACAAAGTTTATTTGGTCGAAAACGTTTCGCAACTCGTCCGAGGTTTATAATTCCATTCTCAAACCGAAATCAAAACAAACAAAGGAAACAATAGGGCTAGCCAGGTCAGGTCCAGAGGTGTGAAAACAGCCATTAGGGTTTGAATGGGTATGCTAAACTAGACGCCAGAGAGAAACTGGAAATACAGTACAAAAGACAGAAACTCAGGTGGGATAGTTTCAAAATCATTTCAGTATAGTTAGCTCCTCCCTGCAGCTAGATATAAGCAGTGTCCACCAGCACTCTAACCAGAACTGACGAAGCACCTTGGATGAGTTGCGAAACGTTTTCGACCAAATAAACTTTGTCCAGTTGACAAATTGAATTTCTCCTTTTATCACTAGCACAAGACTTTCCTTTGCAATGACACCTCCTCAAATGTAAGTGATCATTCATATTGTGCATTTACTTGTGTTTCTGTGGTTAAAGTGTGTATGACAGATTTTTAGGATTCTCATTTTGACTCAATTAGGTATCCCACCTAATTGACTATGACTATGACTGTGATATATAAAACTATATACTTAAATTATAGTTCTTAAGGTAAAACGAAAAGATGCATTGTGTACCTTTTCTGGTGGTGGAAAATGCTTTTCTCCGTGAAAATAATATTGCTTTCCCTGGAATGTTTCGTAAAATGGAATTAAACCTTTCTATCTTCATGGAGACCAAAGTAGACCAAGTTACAGGTCAGATCTGTGGAGAGGCGACCCCGCTCACAGTCAAAAATTATGAGCAATAAAACTACCTGTAATTAAAGAAATGTAAGGGATAGCTGTTTAATGTCATACTGTGGAACATTCTAACCAGAGCAATGACATCTCCTCTGAAACAAGAAGGTGATGGACACCCAGCTGAAAAGTTACACAGTGCACTTTTAAGTTTCTATATATAAATTCATAATAAACTTGTCAAAACCCTGGCCATACAAGCAGTTTTCTTAAATGACTCCCCGTCTCTTCTCTCTCCCTCTTTTCTGTCTCAGTGGAATGGTCCGGTGAAGACATAGCCTACAGTATGAAAGGAACATGTATTTGACCTATGCGGTCATCTTCTGCTGTACAACCCTGAACTTCACGCTCCAAACTAATGTTCATATAAAAGAAGCCAGCACAGTTCAAAGCCCCCTGTCCTCCCACCCGCTCCCTTTTGTCCCTGTCTGTTGTCAGGGCCCTGGTATGTGTGGGCAGGTCCCCTACACCCCAGGACAGACCAGCGAAAAGGGGAGGGAAGCAGAGGAAATATACCCATCATCACACTCAACAGTCCCAGGGCAGAGGGGGTGGGGGGTGAGGGAGCAGATGGGTGAGGGAGAGAGAAGGGGGGTGGGGGGCAGATGTAATAGGGGTTTGTTCTGGTTGGTGGGACACACTAAACTTGTACAGGGCAGTGCCTATAGTTACCAAAAACCAAAGAGGAGTCAAATTTGAGGCATGCAACTACAGTACTTAAAAGTAAACGTTTCTGTGGTCATTTTAAAGGGCCCATATTTTGGCCTTTTTGATGTAATAATGTTGTTTCCTCATCAAAAACATACCTGGAGTTTTGTTTTGTTTCATTCACACATGTTTAACACACAAACTACGCAGATGTGGTTCTTCTCTTAAATAGAAAACACTCTTGTCCACTTCATGTTGTCATGTGGTAATACAGGAAGTGCTCTGCTGGGTTTTAAACTCCATACACCTTCACTAGATGATTTCAGACCTGGGATTGCCAATATCTACTGAACGAAAGGTAGCTGTAACTTGACAACTACCACCACATGAAATCACATGGTGGAACAGAGCATTTTTAGCTTTGGAGATGTAGACAGACTAATAATAAAGGGTTACTCAAACATGTGTCAATGAAACAAAACACAACTCCAGGTATGTTTTTGGTGAGATAACATTATAACATGGCTTAAAGCTCACAAGCGTCAATTATGCTTAATACAGGACCTTTATTGAATCAGCCATACATGAGACAGTCTCAAATAAACTCAAATATGCAAATTAGGGGCTCATTATCCAGCTAGTAATAATAATCATATTAACGGTGTACTTTTCTGTAACTTTTCTGGTGAAGGTCTGTCACCTACTTCGCTCCATGGAGATGTTAAGTATGGAATTCTTTGCTAGTACAGCATTAAACGTATCTATCCCCACGGAGACAAGCTGGTGAACCCATCAGGCCAAAATACAGGTCAGATCTATGGAGAGGAGACCACCACTGACAGTAAGCGGTTAAATGCCACACTATTTCAATTGAACTTCACGTTTGGAAGCATCATTCACTGACAAAAGCCTGGCTCCAAAATAATTAGCTCACAAAATAATTAAATTTATGATGTGGGTTTACAAGCTCAAAGGAAATCTGATCATAAAAACACAGCGTGATATGTGAGTAATTTGGGGAAAAAAGTACTACTTTCATTTTCAAAAAAAAATAAAATAAAATAATAATAATAATAATTTTTATATTTTTACCACATTAGTTTATCTTTTTATTTTTTTATTTTTTGCAGAATCGTCCTGAACTTGTGGGCATGTGTCATTTTCCACATTAGTGTTCAACCCCCCCCCCCCCCCCCTTTTTTTTTTTTTTTTGCATACCTCGTGGACATGTGTCATTTTCTTTTCAGTTACTTTTTTAGAGTAACTGTTGCATTTGGAAGACAAAGTACAATAGATTTTAAAATAACTCTTTCAGTCTTTAATGCTTAATTGTTATTACCAAAATCTGTAGGTGTAAACAGAAATCAGATTATGCACATATGACAGTTTTTTTTTTGGGGCCAGGCAGCGGTAGCTGCAAGGCACCCATAGTGTTTCTATTGATTCCTATTATTATTATTATTATACATTATTCTTCCGCCTCTGGAAGTCTATGGCAACCCCTAGAACCGTCTGGTAAAAAGTTGTGAAATTTGGCATGCACATTCCAGCCAGTCTCCTCATTACCCACAGCAATTTATAGGCCCCCACCCCCAACCCTCTAGCGCCACCAGCAGCTCAAAGTTGCAGGAATTTTCAGGTACATTTCTGCATGTAACATTTGAACCGTATGTCCAATTTTCAAAAACTTGGTATCCCTGGACTCCTTGGGCCAAGCCGAATCCAACGCACCCTGTGACGTCATTTTCCGTCAGGGTAGATTTTCCGCCATTTTGAATTTTATGAAAAACACTCAAAATGCTTCTCCTCCCTCAATTTTGGACCAATTTTGCTCAAATTTGGTCCATAGCATCTTTGTACTGAGCCTCATCAGGGACGTACCCGGTTTTTTGATATCTCTTATCGTTTTGTCGTGACAGCCAATCAAACGCGTCCGAAAAGTCGCCAAACAGGAAGTGAGCTCATATCTCGGGAACCGTTTATAGGATTATTTTCAAACTTTTCACAGATGTTCGTGTCCTTCCCAGGATTCCCCACAAAAAATTACAGGTCCCCACCTCAAACCCTCTAGCGCCACCAACAGGTCAACATTTTAGGGACATTTCTGCTTGTAACTTTTGAACCGTAAGTCCGATTTTCAAAAATTTGGTATCCCTGGGATCCTTGGGCGAAGACTGATCCAACGCATCCTATGACGTCATGTCTGCCGGAATAGAATGTCCGCCATCTTGGATTTTGTGAAAATCAATACAATTCTTCTGTTTCTACAACTTAACTTGTAATTTCCACAACAAATGGTGTGCACCCACATTCTAGACAGTCTCATGATGCCCTTCAACAAATTTTACGTCCCCACCCCCAACCCTCTAGCGCCACCAGCAGGTCAAAGTTGCAGGTACATTTCGGCTTGTAAGTTTTGAACCGTACGTCCGATTTTCAAAAATTTGGTATCCCTGGGATCCTTGGGCGAAGACTGATCCAACGCATCGTATGACGTCATGTCTGCCAGAATAGAATGTCCGCCATCTTGGATTTTGTGAAAATCAATAAAATTCTTCTGTTTCTACAACTTAACTTGTAATTTCCACAACAAATGGTGTGCACCCACATTCTAGACAGTCTCATGATGCCCTTCAACAAATTTTACGTCCCCACCCCCAACCCTCTAGCGCCACCAGCAGGTCAAAGTTGCAGGTACATTTCGGCTTCAAAGTTTTGAACCGTACGTCCGATTTTCTAAAACTTGGCCTCCCTAGACTCCTTGGGGCAAGACGAGATCCAACGCATTCTGTGACGTCATTTTCTGCAGGTAAGATTTTCCGCCATTTTGAATTTTATGAAAAACATTCAAAATGCTTCTCCTCCCTCAATTTTGGACCAATTTTGCTCTAATTTGGTACATAGCATCTTTGGACTGAGCCTCATCAGAAACTTACCCGGTTTTTTGATATCTTTTATCGTTTTGTCGTGATAGCCAATCAAACGCGTCTTAACAGTTGCCAAACAGGAAGTGAGCTCATATCTCGGGAACCCTTCATAGAATTATTTTCAAACTTTTCACATGTATTCTAGTCTGTCCCAGGATTCCCCACAAAAAATTACAGGGCCCCAGCTCAAACCCTCTAGCGCCACCAACAGGTCAAAATTTGAGGGACATTTCTGCTTGTAACTTTTGAACCGTAAGTCAGATTTTCAAAAACTTGGTATCCCTACAATCCTTGGGCCTAGTCAAATCAAATGCACCCCATGACGTCATGTTCACCGGAATAGAATGTCCGCCATTTTGGATTTTGTGGAAATCAATAAAATGCTTCTCCTCACTCAATTTTGGACCAGTTTTGCTCTAATTTGGTACATAGCATCTTTGGACTGAGCCTCATCAGAAACTTGCCTGGAGCTTTGATATCTCTTATCGTTTTGTCGTGAGAGCCAATCAAACGCATCCTAAAAGTCGCCAAACAGGAAGTGAGCTCATATCTCGGGATCCCTTCATAGGATTATTTTCAAACTTTTTAGACTTATTCTAGTCTGTCCCAGGATTCCACACAAAAAATGACAGGGCCTCAGCTCAAATCCTCTAGCGCCACCAACGGGTCAAAATTTGAGGGACTTTTCTGCTTGTAACTTTTAAAGCGTAAGTCCGATTTTCAGAAACTTGGTATCCCTGGGATCCTCGGGCGAAGACTGATCCAACGCATCTCATCGAATTAGGCTGGGTCGCTGCTTGGCCCCACATTGCTGCTTGCAGCTATATTTTTGTTTGTTTTTTCCCAGAAATCAGATAAAGATCTTTTTTTGTGTGCATGTGAACAGTGTGATTTTGAGGCTTCCCCTTATAACTTCTTTATCTTTTATGAAAGTAAAAATAAGTGTTAAGTGACTATTTTAAGCTCTCTGCTGGTCTTTATCTCCTCTCGTCTGTTATGAGGACACCACATGAACCATTTGATCTGCCCCGGATCATCTCTTTTTCCCCTCCTCAAGTCAACACTTTAGCAGGCATGTCTTTGAACTCATATCAGCTCTCAGTGTCAAACTCACAACTGCAAAAGCATGACCGCAAGAGAAATTTAAAGGTTCATTGTGTAAGTGTAGAGAGTCCGCCACTTGCTTTTCTACATGAAAATGTTATTGCTTGGTCTGGCATGTTTCTCAATATGGTATTAAACCTTTCTATCATCATAGAGACCAAACCAGACCAAGTTACAGGTCAGATCTGTTGAGACGCAACGCCACTCACAGTCAGAATACTTGTTTTTCTAGGTATTTTTGAGCTATAAAACCATCTTGAATAAATATAAAGTAAAGCTGTTCGATGTCATACTGTGGAACAATGACATATCCATAGAAACTAAAAGTTACACAGTGCACCTTTAACAGCACTCAATGATGTTTATATTATTTGACTGTTCCATTGAATCAAAGTTTACTCAATAGTCCATTCAGATAAATCCTTTACAAAAACATTTTAGTCAAAGTTTATATGCTTCAAAATACACCCCCAGGTCTAATCTTCTCAATGAATGTTTTGTTGGATTTTTATACAATGAAGAGGGTATTCATTGGTTGCCTGACCAACCAGTCCCTTCTACATTCTGTTTGAATCCAGAACCAGACCATAGAGGGTGAAAATCCTCTGTCCAAACTTTACAACAGCTGCTAATTTGTCACATGTGTCTCTCAAATACAAAAATTCTTGAAAATTCTCAAAAACATTCAACAGTTTGGTGCTTCAGTGCACAAAGCCACAGCGTTTCTCTGTCCTATATGTTGCTTTTTAAAATGTTTTACATGTAAGCACCACGTAAACCCATAATGTGTCTCTCTGATTGGTTAATCTGCCTGTCAATCACACCATCTGAAATCTGAGACAGAGGAAACAGCTCCTGATCCACTCGTCCTTGTAAAGTTTTGTCAAAATGTGTGATTCTGGTTGGTCAGTCATTTGGGTCAGTTAAGTCATTTAAGTGATCTATTCATTCAGACCTGGAACCCAGCTCTGAGCCTTTAGTGGGATAAAGACACTGACATCATGTTTTCCTCTCAAATTCAGTGCAGATATAATGTCACCTCTGCATGCAGTGTTTTCTCATGTTCACATATCTGAACTGTAACTTGGTCTAGTTGCCTCACCTGCTTGGATGAAAAGTTTGAGCATTAACAACTTGAGCAATAACATTATTCAAGTATCATTAAAATGCCTATAACTACCTAAGTTTAATGCCATGTGGTGGGACATTCCAAGCAAATTATGTTATATTATGCTAAGTTGTTGTATATGACAAATAAAATTTAAAAAAGGAAAATTTCTAGGCAAATGGTTGACGCCAGCTTTAAATAGATGTTTTCCAGTCACAGGTGGCAGACACATTTCGTTTAAACAGAGAAAGACATGACTCACACAGATCTACTTTAGAAGCATCCAATAAGTCTTTTAGAAGGAGGGGGTCTCAGTGCAGTTAAAGTTGTGTCTGTGTAGTTGTGTGTGCATGTGTGTGTTTGTGTTTTTGTGTATATATATATGTGTGTGTGTGTGTGTGTGTGTGTGTGTGTGCTTGTGGGTGTATGTGTCTGTGTGTGCTTTGTATGTCTGTATGAGTGCGCTTGGTGCTAGAGGCAGGATGTCCTGTCAGGCCTGCTCCATTGTGCAGTGGTCAGCCTGCCAGACACTGCCCCCTCAAACTAACTTCCTCTGGGTCCAAATGCCCCTCGGCGGGTCCCTATTGCCCCTGCCCCAAACACTGACAGCCCAAACACAATAGGAACCAGCCCAGGCCACCCCATCACCTGCTAAAAATAACCACACTGCTCTACACACCTACACTGTATCTTAACAATGGACTTTGATGGGCGAAAATAGCTCCACTTTGCCCTTCTGGAGAATCTTGTGAAAATTCTTGGATTGCTTTGTGTTAATCCCATTGGACTGAATAAGCACACATATTTTTACAATTTTTATGATTTAACAGATAATGACCTATTGTTTATGAAGGACAGACCAGGGAGTACTCGTCTCTCATATGTTATTTTTACTCTTTTTGTCTGAACACTAACTTCCTATATTTTATTATTATACTGCACGATACGTAGAATTAAATTAAGCCTTGGGTGACAGTGCCTTTGGGTTTGAAGGGCATCTGACATAAAATCTATGCTACATCACACCACCCTACAAAGCAGATTACTGAACTAGTACTATGTAGCAACCAAGGGCACTCTATCACTACTAATACTAACTTCTGTTACTACTATCACTACTACTATATGGCTAAAGAGGAATCATGATTTCTTCTAAGAGTCCTACTACTACTACTACTACTACTACTACTACTACTACTACTACTACTACTACTAATCAGTGCTACCATCAGTTGACCTCTTGACCCCAGTGACCCCTAAATGACCCCTTACACAATACTGACAGTGGACCCATTGAACAGGCATGCAACTGTTGCTAATTCGATTTCGGAAACAGCTTCAGTCTCGACTCACTTGTTAACAATTAACTTCAGCTCTGTGTATGCACCGAACAAGAAATATATCACATTATCTCTAACAACTGCCAAAAACAAGGTTGAGTTCACTTGGTCCTGGTTTGAGCCCAGTTTAATCCTAATGTAGTCTTGGTTTGGTCCTGCTCTAGTTCTAATTTAGTCCTGGTCTAGTCCAGGTTTAATTTTGAGTTCAGAAGTGACTTTGCAGGAAGACCAAATGTTTTGACTGTGCCCATGTTAGTAGACTTGGATCTGCCTTGTCATTTTTGTCCATCGCTATAGGCTGATAGTAACAAATCAGAGATAATCCTCTTATTGATAATCACTTCAAACCATTTACAATACAATATACCTCCAGAATATTTGGAGTACCACCATAGACTGTGTAAAGAAGTGGACTGAGGGAGTGTGATGTTATCCATAGCGTTCAGCTCCAGTCAAATGAGGCTAGTAGTTATGAGGTGAATTTGGAGCCAGGTCAATATTAACACAATTTATACAAAGGCAAAAAATCAATTTAAAAACAGAGCAGGTTAATACAATCATTTTAAGACCAAAATGACGAGGCTCACTGCAGCAGTTACAGAGAGAGAGAGATGCTCACTTTCTATTTGGAACGTGGTGGCTATCAGGTTAGCTATGTTCATACAGGTTCATGATATACTGATGACGATTTGATTTTTTTGGTTGATATTTTTCAATAATTCAATTTACAAATCTTGTACAAGATACTGAAACAGCTTTACAATAACACATTGTAAGCAAAACACAAATTGTTAGCAATATACAAAAATAGAGCTCTCAGTTTTAGACGTAATTTTGATAATCACAGATAATTGGATGTTTGAGACATTTGAGAAAGAAGTACATCATTTCAATTAATCATTTAGTAATTCCATAACTTTACACGAGTAACTGAAACACATCTTGATTTAACATATGTTCTTACTCTATACGCTTAATGTCATACTGTGGAGCATACCGGACAAAGCAATAATGGAGACAAGACACCACAAAAGTTACACAGTGCACCTTTAAACAACATGAATCCCCCAAAGATAAGAGCACGCTATTAAAGAAATAAAATACACAGCTGAACGTGTTCCACATTGAGAATCACCAGAAGTTCATTGTATTTAATGTCTAATACAAGTGTCCTTGTGTAATCACATCCTCAGAGCTGTCTCAAGTCTTTCCTCCCTCTCTCCAGACTCAACCCCCTCCCGAGGCGCTATTGTCCCGTTTCCTGTGGCGGTGTTCGTCAGAACTTCATACCTGCACTTACTAATGTGGAAGCCGTGTTCTGATGGGGGTAATTTTATCAGAATGTCCTAACTGCATAGAGACAAACATTAAAACCAAAAAAATGACATCGGAAGCACACGGCAGGATTTTCTGAGAGGGTAGGACGTTTCGTCAGAACAGCGGCTGCGCGCACACTGCCCACCGCACCGTCCCGTTCACGCACACAGCCCGTGAGCAGCAGAAGGGATGTGAAGTGCTCATTTCTTTCACTAACCTCAACAACAAGGCGCAACTTTGGACAACTCCTGCGCAAAACGACGCACAGCAATCGGTTGATGTTTTTTCTTTCTTTCTTTTTTTTTTTTTTTCTTTATCGTGGAAGCTGGAGATCGCGCGTAATCACTTGGATGCACTTTGCGCGAGCATTGGGATGTTTCTTTTGACAGCTGCCCACGGCTCGTGACAAACAGCGGTGCCCGGAATGAGCTGTCACCGGCTGCCCGTAAGTCCCCTCGGTTTGTCTTTATTTTGATCTCATGCTGTTGGACTCTGGATGTGACTCGTTTGAGCTGAACCAGCTGTTAATTCAGAACTACAAGGCATGGTTTGAAAGGAAAATCTACCACCTGCTATTTCTCAGTTTTTGCAGTGACAAGTTTAACAGGCTTTAACAACAAGTGAAAAAGTCTGAACAGTGATTATTAACACATGTTAGGCCCGTGGGCTTATCAAAATAGGCGTGTTAGTTTTAGTTGGGTTTAATTTTTTATTTTAGTCGAAAGAAAGTAGGCTACTGATTTGTTGCATCTGGATAGACAGATGGACAGAACAGCCACGACCCATTTAAGTAGGTTAATTAAGTTGAACTGAAACCAAATTACCACTATCCACTATCCATACTGCTGATATTGTATGTTCAAGTGCATAACTCATAAGAAGAAGAAGAAGAAGAAGTGAACTTTATTAATCTCACACTGGAGAAATTCTTCTCTGCATTTTAACCCATCCTATATATATATACATATATATATTAGGAGCAGTGGGCAGCACACACATTAGGGCGCCCGGGGACCATCTCCATGATCTTCTTGCTTCGGTTTGGTCAGGACCTAAGCTGGAGTACCTATGGTGCATGTTTTGGGTTGGTGGGGGAAACCGGAGTGCCCGGAGAAAACCCACCCAGACACGGGGAGAAACATGCAAACTCCACACAGAAAGGCTCGGGCGACCCGGGGATCGAACCCAGACCATGCATGCAAACTCCACACAGAACACACACGGAAAGGTCTGGGCGACCCGGGGATCGAACCCGGAACCTTCTTGCTGTGAAGCAAGAGCGCTAACCACTCTGCACTCTGTAGGCATAATACAGGCACTTATGAATATATTAATATATTCATGGTATTTATTTGTACTTTTATTCACATTCATACAGCAAACCTTACAAAAACTACTGTCAGGCATTCAGACTAAATGTCCGTTATACAAATAAATACGTTATCCAAACCAGATTAAGCAATTGCCCACAGATTACTTCTTATTCAGCCTATATGGATATGGATTTGTCTTCACATTTGTTTTGCTGTTTTTGCCAAACCCATTTGAATTGAAAATTTTCAAAGTCAATTTAACTTTTCAACTTTTTTTTTATGATCTTGTGTAAACATACAACCACCTCTTCTTTGCTCTTCTTGAGAATTACTTCTTGAATTAGCTGACGAAGCCTCTCGGATGAGCGGCGAAACGTTTTCAACCAAACAAACTTTGTCCAGTTGACAAATTGAACTTCTCCTTTAATCATGGATTCTACCTGGACGACTGAGGGACTTTTCACGCATCTGAATTACTTATGCTATAAAAATAAACTTGCCTTTTGCTTCTAGTTTAACTCACACATGTTTGATTCTCTGAGGACAAATATATGAAATATCATTACTCACACTGTTATATTATCCATCCCTCTTAATAATCATGAATACTCTATATCCAAGTTCTATATTTTACGTTTATTGAACAAGTCCCACCCAAACATGGCAGTTTGTAACAGGATGTAAACAGACTTGAAGATGCCTGGTTTCCTCTGCCTCCTTCCTGAGTCCTGCCTGAGAGAAAGCAACAGCTGTCCATTTGTCCGTGCACCGATCCTGAACCTGATCCTCCAGAGCAGAGGGTCCGAGGGTCCGAGGGCCTGTCCCATGACCTGCTCAGGAGGGGGTAGAGCCAGGGCCTGTGCAGCTGTCCAGCCACAGCGCATGAAAAGTTAGACACACTCAAATCCCACAAGTAATCCTCAGTGTGGCCATATTACACAATTTTCTGTTACAATGTTGTTTCCTTATCACAAACATACCCGGATTTGTGTTTTGTTTGATTCACACATGTTTAACACACAAATCCTGCATATTTAGGCTGAGTTCTTCGCTCAAAGACAAAACACTCTGTTCCACGTTGTGATGTCATGTGATACAGGAAGTGCTCTACTGTGTTCGTAAACTCCATACATCTTCATCAGAATCATTTGGATGATTTCAGTCCTCTCTATAAATCTCTACTAAACAAAAAGTGAACTTGAAAACTACCGCTTCATGATGTCACAAGGTGGAACAGAGCATTCTGAGCTTTGGAGACAGACTAATAATACAGGTGAATGAAACAAAACACATCTCTGAGCATGTTTTAGATGAGGTAACAGCATTATAACATGGCTTAAAGCTCATAAGAGTGAATTTTGTGGAAAATAGGACATTTAAATATCTGTCCTGTTTAGTGCAAGTGGAGTTGCTGCTTATGTGAATGGACTGAGAGGGCACCACAGCCAAAGTAAATGTAAATGGGCTTCTGGAGTCAGCTGTTTAAGGGCCAAGGCAGAGGACAGTGCAATGATTGTATTTGTATATGGACAGGATTTAGACTGGAAGATTAAAGGAGCAGTGTATCAAGTTCACAAAAACTGAACTTGAGAAAAAATATGTTTGCAAGATTGAACGTGTACTGTGTAACTTTTCTGGTAGAGGATCAGCCCCCTGTTTTACTCCTTGTTGTTTTTGAAATTCTAAAATGTTGTACAGTATAGCATTTAATTGAATTATCTCCATAGAGACAAGCAGGCCACATCACCAGGCCAAATTACAGGTCAGATCTGTGGAGAAGTGGACCTGCTCGCACAAATAATGCATGTTTTGAGAAATAAATCACTTGCAATTGAATAAATACAAGATCACCATGGAGACAAGCTGATGGTGGACCCTCCACCAGAAATGTTATAAGATTAATTGCAATCAAATAGAAAGTCCTATTTGAATGGACACAATTAGCTGCCACTTTTGAAGAATCTTATTTTATTCTGCATGAAAACCGCTAACCCTGCAGCGTAGCTCTGTCTGTCAAATGTTCTACATGTGATTGTTGTATTAGTTTGTCAGTTCATATTTCAGTCATTTTGTCAATTCTTCTGGAAGTGTTTAAAAGTGCACTATGTAACTTTGAATGTTTAATAGTATGACATTAAACAGCTCTACTTTACATTTATTCATTTATAGGTTGTTTTACAGCTCAAAAATACCTAGAAAAACAGGCATTCTGACTGTAAGTGTGGTTGCCTCTCCACAGATCTGATGTGTAACTTTATCTGCTTTGGTCTCCATGAAGATAGAAAGGTTTAATGCCATACTGTGAAAGACAAAGCAATAACATCTCCACGGAGAAAAGTATTTGACTGACCCTCCATCAGAAAAGTTGCACAATGCACCTTTAAAATGTAAACTGTAAACTTTGAATCCTGTTATTAAAACATCAATCGGAAAAAGGACAAAAAGTGAAACAAATTGAGCTGAAAACAAGTCCAGATTTCTGTGTAATCAAGCCATCACTGTGCTTCATTTTTCTACAGGGATACTTGTTTGATTAACCCAAATATGTAGCCATTTCACAATTCTCAAAACCTTGTCAAATGTGCACATACTTGTAAGTTTTCTTTTCATTCCAGAGACAGATAGCCTGACAGATTCTGTATTCTGTTTCTTTGACCCATTCGTCCAATATTTTGGGAGGCAGAGCAGTCGACAGTCAGCTACAGTCTCCAAAATAGTAGTTATTGTAGCTGAAGGATTAGCTTATATTGTGCAAGGGTTTAAAGTCAGGATTTATCTAACTAACAACTGTTGTTGGGCTTTGATAAAATGGAGCACATTAATACAAATAAACTTCAAATAGGTCACAGTAACATATTTAGGAGAGTATTTTTACAGAAAAATATTGCAGAAATATTAAAACTATTTTGTGCCACTGACAGAATAACCGGAATGCAGGTTAATCAGTAAAAGGTGCAATGTGCAACTTTTCAGGTAGAGGGTCCACCACCTAATTTTCTCCATGGAAATATAACTTCTTTGCCTGGAATGTTCCACAGTATGCCATAAAACGTATCTATCATACATTATCACTTTATCTCACTACAAAAAAGTTGAATAAAAAGTTGCTCCATCTTAAATGTTTTGAATGATGCCAGTATAGTTATTATCCTGACAGGCTTTTGTAGAAAGTAGAGGCAACAATTTTGTTTTGTCGATATTCTGTCAATACTTAAAGGCAGATATATATGGTTGATTTTGTTTTGATAATTTAAATGAGATTATAATAATAAAAGTCTACATATAAAACAACAAGCTAAATACATATGTTTTGATGAATGTGCCTTTTTATGGTAAATGCAATTGAAATTTGTAATAAATAAATAAAGTTATTTTGATTTTGATCTGAATTTGTAAGTATCTCTCGTACAAATACCAGGATAACCACTCTACCATGATCATATGCTTCAATTCACTTGACTTTATTTGACATTCCAGATTTTGGATCAGTTTGAAGTCGGAACATACCATTTTGGTACTGGATGTTGGCTTGCCTTTGTTACATATGGCTACAGTAGGGCTTTGTGCACAGAGGTGGGAGGACTTGGAAAGGAGGAGGAGGCGCCTGGGGAGAGGGAGGGCGTGTGAAACTGCAGTAAAGATGTCACACCGCAGCTGGCACAGAGCAGGGCTGATGGACTGTCCACACTCACACCAGAGGCTTTGTGAATGAGGTAAAGAGACAGAACACAGGGAGACTCCTATCCAAGCAAACCCATTTAAACCATAATAAACACATTAAAGTTCTCCAGACGTTTAAATAAGTTATAGCACAGTTTAGAGTTTGGCCTATAGAGAGATGAAGGACTCTGGAGAAGATATTTGAATGGTAAAGGTCCAGTCAAAGGGTTTATTTCTTGATTCCCGAATGCATTGTGAAAATAAACAAGGCACCATAAAAATTAAGCCTGCATTTCAGTTTAATAATAATGAATCTGTTTTATATAGTGCTTTTCTGGACACTCAAAGACGCTTTACAGAGCATTATTCATTCACTCCATCCCTGGTGGTGGTAAGCTACTTATGTAGCCACAGCTGCCCTGGGGCAGACTGATGGAACTGAGGCTGCCAATCTGCACCATCGGCCCCTCCGACCACCACCATCACTCGCGCACACACCACTTTCATACTAGGCACAATGTTGGTGAAGTGCCTTGCCTAAGGACACAACAAGTTTTTGCGACTGGTGCCCCACTGAGGCACCTGAAATTCCCAGCGGTCTCCCATCCAAGTACTAACCAGGCCTGGCCCTGCTTAGATTCTGAAATCTGACAGGCTTTGACAGGCTGGTGTGGCCACAATACCAGAGATACCACAATTTACTTGTGTGTATTCAACTTCCGGTTTCTAGGTGCCATTTTGAGGACTATCCCATTTACAAGATAAACATTTAGTTTATCATAGATGATTGCTATGGCAACTATCCTATTTTTTCATGGACAGCACAGTATCATAACATATTATAATAGTGCAATACCAGTTTTTAAATATAGCTGCAAGCAGCAATGTGGGGTCAAGCAGTGACCCAGCCTAATTTGATGACGTGCGTTGGATCAGTCTTCGCCCAAAACACATTTTTGCATGTTGTAGCGCCCCCTAGTGGCCAATGTGCACCAAATTTGGTATGGCTAATTCGGTATGGATGGTACATTACACACCAAGTTTCAATGAGAGAGCTGAAACACAGGTCAATTTGATGACATGCGTTGGATCAGTCTTTGCCCAAGGATCCCAGGGATGCCAAGTTTTTGAAAATCGGACTTACGGTTCAAAAGTTACAAGCAGAAATGAGGGAGAAGAAGCATTTTGAGTGTTTTTCATAAAATCCAAGATAGCGGACATTCTATTCTGGCGGACATGACGTCATAGGATGCGTTAGATACGTCTTGGCCCAAGAATTCTAGGGATTCAACGTTTTTGCGAATCGGGCGTACGGAAGGAATTTTCAGGTACATTTCTGCGTGTAACTTTTGAACTTTATGTCCAATTTTCAAAAACTTGGCATCCCTGGACTCCTTGGGCCAAGCTGAATCCAACGCACCATATACGTCACCCTATGATGTCATTTTCCACCATTTTGAATTTTATGAAAAACACTCAAAATGCTTCTCCTCCCTCAATTTTGGACAAATTTTGCTCAAATTTGGTACATAGCATCTTTGGACTGAGCCTCATCAGAAATATGCCTGGATTTTTTAATATCTCTTATCGTTTTGTCATGACAGCCAATCAAACCTGCAACTTTGACCTGCTGGTGGCACTAGAGGGTTGGGGGTGGGGGCCTATAAATTGCTGTGGGTAATTGACTTCATAGTTTCCTGTAAAAAAACCCACAGCAAATCAAATCTTCTGTCTCCTACTAAGCAGAGGTAGTAGCTCCAAAAACAGTTGGCCACAATGAAAGCTCAACTGGATGAGCAGGTTCAGGTCAATAAGTCCCAAGAACTGAGACTGAAAACACAGGAGAGACTGACCAACCAAAAGAGGCTCAAAAGACTCCCCAAAATAGAGAACGTAAACTGCATAATCAGATCACTGCTTACAATGAGACCCGGTAAGTCTACAACACCTGTGTGTGGGAGAAACTCAACATGAATTAGTAACTTGCAGGTGGCAAGTGTGAAGTTTCAGAGTGAAATAAGAACTGAACAACCTAGCCACGCTCAAAGATGATACAAGGACTGTCCAAGATACAAACAGTAAGCTACAAAATCAGATCAATGTTCACAAGGAGACCTACTGTATCTTCAATACATCTGTGAGGTCATACTGTAAACTTGAAGCAGGAATTTGCTAGTGCCCTCTGTAAAATTTTCAAGCACAAATGAAAACTGAACAACCAGGGCAAGACCAAAGACCTACAAAAGCACAAAGCACCTGAATGTGAACATGCATCCACCATTAGGACAGCGAAGGATCAGGAGGGAGGAGCCTCAACTGACAAAGTGAACTGAAACTTTCTCCAAACTCTGTCCGAGAAAGTGGAGGAACTCAACTGTTCTCGGGCAGGTGTTCAGTCTGATCCTACAGAAGAAGAATCTGGATCTAGAGAAAGTTCTCTCAGAAGAGAACATCAGGCTGAAGGAACTCAACATAGAAGAGCAGAGGAAGGTGTCCTGGCACCCAAACAAACACTGTCCTTACCTCAACAAAACCAAAAAAAGTTTTGAGTGTTTCGTATTTATGGAACAAAAACTAAAAATAGGTTTTATTGTTTTACATGTCATTTGGGTAGGTCACTGGGAGTATGAGCTGTCAAAGGACAGATAGATAGATAGATAGACATAGAGATGTCTATCTGTTATCCCAAAGGAATTTCATTTTTCAAGCAGCAACAAAACATACCAATACAAAACAATAATAATAATAATAATAATAATAATAATAATAATAATAATAATAATAATAATAATAATAATAATACCATCAATTTATATTAATTTATAGTGACGTGTTGTGCCGCATGGAGAGGCCAGACATTTGGAAGGGGGTACTTATTATTTCAGAATAAACATTTAAATTAAATTAAAATTGTCAATTTCAAGTAATGCACAAAAAGTGAACAGACTGTACAGCAGTTTAGAAGTGTTTAATTGTACTCAAAATACATATTTGAATAAGTAAACATTTACACGTATCATTCATTATCCAAGTTCATACTTATTAGTAGTTACAGTATATATTGTCATCAAACTAACCTAAGAAGTGCTTTGGAGAGCTGTTTGGTGTCTGTTCCCTTGTATATTTGTCTTAACTCCATGTAATTATAACACAATTGTAAAAATAAACCACAAATATACTGCACCGTAATTTTGGCTATCCCTATAATAGGGTCAGTTTAAGCCTTGCAATTTCACTGTAGCTGTATTTACTGTCTTACATGTTAAATTACGGGCCTGGTACAGTAGTGTTTAGGTTGCTATAATCTTCAGTATGTTCCTGTAAACCACCCTCTTCGGAACAGAGACAGTCCCAGGGCAGAAGCTCAAAGACACGAGACCCGTTTATAAGAGCAGATAACACAGGGGCACATCACGGGCAGGCCACACACAGCCACCTACAAGGAAACTGTCCATTCATTTCAAAAGACTGACTATTGTAAATATATTTAGATCAGGTGACACAAAGTACGCATTAAAAAACACAATCAAAAAATTTAAGATAATCTGAAAACTCAATAAAAAATACAAAACGGCATATATTTTCAGGAGCCTGTAATCAATATGAGCGTCCATGGTCCTGTTTAGATGTCTGATGTTCGAAAAGGTGAGAGTGACCGAAAGCCTGTTGGCTAATGCTAGCTACTATCTACAGCACAAATCAGCTCACCCATTCTAATTCCAGCTAAATCAGTTCTTTATGTGTTAAAACAAAACTCAGATTAAAGTCTAAAAAAGTCACAGACAGAGCAGAACCTCTAGTTAGCATCACACCATTAGGGAATGTTGATGACATAAGATAAAATAAGATAAGATATGCCTTTATTAGTCCCACAGTGGGGAAATTCCAGTGTTGCAACTCACAGATCAAGAACAGCAGGAAAATGTAGCATGCAATAAAACAAGATAATAAATAATGTCTTAAAACAATAAGCTGCAAATTATTAATACGATTTAGGATTTAAATTGAAATCCTAAATTACATTTGAATCTAAAGTTGTTGTTTTTTTAAGGTATGTAACTTCTTTGGTGGGGCATCTGCCACCTGCTTGTCTCCGTAGAGCAGGCGTCTCCAACCTGCACGCATTGCAATATTATATGTATTGCTCAGAATAACTCAGATTTGATTGATTAAATTCCTATTTCCTATGTAAATGTATCATTTTGATGCCTAATTGTGTGCACTGTTAAGTGGAAAATGGTTTATGTTTTATAGGCATCTAACTGTACCTCATCTAAGGCTTAACTTTACTTTACTTAACTTCTGGTGTACTCTAAAATGAATAGCTCTCTGACATTTTCATTTTACAAAAAGTAGCTCACTGGAGGAAAAAGGCTAGAGACCTTTGAAGATTATATTGCTTTGCTTGGGATGTTTCACAGTATAGTATTAAATTGATCAAGCTTTCATTATTTGATTGAATTTAATTTAGTGTTGTCACGGAAAAACATATATTCTTAATGTGAGTGGGCTTGCCCCCCCCAGAGATCTTTCTTTGTCTGTGTTTTATTTATCAGAGACTATTCATCAGTCCTAAGAAAATATGATTTGTACCAGATTTAGCTGCTGCTTCCATCTGCAGTCCCTGGAAACTGTAGACGACTGAGTATCTGATATGTGTGGAACCTGCCCTGGTGGGATGACCTGCTTGTCTCCATGGATATAGAATCAGTTTAATGAAATGCTGTGGAACAATCAAAGCAATAACATCTCTAAAACAGGTGGCAGACCAGCCAAAAAGTTCCATAGTACACTTTAAGTATACAGTGGTCCCTCGCTCTATCGCGGTTCGCTTTTCGCGGCCTCGCTGTTTCGCGGATGTTTTTTTTTTGTTTTTTTTCCCCAATTTTTTTTTATAGTGTATCAGCGGAGACATGAGTCACTGGATCCGTAGGAAGTCCAGACCGGCGTCGGGTGGTGAGGGCTGGTGCTCAGAGGCGTCTTCGGAGCACTGAACCTTGTCAGCCAGTTCGGCACTGTTAGCGGTGGCCTGAGTCTTGCCCAAAATGATATCCAGGTCGCTTTCCACTCGGCTTTCGCACATGGATATGCATTGTTCCAAAATAACGCATATCCATGTGCACGTGTTCGCACACCCCCCCCTCCCCCCACGCTTCACTATTAATACATTTTGTTGAAAATCAATGAAAGTTTGAGTGTTTAAACAAGCGAGAAATGTGAGAAAATGTTAATACCAGTCTGAGAAAAGTGTATAATACAGCCTTAAAACATGTATAATAATTGTAAAATATAAAGTTGTCGTACTTCGCAGATTTCACTTATTATGGGTTATTTCTGGAACCTAGCCCCTGCGATAAACGAGGGACCACTGTATTCAAAAATATAATACCTAGTTTGTGCACACTTAATCTGACACAATAAATAGCCCAGTTTTCAGTGACTTCATGAAAATAACCATGGTTTTACAGTAGGGATGTGACAATAAGCAATATTACTAATGAAATAATTACAAAAATGTTTTGTGGTACATTTTGTATAATAATCATCATTAAAGGTGCACTATGTAACTTTTTGGTTGGGGGTCCATCACCTGCTTATTTCTATGAATATGTCATGGCTCTGCCTGGAATGTTCCACAGTATGATTTTAAACAGGTCTACCTTACATTTATTCAATTACAGGTGGTTTTATTGCTCATAAATATCTAGAAAAACAGGCATTCTGACAGTGAGTGGGAGCTGACCTGTAACTTGGTCCGGTTTGGTCTCCATGAAGATAGAAAGGTTTAATGCCATACTGTGAAACATTCCAGACAACACAATAACACTTTTAAGGAGAAAAGTATTTGACAGACCTTCCACCAGCAAAGTTACACAACCTCCAAATTTAGCAGAAAAATGCTACTTGTCCATGATGTTCTTTTCTAGATAATTTTTCTTTTCACATAGCAAGCAAGCAAAGTACGATTCTATAAGTTGTTTAAATTATTATTACTATCCACTCATAGTATCTTGCACACACTTTATCCTCTAAACTTACATTTTTAAATAAATACTCTATGGTCTTTGTCAGCTGAACTCCTCCATTGTGGCTGTGAAGTTGTTTGTTCCTCATTGTGAACTTTTATTGTAAGGAAGTGACAGAGTTTTTCCTGTTTCTCTCTCTCTTTTGTAGGAGCTGCAGCCTTGAGTCCTGACATCTTCCATCTGAGAAAGCTGAAGAGTGGGCTCTTTACATTGGCTTTGGGTTGGACATAACTGCTCCTGTCCCCTGCTGATCTCCCTACAACTCCAACACATCCACCCTGTTTTTTACTATTTCCTTTTGACATTCCTTCTTTACATATTCTTCTAAATAAACTACAAACATGGCGAGTCTTGTTCTGAATGAGACAGGAATGGAAGATTGTGGGATTGACGATTCCTTCAAGTACAACCTCTACTCAGTGGTCTACAGTGTAGTCTTCGTGTTGGGTTTGGTCACTAACTGTGCTGCACTTTTTGTCTTTTGCTTCCGGATGAAAATGCGCAACGAAACTACAATGTTTATGACTAACTTAGCATTATCTGATCTAGTTTTTGTGTTCACGTTGCCATTTAAGGTCTTCTACAACGTCAATCGTCACTGGCCTTTTGGAGATGGGCTGTGCAAAGTCTCTGGCACTGCTTTTATCACTAATATCTATGGGAGCATGCTCTTCCTCACTTGTATCAGCGTCGATCGATTTTTGGCGATTGTCTACCCGTTTCGGTCCAGGTCGATCCGAACTCGGCGAAATGCAGCGTTGGTTTGTGCAGCCGTTTGGTTGACGATCGTTGGTGGAGGGATTTCAGTTACGTTCTTCTCCACCATCAACAACAAGCACAGGGCCACCACCTGCTTCGAGGGGTTCTCCAAGAGCACCTGGAAGACCTACCTGTCCAAAATCACCATCTTCATCGAGGTGAGAGAAAGGAATGGGGCATTGTGCTATATATACTAATATATATATATATATATATATATATATATATATATATATATATATATATATATATATAAACACACACACACATATATACACATTCATCATGAGGACATCAGCTGCTTTTATTATAAAAGGTACATACGATATTCGATACGATATTTCTGGAGTTTTTAATTTACATCTGATTCTGAGTAATTTTCTCCTTTTACAATTTTCACCCCTGTGCAAGTTTTGACAATGGAAATTAACTAATGCAAAAAATGGAGAAAAAAATGTTACAGACTGAAACTGCTATTTTAGTTAACTGCACTTTGTCTTCCAAATGACAAAAAAAAATGACAACAAAAGTCAATTTTATTAATCAATCCATCAACTGATACTTTGATTATCAGATTTCATTTTGTATTAATCTAAACACACACTAAACATTAGGTTCTCTGCTACGTAATTTTTTACATGTAAACATACCCAAAGTTCAAATTAAACAACTTCTTCTGTGTTTCAGTTGGTATTACATTTTTTTTAAAGGTGCCCTGTGTAACTTTGTGGGTAGAGGGTCCGTCACCATGGAGATGTTGTTGCATTTCCTGGAATGTTTCACAGTATGATATTAAACTTTTCTATTTCTGTGGAGACAAGGAACAAGCCAGTATAAACAATTTACATGTCCAATTTGTTGAGAGGTGGGCCTGCATATTTTTCAGCATATTGTTTTACTGTAAATAAACACCAGTAATTAAACAATAAGCAAGTTTAATGCCACACTGTGGTACATTACATCTAAAGCAGTCTCCATAGCATATATCCATGGACATAACCAGGTGCTGGACACTTATCAGAAAAAGTTACATAGTGCACCTTTATGGCCTATGATAATAGTAGAGATTGGAGGCTGGTAAATGTCCTTACAAAGTTTTTGTTGTAGGGAGTATTGGGACTCTTGTCATTGATATACTGAAGCATTAGGTTCAACATTTCTATGGGATATTTCTTAGTACATTGCATAAATTTCTGACGGAGGGTCCGTCACCTGCTTGTCTCCATGGAGATGTTGCTTTGCCTGGAACGGTCCATGGTGTGAAAAATACTGCTCAGAAATACAATAATTCTCTCTGTGAATAGGGTCTAAAGGTAAAACTGTCTTGCCCCCATTTGGTAGTATTACTATGTATTACTATGTATTGCAATAGAATATAATGTAGACCACATATAATTACCTTAAATACTAAACTAAATATGTGTTTAATCAAATGTGGTCAGCAATGTTTTTTTTTGAAACGAGAGAAATTCTGTTTAGTTTTGTGGTTTAAGGAAAGGCCCTAACCTCAGTCGGAGAGAAACAGTCTACAGTAATGTGATTATAAGCATTCATCTGTTACTGAACTCTCTCACTCTCTCATCACAACAACACATTTGGGTCTATTATTTTTCACCACATTGTTGAGGTTTGGGACTTTCCCTTTAACAGATCAGAGTTTCAGGTCAGATGTTTTGTTTCACATCTTTTCTTAGAAGTTTTAATGGTGTACAATAAATTCACCATTCATTTTTTATTCACTTATACCACTACTGTTTATTTTTATGATAACACTGATGATGCCTTATATTTGTATTGTGATACAAATTTTACAATCCTCTCAAAACATTTCCTGTAGTCATTATTCGCTCACTCCATACTGGGTGGTGGGCAACTGTGGTTAATTCTATAGTCACAGCTGCCCTGGGGTAGAAAACAAGGCTGCCAATCTGCACCATCTGCCCCTCCCACCTCCACTGTGTCTTGCCAAAGGAAACAACACAAAGACAAAACTAGAGCTGCAATAAACAATTATTTTAGGCCGCTATCATTTTTTAATTTGTGAAATTATTTTTTCTATTGTTCACTGCAGTTTATTTTGAGAGAATATTTACAAATAAAGTGTATTATTGATCAAAATCAGAAATTGTTTATTCTCATTTTGGACATTTTGATTTAATAATGCATTTGATTTGTTATTGTTTTTGGTGTTTTGAGTCAAGATAACAATGATTTCATTGTTATCTTGACACTTGTTTTTAAAGTCAATAATTGCAGCCGTGGACAGAGCCTTATTCATTCAAATACACTTATGTAATTCTTATTAGATCGTCCGGTGTATGATTTCACTCTTCTTGTATTTCCAGATTGTGGGTTTCCTGTTTCCTCTCCTGGCTAATCTTGTCTGCTCCTCCCTGGTCCTCCGCACCCTCCGTCGCCCGGTAACCATCAGCCACAGCGACAACAAACAGCGCGTCTTACGGATGATAGTAGTCCATTTGAGCATCTTCATCATCTGCTTCGTCCCCTACAACTCCATCCTCTTCCTCTACGCGCTGGTCCGGACCCAGGCGTTGGCTAACTGTGCCGTGGAGAGATTTGCACGAACTCTATATCCCATAACCCTTTGCATGGCTAGCCTGAACTGCTGCTTGGACCCTGTGGTGTACTACTTCACATCCGAAAGTTTTCAGAAAAGTCTAACGCTGGGAGCTAAAGGATCAGGATCTAGAGCAGAAAGCATCCCACGGAGCGATACTGACGTTCAAGACCCTAGGAACGCAATTCCAAAAGACACGCATAGCAACGGGAAGGAAGTATCAGAAAGCAAGTTATGAATTTGGAAATGGAAAGAGAAAAAAAAAGTTGGAATAATTATTTTCAGAGCGAATTTGACTAAACCTGAATTACAAAATAAAGTAATCAGATGTTTGTTCACCAAGTGGAAAACACATAGCTCAGCAGATTAGGCAGGTCCAAAGAGGTAAGTCCCAAGATATGGCCTGGGATTAAGGATTAATACTATGCTGGACCAATGGGAGGTTTGAGATGAGAAAAAACAGAGATATAGCACTTTTACTTTGGACAGAAGACGACTGCCTTGGATCAAAATGACTGCCTTGAAAGCGCCTATCAAATTGTTCATATGTGACAAGTCCAGTATGAAACTATGCCATGTAATTTGATAGAAATGCTAACAGTATTCTGAATGGACATTATTATTATCACCACAGTGGCTATGTTTAAACACACCCCAAAATCTAATCATTGACATTTAAGATTATGTAAATGACATGCAAACCACAAAGTCTGATGTAAGTATTGTGAGGGACCATGATCAAAGAGCTCAGCTCATTTAGCTGTTTACATAGCATTTTTATAATCTTATAACTAAAATAATCAGCCACTAATAGTTGCATAATAACAATACAACTGGTTTTAAATGTCCTATATTATGCAGAATGACTCTTGTGAGCTTTAAGACTTGTTAGAATGCTGTTACGTCATCAAAAACATACCTGGAGTTGTATTTTGTTTCATTCACACATGTTTGAGGAATGCTGCGTTACTGGGCTGTCTACATCTCCAAAGCTCAGAATGCTCTGTTCCACCTTGTGATGTCATGAAGGGTAGTTTAAGTTAACAGCTACCTTTTACCTTTAGCTCAATAAAAATGAGCAATTCCAGATCTGAAATGATCCAAATGATTCTAGTGAAGGTGTGTATGGAGTTTAAAAACACTGTGGATGGCTTCCTGTACCACATGACATCACAAGGTGGAACACAGTGTTTTCCATTTGAGAGAAGAAGCCTAAATATTCAGGGTGTTAAAGATGTGGGAATGAAACAAAACACAACTCCAAGTATGTTTCTGATGAAGAAACATAACAGATCAGAAAATAGTGTAATATGGGCCCTTTAAAAGAGACTACGTAAGATGCCCTTCTCTGGTCATATCTTAGTTGAATTCACAGAGAAATGGTAAATGCCTTGGTTATTATTGGTTGTTTACATAACACAATTGCAAAAAATACATAGCACATTTGTTCATTGTATTGATTTAAACTACTATAAGTATGGCACCTGTTAGTATTAAAGTAGCATTCAGTTTGATTACTAGCTAACTATACATGTTTTATTTAATTTTCTTTTATTTTGAAATGTGTGCAATTACCTGTATTCATAAACAGTGAATTCACCCCAGTTAAGTCAATCCAATGATATCCAAGCCTGTCACAATAACAAATTCTGTGATACCGATGAAGTAATATAGACCCAAGAACAGATTAAACCACAAAAATTCTTCTTAATCTACAATATGAGGTGCAATAAATAAACAACAGAATGAAACACTTTTAGTAGTTACTTTACATCTGTAATGAGTCATAGGAGCTGTTATTTCAAACCTTTACGACTCTTTTCTTTTCATATTGCCAAACAATACCAAAAAAATTCCCAGTATTACAAAGAAAACGTACATGGTAAATATTGACCTGCAATTTTTTTTTACCAGCTTTCCTAACAATAAGTCGATATAGTGATTATTATGGCAGGCCTAATGATAATACTTCAAAAAAGAAAAATAAAAAAAGAGAGAGAGAGAAGAGATACTGTGATGATGTGCAAAAGGCAGCAGGGACATCTATGCCTTGTTTACATTTCATTTGACTTTGGTAAGATTAGATTAGTAATTAACACTAAAATTTGACAAGTAGCCTACGATAAAATGATCATACTGAAACGATTTTATAACAACTGACAAAAGAACAATGAAGCAGAATAATCCCAGTAAACTAAACATAACAGTGTTGTTTTAAGGCACGAACTGCAACAAATAAATAGCAAAATCAAGCAGTAATTATCCATTTACAGTTACTTATTTAACCCTCTACAGCTCAAATCTTATTGTATTACAAAAAAAATAAATAAATCCATTATTGTAAAGAAAATGCTCACATGATAAAAATGGCCAAAAAATATTGTTCCAGCTTTCATATATTGAACAATAAGTTGATATAGTAATTATGCAACTTTTCTAGGGGAGGGTGCTCTCTACTTGTCTCCATGGAGATGTTATTGCTTTGCCTGGAATGTTCCATGGTATGACATTAAACAAATCCATCCAACATTTATTCATTTCAATTGTTTCTATTGGTCAAACATACAGTAATTCCTTCTGCGAATAGGGATGCCCCTCCACAGATCTGACTTGTAATGTAGCAAAGAGCTGTAACCCTCGTGATAGATAGGTATACTGTGGAACATTAAAGCAATAAAGCAATAACATCTCCACCGAGACAAGCAGGTGAGGGACCCTCCTCTAGAAATGTTACGCAGTGTACCTTTAAAACATGTTACTGTTAAAAAAGGTTCTCCACCAACTGCCCACAGATGCACTGGATCAAAGTTATTCTGAAGTTTATTTGGAAGTACTTTGAGAACCCCCTGAGCCTTAACTGTTGTTGTTGTTTTAAACTCTGCACATAATTTCATATGGCGGCTGTTGCACTCTCTGTTTCAGTTCTACTTGCTTGTGTAGCAGCAGTGCACCGACCTGCTGGTTTATGTGTGTCATGTTGAAGTTCCAGGCCATTAAAAGTTAAATGTTTTGAATTGTTGCCATGGCTACGTCTGTTATTGCTGTCGCCTTGTACCTCTTGCTCTTGAGTCCACTTTTTTCTCCAGCTTCTTCACTAAGCGTGTGCAATATATTTAACTGGCTATTCTTAAAGTCGCTGTACCTGATCTAATTTTTACTGTGTTTAGAAAAACAGAACTAGTTCATTTTAAAGTTTACAGATGTCCAGTTATTGCATCTATATAACATAAAATTGACTCGAGAGCTTTAAACCATGTTCGAATGCCGTTAACTCACCAAAAGCATACCAGGGGTTGTGTCTTGTTTCATTCACAAATGTCTGAATAATACTTTATTATTATCTGTCTACATCTCCAAATCTCAAAATGCCCTGTTCAACCTTGTGATGGCATGTAGTGATAGGTTTCAAGTTAACAGCACTTCAGTTTCTTCAAACGGGTGTGTTGGAGGAGAGAAAGCAGCCCCAGAACATACGAGAAGAAAATAATCCCGCACTCCATCTTACTTGCAAAATGTAAGATTTATTAAGACATGCAACGTTTCGGCACTAGGCCTTGAAGTAAGACAGAGTGCGGGATTATTTTCTTCTCGAGAGTTTTCTGTCTGCAAGAAGAACTCACGTGTTTGTGTGTTAAGCATGTGTGAAGGAAACAAAACACAATGTGAGGATCCAACATTTTAACAGATCAGAAGATAGCGTAATATCGTCCCTTTAATGATTATGACTATATTATAAAACACTTTATAATTAGATGCAGACCTCACACAGCCATCTCATTTCTACCTTAAGAGCTGTTTAAACAAATTTGTACTGAGGTAAAACAAATGAAGCTAATTTACATAGAAAAGATCGGGTACAGCCAAGTATGAGTAAAATGTTAAAAACATTGGATACTGTTTTTGTTACTGTTGTCATTGGGCAAGGCACTTCACTAACTCAGATCGGTGAACAGATTATGTCAGTAATAACTAAAGTGGCTGTTGAATGATTATGTCTGTGCCAGACCTATAACTTAGTTCAGGCAAATGGGAGGTAAACAAACAAACAAAGAAATAAACAAACAAACACATAACCTTTGAGAGCACTGAATTTGTAAGTTTTTACACAATTGATACTTTGCATCTGGTGTCATCAACATTCCCTATGGGTGTGAAGCTAACTGAAAGCACTGCTCTGTTATTTTATTGTACCACAATCTGACCAGAAAGAGCTCACTTGGCTGGAACTACAACAGGTGAGATGATTTGTGCGCTTAAACAAGTCTAAATCCTTACAAATTAAATAAAATGATTAGTCGACTAAGAATGTACAACCCTTCTTTGTTGCTATATGAACGTTTGACAAATATACCATGTTCTGTGTTTTCACTATTTTTCCTTCAGTGTGTATTCACTATAGTTCTGGTCTTAAACTGCCTATGACAGGTTAGACCACTCATTTTACAAATTCTTCATTATATTTTTAAATTTTATTAAGAATGTTAATAATCAAATTTAATTTGTCTTCCTGTTTTGAAATACTGACATCACCCTAGGGAATTCCATTATTAAACTCTAAGGTGCACAGAAATTATTATATTTTATATGATGATGATGATGATGATGATGATGATGATGATGATGATGATGATGATGATGATGATTATTATTATTATTATTATTATTATTATTATTATTATTATTATTATTATTATTATTATTATATCATTATGATGAATAAAAATGTAACAGCTTTATTTTGTTTGTTAAAAATCTTTAAAATATAAAAAAATGTGTTTCTTGTGTGTAAATTGTGTCAAACGTTTGGACAGAATCCTCCCAGTGTGATGTCATCAATACTGAATGCTCTAACTCTTTACTTCCTGTCATTTTCAACATATTTTTCAACTTTTCTTTGAGAATTGCTTCTTGATTGATATAAAATTGGAATTTATATTTACAAAAAGAAAAAGAAAAAAAAAAGAGAGAATATTCACTTTAATTGCCTTGATACTGCCATTTCCTCCCCTGTACCTTCAGTCTGTTTGAAGGTCTCTGTCTTTTCTGAGAGCTGAGTGGGTTTGTGGAGGAGCTGCTGTGTCATGGGCCAAATGTTGATTATGAAACAGAGAAATGCTCCATTGTTTCTTGTGAATGAGCTCTCTCTGTTTAATCTGCTTTTCACTGGGATCAGGCCAAGTCTCTTACACTACTGTACAGTCGCTTATACAAATTCAGCAAACATTAAATTCAGATGAATTCAAAATGAACACAACATCGAGTCAGCAGATCTGCAGTTTGATTTTGCAACAGGTTTTTACAGGTTTATTGGTTATACTTAAAGGTGATATAATACACAGAATTGGCTCTTTTTTTTAGCCATGTTTTAGCTATTTGTGTGTTAAACATGTGTGCATGAAACAACACAACTCCAGGTACGTTTGTGATGAGAAAACATTATACCAAAGAACCAAAAATAGCATTAAATAAGTTCTTTATTATTTATTATTATTTAAAACAAGGACAGTGTACAGAAAACATTAATCTCAGAGAGAAAAAATGCTCTGCACCAGATTTAGCTACAAGCTACTTTCCATCTGCAGTCCTTGGGCATGTACAATACAGTACATTAAAGAAACTATTTACATTAGAGCACCTCTAACAACAACATTTCATCAGTAACAGTGTCTACTTAAAATAACCACAATCCAAGTCATCATTAAACAAACAAAACAATCAAATTAAATAAATTAAAACAATCAATTAAAACAATCAAAATTAATTAATTCTATGTTCAATAAATACAAGATTTCAAATTCATCATTATATTATAAAAATACTCAAATTCATTGTCATCAATATCCTAAAATCATCAATGTCCTCTTTGACATAACTACTATGAAGAACTCCCGAAGCAGCTACTTCATGGTGAAATACTTGAATGCATCTTAGTATTTTGCCCTTGTAATGTGTCCATTGGAATGAGCAGAGGCACTTCCTGCTGTGTGGGACCAGCCACAATGCAGACTGTATAGATACTGTGTGCGTACTTTTACAGGCTTTGCCCAAACACATATATTCCCCCAGACGCACTTCAAAATATTAGTCTAGTTTGTTTATTCATGTTTCCACACAGAGATGAGGAAGTCCTGGCCTCACCTGGAATGTAGAACCTGCCTATAGGTTTGTTTTGCAGATCAAGGTTACTGAGTAGGAAAATACACTGTATAACATAATAAAATAATAATACAATATCTTAATTATTTTCATATAAAATTGAATACATATTTTCAATTGTAAAATAAATAATTCCATGTACAGTGAAATATGATATATATGTGTGTGTGTGTGTGTGTGTGTGAGTGTGTGTGTGTGTTTCATGTACATGCAGAAATACCAACATCTTAACAGTCACAGGGGTGAAAGCACATTGTTGACAGTTAAATGGTTGTGTAGTGTGGGAGGGCTGTGCTTAGAGCTGACCCGCAGGTCCACTGGTCCACTCAGGAATGTCACAAAAAGACGCTAAACAGATCAGTACATGTTCTGTTTTTTTAGTAGGTTGTCCTGCTAAAAGATTGTTTTAATATCGATGCTGCACTGACCTCTAGTGGTTACAAGCCAGAATTACATTGATCAAAAGTGAAAGCAACAATAAACATGCTCCCAGGTTCAGTGGACAATGCAAGGCGGTTGTTAAAATAAATTAAATATGTAAGTAGAAGGGTCCGCCACCTTCTTCTTTCTATTAAATAGCTTTGTCTGGAATACTCCACAGTATGGCATTAAACTTGTCAATCTCCATGTAGACACACAAGAGAATAAACCCTGTTCACAGTAATAAGTAAGTAAGCTTATTACTATACCATTATTATTATTATTATTATTATTATTATTATTATTATTATTATTATTATTATTATTATTATTATTATTATTATTATTATTGTTTTTGTTATTATTATTATTAGGCCTGAGCGCCAAGGCCCTGCGTGCGCTCTCCCCTTTCCAAACATAGTGGCACTCATGTCAGTGACTGATGTCTGCTGACATGGCACAGTGGCACTGCACTTGTAATTGTAATTGTTCACCACAAAACATAGGGCACACTTGACATCATGCCATGACACTCAAGCCATCCAGTAGTACAGACTGACATTGCCCATTGCCACGACAACGGCAGTTGTAATAGTTAACCCTCATAAATGCCAAAAACGTGCATTGGGCACATCTGCAATGCTTTGCTTTTTGTGTTCTGGTGAGTCTCCATGATATTTCTTTTTCACATTCCTTTAGGTGTTCCTTTTTTCCACCAACAATGGTGACAGTTCTGAAGATGGCTTGCAGCTAACAGCCGAAACATGTCAAGAAGGTAAATGCACGTTACTGTACTGTACTGTCTTTAAAAAAGAACTCAAGAAAATATAGCCACAACCTCAAATGTGGGCACATCTTCAAAAATGCACATTAGCACCCCCAACTGGTTAAAAGTTGAGACACATATAAAATTGCAAGCGCAAGCGAGGGCCGATCATTGCCGCTGGCGGCTATATCTATTATTATTATGTTTTTGTATTATTATTATTATTATTATTAATAATAATAATAATAATAATAATAATAATAATAATTATTATTATTATTCTTTTTCTTCTTTTTCTTCTTTTCTTTTTTATTTCTTCTTTTTTCTTTTCTTTTTCTTCTTTTTCCTTTCTCCATTTTCTTTTTTGTTTTCTTCTTATTCTTTTTCTTCTTTTTCTTTTGTCTTCTTTTTCGCACAGTGAACACAAACAGAGCGCAAGATGTCAATGACTGGTGCCCGCTGACATGGCACGGTGGCACCGCCCATGGCCATGATAGTGGCCTAATTGTAATTGTTCACCCCAAAACATAGGGCGCGATGTCAAGTGCGCCTGCAAAAACAGAGCACTAAGTGCTCTCCCCTAAACAAACACTCACTGCCACTCTATAGTGACACTCATGGCATCCAATAGTACAGACTGGCATTGCCCATTGCCACGACAGCTGCATAATTGTAATTGTTAACCCTGGTCTCACAGGTACCAGGGTTAACAGCGAGGGCCGATCATTGCCGCCTGCAGCTAAATTTATTATCATTACCTTCCTCAAACTTGTTGGTACAGTTCGGCAACTTGTTGCTGATGAAAAGTCACCAAATTTTGCACAAAATTCAAGAACACCAAAATAGTAATTTAAAAACAATCAAAATACATTGTGCCTATGGCTATAGCCGAAAAATGAAAAATTTTACGAAATTCAGGTGGTGGATAGGTTATGTCGTTCCGAACCAAAGGTTCAGGCCAAACATCTGTCCTTGTCAATACACCTCTAAAATCTGGTGTCATGTGTATGGATTTTGCCCACAACATAGTATCCATGGAAACTTAGTGATAAGCATGGATGCCAGTATAAAGGGCTGATGGAAATGCCCCCAAATTGTTGTAGAAGCGGGTAGTGTAAACCTGGTTTCCTAAGTTATAACAATAAAAACAACTTGATGGAATAAATGAAAGCAATATTATGAAACATTCAATATCTCGGCACGGCGGCACGGTAGCTGAGTGGTTAGCGCTCTTGCTTCACAGCAAGAAGGTTCTGGGTTCAATCCCCGGGTCGCCTAGGCCTTTCTGTGTGTGTTCTGTGTGGAGTTTGCATGCATGGTCTGGGTTTGATCCCTGGGTTGCCTGGGCCTTTCTGTGTGGAGTTTGCATGTTCTCCTCGTGTCTGGGTGGGTTTCCTCTGGGCACTCCGGTTTCCCCCACCAACCCAAAACATGCACCATAGGTAAAAAATCCTCCAGCTTAGGTCCTGACCAAACCGAAGCAAGAAGATCATGGAGATGGTCCCCGGGTGCAGTATTGTGTCGCCCACTGCTCCTAATATATATATACAGTGCCGTGAAAAAGTATTTGCCCCCTTCCTGATTTCTGTGTTTTTTGCATATTTATCACTCAAAACATTGTCAGATCATCAAACCAATTTTAATATCACACAGAAACAACCCAAGGAAAGACAAAATTCAGTTTTTGAATGATGATTCCATTTATTAGTGCACAAAAAAAATCTAAACCTATCTGGCCCTATGTGAAAAAGTAATTGCCCCCCCTTGTTAAATCACAAACTAACTGTGACTAACCACAGTTTTGAGAAAACTTAGTTCAGTTCTACATGCCACACCCACACCTGATTGTCACCACCTGTGTTGAATCAAGAAATCACTTAAATAGTTCCTGTCAAACAAAGTGAAGTTGGCTACAACATCTCAAGAACAAACACATCATGCCACGATCCAAAGAAATTCAAGAACAAATGAGAAAAAAAGTGATAGAAGTCTATAATTCAGGAAAAGGTTACAAAGCCATTCCCAAAGCTCTGGGGCTCCAGCGAACCACTGTCAGAGCCATTATTCAAAAATGGAGGAAACTGGGAACAGTTGCAACCCTTCCCAGGAGTGGTCGACCAACTAAGATTACTCCAAGAGTGCGACGACGGCTCATTCAGGAAGTCACAAAAGAACCTAGACGCACATCGAAAGAACTACAGGCCTCGTTGGCCTCAGTTAAGGTCAGTGTTCATGACTCCACCATTAGAAAAACACTGGCCAAAAATGGCATCCATGGAAGAGTTCCCAGGAGAAAACCACTGCTTTCACAAAAGAACACAAAGGCTCGTCTCACCTTTGCCAAAAAGCACCTTGATGACCCTCAAGACTTTTGGAGAAACATTTTGTGGACCGATGAGTCTAAAATTGAACTTTTTGGAAGGTCTGCAGCCCGTTTCATCTGGCGTAAAAATGGCACAGCATTTGATAAAAAGAACATGGTGCCCACAGTAAAGCATGGTGGTGGCAGTGTGATGGTCTGGGCCTGCTTTGCTGCCTCAGGACCAGGACAACTTGCTGTGATTGACGGAAAAATGAATTCTGCTGTTTACCAGAAGATCCTGAAGGAGAATGTCCGGCCATCAGTTCGTGCCCTCAAACTCAAGCGCTCTTGGATCATGCAACAGGACAATGATCCAAAAAACTCAAACACGTCCACCTCTGAATGGGTCAAAGAAAACAAAATTAAGGTTTTGGAGTGGCCAAGTCAAAGTCCGGATTTAAATCCGATTGAGATGCTGTGGTGTGACCTTAAACGGGCAGTTCATACAAGAAAACCCTCCAATATGGCAGAATTGAAACAATTCTGCATAGAAGAGTGGGCCAAAATCCCTCCCCAGCGGTGTGAAAGACTCATCACCAATTATCGCAAACGTTTGGTTACAGTTATTGCTGTCAAAGGAGGCTCAACTGGCTATTAGATTAAGGGGGCAATTACTTTTTCACATAGGGCCAGATAGGTTTAGATTTTTTTTGTGCACTAATAAATGGAATCATCATTCAAAAACTGAATTTTGTCTTTCCTTGGGTTGTTTCTGTGTGATATTAAAATTGGTTTGATGATCTGACAATGTTTTGAGTGATAAATATGCAAAAAACACAGAAATCAGGAAGGGGGCAAATACTTTTTCACGGCACTGTATATATATATATATATATATATTCGCCCTGTCCCAGACTGATAAGTCACGTGATAGGCGTATCCACGTATTAATCCGCAGGGAATATGCGGATGAATTATTGTGAAAGGACGTCTGAATTATTGTTTTAGTCTTAGTCTTATTCGGGAGATGCATTTTTGGAAGAAGTCACGTTTTCAGCTTGTCCCAAGTCTGATTCACGGAAGGTAAATTTGATGCTTTATTGCCAGATAAGTTAAGTTTTCGGATGGACTTTGCGAGTAAGCTAGGTACACCGGAGAGGCGCTACGACTTCTCAGTGCTCGAGTGGCGGAGGAGCAATGGAGGTACCATTTTTGCTATTTGCCATTGCGGTGAAGGAGCCAGTTCCAAGCTACGAACCAGGCCTGCAACGGTAGAACTTGGGGTTGGAGAACTGACTATTTAGTACACCGGCTATGGGATAAATTCTTTATTTGGGCCCATTAGAATATTGTGACTGTTAAACATTTTGTGTGTTGAGGTTTACCCTTGAGATGTTCATCTATAATGCTTGAAAGCACTTTTTTTTCCATTAGATGTATTATAGTTCATATTTACTTATAACTTTGTGGTGGTCATTGAGTGTCATGTTTGTTACAAAAGTAGTTCATTTAAGAGTTTACTCACATTATACTAATAAGAATCATTTCATGTGTACAGTGCATTTTAATAACCATAATACTGTACTAAAAGGTGTAACCACACTAGTATAAATGTGTAATAAGAACTCAAGTTAGTCTCTCTCACATAACAAACACAATAATAGGCACATCAGCCCCACCAAGATTTTTTTTCACCAGCTGCCACTGGTGTGATCCTTTGGTTCTTTTGAGTAATGCACCCTTCACTGTGTCGACTTTCACAGTCAAATGTGCACTGGATTCAACCAAAGACCCACACAGATTAATCAATGTAGATTACTTGAACATTTGGCTCAAGTAAATAATTTTGAGGAAAAAGGTCCTAGATGAAAGTTGATGAAGACAATGAAAATTCTTCTGGACCAATCACCAACAGCCCTAGGCCTGGTCAACAGTTGTGACCACGCCCACAGGAAGTAACAACAGCTGACTGGAGCTGTGTCTCAATTCTCAGGCTACGTCCACATGACAACGCTCCTGGATTTTTTTTTTTTATGCGGGTTGAAAAAAATATGCGTCCACACACGTGTCGGATCAGTAAATATTTGCGTCCAGATGAATACGGAGCGCTGAGTGAAAACTATGTAATACATATGCCACACCGATATGTGGTGCTGTAAACAGGAAACAGCCAGCCATTTCGTGTGACACACGCAATTTGACCACACATGGTATTTCTCACGCTTTCTCATTTAGTTACGCAATTTAAGCGCAGCTCACAGCGCTTCTGTGCCAAGAAAATCGATTAGTTAATGCAGGCACCGCGCGTTTTAAGTGAAAAAAGCCCCCCCCCCAAAAAAAAAAGAACGCAGTCTCACGCACCACCCCGCTCAAAACTTGAGAGCCCTGCATTTGTTGACGGTCCCTAACATAGACTAACATCGACGTGAGCAGAGTTTTTGCCTATAAATCGATGGTTAGTACAGTGGTACCTCACCTTACGAAATTAATTCGTTCCAGAAGTGGTTTCGTAACGTGAAAAATTTGTAAGTTGAGTAGCTATTTCAATGGAAAAAGCCTGATCCGTTCCAAGGTTTTTTTTTTTATAGTGTAACTTTTTTTTGTAACGTTGTATTCTGCGCCCTGGCGGGCTAAGAGACTAGACCAGGACTAAAAGAACGTGGAATAAACCAGGTCTGGCCAGAACTAAACCTGGATTGGACCTGTTATTATTATAACATGACAGTGCCGCGGGAGGAGCGCGTTGCTCCTGTCTCCGCGCTCCTTGCGGTGCGGGGCGGATGAGAGCAGGAATGGATAACAGCGGGCAAGACCGAGGGGTCTCGCTCTGGTCGGGCGCTGGTTCTATGTGACTTCCAGATCTAGACCAGAACTAAACCAGGTCTAAACCAGGACCGGAGCAGGAATAAATCACCCCGTGCTCGGCCCGCGCGTGCTCGGCCCCGAGGAGGAGGCAAGACTGTGCATTCTTGCTCAGCCCTGAGTGCAGTCCGCGGTGCGCATGGGCGTGTGCGACAGCAGCGAGTGTACAGTTTGGAGCGTGGTCCCAGCATGCACCGCGCGCTATTTCATCGATCCCAGCATGCACCGCGCTGGTGCATGCGCGGTGCATGCTGGGACCACGCTCCAAACTGTACACTCGCTGAATTGGAACACGGCTAATAACAGACGAGAACAATGGAGATATTTTTTCGCCCGCCTGGCACCGTAAATAAGACGGCATCTTCACCATCCGATGGTGCCTGTTCATCATCCCATGAACAAGTACCAAAAAGACAGAGGAAATATAACGAACGTTTCCTTCAGTATGGATTTACAAGCGTCATAGAAAGAAACGAAGAACGACCGAAATGTCTGCTGTGTGGTAATGTACTGATTGACATTTCTCATGACAAATTGCATCAGAACTTACATTCACGCGTGCCTGTGGAGGAATTCTGGTTTGGACTCAGAGAGGAGTACCCCGAAATCTCACTGTGTGCTTTAAAACTGTTGGTTCCTTTTGGAAGTACTTACCTTTGCGAAGCTGGATTTAGTGCTCTTGTCTGTATTAAATCACAGTACCGTTCCCGATTGAATGTTACGTCAGAGATGAGATGCGCACTGTCTACCACAGCACCTGACTTTGAAAGGCTGCAGCGAAGCGTGCAGGCTCAGCGATCTCATTAAATGTGAGTAAAGAGACTTTTTTTTTTTATAGTTCTGTTTTTCTTGAAATCGACTGGGGTCGCCAGAAATGTGGGATGTCAAAATGGGGTCGCAGGTCAAAAAAGGTTGGGAACCACTGCACTAAGGGAACGTGAGCTGGGTTTAGACCGTCGTGAGACAGGTGAGTTTTACCACACTGATGATGTGTTGTTGTGTCTCCCCTCGTTTCGGGCGTGCATCTGAGCGCGCATTAATTGAATTTTTGAGATTTGTTGTTTTTAAAGTGCTTTATAAATGAAGTTGGATTGGAGATTTCGCGTTTCGTAACTTGAAATTTCATTCGTATCTAGAGACCAAAATTTGACGTGAAGGCGTTTCGTAACTTGAAATTTTCGTTTGTTGGGTCATTCGTAAGGTGAGGTACCACTGTATTACTTGCTATCGTTTTATTAGATAGACATTAACAAGTAGAACTCTCGTTAACCTTGGTTGTGTTATTTAGGCAAAATGCTTGTTTGGATCTTAATGCGCGAATGTTAAAACCCCGAATATCAAGCGAATGACAAACATCGAGCCAACTTCATTACGCTGAGTCCTGCCCAAGCATACTCGGACATTATGTTGGCTTTTCGGCGAGAATATACAACCGGGGACCATCACAAAAGGGCAGCTATATAGATGTGTGAAGAAAACAGAAATGCTTATATATTTTTGTGTGTGATACTGCATGTGCCTGTTTGTAAAAGGTAAATTTTCATTCAATAAAAAAAGACAAGAAATGGTTGTTCTTTTTCTTTATTTACAGCACACAACACACTCAAATTGGTATGGACTCCTCATTGTCCACTATCTGCCTTTTCAGCGATGGGAATGAATGAATGAATGAAACCGGTACCTGTAGTCACACACCACTTGTATGTTTCGGGAATGTTTGCCCTTTCTGTTGATGTAGTCCGTGGCGCTGGAGGACAAGAGAAGCTCTGAATATCCGGAAATTCGCTCTCCATTCATCATCCATGACAACACCATTGACAAAGGTGTCCCTCTGTCCCTTACCTTCTGGTCATGTGATGATGACGGCATCGCGACGTCATAATTTTCCCAAAAGTCGCGTTTTGCTCGCCCACACGACAACGCGACCCCCGACGTTCTCAGATTTCTCCACTCTGGAACCCGTTTTTAAAAAACACCGTTTCCACCAAAAAACGTTGTCGTGAGGACAGAGCCTCAGAGTCAGACCCTCCAGGAATTCGTGATGTTGCGATTTGCAACTTCAACGCAACTTCAGCCAATCCCCGCGAATTCAGGGCGGTGTTGCAATTTTGACCAATCACCGCAACTTTTCCGCAATTTTTACTAATTTTGACCAATCATCTGCGACGTATTGAACGCCGACCAACTTCCTTCTGTGTAGGAGACATAACTGAGATGAGGTGCACGGTGCGTTTGTGTGTGTGTGTGTGTGCGGCAGAGGCGGTGGGTCACGTGAGTGTGGGTGTGTGCACGTACGGAAGTGTGTGCGTGTAAAAGCGCGCGCTCACCTGTCACACAGAGGAGAGAGTCAGGGTTGGGGTGTAGCCGTATTTTTTGTTGACCGCAAACCATTCATTCATCTTTCACGTTAATCTGTTCATCCTGCTGGTTTTCATGAGTTCCATTTCATCCTGCTGCGCTGTCATAGCTGTGTGCGCTCTTTTTGTAATAAATGCACAAAACATATCTGGATCTCAGCGTATCTGTCACCATAGCCTCCTCTTTGCGCGTCACAAATCTGCGAGCCATAGGACCCAACCTCATATTCTCGGCGGTTAAAAGGTTTGAGTTTGGAAGCGGCAACATTATGCTTTACTTCCATGTGACAAAACGAAACTGCGGCCGTGTCCCAGTTCCCAGAGTGCACAGCTCGGAGCGCGGCCCGAAGGGGGCTCAGACTGCAGTCAAGGAGGTGCACACTTGCTCAGCCCCGACTGCAGTCCACGGACCGCTTAACGACTGCGGTTTTCGGAACGCGTGTTAACTGCACATGGGACAAAAAATGTGTGACGCACATGCCCTTCGGGCCACGCTCCGAGCCGCGCGCTCTGGGAATTGAGACACGGCTTCTAATGGCAAGGAAACATGTCTGCGGTGGCATTTGCCCACTAAAATAACAGCAAATGACCGGGCGAAACAGTTCCCCTCCTAGTAGTAATTTATTTTCGATATTGGTAAGGTTGTTTTAGGACCATATCTGTGATCTCTGTGTCTTTGTATTATTCTTTGTCAGTAATAACTCAGTATTCAAAATATTATTCAATTTTAATTACAAAAAGTGAAAATCGCAACTATTTATCGCAACTTTCACTTCCTCCCGCAACAAAATCGCAACAAAAACCTTAAAAGCACCGCAACTTTCATCGCAACTTTTTGGAAAAGCTCCCGCAAAGTCAGGCATTTTAGCCCGCAACAGTCACAAAAAATGCCTGCGAAATCCTGGGGGGTCTGCAGAGTGCACAGTTTGGAGCGTGGTTTTAAAGGTCCCATGGCATGAAATTTTCACTTTCTGAGGTTTTTGAACGTTAATGTGAGCTCCCCTACCCTGTTTAGGCCCCCCATGGTTAAAAGTTGTGAAATGTCTAAACTGAGCATTTGCGATCCTTTTCTGCATTACAAAAAATCGGAGCTCAAATGGGCGAGTTTGAACAAGGCACCTTATTGACGTCAGATCGAAAAAAGAAATGCAAATGCAGTTCCACCCCCGTCTGTCTGTACTCAGCGTCTCTGTAAATCACGCCCAGAGAGTTTGGACTGCGAATGCGCTAGGCAATGCGAAATGCGTTTTTTTATTTGCCTGGAGGCACGTCCGAGTGTTTCTAGGCTCGGAAGTCCTTTATCTGAGCCTCTGGACCTTTGAACAGCAGTGGTTTAATTTTATTTTATGAGGAAATGTGTTTATTTTTCAGTGGAATGCTTCAAATCTCTCCCCCCGTGCAAAAACAAGGAAATGGATCAGCTGTGGGCTCTGAGCTCTGAGTGGAGAGTTTGGCCACGCCCCCACCCTCTACTATTGGCCATCTCTTTTCTCCTCATTTGCATTCAAGCAACAACGCCCAGAATAAAGACTTTGAGAGAGCTATTTATGACTCTTTCTCATCTTATCTCTGTTTCTCATGCACTGAGTGTTGATTTTGAAGGATTCATTTACAGTATTAGGGAACCATTAAGTAGCCATATAAAAGCATCAAGAAGTACCATGTCATGGGATCTTTAAGGGGACTCAGACTGCAGTCAAGACTGTGCATACTTGCTCAGCCCTGAGTGCAGTCCGCAGACCGCATGGGCCTTGGCGAAATGCGACAGGTCTCGCAACTACTAGATGCAGCCGCCGAAGTAGCGGTAGTAGTAGAAGAAGTAGCGCACGGTGCATGCTGGGATATATGACTGCGCAAAGTGTGCTTTTTCATGCAGTTGGTCCACGCCCCAATTTCCGTGGAAACGACTGCGGTCTTCAGACCGCGTGTTAACTGAGCATGGGACAAAAAAGAAATGGGACAGCAGTCGTCGCGCCGGATGTGGCGTACATGCCCTTAAAACCACGCTCCGAACTGTGCATTCTGAGAATTGAGACATGGCTCAGATTTCCTGTGTGCGTGGTAAGCTGTTGTTACTTCCTGTGGGTGTGGTCAGCTGTTGTTACTTCCTGTAGGCGTGGTCAGCTGTTGTTACTTCCTGTAGGCGTGGTCAGCTGTTGTTACTTCCTGTAGGCGTGGTCAGCTGTTTTTACTTCCTGTAGGCCTGGGGGGTATTCCACGAACGTTGCTAAACATAGCGGCGCCTAAGTGATTAGTCCTCGCCTGACTTAGCCGCAACCCAGACTAAAGCCTGAAGTCGTTCCACTAACGCATTTCAGCTGTGCCTCATCAGCGCTAAGTTCAGTCAGGCCTATCCAGTCATGGCCTACGCGCGTGCACGGGGTACATAACAAGCGACTGTCGAAAACGCGATCATGGCGACGATTCGAGCCGATTATTTCAGCGCATCAGAACAGAAGTTGCTTTTGGAACTCTACAACACATTTGCAATAACCAAGGCGAGAGACATGGCGTGGCAGAAGATCGCTGAGCGCTTAAATGCGTAAGTTAAGTCCTATAACAGTGCTGAAGTTTGTTGAGTTTTTTAAGTATGTTTTCACCATTGGTGTTAAAACAAGTCCATGGGGCAGAAGATAATCTACGGTTTGGAATGTGGGAGATGCGGGTTCGATACTCAGAGGCAACAGTTGGTGTCATAAAATGTTTATTTTCATATTTGTAGAGCAGTCTTGTCAGTTGTAATTTATTTTTACTGTGTAAAAGTATTTGCTCTAACTAATACGTTAAATTGTGTTATATTGTCTTTGAGCAGGAATAATGTGAAGAGGACTGTTTTGCAGGTAAAGACAAAGCATAAAAACAGTGGTAAGTAGGCTAATATTACTATTATTATTCAGTGAAATTAGTAATACTGTTGAAATGGTACCTTAATTTAATTTAAAATGAACAGTAGCTACCAAGCCACAGGAGGTGGGAGCCCCGCTCAAAATTTTTCACCTGCAGAGGAGCTGGCACTGGCCCTAAACCCTAAACCTCCACCCACTGGTGGAGGTAATTGAAGGAGGGACCCCATCAAAGATCCTCCCTGCGAGTTCTCATGAAGAGTATATTCAAGGTATTCTCTAGGCCAGAGGTCTTCAACAGGGGGGTCGCGGAGGTACTGCAGGGGGGTCACGAAATCTTTTGATTTCACTTTAAAATAATATAATTTTATATTTTATAGTGTAAAATACAGTATTAACCTGTATATTATTTCCTTGTATTGGATGTACCATAACAGAGTAGCAATGTTTATACATGACACTAAGCTCAATTTAATATAAAACACAATTCTATGCCGTATGTATAGTAGGGAGTCCCTAGCCCAGTTCGCCATCTGTTTGGGGTTCCCTGGCCTGAAAAACGTTGAAGACCCCTGCTCTAGGCTAATGCTTGCCTCAGCTGTGATCCAAGCATTTATATTTTTCAATAGTATGCTTGTGTTCTAGTTACTGAAGATGGCATACACTTGGATCCTCCTCAGCAGTCCTCCAGCAGGGCCTTGTCTGACCCTCAGCAGTCCTCCAGCAGTGACCTCACACCAGAATGTCACCAGAGTGCAACTACGGCTACGTTCACACTGCAGCCTGAAACGACACAAATCCGATTTTTTTGCCTCTATGCGACCTGTATCTGATCTTCTAATGACAGTGTGAACGACACAGATCCAATTTTTTCAAATGCGATCCAGGCCACTTGGATATGTGGCCTGGATACATATCCGATCTTTTGGCATGCGACTTCAGTCTGAACGGCCAGGTCGCATTCATCCGACCTGAGTGTGTTTCCTCCAATGAGAGTGGTACAAGTAGGCGTTCACAAACGTTCTTCTCGTCATGCGAAAATAGTATATAAACTCGTATCAGTGAAGCGGCGAAGCACGTAGCAATCCCACCCCTCCTGCCTGTGACTCCGCACCCACATGTTCCTTTCTGCAGACGTTGCTGCCACTGCCCCGCAAAACGCTGTGGCCAAAAACCTTGTCCTTCTCCTTCTCCTCCTTAAAACAAATAAGCTGTACATGTTTTGGCTCCGGTATGAAAGCAACTTTAGGCTACTTCCGTAAAACATTGAGCGTGTTCGCTGCGTGTGACGTCATCGTGTCCTCCAAGGCGCATGCGGGACACTTTTGGGGAGTTTAGCGTTCACACTGGAGATCACATACAATTCGCATTTAACTGGAAATGTGAACGGCCTTGCAAAAAAATCGGATTTCACAAAAAAATCGGAATTGAGCATTAAGCCCTGCAGTGTGAACGTAGCCTAAGAAAGTGCACTGAACCCAACAACAAATATGTAAATAATAACATTCCAAGCAGTCATGTGTAACGATTATTACCTTTAATTCGCCGCTGTTTGGGGATGTTCACTGACCACCATTTGGACTTCATATCTGAGAATTTATTGTGAAGAAAACCAGAAAGAAAAAGTGACCAAAACTGGTTTCAACTGGTTTCAGCTAGTTTCAAATGCTAGCAGCTCTTTCCAAAATTTGCAGCTAGCACCAATTAAACAGCAAATACTTAAAGGTACACTGTGTAAGATTTTTACCCGTTAATTACTGAAATTGAAGATACCCATTCAAAAATACAGTGTTTTCCAAGCCTTTTCACTTCCATCATGAAATCAAGGTATTCTGTTGGACTTAGATATAGTCGCATAAAAGGTGGATCTTCCCCATGTAGAGGCATCCATTTTGATTATGAGATCCGCAGAAGGACATACTGTATTTTGGGCTCCGCGTTTGCTGTTTTATTTCTAGCTGACGGCACTGGCCCGTGGATTTCACACAACGAGATAGTACGCGTTTGGATAAACAACGACAAGCATGTTGCCGGATCACATATACTCCGCACATATATCGCAGGAGCAAGCACCTTCATCTAAGAGGAAAAGAAGAAGGACATAGTACCTACCGCGGCTGGGGCTTTGTTGCAGCGCGGGCCCGCACCCCGCAGTGCAGACCGACCTCCGCCCTCCGCGGTCCGGTTCCCAATTCCCCCCACCCACGCACAGTGCCGGGTGCGCTTCACGCGTGCGCGTGGTTTGGGCGTGGCTGCTGGTGAACCCACCTCCGGGTACGCCGAGCTGTCCGCATTATGTCGCGCCTGGGTGACCCTCGAAGTCTGCCGTACCTAGAACCGGAATTGCAATACCCACCACCAGTGCGGAAAAACACAGCCAAAGCACACACCACGCTGCGTAACAGGGGAACTGCCTTCCTGGTGCGTAACAGGGATTCCCTTGTCAGCGTGGTGTGTGCTTCGGCTGTGTTTTTCCGGACTGAAAAATAGTTCCCACCCAAAATGACCAAGTCAAGCGTTCCGTGTTGATTTGCTCATTTATTTGCACTCGATATGAATGCGCACTACACAGAAAGTAATTGGGAAAAGCATCGAGCAAATTGATTCCTTTTGGCCGAAATCTTTCTCTGGCGACGTTAGACTCCAGTCTAACGCGGAGTAGCTGCAGATACCGCGGCGGTCAGTGCTGACAGACCTGGACAATGGCTGGGTTACCAGAAAAACGCTTTCCACCACTTATTTTAGTCTCTGGACTGTGGGGAGATGCCCAAGTTTGACCTGGGGTGGCATATCCCTTTAAGCAATCTTACAAAACTAGATCGTAAAAACTTACTAGTAACTGGATTTGGCAAAAGAAAGTTCACAAGACAAGGCAGAGTTAGATCACAGATTCAATACTGCCACAGTATTATTAAAAGAACAACCAGGGACACCAGGTTGAAGTTTTACTTGCAGCAAGGGGGAACAGAGCAACTGACAGCACCTCTGAGTCAGTTCACCAATGTCTCCCAACAATGGGACTGCCGCTTCAGCTTTTATTACATTAATCACATGACACACAGATTGCATACATCATGGGAACACAGTTTGTGATTAAAACAAGACATGAGAAATCAGGGACTTATCATTCTGGAACACATTTTATCATAAGTGCTGATGTCATATTGATATCATATGTCATGTCATAATATGTGGGTCAGACCAACTGTCGCCTTACCGCTGATTTGTTTCACAAATCTAACCATGTCAAGGATATTAGACATTAAGAACAAGATTGCAATAATAAGTTTAACAATATATTTGAACATAATATAATATAATAATCATAATTTCCCTAACAGAACTTACCAGAAATGTACTAGAAACGTGTGGAGCAAACGGTGAACCAACTCGCCTCAAGGGAGCACAGAACCAAAGTGACCAACAAACAGAACTCACCTACCATGGCAACCAAAGATAACCATCACCATTCCGACCTCATTTTAAATATAAACAACCGAATAATACATTTGGACATTACTACTTTCATACTAGTATGAAGTAGTAAAAGTAGTATGAAAGTGGCGTGTGCATGAGTGTTGGAGGTGGTCGGAGGGGCCAAAGTGTGGAGTGAATGAACAATGAACTGTAAAGCGCTTTGAGTGGCATGAAAGGCGCTATATAAATCCAATGAATTATTATTATTATTACTGGTGGATTATAATGTTACATTTTGTATGTATTTATTTTATTTATTTATTTTTTTGTGTAAGCAATTTACAGCAAAGAAAAAAGAGTGGGAACAAGAAAACTTATTTACTCCCACCCCCTCTTCTAATTTAACATAATGAGCTGTCTTTTACATTTCTTTTACATTCTTCTTAGCATAAACCAGCACTACAGAAGACAGAGAGTGGGTCTTAATATTAGAACAATACTATGTACTGTGACCAGACCATATGTTTATACAACAACTTGAATTTATGGATATTTTGGCATTGCTTGAGATGATCAAAGGAGAAGTTCAATTTGTCAACTGGACAAAGTTTGTTTGGTTGAAAACGTTTCGCCGCTCATCCGAGAGGCTTCGTCAGCTCTGGTTATTGTACTGGTTAGACCCTGCTTATATCTAGCTGTTTTCTTAAGATGCGTGAAAAGTCCCTCAGTCGTCCAGGTAGGTTGGTTGCTTGAGATGTGTATACAGACTGTGCCAGAGTTTTACACTACATATAAACAAACAGAAACATTTACGGGTAGTTCGAACATTTGACAATTTGAAATTTCCATACCCTCTTAAATTATGAGTTCTCTCTCTCATTTTGAACAAATTTTGTAGATTACTTGGTAGTAAATTGTTGAATGCTTTAAATAATATTATCATTGTTTAATATTTTACAAGGTCAGGACTCTTTAGGAGCTTGGATTGAATAAAAACATTATGGGTGTATTTATTAAAAATACACCCATTGCATTAAAAATGGAAAAACAGTTAATGATAATAGGTTTACAATGGTCCAAAGTTATTCCTCACTTACCTTAAAGGGATATTCCAGGATTTTTGACATGGGGGCTCATTTCCGAGTTAGCCAGAGTGCTGCAGAGATGTGGAGACACTTTTTAGCGAATTTCATGCAGTCCTTCCAGCTGCAGCGTTTTCAGATGCTAGGCTAGCGCAAGTCAACGGTAAATGGTAGCTGGATTTTAATCAGGCTTACCCACTCCATAGTGCACCCAAAACAAGTCAACTATAACGCCAGACTGTCGATGCAAATGTCTGTGTTGATGGAACAATTTTAGAAATATAATCAACCTTGTACTTTAAAGGATTTATGTCCTTATGTAACAGCGCGTTTTTTCCCGATCTAGCTAGGCATGGGCGGAGTGATATCACCTTGCAGTTAGGTTTCCAGCTGCTATTTGTTTACCTTCAGCTGTCATCGTTAGCCGTAGAGTACAGTAGCCTGCCCTGTTCTACAATCCAGACATGGCCACGTTTGGAGGTTTCCCCGATGCTTGGAATATACAGACGAAGAGTTGAGAGAGATGGATGTTGAAAGGGCAGAACGCGAGAGAGTGTCGGTGAGTTAGCCCCCGCTACAGCTACAGAAAACCGGGTTGTTGCATTGTTCGTTGGAATGAACGATCAATGCGGGGCTGTCTTTTCAGTTCCGTGCTCAACATGAATGTTCACGGGCTAGCAACAACTTTATGAGCGTGCATGCCTTTTGACCAGCAGGCATACAACATAACGACAGGAGCAAGCTTGGGTAAAAAAGGTACAAACCTGTTCTTCATCACGGGATCTTGCGCTTGGAAAGACAGATGGTACTGCAGTGGTTGTCAGACTAGGCTTTCCAAGGGATTTGGTGTAGTCGTCTGGTCCGAAATGATCACTACAAATCTTCTGTTTATGTAGCGTCTCCACCGGTGTGTTGATGTCTAAGCCAGCAGCTACAAGCCACAGTCGCGTCCTTTCTCGATCGTGTACCGGAAAGCTGTGAAAACTTTGTGGTGGCCACCTGCGGGCTTTATTTGTACATTTTCGAAATGCACACTGAAACACCATTTTGCCCGGTAGTTCTTTTAAAATTCACCTCTTCACTCTGTGCTCTTCCCTACTACAACTTTTCTCGCTTCTCTGTTTACGTGATTGGTCACTTCACAACCAACTAGAGTAAAGTAAAACTCCGCTGCTGCTGTGAAGCTAGTCCCTCAGATATGGAATGATTCATGCTATTCGCACTCAGTTTGATTTAAAAAATTACTCAATCAACATACATTTGCATCGAGAGTCTGCCGTTATAATTGACTTGTTTTGGGTGCACTATGGAGTGGGTAAGCCTGATTTAAATCCGGCTACCATTGACTTGCGCTAGCCTAGCATCTGAAAACTCTGCAGCTGGAAGGACTGCATGAAATTCGCTAAAAAGTGTCTCCACATCTCTGCAGCACTCTGGCTAACTCGGAAATGAGCCCCCATGTCAAAAATCCTGGAATATCCCTTTAAGCATTACGAGCATCCTAAATATTCACTGCATTGACTTTATAGACCTCTAGAGACCAGGGAGGAGCTTTGCCTTGATGGAAAGTTAACAACTAGCATGCTAACAGACACTTTCTGATTTTTTGTCAATAAAGTGCTTTCTAATTAGATGCAGACTGTGGAGCGAGACACATTACACAATTACATGAGAAAAATAGGGTAGAGGGCCTTAAGTATACAGCTTATAGATATAGAATTTTTTCACCAGGTTATTTATTTATGGGATTTTGAGTTTATATGAGATGGCATTTGTACCTGGTGTGCTTTTTTTGTTACACCATTTCTCCTGGGTTCTGATTCTCTGTTGTGTTTCTTGTCCTTGACTCTCAGTTTTATTCAAAGCCCATTTAGGATATCCACAACAGAGGGCTTTCTGCACGTTGTTCTTCTTTCTCCTTTCCCTCTGTGCTTGTAGGAACCACTTGGGCCCTGTGCTGTGCCCAGGGAATAAGTGGTTCCTACAATTGTATGTTTGAGGAGGTAACAACATTCTAACACAACTAAAAGCTCACAAGAGTCCATTTTGTGTTGCAACATTTTTTTAGAACTATTTTTACAATATATCTGTGCTAAACGCAAAACCAAGCTCGAATACATGGACAAAAATAGCCACTACCTATACCCGCACACACTGATTACTGATTAGACTACAAGTCAATGAATAGGCCATATAGAGGCAGGTGTACTGAGGCTAAAAACATTAGCTTTCAGTGAAGATGATTAGATGATTATTCTTTGTAGCTCAAGTACTAAAATACTTTGGATCAATCTTGTCAGAATGAAACGGAACTATTTTTGCTTTTGTTCATGTCCAACACCTTAGTTAAGAACAAATAAGAACAATTTTCAACCTTGAGAGGACTTGAAAGGAACACCACCACCCCTTCGCTATGAAAGTGACTAGACTAGACTAGACTAAGCCCATTTTTAGTGATGTGAGGCTTGTGAACAATTGTGAACAACAACAAAAGAATCAGCACAGAAGCAGAGGAGGCAACAGAAATGAGAGCTTTCGTACAAAAAAAAAAAAAGAAAGAAATTTGCGTCATAATAGTTAAACAGTTAAAGGGTAAACATACTCCCATTGCAGTTTGAACCATATCAAACAACTTTAAACCTTGGTCATGCCTCTCTGTGATTAGTTTGTAGATAAAATAACTTCTCAAATTGGCTTCTGTCATATAAATAAATATAAAAAGAGTCTTTTGAACGGCTCTTTGAAGTGAACAGATTCAATTGAAAGGAGCCGAAAATCCATGCACTGAAATCTATTTTTTGCATCAGTCTTATGACGTAATGTTTTTAAAAAATGCTAGTGGCTTATCTATCAAAGTAAGAGATCACTGTGGTTGGTCTATGACAGAAATTTCTGGTGTTCAGTCAGAAAACTTTGTAATCATAAAAAAATGTTTTTTGTAGTATTACTGACAAAAACCAAACCCACTTTCTACTCTACAATAAAGCTTACAATACTTATTTCAGTACCACCTACATCTTTGTGATTTACCTCCAAGTCATGTTATTTCGGTAAAAGTCCTATATTACACAAAATTGACTTTTGTGAGCTTTAAGCCATGCTATAATGCTGTTTCCTCCTAAAAACATACCTGGAATTATGTTTTGTTTCATTCACACATATTTGAGTAAGACTTTATTATTTGTCTGTCTACATCTCCAAAGCTCCAAATGCTCTGTTCCACCTTGTGATGTCGATTTTAAGTTAAACAGCTACCTTTGACCTTTAGTTCAGTAGCGATTGGATCTCGAAAGCTCTGATTCCTTCATGTGAACAGTTGGAACTGGAGCTCCTTTTTTTTTTTTTTTTTTTTTTTAATTTACTATCCTTTATTTATCCCTGTAGGGAAATTATTTCCAGCAGTGGGCAGCACCTCCTTCAGGCCCCCGGGGACACATCTCCGTGATCTTATTGCTAGGCTTTGGTGATTTTTTTTAACCTATGGAACATGTTTTTGGGTTGATGTGGGAAACCGAAGTGTCCGGAATAAGTTTCACTATAACTTTTTTTTGTCACAAGGGGGCTAGTTGGACCCAAAAGCAGAAACACCAAGAAAAGTTTAAATGGTTTATTTTACAGAGAGTGAGCTGGAGGTATTGGACTGGGGAGCCAGAAGGAGCAGGTAGGTCACGGGCTGGGGCCAGGAGGAGCAGGACAGCACTGAAGAACCTGGGAACGAACAGAATCTGGCACAAATAAACGATTTGGTGGACGAGTACCTGGATCTGGTTGTTGGCGTTGAGCATTGTTGATGATGGATTCTATCTCCCAAGTGATTGAAGCGACAACACGTTCTGATGAAAGTATGGTATCTGCGCTCAGGTACTTCTGTAGAGGAAAACTGTTTTGAAAGAGCATCAGGTTTAATGTTCCTGGAGCCGGGTCGGTAGGTAAGTGTAAAATTAAATCTATCAAAGAAAAGAGCCCAGTGAGCTTGATGAGGGTTAAGACGTTTTGCGGACTGAATATAGGCCAGGTTTTTATGGTCTGTCCAGACCAGGAATGGGTGGACTGCCCCCTCCAGCCAGTGCCTCCACTCCTCAAGTGCCAAATTGACAGCCAGAAGTTCACGATCACCTACAGAATAGTTGCGCTCAGATGGAGAGAGCCGTCGGGGAAAAAAAACGCACATGGATGAAGCTTGAGATCAGAAGAGTGCTGGGAGAGAACCGCTCCTACCCCAATGTCTGAGACGTCCACTTCTACAACAAATTGACGTGAAGGATCTGGATGGATGAGAATTGGAGCTGAAAGATCCCATGACATGGTACTTCTTGATGCTTTTATATGGCTCCTTAATGGTTCCCTAATACTGTAAATGAATCCTTCTTCAAAATCAACACTCAGTGCATGAGAAACAGAGATAAGATGAGAAAGAGTAATTTTTCTCACTCTGAAGACTCTATAATGGGCGTTGTTGCTTGAATGCAAATGAGGAGAAAAGAGCTGGCCAATAGTAGAGGGTGGGGGCGTGGCCAAACGCTCCGCTCTCTGCTGTCAGCTGTCAGCTGATCCATTTCCTTGTTTTTGCACGGGGGGAGAGATTTGAAGCGTTCCATTGAAAAATAAACACATTTCCACATAAAATAAAATGAAACCACTGCTGTTCAAAGGTCCAGAGGCTCAGATAAAGGACTTCCGAGCCTAGAAACACTCGGACGTGCCTCCAGGCAAATAAAAAAACGCATTTCGCATTGCCTAGCGCATTCGCAGTCCAAACTCTCTGGGCGTGATTTACAGAGACGCTGAGTTCAGACAGACGGGGGTGGAACTGCATTTGCATTTCTTTTTTCGATCTGACGTCAATAAGTTTCCTTGTTCAAAATTGCCCGTTTGAGCTCCGATTTTTTGTAACGCAGAAAAGGATCGCAAATGCTCAGTTTAGACATTTCGCAACTTTTAGCCATGGGGGGGGGGACCTAAACGGGGTAGGGGAGCTCACATTAACGTTCAAAAACCTCAGAAAGTGAAAATTTCATGCCATGGGACCGTGAAGAAAACCACTCCTTTAAATCCAAGAAAGCATGTTCAGCCTCTTCTGTCCATTTGAATGGTACCTTTGAGGAGGTCAATGTAGTCAGGGGTGCTACAGCTTTACTGAAGTCTCTGATAAAGCGGCGGTAAACGTTGGCAAAACCCAGGAAATGCTGGAGCTGTTTCACATTGCCTGGTGCTGGCCACTCTAAAACAGCACGGATCTTTTCAGGATCCGACCGGACCTGCCCACTCTCCACAACAAAACCAAGGAAGCTCACTGAAGGTTTGTTAAACTCACATTTCTCAGCTTTAACAAATAATTTATTCTCCAATAATCTTTGGAGCACCTGACCAACATGGATGGTGTGCTCCTCCTGGGACTGGGAAAAAATTAGGATATCATCCAGGTAGACAAAAACAAATCTATTAAGAAAGTCACGGACAATGTCATTGACCAATGCCTGAAAAACAGCGGGAGCATTAGACAGTCCAAAAGGCATTACAAGGTATTCAAAATGGCCGATTGGTGTATTGAAAGCAGTCTTCCATTCATCTCTTTCAGGAATCCTGACCAGGTGGTAAGCATTTCTGAGGTCGAGTTTGGTAAAAATAGTGGCGCCATGCAAGGGTTCAAAAGCAGAATTGATAAGCGGAAGAGAATACTTATTTTTTATTGTAATATTGTTCAAACCTCTGTAGTCTATGCAGGGGCGGAGTGAATGGTCCTTCTTTGAAACAAAGAAAAATCCAGCACCAGCTGGAGAAGATAATGGTCTAATTATTCCTGCAGCCAAGGAATCACTGATACACTTCTCCATGGCCTCCCGCTCAGGACAAGAGAGATTGTAGAGACGACTGGTTGGCAGAGTTGCCCCAGGCAATAAATCGATGGCACAATCATATGGTCGGTGTGGTGGAAGTGAAAGTGCCTTCTCTTTACTGAAAGCCTCTGCTAGATCATGGTATTCAGCAGGAACCAGGGACAAATCAGGTGGCAGAGGGGTATTCACATTAGTCTCTGTAGGTGGAAGAGCAGAAAGGAGACACGAAATATGGCAGTTAGTACTCCAGCCCAAAATTTTAAGAGACGACCAGTCCAAGTGAGGATTGTGGTGCTTAAGCCAAAGATATCCTAAGATAACAGGTGAGTGAGGGGAACTTAACTTAAGTTAAAGCTAATGATTTCATAATGATTTCCGGACAGGACTAACTGGACAGGTTCAGTGAGATGAGTTACTTTAGCTAGTAGTCTCACATCCAAGGCATTGGCCACTAAAGGTTGTTTCAGAGGTACAGGCTCTAAAACCAATTTGGTGAGCGAAATTAGTGTCCATAAAGTTGTCATCAGCACCAGAGTCGATGAGAACAGAAATGGGAACAGTGAGATTAACTTTGGAGTGGTTTAAACATAGAGTGGCAGGAAGTATCATCCTCTGTGAGGTTTGTGGACTGAGTTGAGTTTGGCTCACCAGAGCCCCCACATTCACCGGTGAGCCCCCCCCCTTTTGGTCAAACAGGGCAGTTTGCCAAAATGTGACCAGTTTGTCACTTGGCCTCTGCGGCCAGGATTCTGAAATCAACTGAAAATTCAGCTGCACTGTGGGAGCCTTGGTGAAGTAATAGGAGACGTTTGGCAGCCTCTTTGCCTTGAACAGGATGATCAAACACTTTCCTTAACTCTCCCACAAAAAGATTATAGTTCTGACAGATGGCTGGTTTTGTCTCCCAAGTGGCTGATGCCCAAGCTAATGCCCTTCCTCGTAACAAACCCATCATAAATGCAATCTTGGAACAATCAGTAGCATAGATGTAAGGCTTTTGGCTAAACACTAGTGAGCACTGGAGAAGGAAAGCCCCACATTTCCCCATATTCCCAGAATAATGTTCAAGGTCAGGCACATGTGACTCATGGAACTGATGATCTGGTGGTCCTCCAGTGGCGACCTCTGGTGGTTGAGCAGAGGCCTGTTGCAGCGGTGTAACGACCTGTTGCTCCTGTTGCCGGGCTAAGAGCTGGGCAAATGCTGTATTGAGACCCTCTAGCATGGATCCAAGTTGTGACATTTGTGCACCAAAAGCTTGTTGTCTCTTAGCTATTTCTTTGAGCTGAGAGTCGTGCTTACCCAGTAATTGGCCTTGGCTAGAGACAGCCTGAAGCAGAGAATCTTGGTCTGCTGGGTCCATGTTTGGCCAGTTCATACTGTCACAAGGGGGCTAGTTGAACCCAAAAGCAGAAACACCAAGAAAAGTTTAAATGGTTTATTTTACAAAGAGTGAGCTGGAGGTATTGGACTGGGGAGCCAAAAGGAGCAGGTAGGTCACAGGCTGGGGCCAGGAAGAGCAGGTTGGTATCAGGCTCACTGGGCAAAATAAGCTAGAATCCGGATGTGTTTGGACTGGATATTTTATATGACACGCCACATATCCGGACCAGTTTTTCACCATATCCTTATTTCTTGAGAATCCTTGAAAATATTGACGTATTTGGACTCCGGATTTCACTGGGTACAATATCTGTTCGTATCCGGAGATATTTTGGCACTCGTGTCTCTCTGTAGCCAGCTCGCTACACGCCCATGTGATCTCCGGACTGCCCACCTCGACTGCAGACTGAGTCGCCACACTCCGAACCGCACTCGCTGAATTGGGAAACGTAGCAATGTTAGCCGTGCTCCTGGCGGACAATTTTGCGGTCACGTTTTGATGGGGAGGTGAACAATCCCACTATCAGAGATGTTTTAAGGTAAGTTGAAATATCAGAATTGCTATTTGGCGGGTGAATGTTTGGCGTTAGCTACACAGTTAGCCTGCCATTCGTTTATAACGTGGAATGATAAGCTGGTTGATGGAATGATTGGGACATAATGTATCATCAGTAATATGAATGTATAACATGTAATGGCGTCGATGTCTGATTTTCGACATACACAGGGGATGAATTTCAAAATCCCACTTGTGTAAAAATGGAGAGTAATCTGCTAGCTAAATGTAGCCTTCTAGCTAGCGTGACACTGCGATCTATCTTTTTGTAGCAGCTGGCCTACATAGGTTTCCCACCCAAGTGTTTATCGTAATAATCTGTGGGTAAAAATACGCTATTTCTTAGTCCATTACCATACAAACCAACTGGGGGCTTTGTGAAATTGGGTGGGTTTTAGAGCCGCCAGGAGACTTGAAGGTAATATGTAGGATTGTGGCCAGAGTAGGTAAATGCATATTGCAACTGTGCTGCTTATTTCCAAAATCTTTTCATGACTATTTAGTCAAAGTAAATAAGTAATAAAATTATAGTTACTAGTATGACCAAAGTAGTTCTGCAGATTAAAAAATGTCTATTACTGTAGACATTTGAGCCGCCACCTTAACGTGGTGGAGGGGTTTGAGTGCCCGAATGATCCCGGGAGCTATGTTGTCGGGGGCTTTATGCCCCTGGTAGGGTCACCCAAGGCAAACAGGTCCTGGGGGACGGGTCAGACCAAGAGCGGTTCAGAATCCCTTATGATGAGTATTCAATCGAGGTCAGTTACGTCGCCCGGATCGGCGTCACCGGGGCCCCACCCTGGAGCCAGGCCTGGGGTGGGAGCTCGCGAACGAGCGCCTGGTGGCCGGGCCTTTCCCCATGGGGCCCGGCCGGGCTCAGCCCGAAGGAGCGACGTGGGGCCATCCTCCCGTGGACCCACCACCCGCAGGAGGATCCATAAGGGCCGGGTGCAGAGAGATCTGGGCGGCAGCCGAAGGCAGGGGCCTCGGCGACCAGATCTCCGGACATGGAGACTAGCTCTGGGGACATGGAATGTCACCTCGCTGGGGGGGAAGGAGCCTGAGCTCGTGCGGGAGGTTGAGCGCTATCGACTAGATATAGTCGGCCTCACCTCCACGCACAGCCTGGGCTCTGGAACCCAACTCCTTGATGGGGGCTGGACTCTCCATTTCTCTGGCGTTGCCCGCGGGGAACGGCGGCGGGCCGGTGTGGGCCTACTCATTGCCCCACGGCTCAGCCGCTGTGTGTTGGAGTTCACCCCGGTGAACGAGAGGGTCGCGTCCCTGCGCCTTCGGGTCAGGGACATGTCTCTTACTGTTGTGTCGGCCTACGGGCCGAACAGCAGTGCGGAGTACCCGGCCTTCTTGGAGTGCCTGGGAGGGGTACTGGACAGTGCACCGACCGGGGACTCCGTTGTTCTCCTGGGGGACTTCAACGCCCACGTGGGCAACGACAGTGACACCTGGAGAGGGGTGATTGGGAGGAACGGCCTCCCTGATCTGAACCCGAGTGGTGTTCTGTTATTGGACTTCTGTGCTAGCCACGGTTTGTCCATAACGAACACCATGTTCGAGCACAAGGGTGTCCATCAGTGCACGTGGCACCAGGACACCCTAGGACGGAGGTCGATGATCGACTTTGTTGTTGTGTCATCTGACCTCCGGCCGCGTGTCTTGGACACTCGGGTGAAGAGAGGGGCAGAGCTGTCAACCGATCACCACCTGGTGGTGAGTTGGGTCCGCTGGCAGGGGAGGAAGCCGGAAAGACCTGGCAGGCCCAAGCGCGTAGTGAAGGTCTGTTGGGAACGTCTGGCAGAGCCCTCTGTCAGGGGCACCTTCAACTCGCACCTCCGGGAGAGCTTCTCCCAGATTCCGGGGGAGGCTGGGGACATAGAGTCCGAATGGGCTCTGTTCTCGGCCTCTATTGTCGATGCGGCCGCCCGTAGCTGTGGTCGTAAGGCCTGTGGTGCCTGTCGCGGCGGCAATCCCCGAACCCGGTGGTGGACACCGGAAGTAAGGGATGCCGTCAGGCTGAAGAAGGAGTCCTATCGGGCCTTGTTGGCTCGTGGGACTCCGGAGGCAGCCGACGGGTACCGGCGGGCTAAGCGTGCTGCAGCCCGGGCGGTGGCAGAGGCAAAAACTCGGAGTTGGGAGGAGTTCGGAGAGGCCATGGAGGAGGACTATCGGACGGCCTCAAAGAAATTCTGGCAAACCGTCCGGCGCCTCAGGAGGGGGAAGCAGTGCTCCACAAACACTGTTTACAGTGTGGGTGGGGAGCTGTTGACCTCGACTGGGGATGTTGTCGGACGGTGGAAGGAATACTTTGAGGATCTCCTCAATCCCGCCGTCATGTCTTCCGAGGAGGAAGCAGAGGCTGGGGACTCGGGGTCGGACTCACTCATCACCCTGGCTGAGGTCACTGGGGTGGTTGGAGAGCTCCTCGGTGGCAGGGCCCCGGGGGTGGATGGGATCCGTCCTGAGTGTCTCGGGTCGCTGGATGTTGTAGGGCTGTCTTGGCTGACACGTCTCTGCAACATCGCGTGGCGGTCGGGGACAGTACCTCTGGAATGGCAGACCGGGGTGGTGGTCCCTCTGTTTAAGAAGGGGGACCGGAGGGTGTGTTCCAACTATCGGGGAATCACACTCCTCAGCCTTCCCGGTAAGGTCTATTCCAGGGTGCTGGAGAGGAGAATTCGACCGATAGTCGAACCTCGGATTCAGGAGGAGCAGTGTGGTTTTCGTCCCGGCCGGGGAACACTGGACCAGCTCTATACTCTCCATCGGGTGCTCGAGGGTGCATGGGAGTTTGCCCAACCAGTCCACATGTGCTTTGTGGATCTGGAGAAGGCATTCGACCGTGTCCCTCGTGGGGTCCTGTGGAGGGTGCTCTGGGAGTACGGGGTTCGGGGCCCTTTGTTAAGGGCTGTTCGATCCCTGTATGACCGGAGCAGGAGCTGTGTTCGCATTGCCGGTAGTAAGTCGGACCTGTTTCCGGTGCATGTTGGACTCCGCCAGGGCTGCCCTTTGTCACCGGTTCTGTTCATTATATTTATGGACAGAATTTCTAGGCGCAGTCAGGGGCCGGAGGGGATCCGGTTTGGGAACCACAGGATCTCATCTCTGCTGTTTGCGGATGATGTTGTCCTGATGGCTTCATCAAACCGGGACCTCCAATGTGCACTGGGGCGGTTCGCAGCCGAGTGTGAAGCGGCTGGGATGAAGATCAGCTCCTCCAAATCCGAGGCCATGGTTCTCGACCGGAAAAAGGTGGTTTGCCCTCTCTGGGTGGGTGGAGAGTCCTTGCCTCAAGTGGAGGAGTTCAAGTATCTCGGGGTCTTGTTCACGAGTGAGGGGAGGATGGAGCGTGAGATTGACAGGCGGATTGGTGCAGCGTCGGCAGTGATGCGGTCGTTGTACCGGACCGTTGTGGTGAAGAGGGAGCTGAGCCAAAAGGCGAAGCTCTCAATTTACCGGTCAATCTACGTTCCTACCCTCACCTATGGCCATGAGCTTTGGGTAATGACCGAAAGGACGAGATTGCGGATACAAGCGGCCGAAATGAGTTTCCTCCGCAGAGTGGCTGGGCGCACCCTTAGAGATAGGGTGAGGAGCTTGGTCACACGGGAGGAGCTCGGAGTAGAGCCGCTGCTTCTCCACGTGGAGAGGAGCCAGCTGAGGTGGCTCGGGCATCTGTTCCGGATGCCTCCTGGACGCCTCCCTCGGGAGGTGTTCCGGGCATGTCCCACCGGGAGGAGGCCCCGGGGAAGACCCAGGACACGCTGGAGGGACTATGTGTCCCGGCTGGCCTGGGAACGCCTTGGGGTCCCCCCGGAGGAGCTGGAGGAAGTGTCCGGGGTGAAGGAAGTCTGGAGGTCCCTGCTTAGACTGTTGCCCCCGCGACCCGGCCCCGGATAAGCGGAAGAAAATGGATGGATGGATATTACTGTAAATTCAAAATGACAGACATGGAAAAGATTTCTTTCCTTTCCCAGTCAAAATTAATACTTAGAATTTGATGGTGGTGGTAAGTATTCATGAAAAGGTAACATTTGTGAATGAGCAGCATGCATTCTGGAAATAAACTACCTTTTAAACATGTGTGACAAAACGGATCAGTCATTGCTTTTGCACCAAGATAGATGTAGCTAATCGCAAACATTACAAAAGACAATGAGATGTTGAAATTAATGTTTCTGAATGCTGCAGGGCAATCGGTGACCTTCGCAGTTCAGTGGATTACCTGAGAAAGGAACTGAGGACCATGCAGGATGCCATGATGCAGCAGCAACACTCCCGCATGACCCAGGAGAACCACAAAGTCCCTTTGGAGTTGGCGTTAACACTTGATTGTGTGTTTATGAGAATAGGACACAAACTGGACTTGTGTATGTGTCCCATAACTAAGCTGTCATCAGTATCCACTGTTTCTTTCTATATTGGTCGTCTTAACCACATACAGTTGTATAATGATTTTTTCTTATTCAGGCACGGGTGAGGCGCTTTCACTGTGGGCTTGGGGAACTGCAGTGGATACCCTTATAAATGAACATATACCAGTGAGTGAGCCTACGAGTCTCCAATGCTGGCCAGCCCACACGTGTGTAAAGTTCACAGTGGTGTGTGCGAGGGTTACAGTTTGTGATGAACCTCAGAGAGGCATGATACACACAATCTAACACTTACGCTTATAAAGAAAGCAGGGTCCATCACTGGTGTGTTTTAGTACTGTGGAGCAAATCTTAAAGGAGTGGGTGATTGAGAGGTGAATAGGGAGAAGTGTAAGGATGACCACCCACTGTACATCATGTTCACTAAAAGTGGTAGGAGCCAAAGGCTCCTCCTACCTAGGTGCTCTACTAGATTTAGGAGGTCTTTTGTTCCTGCAGCAATCAGACTTTTCAACAATAGCTGAGCACTATTTTAATGTTGTGGTTCTTTTTGTATTTCTATGATGGGATGTCACGTATTTATTTTTAGCTCTTTATTTTTTATCTGTTACACTAACTTGTGTCATTGTCTTACTATTGTGTGTGTGTATATGTTGTATGAATGGTCAGGTGGCATAATTTCCCCTTTGGGGATTAATAAGGTCTACTCAATCACTCAAAAGTCTGTTAACTCTACTTCTTACTGTCTTGCAGAAGCTTGAAATAGGTTCTATGAACACCTGAAGGCCCCCCAAAAATGGACCTAGCTGGGAGGACCGATGAAGTAAAGAAGAAAAAAATGAACAGCCGACGTGACCGGGTAGGTAAAACGACCCCCAACACACCTCAAACTGGCATCACACCCTGATTAAGGCCGTAGGGCTGATTCACATTGGTGATTTTATTAGCCCACATAAAAGATTGTTTTGGACTTTTTACAGTAAATCAACTCAAGTGCCTTTTTTCCCCTTTATTTTTTGTTGGCATCACTATCTTTGATCACTGCTTGACCAAAGGAAAAAAATCCAGTTGATGGTTGTGAAATTCTTCCTGGCTGCCATGAACTATTATTTGGGTGCAAGCATTGAAATTCAGGTAGGTCTGCATTCTACATTCTTTTGAAATGTGTTGCTTAATATTGCCCTCTTCTGTGTAGCTTTTCAAGCAGCGGCTTCAGGTGGCCAAGGACCTCCTTGATGACGATGACCTGCAGTATCTGAAAGGAGCAGAACTCCATTCAACCGCACGCCGGGAGTTAAAGTTAAAGGTATTCAATCACATTTTCACAGACGAACTTTGGGCGCATCTCATTAAAGAGACAAATATTTACTGTGAACAGACCGAACGTGATCACACTCCAGCGAGGGCAAAGACGCTTAAGTGGTCGAATGTAACTGTCCCTGAAATGAAGACGTTTATTGGGCTATGTATCGGCATGGGTCTACTTGTTCTGCCTTGTTCTGAGAGATTATTGGAGACACACCAAAAATCTCGTCAAGACTCAGTTCTCTGACGCCATGGCAGATTCTATGCTATATGGAGGTAAGAACTAAAATACTGATTGTGATAATTATGTAATAACAAACGGTGATTATTAATATTATCAGTGCAAATTACATTTTTTCTAATTATGAGGCATTTCATGTTTACATCTTTGGGCATAATGATGAGAGAGGTATTGGTATTCTGCATTGAACTTTTATTCAACCATAATCATACGTACAAATATAATACAAAAATAGATACGTACATACCATCATACAAATACAAGCTGTAACACAAGAGAACAATGTAATTTACAGTACCTGTAGACATTTTAAAAATGTCGAAGCCTCTCGGATGAGCGGCGAAACATTTTCAACCAAACAAACTTTGTCCAATTGACAAATTGAACTTCTCCTTTTATCATGGATTCTACCTGGACGACTGAGGGACTTTTCACGCATTTAAAAAATACATAATATTTTTATTCATCACATACACATAGTTTGCGGTGCCATCTTATTTACAATAGACCGAATATCTCACAAAGCCACAGTACAATGTAAATTATGCTGTTTTATTATCAAAGGTTTGTTTGCCTATTTGGTTTTATGGCAAAATATGTGACTATATAATTATTTATTATGTTTATTTCCACTGTTGCCTTGTGAGTGTGTAATGTGTGCTGTGTGTTTCAGGCGTCGATCTGCTTGATCAAATGGTTGGCTACTATGGGTTCCAGCATCGAACGAAGAAGTGGTGGAGGCGAGTGTTTTTCTTCTTCTTGTCTGTGTCCTGCCACAATGCATACATCGCTGCAGGACCTGCCTTCAGCAGAAAGTACAGAGGGTACAAGAACTGGCTGGAGGACTTGGCAGAGGAACTTATCACACCAGTGACAACAAGGGCTGTTCCTGTGACCTCTCCTCCTTCTCCATCTTCTCTTCCTCCTCCACCCGACTGTAGGACGTTTGGGGGCCATAGTAGCCACACCACCTCCACAACATGACTGTGGAAAGATATATGACAAGCGCAAGCTGTGCCGGGAATGTCAACTGGTCCCAGAGAACGAGAAAGTAGGTGGGCCAACAGTCTTTGGATGCAAACAGTGCAAACTACCTCTGCACATTGAGTGCTTTGGCAAGCACTATTGCTGGTATATGTAAGGGATGTAACCTGTGCAGTATGTAGTGCACTTCATCTTACTGCCTTATGGCCTTGGGACACTTTATTTTTTACAGTTTTGACCTGAATAAGAGCTGTTCTTTATTTCTTAAAACTTGAAAATATTGTGCACTGTACATGTTGTGACTGTTTTCTTTTATTTTTTCCATATTATTGTGTTTCTGGATTATTTTATATTTTTTTCTTAAGGTGTAGAATAATAAGCCACACTTCTCATGAAACCCACAAGTGTAAGCTTTCCAAATACTTTTGGAATTTTGTCTCTGTGCTTCAGAGGCTGAGAAATCACTTATTTAATAGGCGTTGACATTGTTGAATTTCCAGGAAAAACCTCAGGATCTCACCCTTAAGATTTTCAGGCCTTTTCCCCAGGCGTTTTAGGTCTAAATGGGTTAATTAATAAAGACAACTTTATCAAACACAACTTTATCAAACGTTCTTGTCTGTTGTATAAATTGTATTAGTGACGTTGGCAGAGGTGGAAAAATGCAGAAAAAATGTGATTTAAGTAAATTTACTTGCTTAAAGCCTACTGAATTAAAAGTACCCATCTAAAAATCTACTTGAGTAAAAGTAAAACAGTACTTGTTCATGTATTTTGAGTAAAAAAAAAAATACTTTAAATTGGTTACATTTTTCCATGACCTCTAGCTGGGCACCAGCAATCATTAGTAGGCTGTTTAGTCATTGTCCACCCCTGGAAGTTGGGAGAAAAGTTTGTCAGCTGTGTAGACTTAGCTTTTTCAAAGTAATTGTGATGAGTTTTTAGTAATGCTAATCTGTTTGTCATTTTGGTCAATGTCTGTGCTATTTTAAAATAACCAAGGCGTATAAGTAAAATATTAACCGAGTTACCAGCCGCCTAGTCAGTAGTACACTGTAAAACATTGGTATATAAATGTATGAAAATGTTGCATGGTCATAAGGCTCTGGGTTTCACGATACAGTAGCCTATAAATGCTTGAAAAATAAAGCTCCCTAGTGAATGCTAGCTTGTGTATCCTGACATATCCGGAGGTGAGCGCAGTACCAGAACGTGACGTATTCGGAGATATACCAACAGTGAATACGTGAAACACGGACGATATCCAGTAAATATCCGGAGAACCGGATATGTAGCGTGTCGACACAGTGCCATTCCGGAGTTCGGAAATGCTCCTTATACGAGAATTGACACCAACGTATCCGGAGCGTGTCAATCCGAATATCTACAGATATTGTGAATATCCTGGGATATACGACTACAAACACCCCTGGAAACAATGCCATTTTTCCCAGTGGCTGGGGCCAGGAGGAGTGGGTCCGGAGACTCCGGTACCTGCCCTCGGGGAGAAGGTACCGGAGTCTCCGGGCCCACTCCACCAGGCTTTCAAACAGCTTCATCCACCAGGCTGTCAGGAGGCTGAACTCACACCCGAACTCCCACCTTACCCATCTCCCACCCCCCACCCCCCATATTGGCATAACCTGTATTCCATAAAAAGACATATCACTCTAGACACTTTAAAAAACTGCTGCTAAGGACTACTGTTGCACTGTTGCACATTTACATTTACTACTGGATTTTACTCCTGTTGCACTGTTGTTTACTACTGTTATTGCACACTTACATTTACTACTGGAATTTTTAGTACTGTTGTTTACTCCTGTTATTGAATTTTACCCCCGTTGCACTGTTGTTTACTACTGTTATTGCACATTTACTACTGGAATTTTTTGTACTGTTGTTTACTCCTGTTATTGCACTAGAATTACTACTGTTGCACATTTATTTTTATTTTATCTTAACTCCAATGCACATTCTACTGCACATGACCAATTCACTGCTGTATCTTCCATTGCACATTTTGATGCACACTGCACACTTTGGAAATCTGTATATAGTATAGTTTATTTATTATGTTGCACTGTTTTAAGATTTTAGACCGTAGACTTTAGTTTTAACTTTAGATCTGTCTTAGATAGTTTTTGTTGTGTTTTGTCTTTATATTGTATCTTGTACACTGTCTTTTTGCACTACTTGGCCAGAGAGAAACGAAATTTCGATTCACTGTATGTTGAACACATATGGCAGAATTGACAATAAAGCTGACTTTGATCTTTGATCTTTGAGGAGGTGCAGAGTGGTGAAATGGTTCCAAGATGAGGAGCAGAAACAGAAGCAGGAAGAGGTCTGGGGTAAACATGAGTGTTAACTGACGAACTGGCAGGGAGCGTTGGAATGAACCGTTTCTTATAGCTGTGGTCCACTCACCTGGACCACAGGTGAGTGAGTAGTTGCAGGTGTGAAGGATATGGCTCCACCCAGGTGAGTAGACACAGGAGGGAGGGGGAGAACCCATGAGGATTATGACATTTTTCCACACAAACTAGCTACTCCTTTGATATAATTGAAATATTTATTACTTTCTCTCCCTTTTTTTTATGAAAAAATGTTTGGTTTTGTGAACTGAGCCAAACTCATATCTCATCTCACTCCCAAAGAATGATCTGTGCACTATTTTATATAATCACTTCACTGAGATTCAGCACTCTGACCAGACTGTATTAGACTGTCTCCTTCTGCAGAATAAAACTCTCGGAGGTCTTTATTTTCACTTCTTGCCGTGGCAACATGTACATTTCCAACAATGTACATTTATGAATTATTGTTGCACACTTTTATAAAACTCAAAAGTGTTGCTTTAATTGAATGTAGTTTCTGTAAAAAGATTAAAAAAAACAAAACAACAACAACTAAGTGGTTATAGGTAGGGGCCGATTTGGTGAAAGCAGGGGTATTAGACTACTACGGTGTATAACTTGCCAGCACATAACGCACCTTTTATTGTTTTGAAAAATGTTGTATTTTCCAAAAACAACATATTGACATGTTTAGTTTTATTTTTTGATGCTCTGCTGAGTCCTTCCTCTCTTTGTGCTTTGTACTAACTCACACGCCCCTTCAGAGCAGATCTCATGCTCATCTCATCAGGTTTGTGAAGTTGTATCCTGCTTTTGTATAATAAGGGACATCTGAACACATCATCAGTGATGTAACCTGTGGTTATCGGGTGTTTCGGGTCATGGCTGATCAGGCCATGACTTGTGTTCAGGTAGCACTCGCTTGCCCCCATGGTTCTTCTCTCCGGATCCAGAACCACCTCAAGGCTTTCTCGGCTGCTTCAGTGGTATCTTTGATGGCTCTGCACCTTGCTGTTCCTGCTATGCCCAATGCACCAAGGGTTCTGTGGAGTGAGTGGCCTACAACTCCTCTGCAGCCACCCTTAATGGGCATGCATTTTGCTTTCCATGAACTTCCCTGAGCTCAGTTGATAGTCAGCTGTTCATACTTGGACCTCTTTCTTTCATGAGCCTCTTCCAAACGGTCCTCCCACAGCACTGTCAGCACCATGATTACCATGTTCTTGGTGCTCTCTGAGACCACCAAGATGTCTGGCCTCAGGGTGGTGCTGACAATGTGCTGAGGGAATCTCACTTGCTTCTCAAGATCTACGGAGAGCTTCCAATCCTTGGCTGAAGCCAAGATCCCTATTTCCACCTTCTTTTCTGCTTTTGGCTGCTCTCCTTTCTTGACAAATGCAATGGTGTGAGTGGAATGATACACTTTGCTGCAATTGCTGATCGCTCTGTTGATGGCATTTGTGAAATGTAATTTTGTCTAAGTTTAGGTTCATTTGTCACTAAATGAGTACAGATGCCGTAAGGCTTTTTATGCATTCAGGGACAAACAGTTTTAACATTTTACTCCCAGCATTACAACATGGTCACTGGCAACAAACTCTGCAATGCAACCTCTTCAAAGCTTGTAGAAACAACCACTCGGGATATTGGATAAGAAACCTATGTCACATCATTATTGCAATATTGTTAAGAAATATAAAATGTTAACATTTCAGAATGTCATCCTGTTGGCCAATTTAGTCTTGTGTATAAACTTTCACAACCAGGTGAGATCATGTGAAGAAACAGGAGTCAGGATGAGGGCCTCCTTCAGAGTCTAGAGGAAACTGTTCTGTCCACCACGTTTGAACAGAACTGCTGCTCTGTCAAAGCAGCAGGGGCCTGGGACTCCCATCTGTGTCTGTGAGGAAGTGTAGCACTCTGGGACATTTGAAACTCAATGTTAAGAAGTGGCTTAAAGAGTCAGGGCTGTAGCCATTAGTGATCATCTGTCTGTAGGAATAATGCATGTAAATATTATGTGGAGTGTTGATGAGCTGCTCCATCTGCTGGTGATGGATGGTTGGTGTTTGTTTTATAGCTGTATTTTAAATGCTGAATGGGCCATTTTATGTAGTAACAGCACACTGTTCTCTGCTATGACTTTGCGTCCGCCCAGGAACTACAGATGAACATTAACTTGGAGATACATCTGGTTTGTGAAATGCATTTATTATCCAATGTCCCTGTCAAATAAATAAATAAATAAATAAATACATTTTAGAGATAAATATGTTTTAAAGATAAAAACATATGTAAATGAACGAACTTTAACTTGACAAAGAATAAAGCACAGTGCTTTACTGTCTACTGGACTAATACAACTATTTTAGCTAAGATGATCACAAACCAGAAAACGTAGGGTTAGGTTAAAAGGTGCACTTTCAGGTTGGCTTCAACAGCTATGAAAATGCTATAGCTTTGCCTGTAATGTTCCACAATATGGTATTAAATTTATTTAAATTATTTATTTATTGCTCAAAAATACTTGTGGGCCCTCTATCTGTATACTTGTGTGGTGCACGCACGTGTGTGTGTGTGTGTGTGTGTGTGTGTGTGTGTGTGTGTGTGGGCGCACGCTTGTGTGGTGTGTAGCATAATTTATATGAAATTGAAAGTAATAGATTTGCTGGTGTGAAAGAGTGAACAGGAAGTCACACCCTGAGTTGAGTTTCAGTTTAACAGGTGTGAAAAAAAAACATTCTCTGTGCAAAGTCCATCTCTCTATTACTGGAAAGTTATATTAAAAACAAACAAACAAGATATTTCAAGAGTTTGGTAATTTAGGGAGAATTTATGCTACACAGTGTATACCACACAATAGCTTTTACTTTATCGTGAGTAGTATTAAAGGTCCTACATTCCGCAAAATTGACTCTTGTGAGCTTTTAGCCATGTTATAATGTTAATGCTAAGAAAGAAAGCTATGCCTTTATTAGTCCCACAGTGGGGAAATTCCAGTTCTTCATTTAACCCATCCTGTTATTAGGAGCAGTGGGCAGCACATCTCCATGATCTTCTTGCTTCGGCTTGGTCAGGACCTAAGCTGGAGGATTTTACCTATGGTGCATGTTTTGGGTTGGTGGGGGAAACCGGAGTGCCCGGAGGAAACCCACCCAGACACGGGGAGAACATGCAAACTCCACACAGAAAGGCCCAGGCGACCTGGAGTTTTGTTTTGCATTATTCACACATCCATCCAACCATTTTCTTCCGCTTATCTGGGGCTGGGTCATGGGGGCAACAGTCTAAGCAGGGACTCCCAGACTTCCTTCACCCCGGACACTTCCTCCAGCTCCTCCAGGGGGACCCCCAGGCATTCCCAGGCCAGCCGGGAGACATAGTTTCTCCATAATTTCTCCATCATTCGGGCACTCAAACCCCTCCACCATTTTAAGGTGGTGTTCTGTCGAAACGTCCTACCCTCTCAAAACGTTCTACCCTCTCAGAAAATCCTGCTGTGTGCTTCCGATGTCATTTTTTGTCATCGCTGTTTTAATGTTTGTTTCTATGCAGTTACCCCCATAAAATTACCCCATCAGAACACGGCTTCCACATTAGTAAGTGCAGGTATGAAGTTCTGATACCCCCGTTATGAGCGGCTGCCAAGCCGTGAGCATGCGCAGAACATTACGTAACTTCTTGAGAGTTCGTACTACGTCACTCCTTCAGAGATATGCTTCCACTTTAGTAAGAGTAGGTAGGACGTTCTGCTATGCAGGTAGGACGTTCTGCTATGCAGGTAGGACGTTCTGCCATGCAGGTAGGACGTTCTAATATGCAGGTAGGATGTTCTGCCATGCAGGTAGGATGTTCTGCTATGCAGGTAGGACGTTCTGCCATGCAGGTACAATGTTCTGCCATGCAGGTAGGACGTTCTGCTATACAGGTAGGACGTGTCTGGAACAGTCTACCTGCTGACATTAGATCTGCTCCAACAATCACCACTTTTAAATCCAAACTAAAACCTCATTTGTACACTGTGGCCTTTGCCTCTTAGCTCTTTTTATCTATCTTTTATCCCGTCTTTTATTTCATCTTACGTGTACTTGCCATGTCAAATGTTCTTATGTATTTTATGCTGCCTAATTATCATTCATTCATTTTCTTCCACTTTTCCATTTTCTGGGTCGCGGGGGCAGCAGTCCAAGCAGTGTTCTGCTGCCCAGAACACAATGCACCAGCCCCCATGAATCCTTCCGCAGGTGGTGGGTCCACAGGAGGACGGCTCACGTCACAACAGGCCTTGTATCTTCTGCCATGGGGGCTACCAGTGTCCGCAAACACTGGGGGCGAGGTGGGGTTAAGTGTCTTGCCCAAGGACACAATGGCAGCGCTCATCTGTGGGAGCTGGGATCATATGCGGTCAACCCGTCAAAAGCGGGATTTGAACCACTAACACGAGACATATGCTCTACTAACTGAGCTACCGCTGCCCTGCTGCCTAATTAATAAATAATGCTGCCTAATTATTTATTTATTTCATTTTACCTTTTTGACATTGTACAGCACTTTGGCCAGTTGTCACTGTTTTTAAATGTGCTATATAAATTACATTTACTTACTTACCTGCACTTGCTAATGTGGAAGCGTGTTCTGATGCTATGTAACCATGTTCTGTTATACAAATGGACCTCACTTGAGTAAGCTTTTACACACATGTACTCAAATTACAAATCAAAAAACATTAGTATTTTAATTTGTAAAAAAAAAAAAAAAAAAAAACATGGCACATGTTTTGAGTTGGTCATTAAAACATATTACACAACATTTACACATGATCAAAATCTACAAAGCTCTCAAAAATTCTCTAAAAATACTAATTCTAAAAAATATATCTAGTTATTACACAACATTTACACCCTGTACACTATTTAAACAATTTCTCAAAAAATAAAAATCTTCTATTTCCATGTTCTAAATCTAAATATTTAAAACAAAACTACACTACTCTTTACATGAATTTACAATAAATTTACAAACTACGAACATTTACTACAAGTATAATCTGTGTGTATCTGTATATTTGACACATTCGAAATGGGCCAATCGAAGACACGTCCCACACTGCACCTAGAGAGACAAAAATATATACATATAAAAACAATACATTAGGAAACTTAAAATGTCTACTTAAAGATTTACTTGGCACTCTCAAATACTTATATGATATTTTAACAAATTAATTTTAATGTACAGTGAACCCTCGCTGTATCGCGGTTCACTGTTCGCGGCCTCGCTGTTTCGCGGATTTTTTTTTTCCAATTTTTTTTCAAATTTTTTTTCCAATTTTTTTTTTTTTTTTTTTTAATACTGTAGTGTAACTTTTTTTTTTACAGTGTAACATTCTGTCCTGCGCCCTGATTAGCTAAGAGACTAGACCAGGACTAAACCAGGTCTAAAGCAGGTCTAAACCAGGACTAAACCAGGTCTAAACCAGGACTAAACCAGGTCTAGACCAGGACTAAACCAGGTCTAGACCAGGGATGGTAGGGACAGAGTCTCTGATTTCCTTCACGAGAGCGCCTGGGTGACAGGAGGTGTGGCCTTTGTTTACTTGCACGAGCCATGGAAGAGAGTGCGAGCCGGACCATGGAAGAGCCAAGAATCAACATGGACGGGCCGGGGGAGCCGCAGCGGGGAGAGCCGCATTCGAGGGAGCCGCAGCGGGGGGAGGACACTCGCGCGCACAGAGGAGACAGTGGCTCTTCCCCGTCACGCCGAGAGGACGAACCCGACCCCGTCCTAGAGAGCTGTGGAGTATTGGCGACGCATTGATAGCGGTCTGATTTTGGAGCCGGGGTGAAATGCAACCAACTCTTGTGAGCGCAGGTTGGTCTTACCTGGTCTTGTGGTGAGGACTGGTGCTCAGAGGCGTCTGTTAGCGGTTCGGCACTGTTAGCATTGGCTTGAGTCTTGCCCAAAATGATATCCAGGTCGCTTTCCACTCGACTTTCGCACATGGCATGGATATGTGGTACCAAAACAAACACACGTGTCCGCGCGCACGTGTCCGCGTGTCACGTGCCTGCCCCCCCCCCCCCCCCACACACACTATTAATATATTTTAATGAAAATCTACAAAAGTTTGAGTGTTTAAACAAGAGAAAATGTGAGAAAATGTTAATACCAGTCTCAGAAAGGTGTATAATGTGTCTGGTGAAGCGTTTTCAGCCTTAAAACATGTAGAATAATTGTAAAATATAAAATTGTCCTACTTCGCGGATTTCACTGATTGCGGGCTATTTCTGGAACCTAACCCCCGCGATAAACGAGGGTTCACTGTATCAATCTTGAATGCCTCAGATCTGCAAGCCATGTCTGCATGCCATATCTGCACGTGTAAATGTGAGCTTGAACACAGCGATGTAATTGCTTCTCATAAGTGGCTAAATTCGCTCACTTAAGCAGCATAAGTTAGTTGTTTCAAATGACTGAAAGACTGAAAAGACTGAAATACAGAAGTGTTCCAAACATAACTTAACCATAACTATCAAACGACAGCTGTAAGTCCGCAAAACTTACGCCACGTTTAGACAGTTCATACGGACAGATTTATTATTCAAAAGAAGCCAATAAGAAGTAGTTGGGTCGGTCTCAGACTCAAACAAGATTCCCACAAAGGCTAGAAATCGGCATTGGGTTAGATTAAGTAGAAAACGTGTAGAAAACGTGAAATACTTACTGCTTTTCTTTCAGCTTTTCTTTCAGCACAGCTGAGCGCTCAGCTGGTAATGTTCTGCGCATGCGCAGTAGGGAGTGAAGTAATGTTTTGCGCATGCGCAGTACGAACTCTCAAGGTTTACGTAATGTTCGGCAGGATCTCTCGACGGGTAGGATGTTTCATCAGAAGCAGTCCAAGGAGGAGTCATTCGTACATGTTTGATGATTATTCATTAGTCTTTATTATTAGTCTTTCTATATCTCCAAACATTATAACAGATCAGAAAATAGTGTAATACTGATACTTTTAAGTATCTGCACTTGTACTTACCTGATATTATTAAATCTAAAAGTGACAAAACATATTTGAAAATGCATATTTCTCAACCTCTGATATGATATTGTTGTTTGTTTGTTCTTGTTGATTAGGATCCCCATATATTAAGAATAACATTATTATTATTGGCTTCATTTTGCACTATTGTGTCTTTTTTCTTGTATTTGATATGCGATTTCTTTTTATTATATTGTATTGTATTTTTATTGTATTTATAATTGCACTTTATCGTATTTTTGTATTGTATTTTATGATGTGAGGACTGCAGATGGAAATTAGCTTTGAGCTAAATCTGGTGCAGACATCTTTTTAATGAAACTGCACACTGTCCTTAATAAACTAAACTAAACTAAACTTTGAGTACAATTATAGCATTATAGATCAGACAGAATCAAAATGACAGTAGTATGTTAAAAGTAATAAAAGACTACAATATATTTGGGTTACTACTTTTTACTTTTACTTTCTAGTGTATAATCTAATTTGAGTCTAGTTGTATAGACCTATAACTGCACATACCTCTAACTTGTGTGATGAAGCAAATAACCGTGGTTAAACAACACGTGAGGAAGTATGCTGCTTCAGACAGGAAATAAAACAGCCATAAAGTAAAATAAAAAATAGGTTATAAGACATGCAGTTCATTTAAAAGTCACCACACTCTAAATTTAACATTACCTGTTATTTGTAATAAATAAAATAAAAAATAACAAATATTGAATGAATAATAATAATGTAATAATAAATCAAAATACAAATAAACATGTTTTTCTCCCCCAAGAATACAAAAAAATATCACCTCACATGGGGGTCATTTACAGAAATACAGAGAACTTTATTTTAAAGTGTCAGTGATTTGGAAACAAAGTGAGGCAACTTCCTTAAATTTGTATAACTTTTCTGGGGGAGGGTATGCCACCTTTTTTGTTTTTAGGGAGATGTTATTGTTTTGCTTGGTATGTTCAAGGGGTTCAAGGGCCAAAGCTAGAAAATATTATTTTATAAACAAAAATATCTCAGAGTCAGAAAATGTGTTCCTTGTGCATAAATTATTCACACTAGTTAATCCTTCATATTTCTTTATTTTTGTTTACATTTTTATCAAACATTTGTATCTATTTAATGTTTATTTATTTAAAGTTCATGAATGGTCATATGCAGATGTTTTTTTTTTTTTTGTAACACTGCAGTTTTGACAGATGAGAGTGACACGTGCATTCAAGAGCAGACCAAAACCACAGTGACGCATTTTTATGCTGTCTTCCTCTGCACACACGTACAGTGGCATAATTTCATGCCATGTTCTTTGTGCTATATCACTTTACATCACTGGATTATCTGTCTGGCTTTTGTTTGTGCATCTTCTGGCAGATAGGATGACACTTTTACAGGTAATGTGTGATTTTATTATAAGGTTTTGCTATTTCATTGTGTTTTGTGGATACTTTGTCATGCACTTGTGTTTTAACAACAGTTATAGAGTTATTTTATATCTTGCAGTCTTGCACTACATTTTTTGTGCATGTAAATCTTATTGTAGCATTATAATAGTTTAAAACTTTAGTCATTAAAAAGTGCATGTATCAGCACAATTGTACAACTGATAATTAATCATTTCCATTGATTTTTTTTTGTATGGGCTTTATATCTATTTTTATATTTAGATAAAGGTATTTTTATTGCTTTGAAAAACATGTTTTATTACTTTACTGTAAATGCAACTTGGCCTACTGGCATCACCAGCTTGTCTCCATGGAGAAAGATATGTTTAATGCCATACTGCAAAACAACCCATGCAAAATTATTACATCTCAGTGGAGACAAGCAGGTGGCAGACTCTCCACCCAAAAGATTACATTGTGCATCTATACAACTTAGTGCATCTATACAACTTTGCTTCATCTCATGTCTTTAAATGTGTATTCAATTTGAAACTACTTGTATGACTGTGTGTATGTATCAGCCTCACACTCCTCTGAGTTAAACTGAGACATTGCAACAGGGCCATACTCTGCAGTGAACGGTCAAATATATTCAAATCAGACAGTTATGGAGTAACTTCCACCATTAGGCTGGGCACAGGAAGGGTGGGGTGTACTTTCACAAGTAGAAGATCACAGATACAGTGCTGCTCATAAGTTTACATACCCTGGCAAAATGTTTTGTTTCTTGGCTATTTCTCAGAGAAAATGAATAACACAAAATGTTTTCTTTCACTCTTGGATAGTGATTAGCCAAAGCCATTTATTGTGAAACATCTGTGTTTACTCTTTTTTAAACCACAATGACAACAGAAACTAACAGCCAAGAAACAAAACATTTTGCCAGGGTATGTAAACTTATGAGCAACACTGTACCTGTGTACAAGAAGAACATGAGCAGACTCTACTTCCTGAGGAAGCTCAGGTCTTTCAATGTGTGCAGTAAGTTACTGGAGATCTTCTACCAGTCTGTGGAGGCCAGCGCCCTGGACTCTGCTGTAGTCTGCTGGGGGAGCAGCACCAGTAAAAGAAACATCGGATGGATTGACAAACTGATCCGCAAAGCTGGTCACATGATTGGCTGTGAGCTGGAGACATTTGTCACAGTGAGGGACAGGAGGACATTGGACACTCCTGCTCACCCACTGCACCAGACCATAGAGGGACAGAGGAGCTCATTCTCCAACAGGCTCCTACAGCTCCACTCAAACAGTGAGAGATACAGGACGACATTCATACCATACTCCATACAACTGTACAACAACTCACCTTATGTAACAGATAATACTCCCTACAACTGTACAACAACTCACCTTATGTAACAGATAATACTCCCTACAACTGTATACAGCTGGTATTGAACATCATATTTGATACTGTATCTTGTGTTTGACTACTACTTTTCTATTTAAATCTGATTGTACATATATATTTATTACCATTATCTTATATATATAATTGTGTCTCATCTGACACAGGTCTATTGCTCTTTGGTTGCTATTCCATCTATTTTTCTTTTTGTTCTTTTACCCTCTGTTTTATATTGTATATTATATTTGATGAGTGAGCTACCATACCCAAAACAATTCCCCTTCGTCTACGTCTAAGTCTAATACTACCGTTTACAGGTCAAATCTGCAGAGTGGTGATACTGCTTAGTGTAAAAATGCATGTTTTCCATGTATTTTTGAGCAATAAAACACCTGTAATGGAATAAATTATGTGTAGTTTTAATGCCATGTTAGAATGTTGTTATCTCAACAAAAAATACCCAGACTTATGTTTTGTTTCATTCACACATTGAGATTGGTAATTGCAGGGCTAAAATTATCCAAATGATTCCAGCGAAGGGGTATAGTGTTTAAAAACACATGGTGACAGTGGAGCACTTCCTGTATTACCAAATGACATCAGAAGGTGTTTTCAGTTTGAGAGAAGAACAGCCTAAATATGCAGGGTTTGGGTGTTTGGGTGTTCTTGTTTTTTGTGAGCTACTGTATCCAAATCAGAGAAGGTTTTCGAAGTCTAAATTACATATTGCATTTCCTCACCAAACTCTGGTGTCTGTGCAGGGCTCTATGGAAACAACATGCAGCTTGTAAAGAACATTTTGAGATTTTAATGATGAACACCTAGCATAAAGATGGTCCAGAACACTTCCGGGTCATGGGTCGTCGCCCCTTTGAACTCATCCAACCTTTGCCCTGACAACAACCTGAGTAGGTGGGATGAGCAGATTGATCAGATGTACACGTACTTCTACCTGCTGCTGTTTTTTCCCGGACTGCTCCTCAACACCACCGCCCTATGGGTCCTCTGCAGACATATCAGGTAATTGTATATGAAGTCTCAAGACTCACACTTTGAGAGTGTGACACACGCAATTCGACGTGTTCACACGCCACACATGGTATTTCCCACGCTGAAATTTAGTTACGCAATTAAAGCACAGCGCACAGTGCTTCTTTGCCCACAAAATCAGTTAATTAATGCAGGCACCGCGCGATTTCAGCGAAAAAAGTCACTCGCGCAACCCCGTTCCTCGGAAAAAAATGTCCCCACCCCCGGAAAAAAACGCAGTCTCACGCACCACCCCGCTCAAAACTTGAGAGCCCTGTATGAAGTAGAACAGTTCTGTTTCCTCACCTTCTGAGATATTACAACATCTACTGAGAGAAGAGGGCCTATTGGATATAAATAAATACAATAAATAAACACTTTCATATGGTCTTCAACATAGGGTTGCAGCCATGTTTCTGGTAAGAGTGGACATATACTGCAAATCTATCATCTAACCAAGTTAAGATTATTTGAATTGAGAGAATTTTACCTTGATTTGAGTAAATTTCACTTGATAAGCAAAATTACTTAGCAAGGGAACTTAAACTATGAAAATACATCTTGCTACACTTAAGATAAGAAAAATAACAACTCTCCGCACTTAAAATAAGAAACACAATCTAATGTTGCTTGAATTAAGAAAAATACTTATTCCATCAGTAGATCATTTTACTTGTCAAGTTGAGTACTCAAAGTCAGATGTTCTTAATTTAAGCCATTTTAACTTAACCAGATATTGCTTTTTATTCCACTATTCCTCTGGGGCCACATGCTTATCTCCATTAAGATGTTATTGCCAGAAATGTTCCACAATAAGGCATTGCTAAACATATTTATTTTGTGTTTACGTACATGTGTTTATTTATTACTCAAAATGACCTTCAAACCTTCAACGTGCTGTGAGTGTGCTCGCTATTCAACAGATCTGACCTACAACTGGCTTGGCTGGTATCACCTGCTTGTTGCTATGGCGATAAATAATAAGTTCAAAGCCATACTAATGTCCTTTCTGACCTCAAAGTGTCACTAACTGTCATTTTTATATTTTTAATCATATCCATATTTGTCCTCATAAAAAAGTGAACTGAAACAAGTCAGGCCTGCTCATTTCTTTTCAGTGCCACTTTTTGGAAATCATAAATACAAACTTTATAAATCTTCATCTGTTTCAAACAAATTAGACATAATCAGGACCAAATATTGATACTTTGCAGCTAATGCCAACAACATTCCCTGTGGGTGTGATGCTAACTGTAGGCACTGCTCTGTTTCAAGTTTTGGATTTTTTGTTAGAATTTTTAAAACACAATTTGACTGTAAAAAATGCTTGTGTTGATCACAGGCTCCTAAAAATGTGTTGTTTAAATCCATTTAGTATTTTTCTTGAGTTTTCAGATCGTCTTACAACTTTTTGGGCAGTGTTTGCTATTGTGTGCGTTGTGTCACCATGGATACTTCTAAGTATTCTGCCATACAGATACATGTAGAACACCCCCAGCAATGATATCAATCGACATTATGCACTGATATCATGTTATTCACAAAAAAAATGTTTCTGAGGCTGAACTATGGTCAGCACAAGAGACAAAATGTGTTTCTTTGCTTCTTTTATCCTATTTTGGAGCTTTATTTTTTTCCTGACAATAATTATTTCCACAACTCACAGACTCAAAAACATTCAAGGAGAGGAAGGTTCAGGTCAACAGTGCCTGATCCCAAAGTCTGTATAAGTGATTAATGTGTATGTATAGTCTACAGTGCTCCTTTTGTTTAGCTTTAACTGCTTACTTGTTTTCTACTGTTGACTTGGTTTTCTTGTTTGATGGTTCTTGATGTGTATTAAAGGTGCATTGTGTAACTTTTTGGTTGGAGGTCCGTCACCTGCTTCTTTGTATGGATATGTCATTGCTCTGCCTGAAATGTTCCACAGTGTGACATAAAACAGCTCTACCTTATATTTACAGGTGGTTTTATAGCACAAAAACCTCTAGAAAAACTGGTATTCTGACTGTGAGCGAGCTTGCCTCTCCACAAATCTGACTTGTAACTTGGTCTGGTTTGGTCTCCATGAAGATGGAAAAGTTGTGAAACATTCCAGACAAAGCAATAACAACAAGTTACACAATGTTACACAATGCACCTTTAAATTGTAGCAGCTCTTTCACATTTAGATGTATTTTGAGCTTTTAGAGGAGAAAAACACTCACATACTTTTGCCACTCACTAATAAAGTCACAAAGTCCCATCAAAACGGGCACAAAACGAGGACGAAATCTGAAACCAGACCTAAAATTTACATCCGATGTAATTACCATTCCCTGGGGATGTGATGCTAACTGTAAGCATGCTCTGTCTGACACTGTTAGACTTAGATCTGAGCTTTATTTTAACACAATCTGACCAGAAAGAGCTGACTTAGTTGGAACTACAACAGGTGAGATCATTTGTGCTAAACAAATAAAATTAAACATAAAATTACACATCACAAGCTTGAACAGTTTTTCAGTCACTCTCACCTTTTTGTTGAAAATCACACTCCTAAACAGGACCATGAACACTCAAACTGATCACAGGCTTCTGAAAATGTGCTGTTTAAATACATTTTTCAAACCATCTTTGAACGTATTTGACAGTGTTCGCTAATATGTGCATTGTGTCTCTATGGCACTGAAAAATTATCGCTTCTCTGTAACTGCTGCAGTGAGCCTCGTCATAACCTGCTCTACATCCTGGTGTTTTTATTTCCCTATTTTGTCCATGAATAAATTCCTGTTGCTAATATTGAACTCTGCTCAAAATTCACTCCTGTAACTGCCAACCTCGTGAGCTTCATTTGACTAGAGCCAAAAGCTATGAGTGACGTCATACTCCCTTGTCTATGGTTTGGGAGCAAGACCACACCTCATGAAGGCTACTTCCTGCCCCTACCACATTTGAGTATTACATTTATGATAATGATTTGTGTTTTGATTTGCTTATACTGTGATTTTAATGTTTTTCTTATTCTGTAAAGCACTTTGAATTTGTGTATGAATTGCCTTGCCTTGCCAACCATGACAATTGCCTAAATAATATATAAAGTCACGTTTACATTACTGGTGGACTATATCTTACAGTAAGAAGACCAAAGCGGTGATCTTCATGATAAACTTGACATTTGCTGATCTGGCCCACATCCTGTCTCTACCTCTGAGAATCTACTACTACTTCAACCACCACTGGCCTTTTGGACACAGTGTCTGCCTGCTCTGCTTTTACCTTAAGTTCCTCAACATGTACGCAGCCATCATGTTTCTGGTAAGAGTGGAAATATTCACTAGCTCTCATATATTTAATTAAGTGTAATAGTCATAAAATACATAAAATATACAAATAAAAATGGCATAAGTTGTAATGTGTCATGGTGGATTGCGCTCCCTAACTGCCCGACTACAGGAAGTTGCACAGTTCAATTCCCAAAACTGAGTGAGGCCTTTTTGTGTCCCCCACTGAAAAAACTGTAGCTTTTCATTTGCACTTTGAAAAATTGCTACAGATTTTTTTTTTGTTTTAATTCTACGTGTGCAATCCAGAATCAGAAATGTTTTAATGATCACAACTAAGAACACAGCAGTTGGTGGAAATACCTGAGGGTCACTCACAAACATTTTATTATGATTATGATTTGTGCACTTAAACAAGTCTCTCTATAATAAAATTATAGCCACAAGCAAGCTAGCTTGGAAAAATGTTTAAATCCTTTTTTTTTTTCTTGAGTTTTCAGACTAAAACTGACTGACTAACTGAATAATGTACTGAGAATGCATATTCTGTATTCAGAATATAGTTACACTGCAGTTTGATTTGATCATGAAATTTAGGCTTCAAACTGCACAGAATCAGTGAGAAAAATAGACAACATTGCTCCTGTGGTGAGGCACATGTGATTTTAACTTCTGCATTCAGTGAGAGGAAATACTTTAAAAACAGGGAAACAAACATAAAGCTGTTATTAATACTATACTATGTGATAAAAGGAGAAGTTCAATTTGTCAACTGGACAAAGTTTGTTTGGTAGAAAACGTTTCGCCGCTCATCCGAGAGGCTTCGTCAGCTCTGGTTATTGTACTGGTTAGACACTGCTTATCTAGCTGCCGGGAGGCGCGTCCTACACCAGAGCTGACGAAGCCTCTCGGATGAGCGGTGAAACGTTTTCAACCAAACAAACTTTTGTCCAGTTGACAAATTGAACTTCTCCTTTTATCATGGATTCTACCTGGACGACTGAGGGACTTTTCACGTACTATATTATGTCTTTACTCTATAATTTAAATACAACTCTATAATTTAAATACAAGTTATACTGTCCTCACCAAAGTGTGGGAACCCTAGCTAGACAGTGAGCTAAACTTTTCCTTATTCGTGATGTAAAGTCTTTATTGAAAATTCTTCACATGTAGAATCCACAAATGACAGGAAAAAGTGAAAAAGCGATGCTTCTGCTGGGTGGATATCAAATTAGATCTCTTCTAGAGCTCTCCCCTTCAACATGTGCACACTGCTTGTCTTATTCCAACCCTCTACTTCCTATTTCCTGTTTACCCACCCCCAGACAGGAAGCACATCAAAATAAAAGCTTGATTTACTTCTACATGAAATATACACTAAATAGAAGTCCAAAAATGTTTCCAATCTGCCTGAAGGGCAGCACACTCCCCGTCTGACCTTAAAGGTCACTATTAACTACTAAATGTCTCTGGGCCTGAAGTTTCATTCTTTTGGCAGCAGAAGAACTACTTCTGACACCGGTCTCTGGAAGAACTTGGATTCCTTGCTTGCTGTCTTCAGCTCGACTCTCCTTATTCTGCCGTCTCTGCCAGGGATGACTGCTGAAATCCTTGCCATTGGCCATGCATTACGTGCGACTTGACTGTCTTTCAGGAGCACAATGTCCCCCTCCTTAAAATCCCGTCGCATCTCTTTCCACTTCCGTCGTTGTTGCAAAGTGGGAAGGTACTCCTGTTGCCAGCGACGCCAGAAAGAGTTGGCTAGGGCTTGCACCTGTTTCCATTGCCGACTGAAAAGATCCTTTCCAGTGAATTCCCCATGTGGTGGGGCAACTCCCACCTTCTGGGTGAGAATCATTGCAGGGGACAGTACGAAGGGTGACTCTGGGTCAGTGGAGACTGGGACGAGAGGTCTGGCATTGAGTATTGCAACCACCTCTGCCATGAGAGTCCTCAAGACGTCATGGGTAAGTTGGATGTTTTCTTGCAGCAGGATGGCATCTAGGATCCGCCTTGAAAGGCCTATTAAACGCTCCCATGACCCTCCCATATGCGAGGAGTGAGGTGGGTTGAACACCCATGAGCACCCTTGCTGACTTAAAAACTGCTGGACTGAAGAGTTTTGACTGAGTCCCAGTTCCTTTGCAGCAGCGACAAAGTTTGTGCCGCAATCCGATCTTATTTGTTTAGCAGGCCCTCTTATTGCGAAGAATCGCCTAAGTGCACAACTAGAGGTATCCAAGGAGTCGATTATCTCAATGTGCACGGCTCGGGAGCTCATGCAACAGAAGAGCATGGCCCATCTCTTACTTTGGGCCTGTCCACCTTGGGTGCGCCTTGAGATGACTGGCCAAGAACCGAACACGTCCACTCCTACATAGGTGAAGGGTGGGCATGTGTGTAATCGTTCTGGAGGTAAGTCGGCCATAAGTTGTTCCTCTGTTCTGCGACGTAATTTCCGACACACAATACACTTGTGCAGCTCCGAGGCAATAAGCCGTTTTCCGCCTATGACCCAAAAGCCTGCAGCTCTCAGGGCCCCTTCAGTTAAGTGACGGCCTTGATGCTTGACATTTTCATGACACTGTCGTACTACTAGTAGGGAAACATGACTGTTCTTGGGCAAGATGATAGGGTTCTTTTCCAGACTGCTCAAATCAGCATGTTTTAATCTGCCACCAACGCAAATCAGATCTCCTTCGAGAACAGGTCTAAGTTTCTGAAGAGAACTGTCCTTGGTTACAGCTTGCCCACACTCAAGTGTTGTGAATTCTTTAGAATAGGCATCTTCCTGAGCTGCTCTGACGATGATGTGTCTGGCTTGAGACAACTCATCTGGAGAGCGTGGGAGGTTGCAGTAATGCCATACCTTGCACTGACTGGACTTGTGTTTGTAAGCTCTGACAATGTGAATGACTAGAGCAATAGCCCTAGTAAGAGAGCGCATTGATGAAAAACGCTGGAACCTTGCGGCATTGAGGCCTCTGTTGTGACTCTGAGTCAGAAGGCAACTTACTTCCGGGCGTATTTCCAGATCTGATTCTGAGTTCACAAGTTCAAACGCTTCCTTTGAGTCTTCCTCAGGTGGACTTGACTTGTACAGAAAGTCCGGTCCCGTGAACCATGTGGTCTGTGCCAGTTGTGACGCAGAAACCGCCCGCGATGCGTGATCAGCTGGGTTGTCTTCTGTACTGACATAGTACCACTGGTCAGGTGTTGTGAACTGACGTATTCGACGAACTCGGTTGTGAACATAGACAAAGAAGCGTTTGGTCTGATTGTGAATATATCCCAGCACTACCTTGCTGTCACAATAGAACTTGACCGCATCCAGCTTCAAGTCCAGCTCATCAAGTATGAGTTCCGCGACTTCTACAGCCAATACTGCGGCACACAGTTCTAGCCGAGGGATGGTTGGTTCGGACTGTGGAGCTAGCTTAGCTTTCCCCAAGATGAATCCTACTTGGATTTGTCCATCAGCTTGTGTGGTCTTTAGATATGCCACTACTCCAATGGCCTTTGTGCTTGCATCAGAGGACACACATAGCTCTGTGTGCTCAGCCTTAGAGTGTGAGGTCACAGTGTATGCACATGGGATGTGCAGCTTACTTAAATCATGCAAAGACTCTCGCCATGATTCCCAATGTTTCAGCTTTTGTTCTGGAAGCGGTGTATCCCAGTTGCACCTGTCGACACTGAGTTCCCTTAAGAGACTTTTGCCTTCAATGGTCACTGGTGCGACCATGCCCAGTGGATCAAAGATGCTGTTCACTGTAGACAACACTCCTCTGCGAGTGAAGGCCTTCTTGTCTTGTGAGACAGGAAATGTGAACGTGTCTGTTGTGGTCTCCCATAGCAGTCCCAAGCTGCGTTGCACAGGCGTAGCTTCACCATTGAAATCAAGGTCCTTCAAGACTGCCCTATCTTCTGGTGCAAAGGCCTGCAGGACGGCTTCGCTATTTGAAGCGAACTTGTGCAGCCTCAGGTTTGATTCGCTAAGGGATGCCTGTGTTCTTCGCAAGAGGCTGATGGTCTCAGCATCGGTGGGTAAACTAATGAGCCCATCATCTACGTAAAAATGACATTCCACGAACTGGGCTGTCTCGGCTCCGTGTCTGTGCGCACCTTCTTGGATGGCTCTCCTGAGACCATAGATGGCCACAGACGGGGACGGACTATTGCCGAAAACGTGGACCCTCATCCTGTAGTCAATGACATCTTTGGACATGTCGTTATCCCTGTACCACAAGAACCGCAGATAGTTCCTGTGATCTCTGCGAACAAGCAAGCAGTGGAACATCTGCTGTATGTCAGCGATCACTGCAACCTGCTCCTTCCGAAAGCGGATCAGCACACCAATGAGTGAGTTATTGAGGTCTAGTCCTGTGAGAAGAACGTCGTTCAGGGATGTTCCTGAATACTTGGCACTAGAGTCAAACACTACGCGAATGTTCCCAGGCTTTTGCGGGTGGTAGACTCCAAAGGTTGGCAGGTACCAACACTCTTCATTGTCTTCCAGTGGCGGAGCCACTTCTGCGTGCTTTTTCTTGAATATATTTTTCATGAATTCCAGAAACTGGTCCTTCATCTCTGGTTTCCTCCATAGCGTTTTCTCCAGAGCAGTGAAGCGAGTGAATACTTGTTTGCGGTTGTTGGATAAAAGCTGTCGAGGTATCCTAAAAGGTAGTGGGGCAACCCAGTTGTTCGACTTGTCTCTGTAAACTTCTCGGTCCATGATCTCCAGGAAGATTGTGTCCTTGATGGATGGGGCAGGTTTGTTGTCATAGTCCGTCTCGTTGAACACTTTCAGTCCAAGAGCGTCCAATGATGGTTTGGTGGACTTACTCCTCTGCTCCCCGCCATGAGACACTGTCTGAGTCAACTTTATGGATCCTTTGCAGGGTGTGAGGATAGAGGGACGGCCATTCTCCAGCACATTGGTCTTGAATGTCCCCACGACTGGTTTATGTGCATGCCCTAAACACACATACCCGACAAGCACCCATCCAAGTTCCAATTTTTGTGCGAAGGGAGCATCGGGAGGTCCGCTCACTTGCTGCCAGACTTTATGGACTCTGATGATATCTCTGCCAAGCAGGATAAGTATCTCTGCATTGTGGTCAAGTTCTGGTATGTATGGCGCTAGACTGCTCAGGTGTGGATGGTAGTGGGCTGCATTAGGCGTTGGTATTTCAGAGCGATCATTGAGTATTTCATTACACTCAATCAGAGGTGGAAGTGGTAGGCTGGTTTGCCCATCCAGAGATTCCACCTGGAACCCTTCTGCTCTTCTGCCTGACGTCTCAACAAGCCCCGCACAGGTCTTGAGTGAGTAAGGGAATGACTGGCCACTGATGTTAAAAAGCTCAAAGAAATTTGATCGAACCAATGAACGATTACTTTGGTCATCCATAATTACATACATGTTAGTTGCCTTCTGACGTTGGCCCTTGGGGTACACTCGAACCAAACAGATCTTTGAGCAGGATCTTGCTGTTTGGCTTGGACCACAAACCTGTGTGCAGCTAGAATTGACCACTGTGCTGTCAACGACCTGTTCTTCTTCCTCCCCGCCACTGTCTGGTGGTGGCGGAGGCCTTTTTGAAACTTGAGGTGGAGGACCTGGGTGCATAGCAGCATGATGGCGGTCACTGCCGCACTCTGTGCACTTCACTGTTACCTTACAATCTTTTGCAAGATGACTAGCGGACATGCAGCATTTGAAACATATTCCGTTGTCCTTGAGAATGCTCTTCCTCTCCTCAAGAGCCTTTCCTCTGAATGCTCTGCATTTCCTCAGCGCGTGTGGTTTGTTGTGAATGGGACAATTTTTCTCCGGCCCCTCAGCCTTTTTCTCAGGTATATCTGCAGGCGGATCTTTACCTGAAAAAACATCTGTCTTCTGGACAGATATCTTTCTTCCATAGTTTCGTGAAGCTACTTTGTCTGATTTGAAGCTACTACTGTTTGCAGATGGAAGAGTGAAACTGGGATCGTTCCTCCTCCGTGCTTCATGGCAGATGAAATCGGCAAAGAAGTCAAATGGAGGGAAATAGCCATTGTTTTCTTCCTTGAACCTTGAGCAAAGTATGAGCCATTTCTCTTGTAGCCCATAAGGAATTTTTCCAACAATGGGTCCAATGCCCCTGGCTGTATCCAGGTATGCCAGTCCTGTGAGGTAACCTTCTCCTCTGGCACCTTGGAGTTCCATGAGGAGGTCGCCTAGGTCTCTCAGCTTCCCGTAATCTTTTGCTGATATTTTTGGGAATTCGTCCAGTCGTTTAAACAAAGACTGCTCCATTACCTCAGGTGCAGCATAACACTCCTTGAGGCGCTCCCAGGCCTTTTCTAGTGCTACGTCGGGGCGTCCTACGTGTACAGAACGGATCCTTCTAATGTGCTTGACAGAGTCTGGCCCGAGCCACTTAATCAGCAGATTCAACATCTCAGTGCTTGTGAGCCCTAAGCCCGTGGTTGCGTTAATGAATGATGACTGCCACGCCATATAATTTTCAGGTTTGTCATCGAATGAGTAGAGGCTGGTACTCACTAGATCGCGGCGAGCAAGGTATCGCGCCAGGTGTTCTGTTTCAGGTGCTACACTTGGGGTTGATGGCGCATAGCGAGAAATGTATGGTGGCGCTATTGGGCTTAGTGGTGGTTTCTGAGGGTAATGTGTTTTCTTTGGTATACCATGACGTCCACTGTCTCGTTTTGGATTTGTCTGGTTTCCATGAGATGCTCTGTGATATGATGGCTTGCTGTGGCCAGATGGTCGGTTGGGGGTCTCACCCTCGCATCCGTCATCCATGTTCAGGCCTTGCTCTGAATGATGCCATGTAGTGTAACTGTTGTCAGACATTGCTGCTTCATGCGCTGTGGTATGGGCAGACACTGGAATCCTTGGTGGGGGCAGCTCGGCTTGTGCTACAACATATTCTTTTGTGCGTGCTGCTATTTCCTCTTGTGAAGATGAATCAGACTTAACTGAATTCTCTTGATTTTCAGCTGCTTCTAATGCCTCGGCTTGTGCAACAGCTGCAGCTGCCTCTCTTTGAAGTGCGAGTGCGTCCAATTCAGCTTCCAGCTTTGCTTTGCCTAATTGTAGTTCTGCCTCCTTTGCAGCCTTTTCCATCTTAAGCTTTGCCTCTTTCTCCGCAAATGCAACTCTTGCCTTTGCAGCCTCTGCTGCTGCACGCGCTTTGACGGCTGCGCTAGATGAAGAGTTAGAGCCCTTTGACCTTTGCGTGTGCACCGATGATTTCACAGACTTTTCTTGTTCCATTTTTCCTTAGTAGGTTTTCCTTCTTGCTACGGTAGATGTCGAACTCCAGCTGAATTACGCTTTTTCACTGTACTGTCCTCACCAAAGTGTGGGAACCCTAGCTAGACAGTGAGCTAAACTTTTCTTTATTCGTGATGTAAAGTCTTTATTGAAAATTCTTCACATGTAGAATCCACAAATGACAGGAAAAAGTGAAAAAGCGATGCTTCTGCTGGGTGGATATCAAATTAGTTCTCTTCTAGAGCTCTCCCCTTCAACATGTGCACACTGCTTGTCTTATTCCAACCCTCTACTTCCTATTTCCTGTTTACCCACCCCCAGACAGGAAGCACATCAAAATAAAAGCTTGATTTACTTCTACATGAAATATACACTAAATAGAAGTCCAAAAATGTTTCCAATCTGCCTGAAGGGCAGCACACAAGTATTGTAAATATCCATAATATAGTACTCTGATTGGTACATGTTAATACAGGTATTCAGCATACTGTAAATACATTTTCAAAGTATAGCCAAGATAAGATTATTTGAATAAAGAAGGTTTCACTGAAATGACGAGCAAGGACCACGCCACGACAATGAAATACGATAAAGATATTTATTGACGGTGGGTAGATGTGATGGCTGGGGGGAGACTGGGGGCTCCGTCTCCAATCCAAAATGTTCACCCGGCTGATTCACCCCCCCCCCCCCTTAAAGATGATGTCTTCAGGCTGAAGGATGGACGAGAGACATGGGGTGGGAGGGAGGGGGTCAACAGGGCTGACACGGACGGTGTTGTCGGGATAGGCTGTATAAATGGGGTTAAAGGGATAGTGAGTTTTTTTTTTTTTTATGTTAATCTTTATGGGTTTCCTTCTAAAAGTTACGTGTGTTGACACCAACACTCTGACACTCTCAGCTGATCCCGGTTCGGCTCGCTTTCTGGAGCCCACGTAAGTAGGTCCAGTAACTTCCCTGGAACATGAAATAAAGCTTGTTTTTCTTCTCAAAACAAAACATTTGTCCGAAAGGTGATATATTTGCATCCCAAACATTTGTCCAAGAAACATCCAGCAGCATAGATTGCGTTTGTGTATTGTGTCTCTTGATTCGTATCACTGCACACATATTAGCTATTAGCCTGTTAACCTTTAGCGGAAGTGTACGGCAGATGCGGTCCGCCGTAAGGGGAAGTTTACAAGTGAACAGGCTAATACACGCCGTTCGGTACTGCCCAGCACCCACCGTGCCCCTTCAGGCTGACATATCAAGACAGGACCTTCATCAGTTTAGATCAAGAATGTAAGCCTGGCACTCTGGAACGAGACAAACAAGCTTCCAGGTTCCCATTCAGTTTCCCACGTGCAGCTAACCCATGATGGGTCCCCCTCCCTCCCGACCCACGATGGGTCTCCCTCTTTCCGCCTCTCTCCTGACCCACGACGGGTCTCCCTCCCGACCCACGACGAGCCTTTCTCTACCTCTCTCTCCTGACCCACAACGGGTCTCTCTCCCTCCCGACCCACGACGGGTCTTTCTCTGCCTCGCTCTCTCCTGACCCACGACGGGTCTCCCTCCCTCCCGACCCACGACGGATCTTTCTCTGCCTCTCTCTCTCTCCTGACCCACGACGAGTCTTCTTCTCTCCGCCTCTCTCCTGACCCACGACAGGTCTTCCACCCGACAGGTCTTCCTCCCGACCCTCATCCCTCTGACCCTCATCCTCATCCATCCAACCCTCATTTCATAACCCTCCGGTCGTGTTCGCCTCCAGCCCCCTACTTTAGTGTTCCCGGTCAAAATTGACCGGTCTGTTTTAACTGCTCTTAAATTAGCACATTTCTTTTTTTTTTACCACCAATTTTTTTATTAAACATTCTTTAGTTGAGAAGAATGTTTCAAAGTAGTGTCTAAGAGCAATTTATAGAAGTAAACATTAAATAACATCAGTGAAAGTACAATTGGGCACTGAAAATGAACTACAAAATGAACATATAATACAAAAAATAGATGGAAAACCAAACACCAAACTTAACTGTGTGTGTGTGTGTGTGTGTGTGTGTGTGTGTGTGTGTGTGTGTGTGTGTGTGTGTGTGTGTGTGTGTGTGTGTGTGTGTGTGTGTGTGTGTGTGTGTGTGTGTGTATTCATGCACATGAGTGGCATGTGACACTCAGGTCAGAGTGAGTCTTGCAAACATAAGCATGACATTTGCAGCATGTCAGGCTCGTTTTGATGTCTCTAAGGGCACAGAGGCCACAACGCTTCCTTTTCTGCCCATGTCCTTGTTGGGGGAGAGCAGCCAGGGCAGCGGCTGGGGCTAGAGCTTTCATGCTCCTAACCAGACTGGTGGAGGCTGGTGTGCGGGGAATGTGCTGGCGTCGCTGTATAAGAGGAGTCACCAAAGCTTTCCCCAGCTCTGCGAGGAAAAGTCTCCTCTTGAAACTTTTCCCCTGATTCCAGGTTGGGTCGATTGCTGTCCACACCACATACGCGTTGAAAGCTAACACATCAAGGATGTTGTGGAACAGTGCCACAGGCCAGCGAGCCGTCATCCGCTTACAGGTGTATGTACCAGTAAGCTTCAATAAAGGAACAATAAATAATAAGAGATTAGGAACAATATTCAATCTGTCGTACACAAAATGCTATGGTTCACCTAGATAAAAATAAAATAAAATGCATGATGAGACTTTACATTACCTTATCAAGGCAGTCAACGCCTCCTTTGTTCTTGTTGTAGTCCTGGATCATCAGGGGCTTCCTGTCCTCTGTGGTGCTGACAGCGGCGTCTTTGTGTACTGTGCTCATCAGGATGACATTTCTTTTCTTTTTGGGAACGTATGACACAAGAGTGTGAGTGTCAGTGAATACAAATTGTGATGAGAGTGCCTGTCTTCCTCTGGTCGATACCAGCACAGGGGGAAGTTTGGGCTTGTTCTTCCTCACTGTCCCTACCATGGTGAGCTTTCTTTTCAGTAGCTTCTGACCAAGAGCATGTGATGTGAAGAAGTTGTCACATGTGATATTATGCCCTTAGAGACCAGTTGTCATGTCCAGCACAACACGCATGCCCTGATTTTTTTCGGCCCTTCCAGTACTGGGTTTCCTCATGTACACCTGCATATTCCAGGCATAGCTGCTCCTGTGTGTGTGTGTGTGTGTGTGTGTGTGTGTGTGTGTGTGTGTGTGTGTGTGTGAGCTGGGGCAGTGTGTATGGAGATGTTTTCTGTATGTTGAATGAATTTACTCTGGATACCCATTCATTTCCTATGCCGGTCACTTTTGACCGGGAACACCACAGGTGTAACAAGGTTGATTAAAACACTCAAAATTGAATGAAATAGGTGATCACCACTTTTATATGTTCAAGTACACAGTGTGGAGGATATCATAAGGTCTTGAGGTAATCAGATGAAAAACATAATATTTATGAATATTATAAGTTGCAAAACGGTCAGATTTGACCCGAACACGACAGGAGGGATAATTCAACATTCGAGCCTCGCTTCCTTCACCTACAGGTTCTTACACTTGCCATCTGCACCCATGCTGAAGGATGCACATCAGCATTATCATGGTCAGGTCCGTGAACCATCCGTGCTAGTGCGTGTGACCCCACTCCAGCGAAGGTCCAGCTTCTCTGTCAGGGGAGAAGACCCTCCACATCACGGTTTCTTTACATCACTCCTGACTAGGGATGCAAATTATCGATTAATTCATTAATTGATAGTTGATTGACCTTATCGATCGATTAACGATTAACTGATAAGCGGCGTTTTTCACCTGAATTTTAGTGTTTCAATAGGGTCTTTAAGAATATAAGCTATAGTATACATAACACTGAGTCAAAAATATATCATAGTATTGTATTATATTGTATATTCCTCAATTAATTATTCCTTCGTAAAAAGCAGACAAATGTATTGATGCTGAAAAACAAAATACAGTAATCCCTCGCTCTATCGTGGTTCGCAGATTTTTTTTTTTTTTTTTTTTTTTAAATAGTGTAACATTTTTTTTATAGTGTAACATTGTGTTCTCTCCTGATTGGCTAAGAGACTAGACCAGGACTAAACGTGGACTGGACCAGGTCTAGACCAGAACTAAACCAGGTCTGGACCTGGACTGGACCGGGACTGGACCGGGTCTGGACCTGGACTGAACCAGGACTGGGCCGCTGCGTGCCGCTGCTGGTTTCGTGCGGGTGGTTTGTGGCTCGGGGCCTGGGCCGCAGGCCAGCCGCGCGGAACTCGGGGCCCGAGCCGCGGGCCAGCCGCGCGAAGCTCGGGGCCCGAGCCGCGGGCCAGCCGCGCGAAGCTCGGGGCCCGGGCCACGGGCCAGCCGCGCGGAACCAGCAGCGGCACGTTGCGGCGCATTCCTGGGCGCCGCGGTTCGATCTCGCCTCGCGCGTACACCCGGGGCTGATGAGCAGTGCCGTTGGCGCCTGCGGCCGGCTGTGAGTCGAGCGCAGCGTGATGCGCGGTTGCCTTGTTTCGTGACCACGCGGTTAATTACAATTAATGCATTTTGTTCGACTAACGTCTTAATCGACAATTAATCGTTAATCGATTAATTGTTGACATCCCTACTCCTGACTCATTCTCCTCATCGCACCTTCATAATGCAGCTCAAGTTTCTCCAGCGTTTAATCCGAATCTCCGGCAGTAGTTGGATTCCGCATAGCTTCCAGAAACCTCGAATCGCACAATTAGCCTTCACCTTCATCGGAACTTCGTCCTACCTCTCCACCATTCTTTGGGGTCTGACTAACCCAGGCATTCCCATTCATTCTAACAATAATAGATCAGCCAACACCACATTCATCAGCTTCCCCTCTGCTCATCTGACGTCACCACCATCTGCAATTTCATCACCCTCTTGCGCCACTCCAGGAACATCTGCGTCTCCAACATCCAGGCTTAACTCTCAGGGATAAATCTCATATACAAGCTGACTTCTGGCGAAGACTGCCAGTCTCTCTCATCCTCACGTTTCCAAAGGATTGCAAAAAACAAATCTCGCCTTCCTCCTAAACGCGTACCACTTACTTCGGTCCTTCTCTACCGTTGCACTCTCACTCTGCTCCGGCGACCTCTTGCCTTTCACGGACCTTACTCTCGAATGCATGTCCCTCTTAGCCTTCTCGGCTTTCTCCGCTGTTCGGAATTCGCTCCGACATCCAGCATCTTCGTTCCGTCCATCCACCCTAGACTTTCAGATCTCATCGTACACACTCACGTCTTACTCGTCTTTACTCGCCACGGGAGTAAAACAGATCAGTTGGGAAACGCCTTCCCTATCCACCTATTTCGCCTCGACTCTCCTAAGCCCATATGAAACCCTTCATTAAATACCTTGCTTTTCGACGCACTTCCAATTCCTCCCACGATGGTCCGCTCTTCTTTACAGAAATGGGCAAGATGGCTTCCAGATCCAGGCTTACTGGATTTCAGAGAAATCTTGTGCTCTTCTGGCATAACACCCCATCCGTTCTCCATTCATTTCTTCCACATTGGCGCCACTACGCCCACAGCCAGGGCAGATGTACCTGACCGGAAAATTCGACCAGGTCGTTGGGCCTCCAGCACCTACCCTGTGTACGTTCGCCACAACCTCAACGATCTCCTCCAGGCCCATTCCACTTCATGCTCTAAAACTTTTGGGCGTCCCGTTCCGCTGGGCCAATCGAAGATTGAGACGGATGTCCCACCCATTGTCTCAACCCAGCCATCACCGCCTGTTCACCCAGACATCCACTATCATTCAATAATAAATAATAATAAATCTTCACTGCATTATGTTGATGTCGTGGTCCTAGCTAGTGAAATCGGGCTTTTCGCTAACTAAAGTGTGGCCGAGATGAGCTGTGGTTGGCTGGAGAGGAGGTTGAAGCGTGGTCCAGCTCCTGAATCTAAGTTAATCATGTTAACTCCACTTTATCATGATTTGAGTAAATTTCACTTGACAAGTAAAATGATCTACCATTGGAACAAGACTTTTTCTACTGTTGCTTGAATTGAGAAAAACACACCTATTCTTTGGTAGATCATTTTACTTGTCACGCTGAATAACTACTCAAATAAAGTCAAATGTTCTTGATTTAAGTTATTTTAACTTGCCCAGATATTACTTTTTGCAGTGAACACCGTCAGCATGATATTACTGCAAAAAATCAATACCTGGTTGAATATATGTTTCTTATATGTTTTTGTTATGTTTGAATATATGTGTCTTATACACTTCGACTTTGACTTTGACTTAGACAAACTTTATTGATCCACAAGGGGAAATTATTTGGACTTGTAGCTCACACATCACAATATATTATAACAAAGAGCAAAAAATATAAATGGTAATAATCAATTCTAAATAAGTAGAAAAACAATGACAAGAGACAGGTGTCAAATTAGGCATAGTTATATAAAAATATATGTACAAGTGAAAATAAAATAGAAAATAAGTAATAAACTATTTCAGCTATATACAAGAGGTGGTAAGGATGATGAAGCCTACATACAGTATTATCTCCCAGTCATTTCAGTACTTGTAATTCTTTGACTCTCTTGTCCAGGTGTGCATCAGTGTCCAGAGATGTGTTTTTTTGCTTAAACCTTTCTCGGCGCGACGATGGAGAAGGCGGTTTGATGTTCTGATCAGTCTCATCGTGTGGGTGGTGGTGGGCCTGGGCTGCTCTCCTTTCATTTTGATGCGCTCGTCTTCAAACCAGCAACCCACAGTTTCCACTTTGACCCAGTTTCAAGACATGAACCCATCTTTTAACAGTGATATTGATACAAAAAAACAAACTAAAGGATGCTTCAAAGACTTACCGATGAGGCACGTCTCACCGTCTACCACCATAATTATGATAATTATGGGTGAACTTTTCGGATTCCTTTTACCTTTTCTCTGCATAGGCTACAGCTCGCTTCAGATCGCGCACTCCCTCATGCAAAAACAAAAAATCCAAGATCATGAAACCTCAACGAGAAACAGGTTGCACTCTATCACTTCAAATGCTGACGTTAACTTCCAGGAAAAACAAACTAAAGATGAGAAACGTCGAGCTTTGAGAATGGTGCTCAGCTGTTCTGGTCTTTTCCTCTTTTGTTTCGGTCCATATCATATCAACTTCCTGCTGTACTTATTGGTGTCACAGGATTTTTTGACAGATTGCCGAGTCATATTAGCTGTAACACAGTTTCACCCCATTTCTTTGTGCATAGCAAATTTAAGTTGCTGTTTGAATCCAATTTTATATTACTTCCTAACAGCTGAATTTCGGATGCACTTTCTGCAACGTTCAGAAACGTTCCTCTCCTCACCCCTTAACTCTCCAAAATATAGTTCAGGCAGGTATAAGCCAAAACGTATGGATAGTACTGTATCCAATTTCTGATGCTTCAAGGACTTAATTTCTGTTCTAAAAAACAAATGTTGTGAAACGGCACACATTAAAAGTCCTATATCACGCAAAATTGACTCTTGTGAGCATCACACCATGTTAAAATGTTACCTTCTTTAAAGGTCCCATGGCATGAAATTTTCACTTTCTGAGGTTTTTGAACGTTAATGTGAGCTCCCTTACCCTGTTTAGGCCCCCCAGTGGCTAAAAGTTGCGAAATGTCTAAACTGAGCATTTGCGATCCTTTTCTGCGTTTGAAAAAAACTGCTCAAATGGGCGATTCTGGACAAGGCACCTTATTGACGTCAGATCGAAAAAAGAAATGCAAATTCAGTTCCACCACCGTCTGGATCTCCACCTCCTGTCTCTGGAAATCACACCCAGAGAATTTGGACTGTGGAGGAGCTACGCAATGTGAAATGCGTTTTTTTATTTGCCTGGAGGCTAGGGATGCAAATTATCGGTTAATTCATTAACTGATAGTTGATTGACCTTATCGGTCGATTAACGATTAACTGATAAGCGGCGTTTTTCACCTGAATTTGAGTGTTTCAATAGGGTCTTTAAGAATATAAGCTATAGTATACATAACACTGAGTCATAAATATATCATAGTATTATTATATTGTATATTCCTCAATTAATTATTCCTTAGTAAAAAGCAGACAAATGTATTGATGCTGAATAACAAAATACAGTCATCCCTCGCTCTATCCATTTTTTTTTTTATAGTGTAACATTTTTTTTATAGTGTAACATTGTGTTCTGTCCTGATTGGCTAAGAGACTAGACCAGGACTGAACGTGGACTGGACCAGGTCTGAACCAGGTCTGGACCTGGACTGGACCTGGACTGGACCTGGACTGGACCGGGACTCGACCGGGTCTAGACCTGGACTAGACCAGGATTAAACCACCACATGCCGCTGCTGATTTCGCCGCGGCCCGCGCTCCGAGCCGCAGGCCAGCCGCGCGGGGCTCGGGGCGCGGCGAAACCAGCAGCAGCGGCACGCATTCCGGGTTTGATCTCGCCTCGCGCGTACACCCGGGGCTGCTGAGCAGTGCCGTTGGCGCCTGCGGTCGGCTGTGAGTCGAGCTTGGCGCAGCGCGGTTGCCTTGTTTCATGACCACGCGGGTGCGCATGTCCGCGTGTCCGCGGTTAGCGGTTAATTACAATTAATGCATTTTGATCGACCAACGTCTTAATCGACAATCAACCGTTAATCGATTAATTGTTGACATCCCTACTGGAGGCACATGCAAGTGTTTCTAGGCTCGGAAGTCCTTTACCCGACCCTCTGGACCTCTGAAACAGCAGTGGTTTAATTTTATTTTCTGTGAAAATGTGTTTTTTTTCATTGAAAAGGCTCTCCTTTCCTCCTTCGCGCTTACACACACGCGGAAGTGGGGCCAGGCACAGCGCAGCGCTAAAACAAGGAACCAGCGGCGCATTTGCCCCCCCCCCCCCACCACCCGCTCCTCTAACCAATCTGTGTCCTTCTCATTTGCATTCAAGCAACAAGGCCCATAATGAGTCGTTCAGAGAGAGTTATTTTTTGACTCTGACTCTGTACATGTGTCTTTCTCATGCACTAAGTGTTGATTTTGAAGAAGGATTCATTTACAGTATTAGGGAACCATTAAGGAGCCATATAAAAGCATCAAGAAGTACCATGTCATGGGATCTTTAAAAACAGACATGGAGTTGTGTTTTGTTTCATTCACACGTTTAACACACAAATCCTGCATATGTAGGCTGTGTTCTTCTCTCAAAATGAAAACAATCTGTTCCACATTGTGATGTCATGTGGTAATACAGGAAGCGCTCTAGTGTGTTTACAAACTCCATACACTTTCAGTAGGATAATTTGGATCACTTCAGCTTTGGACTTGCCAATATCTACTAAACTAAAGGCTCAAGATTAATAATAAAAGATTACTCAAACATGTCATGTATGAATGAAACAAAACACAACTCCAGGTATGTTTTTGATGACTTAATAGCATTATGGTAACATAGCTAAATCCCACAAGAATAAATATTGTGTAAACCTTTAAGATAATATAGTTTATGGGTCAAAGTTCAGTATACTATGGAAAGATAGAAGACGTGTAGATAAAAGTCTGCAATGTCAAAACACTTCCCAAATTTGAGTCTGAACTGCGAAGAGATCAGTGACCTCAGTGTTAAAGACCCCATAACCCAAGAGCTCACTGCTGAAAAGAAAACACTTCATCCATCAAAAACTCCCAATTAGAAACCCTTTGTGTCAGCATTACCAACTCATCATAAGCCCAAATATTCTGGGAAAACAACATTTGAGTCAATTTTGTCATATTTATCTTGAAATAACTTGAAATAACACATGGGATTGGGACTAAAAAGGAAAGGGGAGTTATGGTCCTGTTCTGGGAATTTGCGCTATTGTTCAGACAGATATCATCCATTTATCTTATAACTATTTAATATTTTTGCCCCTCAGAGACAAATAAAATGATCTGAATTCAGCTGAACCAAAGTTTTTCATGCCTGTACTTAATTACAATACTAAAGGAATGGTGTCCCTAAATCCACATATTGTGTCACTGTTTCTGTGTAATTCTTGTATGTTTATCCAAAGCAAATAATTTAGTTTTAAAATGGCTCTATTTACAATATATAGGCCTATGTTCCTATAAAATTTATAGGGGGAAAAGTGACACAATTCATCTATTTAAGTTCAATCCTTCTGTTCTGTGGTAGAGAAATTTCTACCCCTCAGTGATGCAGTGATGGTATTGAAATTGTACTATATTATTTTAGAGTTTCTATGGATCTTACAGTTATGGTAGTTGATACAGAGTAGTAGTGCTGATATCCATATGCATGAGATATAAGATGTTCAAAATCCCAAACTGCGCCACAAGTTTTACCCTGCATTAAAGAGTAACTAAATACTGATCTTGTAATGAAATAAACATACCTTTTTAAGCTATCTTTGTACCAGTGCCATTTCTCATTTTTGTACTTCTCATTTTTTTAGTCAAATGCATTATGTTTTGCATTGTAAATATATGTAAATAAAGTTATTTTGCGGTTGTTACTGTATTGTCATTGGCTGCATACAGGTGGCTGCTCTTTCACTAACACTTCCTCACACAACAGAAGGCACACGTACACAGCACCACTTTTAACTGCCATGGCCTCAATTCTACTGCACACACATAACTGTATGATATACTGAAACAAAGGAAGGAAACCCCCTTTATACTGTATCTGCATGTACGAAGATTGTACAAAAATTTGCAACACAATATGCATAAAAGGCCCCGTGATTTCAGGATTCTGTGGTCAATATAATATATTAACCATAAACCATAAACCATATCTGGGCTTATCCCCTGAAACCAAAACTGGTGTCAGAATAAATAAACAACAGTGAAGTATTTTTAACAGTTGCTTTAGAAAGTTTTGCTATTACTCAACCTTAAATATGTGATTGGTGTCAGCTGAAACAGTTGAAACTTTAAGCCTTAAGAAATATGGAAAATTTCTGGAGCTGATCCCAAACAAATAATGATAAGGTATGATAGAGTTTTCACATTTATTTCAGTGAACCGTGGAGTTTCACTCAAATGCCTGTGATTGTAAAAAGGTTTTTTAGCAATGATTTCAAAAAAATGATTTAAAAAGTGTTTCTACACTGTGACGATCCCTATTCATCCCTACATGCCTGTTTTTCACACCTCTGGCCCTGACCTGGCTAGCCCTATTTGTCTCCCATCTATAATTCCATTCTTAAGCCTAGATCAAGCAAACAGGGGAACAATAGGGCTAGCCAGGTCAGGGCCAGAGGTGTGAAAAACAGTCGTAGGGATGAATAGGGATCGTTATCTAGACACCAGAGAAACAAAACACGGAAACCAATGAGATAGTTTCGGAAAGTAGTTAGCTAGTTAGCTCCTCCCTGCAGCAAGATATAAGCAAGTGTCTTACCAGTATTCTTATTAGAGCTGACGAAGCCTCTCGGATGAGCGGCGAAACGTTTTCAACCAAACAAACTTTGTCCAGTTGACAAATTGAACTTCTCCTTTTATCATTTAAACAGGTACTTTAACACTTTTACTGAAGTAGACTTTTTTCATGTGATACTTTTAATTTTGCTACAGTATATGTACTTTTACTTAAGTAACAAAACTGAGCATTTCTTTCATCATTGATTAAATGGAAATTCAACCTCTTATTTTTATCACACACACTTGCATTTTGAATAAAGGTATTTTACTGAACTAGTTAAAAATAAAAGTCAAACATAAGAACTGTAATAGTCTGGGCAAGTAGGTGGAGCTGTAGTCACCAAAAACAGCCCATTGTTTCCGACTGTGTATTGACCAGTGAACCTGAGTACAAGTGTGCTTGTTCACTGGGGACCCCAACTGTGTTAAAAAATAAATTAAGCCAATACATGTCAATGAGATACACTCCTTTACTTTTTAAAATGTTCATGAGTAGCAGCTTTGTTTCATTCACACACTAAAAAAACATTGCTGGGGGGGAAAAAATACAGGATCAGCCCTCCCTCCTATACTTAAACACTTATTACTCTCAAATACAATAATGGACCAGAACAGAATCACACGAACATTAGAATTGTACATGCAGAAACAAGATAAGATTAAAGCCGCAAGTGGTGTTGACGGGCCCTCGCACCTGCGGCCTATGGGGGTGGGGGGGCATGCAAGATGTCATGTCAATCTAAAGCACAGTAGCAGTTTCAGTGCATTCCAATGGTGGGTGGGGGGTATTCTCCACGCCTGCATACAAAGTATTTTGCTTTGTATGCAATACATACAATTGTATGTATTGACGCTGTCAATTGCCGAGCAACGCACCTAGCAGCCTTTGATCTGTCTTTGATGTGTCTGTTCTGACAGGGTCTAACCCTGTCAGAACAGACCCTGTCAGACTCTGTTAGACCCTGTCAGACCCTGTCAGACCCTGTTAGACCCTGTCAGACCCTGTCAGACTCTGTTAGACCCTGTCAGACCCTGTCAGACCCTGTTAGACCCTGTTAGACCCTGTCAGACTCTGTTAGACCCTGTCAGACCCTGCATGTGGCCTACATGCTGAGGCCTACATGAACCTTTGGTGCTTGGCCCCACATTGCTGCTTGCAGCTATATCAGATCAAAGGTACAAAGATCAAAGATCGTTGATCAGGGCGTTGCCTAGCAACAAATACCTCCCATTCATAACTCATAACTCCCATTCAATAAATACCTAACTTTATCGATCCGCCGTATCGTCATATTACCGCCTATTTCAAATCCTTCGCAATTTAACATCTCCAACGTCTTAAGATTATGTTCACCAAAATTTAAGCCCATCTGAGGTATGGTCTAGGAGAAGTGTTTCAAATTCCATTGTATGTCAAATACCACAAAATCACACAAAAGGCCAATTATCTCACTTCCTGTTGGGCGTGGCCATGACATTGCAGTGAGGCGTTTGTTCGTCTTATTGAGATACACGTCCCTACCGAATTTTGTGCGCCTATCTTAAACGGTATGCCAGCCCCGAAAGACAACGCGCTAGGGGGCGCTATCGAGCTCCTGGGGGTCACCGGGGGACGGGTCTTTTTGTGGTCGTACTGGCCACACTTTGTGATGCCCGTGCAAAGTTACATTCATTTTGAAGCATTGGAACATGTTCAAAATTGCCCGAGCGAGTGTGAACAAGAATAATACGGAAACAGAGCAACAACAATAGGGTCCTACGCACCTTCACACCGGCTGGTTAGCTCAACTGGTAAGTCATGGACTTTCCCCCTGGAGGTTGTAGGTTCAAACCCCCCCCGGGCAATGAGCTAACCAGTGTGGGTCCTTGGGCAAGACCCTTCACGGTACTGCCCCCCGGGCGCCGAAAAAGACGGCTGCTCACTGCTCCTGAAAAGGATGGGTCAAATGCAGAAGTCAAATTTCTCCCGTGTGTCACTGTGTGTCATTGTGTGTGAGACCAATAAAGGCTAAAAGCCCCCCAAGCTTAACCTTCAGTGCTCGGGCCCTAATAAATATAGCCGCAAGCGGTGATGATCGGCCCTCGCTTGCACTCGCAGGGGGGGTGGTGCTAACACGCCATTGTCCTATTCCCATGAATCATCTATGTACTAAATTAGGTGTGGCTACACCAAAGTTTTTGCCGGGCATCCTAATGGCAGGGACAGATGTTTGACCTGTTACCATGGCAACATGATGTGAGATGGAGTGGGGGTGTCACTGTGTTTTTTGATCAAGACCATGTCACGAATGTGTGGTCCAAATTTGGTGTGTCTACGGCAAAGTAAAATTTTTCTGTTCCATGCAATCTCCCTAGGGGGCGCTATTACGGCCAATTGAGATTTTCTTATATCAATCTGTTTCGGGCTGGGGTGTCTACCAACGATTAAAGTTTGAGTAAAATCGGCCAAAGTATGTGCGAATTATCACTCGTCGAAGTTTGACAGGAAATGGCGCCAGGTCACATGGTCTATCCAAAATGGCTGGTTGGTTGCCTAGCAACGGTATAATATACTTTTTGTTTATCTTCCCATGATGTATCTGTGTACCAAATTTTGTTTGACTACACCAAAGTTTTTCCAGAGAATCCTAATGACAAGGACAGATGTTTGGCCTGTTGCCATGGCAACACGATGGGAGATGCCGCGGGGTCATCATTGAGATTTTTGATCGAGACCCTGTCACGAATGTGTGTACCAAATTTGGTATGTCTACGACAAAAAAATAAAAAAAATTGCACTTCCATGCAATCTCCCTAGGGGGCGCTATAGTGTCCATTTCAGATTTTCTTATATCAATCTGTTCAGGGCCGGGGTGTCCACCAATGATTGAAGTTTGAGTGAAATAGGCCAAAGTATGTGCGAATTATCACTCGTCAAATTTGATGACGAGCCACAAAAACTAACCTGAAATTTGTGGCTTTGTCACGGAAACACCGTTCACTCTTTTAGAACGCCTTTAACAACTTTTAATGTCCCACTTGTCTAGATGATAGAGCACGATTCTGGTGAGTCTGGGTAAAAACCCTAGGAGGAATTTGTTAAAATACGTGGACAGGAAAATGCGCCTTCGGCGCCAGGTCACGTGCTCGGTCCAAAATGGCCGACTTCCTGTTGGTCGCCTAGCAACCGCATAATATACTTTTTTGTTCCTATTCCCATGATGCATCTGTGTACCAAATTTGGTTTGGCTATGACAAAGTTTATGCTGGGCGTCCCATTGGCGACGACAGATGTTTGGCCTGTTGCCATGGCAACACGATGGGACATGGCGTGTTGACGTCAGTAAGTTTTTTGATCGATACCCCGTCACGAATATGTGTACCAAATTTGGTATGTCTACGACAAAGTAAAATTTTGCACTTCCATGCAATCTCCCTAGGTGGTGCTATAGCACCCATTTCAGATTTTCTTATATCAATCTGTTCAGGGCCGGGGTGTCCACCAACGATTAAAGTTTGAGTGAAATCGGCCAAAGTATGCGCGATTTATCACTTGTCGAAGTTTGATGGCGAGTCGCAAAAACTAACCCGAAATTTGTGGCGTTTTAACGCCACAAATTTGAGAACGCTTTTAACAACTATTAATGTCGCACTTGTCTAGATGATACAGCACAATTCTGGTGAGTCTGGGTCAAAAACCCTAGGAGGAGTTTGTTAAAATACGAAGACAGGAAAATGGGTCGTGTGCTCGGCCCAATATGGCTGACTTCCTGTTGGTTGCCTAGCAACAGCGTAATATATTTTTTGGTTTGTAACGACATGACCTATCCACCACCTGAATTTCGTTTATCTATGACAAAGTTCATTTTTCGGGTATAGCCATAGGCGCAATGTATTTTGATTTTCGAGGTGGCGCTGTCGAGCCATTTTTTAAGATTTTTTTAATACAGATTATTTGTAAATTCCTTTTTTGGCGTTCTTGAATTTTGTGCAAAATTTCGTGAGTTTTCGTCAGTGGGAAGTACCCGAACCTTGAAAAAAGTGGTTGGGAAAATAATAATAATAAGAAAAACCAGAACAGTAACAATATAGTGCACTATATATATCAATGGAAAGGGCTCGCATCCAGCACCCGTGGGGTCCATTGTCAATGACGAGCGCGTTGCACGCGTTGCACGCTGGTTCTGCAGTGCCCTACGCTTTAGCGCTCGGGCCTAATAATAATAATAATACAGAAACGGAGCAACAACAATAGGGTCCTATGCACCTACTCGGGCCCTAATAAGGTAAGATAAAATATGCCTTTATAAGTCCTACAGTGGGGAAATTCCAGTGTTGCAACACACAGATCAAGAACAGCAGGAAAATGTTGCATGCAATAAAACAAGATAATAAATAATGGCTTCAAATAATTTAAAAATAGACTTAAAAATAGACTCTAGAACAGGGGTGGGCAAACTTTTTGACTCGTGGGCCACAAAGGGTTCTAAAATTTGACAGAAGGGCCGAACCAGGTGGATTTACTGTTTTGGTAATTCACCTCATAAGAGCAAAAAATAACATGGGATATGTAGAAAACTTATGCTTGATTTCAATTAAAAATAAACAAAAGCAATACAACAAAATGTCCATCTTTCAAGTTCCACGGTATTTAGCTGTTTATTGAAATGACTCTTAAAACACAGAAAATTTAATTAATAAAATACAGCTTTTTAAATTACTAACAGTTACTGTTTTAGAGCACTGAAAGTTCTGTTCTCCTTCAGGTTCTTTCCTTCTTTCGTTGACCAGGGCTCTCAAGTCTCACGCATTGAGAGTGTGACACACGCAATTCGACGTGTTCACACGCTCACACATGGCATTTCTCATGCTGATTTTTTTTTTTTTTTTTGTGCCCAGAAAATCGGTCTGTGTGGCTCAGTTTATGCAGGCACCGAGCGTTTTCAGCGGAAAAAAAACTCTCCCCCTCCTCCCCGTCCCGCTCCCCGGAAAAAAATCAGCCAATCAGAAAATAGATTGTTCTGTTGTTGGGCAGACTGTAGAGTGTAGTTTCATAGTTTCAGCTGCTAAGCGCACACTGCCCTGTCAGTGATAAGGACAGCGACTGAACACGAGGAAACAGTGAAGATAAAACAAACTGAGAACCATCAGGTAATAACTTCATTTATATAACACTCATTAGTTGCTTTGTAGTTTAAGTTTGCTCTTTAGTTTAAGTTTGCTCTCAAGTCTCACGCAGTGAGAGAGACAATGTACCAATGTTCACACGCTCACACGGCATTTCTCACGCAATTCAAGCGCCCCCCCCCCCTCCCCGCTCCTCTGGAAAAATTGTTCACTCACACACACACCCCCCCTCGGAAATTCCGCAGTCTCACGCACGACCCCGCACTTGAGAGCCATGCGTTGACTGCTTGCTAGCATAGTTAGCATGTTTTGTGACAAAGTGACGCCTGATATTCTTTAAAAACCGCTACAATCTCTTGGCATATCAGGCATACAGCAGTTGATGAGTATTTGGTGAAAAAATATTTACTTGTCCACTCATTAAACATTAAACATTAAACACTTTTCTTTTCTTAGCTCCGCTCATCTTTACAGGAGGCTGATGGGTCAAAGAGTAAAGCACAAACGTGGAGCAAAACGCCGCGCCTCAACAAAGGTCAATGTATAGTGCATCAGCTGTTGGAAAACGCCAGAATTTCAGGGAAATTAAAACATTAAAAAGATTTATTAATAATAATGAATGAATTAATAACTAATTTCTTCAAGTTTGGCGGGCCGTAGTTTGCCCATGCCTGCTCTAGAATATAGTTGAATAATGTAGTGTAGATAAAGTTGAATGACATGTTAACAGTGATCGTTGTACAGTCTGACAGCAGCAGGGAGGAAAGACCTGCGAAACCTCTCCTTCACACAGCGAGGGTGAATCAGTCTGTCACTGAAGCTGCTCTCCAGAGCAGACAGAGTGTCCTGCAGGGGGTGAGACCCATGGTCCAGCATAGAGATGACCTTAGCCAGGACCCTCCTGTCCTCCACCTCCTGCCCTGAGTCCAGAGGACAGCCCAGGACAGAGCTGGACTTCCTGATGACCTTGTCCAGCCTCTTCTTCTCCCTCTCTGTGATGCTGCTGCTCCAGCAGACCACACCGTACAGGATGGCTGATGCCACCACAGAGTCATAGAAGGTCTTCAGGAGTGGCCCTCTCACTCCAAAAGACCTGAGTCTCCTCAGGAGATAGAGCCGACTCTGGCCCTTCCTGTACAGTGCATCTGTGTTATGAGTCCAGTCCAGTTTATTGTTCAGATGAACACCCAGGTACTTGTATGAGTCCACTCTCTCAATGTCCCTTCCCTGGATGTTCACTGAGGGGGCAGTAGAGTGGCGTCTGCGGAAGTCCACCACCATCTCCTTCGTCTTCCCTGCATTGATGATGAGGTGGTTCCGCTGACACCAGTCCACAAAGTCCTGTGTTAGTCCTCTGTACTCCACATCGTCATCCTTGATGAAGCCAATGATGGCAGAGTCATCAGAGAACTTCAGAAGACTCACCATGCGCTGCTTTTCTTCCTTTCAGGTAGGGCATCTGGTATAAAGTCCTCCTAGTGCCACATCACCCTGTACAAACACATGATAAATGTTCACTAGGAAGTAAATGTTGAAAAAATATATATATTTCTGTTAAATAATTTGGCTCACTTACTTTGTTCATCTGTGGTCTGTGTTTTGTTGGTTCATAAACATCTTCCTTTTTTTCTGAAAAATACAGAGATTTTTTATTTTGTTTTATTTTCTTATTTCAACAGTTAACCTCACTTATTATGGTGCAAAAAAATGACTAATTAACATCAACTCTATCTTTCATGAACTTACCCACAGCTACAGCAGTACTCTGGATATCACTGTTTGTTTGTTTGTTTGTTTGTTTGTTTGTTTGTTTGTTTGTTTGTTTGTAGAAGACTCTGGAAGCAACACATTCAGATCTTAGTGCAACTGTCACGCTATCAACTGTAGATGGACAGTCAAAAACAATATTTGTTTCATGGAAACAGTCCTTACATTAACCTGAATTTCAAATAAACCAAACATGTTTCCACAATGACTACATTCTAGGCCAGGGAAGCATCAAATCTTAAAAAAAAAAAAAAGGTCTTTCCTCCAGATCAGCTCTCACAGTCCTCCTGGATGCACCCTGTATGTCCTCTGTTCCTGTCCCTGTCCTGTGTCCTGTTACATTTCAATCTCCCCTCCAAAAGTTTTGGGGAGGGGAATTCCTGAGGGAGAAGCTTCATCAGATATGATAAAGTGATGTTTTCTCAGCGTGATTAACACATCAGCCACAATCAAGCGACTTTTGTAAGATTTAAACATGTTGGACAGAGAATCATAAAAAAGTCAGGTTATTGTCAAATTTGTGTTTGCAATTTGAGCAACCCCTCTCGGACCATTTTTTCAGTGTGCCACCTTGCGTGTTTAGGCTGAGTTCTTCTCTCAAACAAACACTGTCATGTGGTAATACAGGACGTGCTCCACTGTGTTTTTAAACTCCATACACCTCCACTCAAATCATTTGGATAATTTCAGCACTGGAATTAATCTCTTCTGAACCAAAGGTTAATTTGAAAACTAAGGCTTCATGACATCACAAGGTGGAACAGAGCATTTTGAGCTTTGGAGATGTAGACAGACTAATAAACCAGGAGTTTTCACACTATCTTAAAACTTTTTTTTAAACAGTGTTTGTTAACGTTTGCACTGTGTTACCACCTTCTGAACATTGTGTCATAAACACAGAGCAGAACACCCCCAGCATGATGTCACTGCAAAGCATCAATAGGGAAAGAAGGAGAACAAAACTGATTCAAAGTCATAAAAAGACCCCATATTACCAAGTGTAGCTTACCTATACCACAGTACACCACACAGTACGATGCATATACAAAACAAATGCCCGAAAGCTGGCTCCTGGGCTCTGCTGTAACTCAATAGCAGAAGTAATGTGTCAAAAATGCATGCAAACCACACCCCCCACACTCAGGAAGCCAGCCCATATGTGTCTGCTGTGTGCGAGCCATAGACCTGTTTTACACATCACATAAGACAGCCAGCGATGGAGAGTCCCAAACAGGAAATTATGAAAGAATGAACACAGCATATGTACCTATGTTTATTGAGAAAGGACATGGGGGAAAGAACAAGCTGATGGCAAGAATCTATGGACATGTCTGAAGCTTCAGTAGACCTAAAGCTATAAAATTGTCAAGAAAAAGGTAAGAAAATGTGGGTTTTTAGTTGTTTTTCACAGTTTAAAGCTTATAGTTTGTTGAGTTGAATAGCTAGTGTATGAAGTCATGCTCTGCTAGGATGTATGTATCTTCTATGTGAGGAATGCATGCTATGTCAGACTAGAGGGGTCCACCAAAGATGTTGTCTTGCTTTAGAAGGTAATTGTGAAAAATTGAGTTACACGTGGACAAAGCTAAAGCTACTAAAGCTAGCAGGAACATTTTTAGGGGCTCACTACAAAAAAGTTGAAGTGGAAAAACCCCATACTTCCCACAGAGAGATGATTCATGCTAGAAATACTTTGTGTTTCCATTAGCAACGCTAATATGCTGAAGTGTGAAGTTGTGATGATAGTCTTATAGTAATAGCATGGATGTTGTATGTATACTTAGTCACACAGTTATTTTCACCAAGTATTTTCCGAAGTGGTGAATTTAAACAGCTGTATTTACTAGCAGTTTGAAAGTAATGATAATTTGAAGTGATATGATATTACTCAAGTAGTGTGTAAAATTGAATAAATGTGTATTTTAAGTAATTAAGTACAGTATAGGACCACTGCAAAATTATCAGTTTTTCTGATTTTACTACTTATAGGTATGTGTTTGAGTAAAAGGAACATTTTTGTTTGAGTCTATAAACTACTGACAACATTTCCCCCAAATTCCAAATAAAAATATTATCGTTTAGAGCATTTATTTGCAGAAAATGACAAATGGTCAAAATAACAAAAAAGATACACGTGTTCAGACCTCAAAAAATGCAAAGAAACAAGATCTAATTAATTTTAAAACAACATAATACTAATGTTTACACTTAAGAAGAGTTCACAAATCAATATTTGGTGCAATAACCCTTATTTTTAATCACAGCTTTCATGCGTCTTGGCATGCTCTCCACAAGTCTTTCACATTGTTCTTGGGGGACTTTATTCCACTCCTGGTGCAAGAACTGAAGTAGCTCAGCTGTAATACATGTAGAGATGCAACAGTTACAAAGAAGGAAAGCACAAACACTTAAGCCAACACTACTAGGACACCTACAACTATTACTACTACTAGTATTACTACTACTACTACACTACTACTATGACAACAATTACCACTAAAACTACTACTATACTACTACTATAACAACAACTACTACTACTAATGCTACTACCGCCTATTATTACAAAACAAATGATATACTACTTGCTGATATACTTCCTTTAATTACTACTGTCCTAAACTCTACTACTATTGTCCAGGTCCCAGACCACATACGGCCCTTTGGCTGACTCTGACCAGCACGTTTAAGATTATTTGGAATGACAAAATAAACATATTTTATAAATTTTACCTCATGCATGGACTAAAGCTGCATTGCTTTTATTTTAGAGGTGTTTTTTTAATGACATTTTTGTAAGGCAACCTCACTTTTTCATTGTTTTATCATAACATATACTCTTACCAGTACCAGCTTGTCAAATTTATTTACAGCTTTTTATAAAGAAATACAAGTATTATGTAGAACTGAGTTGAAGGGATAGTGCGTTTTTTTTTTAACATTAATCTGTATGGGTTTCCTTCTAAAAGTTACGTGTGTTGACATCGGCTTACCTCTGACAGTCTCAGTTCACTTGTACTTCGGCGTAGACAGGCTGATAGAGTTAACATGGGCGTAGTGATACTAGTGGAGAGAGACAATACGTGAATGCGAAATACGCTGCTGGATGTTTCAAAAGCAAATATATCACCTTTCTAACAAATGTTTTGTTTTGAAAAGAAAAACAAGCTTTATTTCATGTTCCAGAGAAGTTACCGGACCTACTTACATGGGCTCCAGAACGTGAGCCGAACCGGGATCAGCTGAGACTGTCAGAGGTAAACCGGTGTCAACACACATAACTTTTAGAAGGAAACCCATACAGATTAAGATAAAAAAAACAACAACGCACTATAGCCCTTTAAGTATTTTGGCCCGGCCTTCCACAATATTTTCTGTTTCTCATGTGGCCCCATGGAAAAAATAATTGTCCACCCCTGATTTAGAGGTACTACTTGCTATGGCAGCAGTGGTAGATTTTCATCACTCTGAACCTCATGAATATGTAAGAATGAACATTTGCAACTATTTTAGGAAATACCACATGTGACTTTTTTGTACGCGGTGGTGTCTGTACTTACAATAAATGAGTGTTGTAAATGTCAGTAAATTCAGTCTTCCTATTTCTACCTCTGTTTGACAATGCTGTTTTTCCATATAATAGTCAATGTTCACACATAGTCAATGTTCATTGTGGTGCTGTTACAACACGTCTTAGGTGACAGATGCTGCTGCTGTGGTGACTTTGGTCGTGCTCAGATACATGCGAAGCTTCACACTGTTAAAGTTTGGGTTTGGTTTCCCTTCATGCAAGTAAAAGATTGTGCTTCAAGATGCAAATTGTAACTTTTCTGGTGGAAGCTCTGAAACCTCTGTCTCCATGGAGATGCACAGGCAATGTCACCAGGCCAAGTTACAGTTCAGTTCTTTGAAAATGCAACCCTGCTCCGCACCACTCACCACAGGTTTATGAACAATAAAACACATGTTATCATTGTGATAAAACATGTACACTCCTTTCACAACTTTGAGAGACCAGAAGAGAGTTTGCCATCATGGAGATGCTAACAACAACTAGAAGAGATGCTAACAACAACTAGAAGAAGAAGAAGAAGTGACTTTATTGATCTCACACTGGAGAAATTCTTCTCTGCATTTTAACCCATCCTATATATATATATATATTAGGAGCAGTGGGCAGCACACACATTAGGGCGCCCGGGGACCATCTCCATGATCTTCTTGCTTCGGTTTGGTCAGGACCTAAGCTGGAGGTACCTATGGTGCATGTTTTGGGTTGATGGGGGAAACCGGAGTGCCCGGAGGAAACCCATCCAGACACGGGGAGAAACATGCAAATTCCACACAGAAAGGCCCAGGCGACCCGGTGATCGAACCCAGACCATGCATGCAAACTCCACACAGAACACACACAGAAAGGCCTGGGTGACCCGGGGATCGAACCCGGAACCTTCTTGCTGTGAAGCAAGAGCGCTAACCACTCAGCTACCGTGCCGCCTAGAATGCTAACTTTCATTCATTCATTTTCTTCCGCTTTTCCATTTTCTGGGTCGCGGGGGCAGCAGTCCAAGCAGTGTTCTGCTGCCCAGAACACAATGCACCAGCCCCCATGAATCCTTCCGCGGGTGGTGGGTCCACAGGAGGACGGCTCACGTCACAACAGGCCTTGATGTATCTTCTGCCATGGGGGCGACCAGTGTCCACAGACACTGGAGGCGAGGTGGGGTTAAGTGTCTTGCCCAAGGACACAACGGCAGCGCTCGTCTGTGGGAGCTGGGATCACATGCGGTCAACCGTCAAGAGTGGGATTCAAACCGCCAACCCCCTGGATCACGAGGCATATGCTCTACCAACTGAGCTACTGCCGCAAGTTAGAATGCTAGAATGCTAACTTGCACTTCCAAATTAGATGTAGACAGTACACTGCAAATTTATTTTGAGAACTGCTTATACAACCTATCTGTACTGGGGTAAGACACATTTATCTGAAATACAAGGAAAAACAAACAGTACAGGACCTTTTAGACACATGTAATTTGCTCTTATGGTGTCTGAGAATGACAGACTTTGTTGTACGTGGTGCAGTGGGAATAAACACATTAAAACAAGCAACACAGGGGTCAGAGGTCAGAGGAAGCCCTGTGGGAAGCTGCCTGTATTTGGAGGCAGGATAAAAACCACAGATGAGGAGGTTGAATAAGAGCCAAAAGAGTGAAAATCCAACTGTGAACAAAGACTGGAAGATTTTGATTAGTTGTAGTAGTACTAGTAGCAGTAGTAGTAGTAGTAGTAGTAGTAGTAGTAGTAGTAGTAGTAGTAGTAGTAGTAGTAGTAGTAGTTTGGATTCAAATATAATGGTTTAAATTGCAAAAATAGATTGTGTGACATAGCTGAGTGCATATTCTTATGGAGAAGTCCAGCCACTCCTCTGAGAAATCTTTTACTGTCTTTTTGTATAACAGGGAAATATAACAATGCAAGACCTTGTTCAGTAAGAGTATGCACTTCTTATGATTGGTATGAGTATGATTTGGTTGCTAATACAGATGCTGGAGAGATAAAATGATTATACATAAGTATATTACATATCTTTGCTTTTTAAATGCTGTGAAATGTCTTGTCTATTTTGGCTTACCTTCTCTTTTTATTACTGCATATGTTGCCAGAGCCTGAAGCGAAAATGATTAGCTAGAGCACTGTAATCTATTCTTTTGTAAAAGATGTGGAGGGTGAATGGTTTACTGAGGTCATACATACCTTGTTACATTGTTACAATTATTTTAATGACTTAATTAAAATACATGATTAAAACCCTAACTCTCAATCCCTTAAAGTGCCTATGGCAAGTTTTGACATTTATTTTTTATTATAGATTTATTATAGATCAATCAAGAAGCAGTTTATGAAAAAAAGTTGAAAAATATGTTTTGAACTTCTGGGATTCTGTTCCAACGTTTTGCACAGTTTACATGCAAGAAACACATTTTTAGATACTTTAAACATTATTGCAACAAAATATTTTTTTCTTCTGTATTTTAATTTGTTAAATAATAATTTCTGTGTACATTACAGAAGTTTTGGCCCAGTAAACAACATAGGTAGGTAAGAGTCACAGTCCCTGTTACGAGCCAGCTTGCTAGGGGGGAGTAACAAAAAAACAAGATGAAAAAGTCCCTCAGTCGTCCAGGTAGAATCCATGATAAAAGGAGAAGTTTAATTTGTCAACTGGACAAAGTTTGTTTGGTTGCAGACGTTTCGCCGCTCATCCGAGAGACTTCTTCAGTTCTGGTTCTAGTGCTGGTTGGTCCCTGTAGCTGCAGGGCGGAGCTCACTACACTGAAATCATTCTGAAACTATCTCAGCTAATTTGTATCTTTTGTTTCCCTGGCGTCTCGTTTAGCATCTCTATTCAGCCCTATGAGGAGCTCACTGCTCTGAAACTATCCCCTCATTTGTTCCTTTTGTTATTCGAATATTTAGCATCTCTATTCAGACTACAGTCCGCCTCCACCCTTCTGTCCCTGACTCGTCTGCCCTAATGTTTTTTTCCCGTCTGTTATGACTTGGTTTAAGAATCGAATTATAAATGGGAGACAAGTTATGTCTAACTCCCCCAACTCCCCCTAACTCCCCCTGCCGTACATCTTCACCTAGAAGCCACGGGCCATTCGTTTGAGGACAGTGAAGTTCAGATCTTAGCCAGGGAAAAGAACTGGTTTGAGAGGGGAGTGAAAGAGGCAATTTTTGTCAAAAAAGAGAATCCGTCGTTAAACAGAAATGGGGAGTTAGACATAACTTGCCTCCCATTTATAATTCGATTCTTAAACCAAAATATAAATATTTAATAAATAAATATTTGAATAACAAAAGGAACAAATGAGGGATAGTTTCAGAGCTATTTCAGAGCAGTGAGCTCCTCATAGGGCTAAATAGAGATGCTAAACGAGACGCCAGGGAAACAAAAGATACAAATTAGTTGAGATAGTTTCAGAATGATTTCAGTGTAGTGAGCTCCGCCCTGCAGCTAGATATAAACAGGGACTAACCAGCACTATAACCAGAACTGAAGAAGTCTCTCGGATGAGCGGCGAAACGTCTTCAACCAAACAAACTTTGTCCAGTTGACAAATTGAACTTCTCCTTTTATCAAGATGAAAAATGGTATAAATAAGCTTGGGCTTTTAGCCTTTATTGGTCTCACACACAATGACACACAGTGACACACGGGAGAAATTTGACTTCTGCATTTGACCCATCCTTTTTTTCAGGAGCAGTGAGCAGCCATCTTTTTCGGCGCCCGGGGGGCAGTACCGTGAAGGGTCTTGCCCAAGGACCCACACTGGTTAGCTCATTGCCCGGGGGGGTTTGAACCTACAACCTCCAGGGGGAAAGTCCATGACTTACCAGTTGAGCTAACCAGCCAACCAATAAAGTAATAAACAGGAATACAAAAGGTAAAATAACAAAAGTGGACTAAAACATGTACACAAAATTAACCTAACTAACCAACAAAATAACAGGATTTACAAGTAATAAGTTTTGTGCCAAAAAATGGATCATGTAGGTTTATTAAAAACAAGTGACAAACTAAGGGACACACAAAACAAAACCACAAATATCCCTTTACAAGATCACATAAACCTACAAACAGAACCAAGTGACAACTAAAAAGACACAAAACAGCCCTAAACTAAAATCTCACACACATAAAGTTAGCCTAACAACACCAAATGATACACACTGAATGGCATACTGGCCACAGTGGCCAGCAGCCCGGACAGGTAGAGCTGATCTGCTTAAACGGGGGGAGGTGGCTGCAGAGAAGGTGGAATTGGCCTGGTGTAGACATCCCTCACCAATCAAGGACCAGAATGCAACAGCCTACCAAGTCCAGGCGGGAGAGCAGTTCACCAATCTGTGGCAAGGGCTCCTACAGCAGAAATTCATAGGACAGCAAAGAAATTAAAACACACCCAAAACAAGGTAGAGAACTGGAGGCTTGGGTATCATAACAATCCCCATGAATTTCAACCAGCAAGTGAAATTTGAAACCTAAAAAATTACAATTATTTTCGTTTAAACATTTTTAGAAAAATCTTAACTATAATTGTCTTAACCGAGTTTTAGTAAAATGAATAGTCCAACCTGTCCTAGGGACTTTAATTAACTAGTTACTAAGCCTGAATCATTCTTAAAAACAATTTCTTGATACAGAATTTAGTCTTCATTCATGTGATATAGTCTAATTAATATGTAGTTATAAAGTGGTACCTAAAAGACAAATTAATTGAATTCCAAAAATTTGAAATTGTAAGCACAAAGCAACTGCAATAAACCCCCAAAACTGCAATCTCTGTGAGTTATTTGATGTATTTGTGTCTCATCTCAATGAAAACCTGCTCTTATTTGCTATTGTGTACTCCTACAACACAGTACAGCAATCTCTAAAACGGAAACCTGCCTTATCGCCTCCTACACTTTAAGTACATTCACACTCTGCACTTTACATGGCGTAATATACATTTGCACAGTTTAGTTTCGCCACTGAATGCCGCCACACACTGTCCATGAGCAGATAAGAGCTGTGAAAGCTAAACCACAAGGAGTGTTTCTGTACTGTAATGGTGCCAACACTCTGTTCAATTTGTGCACAGCTGAAAACAACTTTGATGCAAACACAGCCGACTTGGTTTTCACACTTTAAACCCTCACACTTTTAAGACAATACAAATGCCAGGATCATGTAGATAGAGCGGGTTAACACGAACATTGTAAGACCAAAATGACGAGGCTCACAGCAGCAGTTACAGAGAGAAGGATGACAATTTTTCAATGTAATGTCAGTTAGACCCAGAGTCAGTGGAGCCTGAAGTGCCCCTATGCTCACGTGGTGGCTAGCAGGTTAGCTATGTCCATTTATATATACAGTCTGTGTGGCTACAATACAGCTCACTAACACCAAATATGGAGTTAGTGAAAAATGCACAAAACTATAAAGCAATTTGAGCATTTGGAAAATAATTACCATAGGCCTATATAAGACTTATTGAGGTATTATTATTGTTTAAAGTAGTAAGCTGTGCCAAATAGAATAAATATTAAAGTTACATTTTAAAGGTTGTATGGAGGATTTTTTTTTTCAAATGGTCAGTGACAGCATTATAGAGATGGAGCATACTTGTGATGATGATAAAAAAAAGAAAAAAAAAAGAATGAAAATCCATCAACTGTGGATGTAGTGGGGCCAGATAAACATTAGCCAGTAGATAATGAGGCTACCTCGTTATCCATTGGCTGTTAGGTTGTCAGTCAAACTCCCTACGTTTCTAGCGTAACTGACTAGTTGGCACGCTTGGATTACATGGTTTATATTCGCTTCTCATGCAATCCCCATATGCAAGATGCTGTTTACTTGACCAACGGAGCGGTTCTTAGCGGCTTTTTCCAGCTGTAGCTTCCTCGCAATTTGCACAAAGTTTGTTGCGATGGCAAACAAGAATTCACTACCAGTTAGCTGCAAAAGAAAGTCAATTTTTGAGGTTGCTGAAAGAAGAAGAAAAGGGGAAAAGGAGCTAAGCTAAACCCAGGTGATTCTCGGAGATTCCTTCCAGCGATGGCGTGTACTGAAGCAGAGGGTCTAAAGACTGACACATTGGTTGCTAAATTACTTCTGGACAGATAACTTCTGCTTATAATTTGAAAACGTACAGTATAGTCACAGCAGCAACAGCGATTCTAAACGCGCACAGGCTGTAAACAAGCAGCTATAAACAGTCCTTGGAAAATCCTCTATACAACCTTTAACAACACAAGAAGAATTGCATTTTGTCAAAGACATTACTCATTATGTTCTGGGAAGATGCCCCCCCACAATAACAATAATAACAATTCCATAACTACAAAATATTCTGTTACTGGTGTGCTACTACTTTTGCTACTGCTCTGCTATTTCAAACATTATCGCCAGCAGATCAGTTGTCGTTAAAAACAACAGATCATATGTGTTGGTGTGTGATGTTTCAGGTCACAATTTAAAATGGTGATTTGGTGGATCAAAGTGTCTCCAGTCCTCAGGCACAGTCTCTTAGTTTATCTCTCTTCAGTTTTGTTATCTAAAAATGTTTGATATCTTTAAACTTGCCCGCAGTTCTGTATCAGTGGGATTGTCTGTCTGTCTGTCTGTGTGAACCCTGTGACTATCTCTCATTCAAAAAAAAATAAACCTAATTTGTGTACAATGATCTGTGGGGTGACCCATAGTCTACGGGTCACCCCACAGATCATTGTACACAAATTAGGGTTCATTTAGGGCTATTAATCATGTTTTAATGTTAACTTTAAAAAAAACACCCATAATGTTTGGTCTGTTTCACACGTTTTAGAAATCTTGCATATTCAGTCTCTCTCACTGTCAATAAATACATTAAATTCTACCTAAGTAAATAAAGAATATAAATCTAGGTCCTATATTACACAAATTTAACTCTTGTGAGCTCTTGTGAAATTGGCAATTCCAGGACTGAATGGTCTGTTTTTAAAAACACAGTGGAGCACTTCCTGTTTTACCACATGACATTACAAGGTGGAACAGAGTGTTTTCTGTTTGAGACAATAACTCAGCCTAAATATGCAGGATTTGTGTGAATGAAACAAAACACAACTCCAGGTGTGTTTGTGATGAGGAAATGTTATAGATCAGAAAATAGTGTAATATTGGCCCTTTAAAGTCTATATAGTTCTGGTTCTAAATCTATTTCCCTATAAGATGCATTTGTTCACACATATCATTCCCAATAACACATCTATTTACATATATTTCTCTGTTTTTCTTTTAACTCAGATGACCAACACTGAAGAAACTACAATGACATGAACTTCCTGTAGCTATCATGGACGCCTCTGAGAAGCAGCCATCTTGATTTGGAATTCACTGTGAGACTTTAATACTACGATGAACCAGAGCTGTACGAGCAGTGAGGGCTATAAGATGTACCAGCACTACCTGTATGCTGTGGTCTACAGCGTGATCCTGGCACCGGGGCTGCTGGGTAATATGCTGGCACTCTGGGTCTTCAGAGTCTACATCAAAGAGACCAAGAAGGCAGTGGTGTTTATGATGAACCTGGCTGTGGCCGACCTCCTGCAGGTAAAGTCTATTATGGAACGTTTCAGAAATACTGTGTGACTATTGGAGCTGTGGGTAAAGATGCTTTGCTGGGAATGTTCCACAGTATGACAGACAAATAGATGACACCATCAGACCCAGTTATAGGGCAGATTACACTAAGAAGGCTTTTTTATCAAGGCATTTTTGACCAACAAAAAACACCTATAATTAATTAATGCTTGACAGATGTTTAATGCCACACTATGGTACATTTCAGACCAAGTCCACACCATCTCCATGGGGACAAGCAGCGTGTCCTCTACCAGAAGAGTGAAATGGTGTAACATTAACAAAAATAATTAATTAATTAGTGCTGTTACAACATAAGCACATTTATCATGATTAATCTATTGAAATAACAAACACAACTCATTTAAAGGTGCTCTGTGTACAGTCAGCTTGCCGCCATGGAGATGTTCTTGCTTTGAGTGAAATTTTCCTTGTGTATGTATGTACTGTATCTCCAAGGAGACAAGCAGCAATACAGGTGTTTCAGGGCATAAAAATTGTATAAATTAAAAATATGATTAATGCCATAGTTTTGTTTAACAATAAAGACATGAAACTGAAGAAAACCTTTATATTTTGAAATGTTGTAATTTTATAGTCAAAGTTCAAATTTAGTTAAAAATATGGATTGTTGATCGTTTTAAAATGGGGCATCATTTCCACCAGTCAGGGACATTTATTTATTTATTACATATTTGTGGTTATCAAATATTCTATTCAACTTTAAAATATGTTGAAATAAAATGCATTGAAGAAAAAAAAAAAAAAAAAAAAACTTCCTGCTGATCTAAAATAATTTTCATTTCATTTCACACAAACAGTAAAGAGTTGGTCCTCAGTATTTTACATGTAAAGACGGTTTGTGTTTGTTCACACCTAGAACAGGAAAAGGAACACATAGTTAAAAGTGTAATGTGTAACTTTTCTGGTGGAGGGTCTGCCATTGTCATCAGCTTGTCTCCATGGATTGTTACTTCTTTACCTGGAATGTCCCACAGTATGGCATTAAACAAATCTTGTTTTATATTCAAACAAGATGTGCGCCTATAAGTATTTTCTCTTAGCCGAGACATTTGTTTGGTTAGCTAAACAAATCTTTGGACAACACCAGTTCCATCTAAACCATGTGACTTTTTATGGCAGCTGTAATTTCCTGTGGGACATTAATGAAGTAATCATTCATCTATTTTATGGTCACTGGTCTTAATTTTATTTACACTTTATTAGTTAAATAAATGTATGAGAACAGGAAATAGGGACAGTAAATCACTCAGATTGTTTGGAATATTGTTGATAGAAAGCCATTTGAACCAAAGAGCAGAGCACTTTTTATAATAGCACAAAACTCAAGATAAACCAGTTTAAATAGAGCACGAGGCAACTAAAGGCAAAGAGGCATTTTTCTGCCATTTCCTCTTCTCTTTTTCCATTATTTTCATTTGTTTATTGTTGCCACTGAACAAGAAAGAAAATGTTGTTAGCATTATGGCAGGTTTCAGATTTATTTATTTATTTGTGTGTGTATGTATGTGTAACAATAATTTTGTAACAATATCTGTTCAAATCAAAGGACCAATGACTATCAATATTTCAATGATTAAACACCAACAGTTTTATTGAGTTTTTATCGAACTTCATCTAATCGTCAGCATGAATTAAAGCTCTGCTGTGTAACATTATCAGACACTAAACAGAGAAAATATAAGCCTTTAATGCATTATGGGTGGTTTTAAAAATATTATGAAAACATACATCTTTATAGGGCTCTCCACACACGTCCCCTGGCTCTATTTTAAAGACCCAACTGGGTAGAATAAAATAAAATGTTGTTGTTTTTGTTTGTTTGTTTGTTTTTTCATTTTGGGTGTTTTTATTGCAGATAGAAAAACAAATCTCCTTACTCCGAGAGGGCTTGCATCTCCACCAACCTGACTGTTATTAAGTTTTGTTTCTTTAGCTATAATCTTGCACATTATGGAATAAAACTTATGTTGTGAAGTATGCTTTTAATTTTTTTATCGGACCATGCAACACGCCACCTCCAAAAGTTACACCGTGTTGCTTTATGTGTGGGCGAATTGTGGGTTGCGTGTGGGTTGCTGGTAGTTACTTGCCTGGAAGAATCCATGACTCATCGCTGTACCAGCGAGTGAGTCTGGTAACGCTTGATCCACAGAATGCGCTGCGGTTGCGCGTAGACAGACAGCTAAGTGAACCAATCAGAGATTGCGCCATCTTGATTCAAAACTGAGGAGGAACTTCCGCTGCCTAAGAGTGACTTTGCGGGCAAAGGCGGGTGCACTGACGTCACCATCTTTGAACGAATCAGAATCGCGGAGTCGGTTTGGAACCGGAGGAGCGAGAGTGGATGGAGAGTGTCCAAATGGTATCGCGGTGTATAGGAAATACAGAGAGATATCATTTGGCTGGCCAGGTAAGGTAGTTACAGGCTTATGAAAAAAAAAAATACAAAAATACAAATTTGTCTGTGCTCGATTTCCAGGTGTTGTCTCTCCCACTGAGGATCTACTACTACCTGAACAACAGCTGGCCCTTCGGACACCCCCTCTGCATGATTTGCTTCTATCTCAAATATGTCAACATGTACGCCTCCATCTTCTTCCTGGTTTGTGTGAGTGTGCGGCGCTGCGAACTGATCATGCGCCCCCTACGGTACAACGCAGCACGGCGCAAATGGGACATGCTCATTTGTGCTTCGGGATGGTTACTAGTCTGTCTGGCATGTCTCCTCTTCCCTTTACTACGAAGCCCCAGTGCACAAAATTCTATCAGCGACGGACTTGACAGTTTTAAAGACAGCCAGAATTTCAATATGGTGTGCTTTGCGGAGCTGCCAATGAGAAACCTTAGCCCACCAGCTGCTTGGGCACTATTAATCATCGCCGAACTCATGGGATTTGTAATACCTTTAGTTTTGGTGATAGCTTGCACTTGTTTAACAGCTTGGAGTTTGCGGCATCCAGCGTCAGAAGCTATCCCAGACTGTGGAGAGAAACGAAGAGCCCTGAGAATGGTGCTAAGTTGCGCTATAGTATTTCTTATCTGTTTTGTACCGTACCATGTGACGATGCCGCTAGACTTTTTGGTGAAATCGAACTTCTTGAAAAACTGTGCACTCAGAGATTTTGTGCTACGTTTTCATCCCATTACTCTGTGTCTGGCAAGTTTGAACTGTGGCCTGGACCCTCTTATGTACTACTTCATGACGGATGAGTTTTGGAGGAGGTTAAGTAAACATGAAATCCCAGATGGAGCAATATTCAGTCGGAGAATGTCATGTATCACAGGGGAGGACGTGCAAACTGGCAATTCTACAACAGAGACGAGCTGATAAAGTCTATTTGAGTAAACTGTATTTGGATAAACACCTTAACTTGAGACTTGAGATTACAATTACTTTTGTACTTTTAAAAAAATTTACTTTTCAGGCAAGACATTGTGATGAGCTGCCCTATAATTAAGGCTTATTTATGCTCCATGTATGTAAACAGACCCGTGCGTTCTAAGAGTAGTAACGGTCATTGTATTTATACTACCAAATTTTTTTAATGTCAAGGCTGTTTTGCAAAATAATCACTTGAAGATGATTTGAGAATAGGTTCTGCCTCACTGTTAGGGGCACTACTGCCTGTCCAATGTTATCTCTTTGAGGTTTTTGCTGAAACGTGCTAAAATACATACATATATAAAGATAAGGCAGTGAACTGGGAGATGTGGGAAGATGTCACTGACCACATGATGTTTGTGTCTCACTGCTAATAACGATAATGATCATTTTGAGGCATAAAAAATATTAAAACCAAACTCCACAAACACAAAAATATTCTATATTTAAAAATAATTGGGTAGTCTTTATTTTAATAAATTTGAATTCTAATAGATGGATTATTTATCAACATAGCAGATGCGTGCGCAGCCTGAGTGCAGAAAGCACCGCTGTCTGTGCGCCTAACATGAAGTTACAACACTAGCTTGCGATGTTGTGAACGCAATAAAACAGTTTATCGCCTTGTAATAAAATAAGTTATGGTGCTGAATGAACATTAGTGGGTGGGATACAACTCACAAGACACTGACATGATCCCAGACAGGATAGGAGACATGTGCAGTAGAGCTCCAAGTGATGTAGTCTGATAATCCCTCTATAGGTGGTTTATTTTGTTGTTTTACAATTTTAATCAAAGTGTCTGTCTGAGACACAGTAAGACTGTTAGCGTGCTGCTGTGCACAAAGCCCATTCACCAAAATTGACGAAAGAGCAACAAATACACAAACATAGAGGTTTTAGATTGTATTTGTTAGAAAGTATTAAAAAAAACAAGGTGAGAGAAGCACTTTTATTTGTTTTGCAGGTAGTTCTAGTTACTTTAAAAAAAAAAAAGTTTAGCTTCAAAAGTTGAGCTGTGTTCACTACTGCCCCCAGTGGTCAGTTCATGTACAGCTCTGTTGCTAAGATTCCACATGTTCTGAGGAGATGGACCAGATGGTGGACAGAACACAGAGGACAGACAGAAACCTGTATCCCTCTTCGTGTAGAACGTAGAACATAAATGAGGCCTCTTTATTTTTGAAGTTTTGTCAAAGTAACTGATTCATTGAAAGGTGTAACTTTTTTATAGGGGGTCCACTGACTGCCTGTCTCCATGAAGAATTTATTGCTTATGTTCCACAGTAGGGCATTACACATATCCGTCCTGTGTTATTATTATTATTTTTTACAACTAAATACCTTGAAAAACATGCATTTGTACTGTGAGCGTAGCATGATGGGGTCACCTTAGTGTCTATGGAGATAAATACGTTTACTACCATACTGTGGAACATTTTAGGCAAAGATACAGTATCTTCATGGAAACAAGCAGGTAGCAGAACCTCCACCAGAAAAGTTACATAGTGTACTTTTAAATGTTGTTCACAGTGTTGAGTCTGCTATTTCTCAGTACTTTGATTATTTCAGACATTCCTCAGTATGTAGGTCTTTGTGTTCTTCAGATGGTTTCATTCACCTGTCCCGACCATTAGAGTTTAGGGAATTCACAATTTGAAAGTCAAATCAAATCTTATTTTTAGGGCCAATGTTCTCAGTGCTAATGATGTTTTGGCTGACGGGTGTATCTGCTCCTTGTATGTGAAAATAATATGTGAATATTATATTTATTTTAAGCATGTATTTTGTTGCACTTTCTGCATACTGAGCTTTAGAATTGAGCCAATATCTGCACCACTCAAATGAATATGAAAAATGGTAACTATGCTTTGAAGAAGTCATTGCTTTATTTATATGATTAGAATTATTAAAATGTTTTATAGCTCAAAGTGCTGGAGCTGTATGGTGCAGCTTGATGTGTTAGGGATTTCCTGTCTTTTTATGTAATACCCAAATACAGGTTTTATAATACTTACATTTTTTATATTTGGTTTAAAAATACAAAAGAAGTCATTTTGAAAAACTCTTGCTAATCATGATCACACACGAGACATTTAAAGTATGTCACTTTCTACGAGTCCACGGAAAAAGAAAGGTAAAACCATACGGAACATTTTAGGTGAGATGGCTATAATCTTACAATTTAACTAACGGAAAAACAGTTCCATGGAACCAAGCAGGTGGCCCTCCTCCAGGCCAAATAAGAGTAGGATTTGTTTGAGATGCAATCCCACTCACAGTAAGGATACATGTTTTTCCTTGTTTTTCAGTGCAGTAAATGCCACCATATAACAAAAAACATGCTTTTATTTTCATCTAGTTTTTGGCTAAAGAGTTGGCTTTATTGCAGGCCAAGTATTTTATGGATTAATAGCATGCTTCTCCTTAGGGCTACAGATTTAACACACATCCTGTTTGGGTTTAATGCAAATTTATTGCATGTTTTTTCCACAACGTACATCTTCAAATATTAAGGATTAAGCAAAAATATTGAAAACAGTAAACCTATTTCCTACAACAAAAACATGATTACATTCAAATAAGAGATTTAAAAAGGAAAATCTTTGCCCTTATGTACTCCAGTAGCTATTTGTCAAGTGCTCTTTTCCAAATAAAGTTTTTACACATTGAACACAAACAATGGTCACCATCATTTACATGTAAAACAGCAGGACTTCAGAAGCGCTGCAAAGCACTCTGTGAAATATCTACACCGTGACTGAGAGTGGACTGTGCTTGGACATCCAAAAGTGCACAGTACCAAGTCAAACCCTTTCAGCAGTAACAGATTGTAACAATGTAGAAATGTCCATAAGGGGAAGTAAGTGCTTCTGCAAGTCTGGTGTTATGTTTAGCAAATAAACTTATGCAGTCTATTTTATTGTTAACAAACTGTAGTCAATCAAGCTAACAGCAAACATCAATATGGCTCTAGTTAAAGATGCACTGTGTAACTTTTCTAATGCAGGGTCCAGCACCACTTGTCTCTATCAATAAGTCATTACTTTGCATAGAAATTCCACAGTATGACATTATACTATGTCCAGGGAGACAAGCAGGTGATGGCACCAAGCTAAGTTATAGATTAGATCTGTAGAGTGGTGAGCCCGCTCACTGCAATGCATTTTTTTGTTTTTTTTTGTTTTTAGCAACAAAAACATCTGTAATTTAATAAATGCAAGATATTAAGTTATGTCCTACTGTGGATCATTCCTGGCAAAGCAGTTTCATCTCCATGGATGCAAACAGGTGGTGGACAATGCAATTTAAATTACAGAAAAATATTTGGCTTTCCATGTTAAACTTACTAAAATAGTCCAATATTTTAGGACTAGGCCAGCCATAGGAGATAAGAAAATAGATATTCTGAAATCCTGAATCAGAAGACGTGGTACTCTTTTTACTACTCCCAAACGTGGATACATGGAGCAGGTTGCATAGGGAAGGGCATCAGGAGTATAAAAAAATACTTTGACTAACAGGAAGCATCTTGACCAGCTGACTTCACAGAGGACAGAATTGGAATAAAACTAGGACTTTTTCCATTATAAACATGTATACTGCCAACGCTTAAAAGTACTAATAAAACATTGTATTACAATTTTGCCAAAAAGAGACCACTTACTCCCCCTTCAGGTTACACTGAGTTAGTGCAAGAACAGTAGGCTCACATTTAGGGAGATAATTTAAGAATAAACAACTTCTCAGGATGTACAATCTCATCTACAGCGTGAATAGGAAGAATAAGTAATACTATCAAAACAACACGCTCATTGAGAAGCACTGAAATAAACTAAGCCAAATGTAAGGAAGCCTATAGTCACTTCTACTTATGAGCTGGTGGTTGCATTGAAGACTATTTTAAATACTTGTGCAAGCGTAATGATCTATGACCTCTATAGTGGGAGCAGCGGATAAGGAGGAGATCGAAGTCTTAAAACACTGTAACAGAAATCACAACTTCACTCAGGCTAAAGCAGCAAAAATGTTTTGTACAAAAGTAGTTTCCATCTGAAAGTTGTACCCCTCTTTCACCTACTTCACAAGTGTAACACTTTTGTATCTCATTTTTAACTTTAGACCTTGCAGATCCTGGTCTCTGTCACATATGTGTTCTCAAAATGGTTGATGGTGAAGCAGTCCTCGGCAGCGCGCTTCACAATGCCCCCACCTGCAACAAAACCATACAAAAAAAACAACAAAAACGTAACTTAGGTGCACTGTGCAACTGGGTCCATCAAAAGCTTTTCTCAGTGGAGATGTTATTGCTTTGTTATTGCTTTGTCTAAAATGTTTCACAGTATGGTATTAAAGGAAAAGTAATGGTTTTTTTACAATCTGAGCCTTCTTTTGGCAATAAAACAAGTAGTTTTACTCACCCATAGCAGTATGGTGTCAATTGGAGTGGTATCGCAGATGTTATGTTGAGCCGTTCTGTTCTACTAATTATCCTGTATCCGTTAACATGGTGCTCGTATCATATGCTCGGGGCATTACTTTGCGGTGTCCAAATAACACAAACTTTAGCACTTTTCAAATCACAGAAGATCGCTGTGTCAGGGTAGACTTTTAGTGGATTCCAAAATGGCCTAAAACCCGATATCCAGCTATAGTTTCATTTGATGACGTCATCAGAGAGGACAGTGCGCATGCGTGAACTCAGCTGTTTTGTAAACACCGCTAGTCCGAAAGAAGCTAACACCGCTCTGAACTTTACTTTTCTGTTGCGATATCGGGTTTCAGGCCATTTTGGAATCTACTAAAAGTCTACCCTGACACAGCGATCTTCTGTGATTTGAAAAGTGCTAAAGTTTGTGTTATTTGGACACCGCAAATCAGTGCCCCGAGCACTCACGCTAACGGATACGGGATCATTAGTAGAACAGAACATCAACATAAGTTCTGCGATACTGCTCCAATTGACACCAAACTGCTATGGGTGAGTAAAACTACTTGTTTTATTGCCGAAAGAAGGCTCAGATTGTTAAAAAAAAATGTTAATTTTCCTTTAAATCTTGCACCTTCATAGGGACCAAACCAAGCCAAGTTAGAGGTCAGATCTGTGAAGAGGCCCCCACACACATACACAGTCAGACTGTGTGTTTTTCTAGGTATTTTTGAGCTATAAAACCATCTATAATTTAATAATTGTAAGACAGAGCTGCTGTGATGGACTACCAACTGACAAGTTACATAGTGCACCTTTCATTTTAAAATAATTCAGCTTCAATTTTGATATTATTATTATTATTATTATTATTATTATTGGGCCTGATATGAGAGGCATTTCATTTCTTTTTTATTGTTTGTTTCAATTGTGCACTGTTGAGATGATACTTTATATACACACACACACAGAACACAACAATAAAAAAGGAATAGAAAAAGAAAACATCTTACAATATCTGTCCCTTTTTTGTCCATAAAAAATAATACACAATGACACAGGATGGTTTGAAACTGTGCACTGTGAAGTTAGTACCATCACTTATTACTGGTACATGCAGTAGATGGAGAAAAAAGGTTAACTTTAACATGTACCAAAAGTCTAATATTGTGTTAGACTTTCCTGTATAGTTTTCAAATTATCTTTATAAGAATAAGCGCACACTGTAACATTGAATTGAAGAATGTATTTTTATTATTTTGAGATGAAAATTACATTCTAGTGTCTAAAAAAAGAGTGCTTTTTATCATGATGGAATCAACATTTTTATTGATTTCTCAAGACTTTTCCTTAGTATAAGACTTTAAAGGGATAGTGTGTTGTGTTGTTTGTGTGTTGTTTTTTTATTGGTTTTTTTAATGTTAATCTGTATTGGTTTCCTTCTAAAAGTTACGTGCAGTAACACTGGCTTACCTCCCTTTGCGCTCAGCCCGGTTCTGCTCGCGTTCTGGGGCTCACGTAAGTAGGTCCGGTAAGTTTGCGGGGGCTGTTAATAAAGCTTGTTTTTCTTTTCAAAACAAAACATTTTGTCCGAAAGGTGATATATTTGCGTCCCAAACAGTTGTCAACGAAAAATCCAGCAGCGTAGTTAGCATTCGCATATCTTGTCTCGATTCGTATCACTGCGCGCCTATTACTTATTATTAGTCTGTTAAAGGGATATGCCACCCCCAGGTCAAACTTGGGCATCTCCCCACAGTCCAGAGACTAAAATAAGTGGTGGAAAGCGTTTTCCTGGTGACCCAGCCATTGTCCAGGTCTGTCAGCACTGACCGCCACGGTATCTGCAGCTACTCCGCGTTAGACTGGAGTCTAACGTCGCCAGAGAAAGATTTCGGCCAAAAGGAATTAATTTGCTCGATGCTTTTCCCAATTACTTTCTGTGTAGTGCGCATTCATATCGAGTGCAAATAAATGAGCAAATCAACACGGAGAGCTTGACTTGGTCATTTTGGGTGGGAACTATTTTTCAGTGCGGAAAGCACACACCACGCTGCGTAACAGGGGAACTGCCTTCCTGGTGCGTAACAGGGATTCCCCTGTCAGTGTGGTGTGGTGTGATGTGCGCTGCGTCACCAGAAAAACGCTTTCCATCACTTATTTTAGTCTCTGGACTGTGGGGAGATGCCCAAGTTTGACCTGGGGGTGGCATATCCCTTTAACCTTTAGCGGAAGTGAACGACGGCTGCGGTCCACCGCAAGGGGAAGTTTACGAGTGAACAGGCAACAGGCAGCTAACGTGAGCGCAGTGATACGAATCGAGGCTGTTTGGGATGCAAATATATCACTTTTCAGACAAATGTTTTGTTTTGAGAAGAAAAACAATTCTCCGCGAACTTACCAGACCTACTTACGTGAGCTCCAGAACGCGAGCAGAACCGGGCTGAGCGCAAACTGTCAGAGGTAAGCCAGTGTTACCGCACGTAACTTTTAGAAGGAAACCCATATAGATTAACATTAAAAAATGCATGAAAAGTCCCTTAGTCGTCCAGGTAGAATCCATGATCAAAGGAGAAGTTCAATTTGTCAACTGGACAAAGTTTGTTTGGTTGAAAACGTTTCGCCGCTCATCCAAGAGGCTTCGTCAGCTCTGGCCCTCATGTTGGTTAGACCCTGTTTATATCTAGCTGCAAGGGAGGAGCTAACTACCCTGAACAAAGCTCTGAACCTATCCCAGCTACTCTCTTTTGTTTTACGAATTCCTCTGGCGTCTTGTATTAGCATATCTATAAGCCCTAGGCGGCGCTCACTACACTGAAATAGCTCTGAAACTATCAACTAATCGATTAGTTGATAGTTTCAGAGCTATTTCAGTGTAGTGCTCCTCATCAATCCTCTCCAGATCTGCACAGTTCTGTTTTCAATGATCTCATAGTGATTTTAGTATTCTCACACAGACCTTGTAGGGTATACTTACACAGTTCTGTTTTCAATGATCTCATAGTAGTTATAGTTGTATTCTCACCCTGTACAGAGTCACGGCGTTGCATTCTATAGGTCTCTTTCCCGTCACACAGGCGGCGGATGTAGAAGCCCAGAGGTTTGATGTCCTCGATGCGCTCAGTCACCACCAGGTCCTCCTGCACCAGGTAACTGCGGTACGACCCAGACTGGACAAACACATGTACTGTATGTATTATAGACTTACGGCACATTAACTCTTACATGCACATCACATGGGTCTGTCACCACTATATCGAGTTATCGTTCAATATATGAAGCTGGAATAATACATTTTGGGGCTCATTATTTATCATGTGTACAATTTATTTGCAAAAGTGTTTTTTTTTGTGTGTGCCATTTCTATGTAGTACAAAATTGAGATTTAGCTATAGAGGGTAAAATGAATAACTTCCATTGCTAATCACTGGTTTTTTGTATTTATTTGTGGCAGCTCAGGCCTTTTAATGACAATGTCTTTTTAAAAATTGGTTTATTTGGATGTTTATTATCCTGCTTTGTGTTAGTGGCAAAAAGTAGTTTCAATATTATCATTTATCGCAATATTTCACTGTAGTGATATATCATTTAGTCCTTGGTTACCAAACCAAGTCTCTCATCTCACCATGAGCTGAGAGAAAAGGTCGATGAGGTCTTGAGGAGGCAGCACCACAGACGTGTTCAGGGGGATCACGAAACAGGTACGCAGGGTCAGGTCGAGGTAGGCTGTCAGCTTCTGCTCACACAAAATAATACACAAATAATGCATAAGATACTACTTCATTAAAGGTGCTTTTTTGTTCCGAAGGGCCCTGAAGAACTGTCAACTGCTTGTCAGTAGCAAAACTTGTAAATTCTAAACACCTATTTTTTTGGAAATGGGTATGTGTTGCTAGGTAATGTGTGGCTTGTTTCATGGTGATTATATACTTTATTATGAATTATTCATATTTTACAGTAATTTCCTTTTTTTTTTCATTTTGTGTAAAATAATACATTCTAAACAGTTTGTTTTCATATAAATACTGGATTGCATGCATAGTCGTTACCACTCTATATTAATTATTATACAGTATTATAGCATTATCCATCTGCCCAGTGTAATTATTATTGATCAGTGAAAAATGTCAGGAATTATAAAGTCAACTCAACATTGTAACCCAGTATACTCGGGGTGTGATGCTAAGCATAGGCACTGCTCTGTCTGAGGCTTTATTAGACTTTAATAAACACACAATATGACCATAAAGAGCTGACTTAGTTGGAACTACAACAGATGAGATGATTTGTGCTGCTGCTGATGTGTTGTTTAAATCTATTTTGTGTGTTTTTTTTTTTTTCTTGAGTTTTCAGGCAATCTTTAACCTTTTAGACAGTATTTTCTAATGTTTGCAGAATTCATAAGCAGCCTGACTTTGTTGAAGTCGTGGAGGATGTAGGCAGGGTCTCCAGATCTGAAGCGTGGAGGAGGGACACTGATGACGGCCATATTGTCTGAGATCTCCATCTTCTCCTCCACCTGCGGCAGGTAGTAGGGCTGTGCCTCTCCTCCAGAAGATCCATCATTAAACTGCATCGAGCCATGGTACAGACGCTATGGGCAACACACACACTGGATTAAGTATTATATTACAGTGTGCTTTATTTTATTATCTTTATACCAATTTCTATCTTAACTATTACTAAAAAAATACTTTAAAAAAATCTATTATACAATTCTAGTTTGTTTGGTTAGATTTAAAATTTATTTTTTATGTTTATTTATCTTCATTTTTATTGCATATTTCTAACTGTTATTGAACTTTATGTTGCAACACGGGAAGAACCATCATTAAACTGCATCGAGCCGTGGTTCAGTCGCTATGGGCAACACACACACAGGATTAAGTATTAGTACCTCTTTGTATCTTAAAGGTGCACTGTGTAACATTTTTAGTCGAGAGTCCTCCACCTGCTTGTCTCCATGGAAATGTTATTGCTTTGTCTAGAATGTTCCACAGTACAGATTAAACCTATCTATCACGAGGGAGTCACACAAATTACAGCACAACGCTACATTACAATTCAGATCTGTGGCGAGTCGCCCCTATTAACAGAAGGAATTATTTTTCAGCCATAGAAAACACCTGTAATTAATAAAAGATAGATGGATATTTTTAATGTCATACTATGGAACATTCCATAGAAAGCAATATCATCTCCATGGAAACAAGCAGGTAGGTTGTGCACAGCACCTTTAACTCTATTAAAAGTATTATAATATTCCTGTTAGTTTGGTTAGACTGAAGTAGTTTTAATGTTTATTCTTCTTAATATTTGAGTCCATATTTCTGTCCTCTTGTTGTTATTGAACTTTGAATTGATTTTTTATCATTAAGGAATAAATAAAGGTTCTCATACTGTAGCTTAAAAGGAGAATTAACATTTTTTTTACAATCTGAGCCTTATTTAGGTAATAAAACAAGTTGTTTTACTCACCCATAGCACTTTGGTGTCATATGGAGCACTTCCTGAGATGTTTTAGATTAGCGATATCCGTAACGCGAGTTCTGGGGGCATATGTTCGCGGTCTCCAAATAACACAAACGTTGGCACTTTTCAAATCATAGAAGCTCAATATCTTAGTCTACACTTTCGTTTGAGTCAAAAGTGGCCTGTAATCCGAGATTTAGCCATAGTTTCGAGGAGCTGAGGACACCAGGGCGCATGCGCTCAGTCACATCTTATTTCGCAGATAAGAAGACGCAACTTTCTTTTGCGAGCGACAAATGGCAGAAGATTCGGACTTTGAGGCTGAAGAGGACTTAGGACTGAAGAGGAGTATATGGATGAGGAGATAGAATGGATACAGAAAGAATGAACCGAAGACAGTTTGAGGAGCAGCGCAGAGAACAGCCATCGGTTTCACATTACTTCTCAGAGTCGCGCGCTGAATCCGCTGGCCTTCTTTCTTTTCCTTTGCTGGTAAAAAATGGTCCTGACTGAAGTGGGTACTGCAAACACGATGGTCCAAAGGTCTTACAGCTTTGCATTTTATGTTTGGGTCCCGAGAGCTGAGAGCGAAATCAGCTGTGACTGAGCACATGCGACTGTCCTCCTCATCTACTCCAAACTATGGATAAATCTCGGATTACAGGCCACTTTTGACTCAAACTAAAGTGTAGACTAAGACATTGAGCTTCTATGATTTGAAAAGTGCTAAAGTTTGTGTTATTTGGAGACCGCAAACATGTGCCCCGAGAACTCACGTTACGGATATCGCAAATCTAAAACATCTCTGGAAGTGCTCCAAATGACACCAAAGTGCTATGGGTGAGTAAAACAACTTTTTTTTTTTATTACCGAAATAAGGCTCAGATTGTAAAAAACGTTAATTCTCCTTTAATAACAGACTAAATATATAGTAGATTCAAATATAGGTATAAGACAAGCATACAGTTGACCAAAGCATGTTTTTGTGTCATCAAGCAAATATGGTAAAATAGTTCCTAAAATATTTATTTATCACATGAATTTCCCACTTTATACTTGTGCATTAAGACATGCTAATAATAATAAGCATACATTAAAAAAAAATGTCTAAAATAAAAGGTTCATTTCCTATTGATATTTTTAACTTAAGCTGTATTTTTGCATTAAATGTATGACAAACCAGAGAAACTAAATTTCAGTGGTAAAATACTTCCTCCAATGTAAAAAAAAAAAAGAAAAAAATGCATTTTAGGCCATAGTAAAACCAATACTTTCATATAGGTAGTCTAGTTAAATAAATAAAAAAGTACTGGTATAAAAGCAGTTTACTTTATTCTAATGAAATATGTAATTGCAAAGCTGCAATTGTGAGCAGAAACTTGAGTGTTTCCGCCAGCAGTGGGGGCTAATGTTTCCAGAAGTACAGTACAATCTGTTTGTTGGAGCCAACTAAGACTGAAATAAACTAATCACTACACAGCTCAATCACTTAGAATGAAATAAAGAAATAGAAATTCAAATGAAGTTTTATGAAAGTTTGCTGGAAAAGAGAAGTGTCTGAGAATAGGCATTATAGTGCTGAACAGAGACTATTTTAGCTTCAGGTTAATCCACAAATGTCTTAAAATAGCAGCGAGCATTGGCTTACTTCCTGTGGACACCAACATGTTTAGTGCGTTAGGAGAACAGGCAAGAGCATGCATTTCTAAAAGGTGCACTGCACAACTTTTCTGGTGGTGGGTCCACTACCTACTTGTCTCCATGGAGATGTTACCGCTTTGACTGGAATATTCCATGGTATGACATTAAACATATGCATCTAGCATTTATTCGTTACGAGCATGTTTATTGCCCAAAAATACATTCAGTAGTTCTGTGAATAAGGGCGACTCTCCACAGATCTAAACTGTAATGTAGTGTAGTCCTGTAGTCTGCTTGTCTTCCTTGTGATAGATAGGTTCAAATACTGTGCAGAATTCTAAACAAAGCAGATGTCCTTATACTCTTTGCACAATGCTGTTACAGTGAAAAAAGCTGGACAAGTACAATTGAGTTGTGGAAGGTATCAAAGTGTAAGTGATAATGTCTAAGTACTAATTTTTGGTATCTTTATTTGGTAGAGTTTACGTGGATATTTTTTACTTTTGAGAACAGGCATCTGTACTTTCTACTGTACTACATTTTTGAACTGAACTGAAAAGTAAAAGTCATTACTGTTATTGTTTGAGACCTGCCTGAGGGTTTATTTTTTAACATGTTCATAATTAGAGCAAACAAAATATACAAATAAAAACAGCTAGAAAAAAAAAAATAGTGATTCAGTGGTTTCTGTTGAAGAAAATTCAGCACAAATCTGTATCAAAATCACAACATTTGAAGCTTTATAAGACCTCAAAATACTTTTACTTTTTACTCACAATTTTAGAATTTTACTTATTTTTAAACAGGTATTTTAATACTTTTACTAAGCAGTAGATTTTTTCATGTCATACTTTTTCCTTTAGCATTTCTTTGCTCTGGTTTCTATATTTTTACAACATAGAAACTGGTACAATAGTTTGTATTTTGTAGTGTGTTCATAACCTTTTACAAACGCTGGCAGCAGAGAGTGCCCACACATAGCAGAAGTTGCACTGCCCACAACAATTCTAGACTTTTCTCTTAGAGAAAAGCAGAAAGAGTACAGTACTAATTTACTTGATAATGGTATAAACAATGTTATAAACAATGTTTATGGAAAAAACAGTATGGCATTACTCTTGTTTATCTCTATGGAGACAGCATGTAATGCTATAGGGCCAAGATACATGTCAGATCTGTGGAGAGGCGAGCCCACTCACAGTAAGAATGCAAGTTTTTACGTCAATAAAAACATGTATGATTGAGTAGACGCAAGATGTATTTGTTTAATGCCATACCGGGACATTCCAGACAAAACAATGACATCTCCATGGAAGCAAGCAGGTGGCGAACCCTGCATCAGAAAAGTTATGCAGTGCCCCTTTAAGCCGATTTGCTGGTTGGGCCTTTAAGTGGATGCAATAAGACTAAATCAGGCTGATTTTGACATAGACCAGGGGTGTCAAACTCATTTTGGTCCAGGGACAGTTTCCAACCTACTTTGATCCCACAGGGGCCGGATCAGAAACCTCATGGCAAATATACCCCAAAAATAGCAATAAGTCCACATTTTGTGCAGAGAAGCTCAAATCTATTACAGAAGTCTTTTTTATTTGATGAACTCTTTCTTTTACAAAAATATTATAATATGAACAACCTGAAACTTTAAGAAAAATGCTATTTCAACACAATGTTTTAACATTAATTTGTATGCATTTCACAGAATTTAGTCATGTTTTATTCTTCATATCTGCTACTCTGGTGGGAAGCTGGCCACACACAGAGTCGCTGGAGACACTGATATGCTAAGATGTGCAGAAAATTACCAATATTTTAATTCTAAAATTATAGAAAATATAATTAAAATATTTTAATAGAAAATCAGCTGAGGGCCAGATTAAAGGGCTGCATGTTTGACAGCCCTGATGTAGATGATTTCATAATGTTTGAACTTTTATTTGTGCGATGTTGTTCTGTAGTGATTTAAAGTATACATAACAGTTACATAACACAGTTGGACATGTGTAATGTGTAATGAGTTAAACTGTGTTTTAAAGGGCCCATATAAACACTATTTTCAGATCTATGTTCTAATGTTGTTTCCTTGTCACAAACAGACCTGGAGTTGTGTTTTTTAACACACAAATCTTGCATATTTAGTCTGAGTTCTTCTCTCTGAAAACCCTATGTTCCACCTTGTGATGTCATGTGGTAATTCAGAAAGTGCTTCATTATAAACTCCATACACTCTCACTCTCATTTACTCATTCATTCTCTCATTTAGATAATTTTCTAGAATTTCCAATCTTTACTGAATGAAAGGTAACCATTAACTTAAAAACTAATGCTTCATGACATTACAAGGTAGAACAGAGCATTTTGAGTTTTGGAGATGTAGACAGACTAATAATAAGCTATGCCTTTATTAGTCCCACAGTGGGGAAATTACAGTTCTGCATTTAACCCATCCTGTTATTAGGAGCAGTGGGCAGCACATTACTGTGCCCGGGGACCATCTCCATGATCTTCTTGCTTCGGCTTGGTCAGGACCTAAGCTGGAGGTACCTATGGTGCATGTTTTGGGTTGGTGGGGGAAACCGGAGTGCCCGGAGGAAACCCACCCAGACACGGGGAGAACATGCAAACTCCGCACAGAAAGGCTCGGGTGACCGTGACCCGGGGATCGAACCCAGACCATGCATGCAAACTCCACACAGAACACACAGGGATCGAACCCGGAACCTCCTTGCTGTGAAGCATGAGTGCTACCCACTCAGCCACCGTGCCGCCAATAAAGGGTTACTCAATCACATGTGAATGAAACAAAACACATCTCAGGTATATTTTTGATATTTAAAGCTCTCAAGAATCCATTTTGTGTAAAATAAGACCTTTAACAATACAAACAAATCAACTGATCAAGACATGTTAACTAGTCTGCATGGAACACCACACAACAATACTAATGCATTGGCTTACATTTTGGCTATGGATTGCTTAAAGGTGCATCGTGTAACTTTTCTGGTGGAGGGTTCATCAAATCCTTTTTTCCATGGAGATGTTATTGCTTTATCTGAAATGTTTCATGGTATGTCATTAAACCTTTCTATCTTGATGGACACCAGACCAAGTCACAGGTCAGATCTGTGGAGAGGCATCCCCGCTCAGTCAGAATGCCTGTTTTTCTTGGTATTTTTGAGCCACCTATAATTCAATAAATGTAAGGTAGAGCTGTTTAATGTCATACTGTGGAACATTCCAGGCAGAAATACGAGATATCCATAGAAACAAGAAGGTGACAGACTCCCAACAAAATGTTACACAGTGCACCTTTAAAGGGATATGCCACCCCCAGGTCAAACTTGGGCATCTCCCCACAGTCCAGAGACTAAAATAAGTGTTGGAAAGTGTTTTTCTGGTCACCCAGCCATTGTCCAGGTCTGTCAGCACTGACCGCCGCGGTATCTGCAGCTACTCCGCCTTAGACTGGAGTCTAACGTCGCCAGAGAGGAATTAATTTGCTCGATGCGTTTCCCAATTACTTTCTGTGTAGTGCGCATTCATATCGAGTGCAAATAAATGTGCAAATCAACACGGAGAGCTTGACTTGGTCATTTTGGGTGGGAACTATTTTTCAGTGCAGAAAAACACAGCCGAAACACACCACGCTGACAGGGGAATCCCTGTTACGCACCAGGAAGGCAGTTCCCCTGTTACGCAGCGGGAAAAGCATCGAGCAAATTAATTCCTTTTGGCCGAAATCTTTCTCTGGCGACGTTAGACTCCAGTCTAACGCGGAGTAGCTGCAGATACCGCGGCGGTCAGTGCTGACAGACCTGGACAATGGCTGGGTCACCAGGAAAACACTTTCCACCACTTATTTTAGTCTCTGGACTGTGGGGAGATGCCCAAATTTGACCTGGGGGTGGCATATCCCTTTAACTGGACACTTGGTTGTTTGAAATCACCACATATTTTACCTTTACTTATTTCTTTTTCCTTCAATGGTGAGATTGATTGCAAAATAAGTCTTTTCGTCTTTACTCAGCACCGGCCCAAACAGACCACTGTGTACTTTTAGACAAGGGGAAACTACAGTCAGCAACATCACCTACAAAATGTACCAGAAGGAAGGAAAAACACTATAGAAACTGAAAATAAACATACACTTTTGGCCTTTTAGGGACTTTCATTGCCACACATTATTCTACTTTAATTATAATATTATTTGACATTATTGAAACAAACACATTTTTTCCAAATTTATGTATTTTCTTTCTAGATTAAACCCCTTTAAAAACCTCACTGGACAGGTGTGGAAATTAGCACTTACCACAAAATAACTAGCAAAATGGCAGAACATTTGTATTATTTTTAATATATATTTTTACAATTTCTCTTTAACTTTTTCCTCAACCAATAATGTAATAACGGGTCAATAAGGTCATACTTTTGGCAAGTTTAAATGCAATAAGCCCATATTGTAATAAAAGACCAATAATGTTATAACTATGGTGAGGCAATAACATTAATAACATTTTGACAACAATGACTACATTATGAGTACAGTTATTACATTAGCACTTGTCATATAACACTTAAAACAACCCATCTGATTCCATTCAATGTAACGGCTATGCCTATACTAACTTACATATTCAGTATTAATTATAACCAACTCATATGTACACATTTTATGCAGAAACTTATGATTTTATGTGTTGTAGGCATATTATTATAAGAAATACTTATAATAATAATACCCATTTTCTCTTTAACTAGTGATTTTTCATAGATATTTTCATGAGCTGTGACCTCGACTTTCACACTTTTACACTTGTGAGATATCTATTCAAGACGATTTTATACTCACTTAAATCTAAATGAAAGAAACAAGCGTTTTTCGTATTGATACTTTACAGTGGCATCATGCTGGGGGTGGTCCACATGTATCTCTATTGGTGTAATGTTCAGCAGTTACCATGGTAACAAAATGCACACATTAAACTACCAAAATGTTTTAAGACAGTCTGAAAACTCAATATCACGGTCCTGTTTAGGTGATTTTCAACAAAAAGGTGAGAGCGACAAACTGAAAACTGTTTTTCTGTTAGTGCGCAAATCATCTGCTGTAGTTCCAAATAAATCCGCTTATTCTGGTCAGACTGTGTTAAAGCAAAGTTCAGATTAAGTCCATCTTGAGTAACAGAGCTTCTAACAGACCATCACACCCCCAGGGAACGTTGATGACATCAGCTGCAAAGTATCAATAGCCGATAGATACATACTGAATATTAATACTATAGTAACCATGACACAGACCTTGGGGGTGAAGTAGCGGTACAGACAGGCCCCTCCCACGATGAGGCCACTCAGGATAAAGGCGATGCCCAGCAGAGTGAGCAGACATCGGCCGGTGGAGCCCTCGCTGGGGACGGGGGGACCAGCCAGCTCCGCGTCCTAAAACACAGTCAGAACCATCACCATAATACATCTAGAAGTGTGAAATATTGCTGAAGAAAATATAGACATATAAACAGTCAAACCAGCAGATATTAAAGCCAAACCATGAAGCAGAATCGTCCACATAAAAGCTTTCCAAATGTACAGTATTGTTAAATATTGTTGAGCTGTATAAATGAATAACAGAATGGAACACTTAATAAAAATGCATGAGCTGCAATAAATAAACACTTTACTTAGTTTGCATCTGTAATGAGTCATAGAAAAGTTCCATTGTGTAACTTTTCTGGTGGAGGGTCCGTCAAATTTTGTTATTGCTTTGTCTAAAATGTTTTACGATATAACATCTTCATGGAGACCAAGTTACAGGTCAAATCTGTGGAGAGGCGACCCCCGCTCACAGTCAATGCCTGTGTATTTTTGAATAAATCTAAGGTAGAGCTGTTTATTTAATGTCATTCTGTGGAACATTCCAGGCAGAGCAATGACATAACCACTGAATCAAGAAGGCGATGGACCTCCAAACAAAAAGTTACATAGTGCCCCTTTAAATCTTGTCGTATAGTATTGTATCCACTTTTTCATCTCCTTTTGATAATTTCTTGTTTAGAACTACAGCGGAACTAATGTAGTCCACTTTAGACCAGGTTTAGTCCTAAATTGAATCTGGAATAGTCCTATTATAGGCCTGGATTTACTCTTTAAATGAAAAACAAAAAAGATATATTTAAAACAATTGAGATGAACCATTTTTTCACATTGTTTGAGGCCAAAATACACTCATTTCTTGCAGAAGTTTTTGCAGAAGCTGTAAAACTTTCTTGAACATAACACTTTCATATCTCACATCTCCAACATGAGGGGAAAAAACCCTGATCAGCAAAATGATTTCCTCTTGGCGATAAAGGTCCAAAGCACAGAACATTCTATATTACAGCCTTATTTCCCATTGTTTTATATAATACTTGAGTTGCATCATTTTATAAATATGTCACTTTACGTCACTAATAAAAGAATGACTGATACAAAATTACATAAAGTTACTTCTACATTATATGACAAGTATTAATGCTAATTTTCTGATTTTGACATTCAGTGGTGCAGACATTTAATGGAGGCCACCATAGTCTCCCGTAATAATGTCAAACACTGGTAACGTTTGGTGTGTTTAATTTGTCATTTCTTAGACTTGGACAAACTTTATTGATCCACAGGGGAAATTATTTTGACACAGTAGCTCACAGCATATTAGAACAATGGTAATAATATATTCTAAATAAGTAATAGAAATAGCAAGAGAATGATGTCAAATCAAACAACATATATGACATTTCTTATACTTATTCTTTCAGTGTACTGTAACATTTTCTTACTATTCCATCTTGTTTTATCCAACAACACACAAATATCAATATCTTTGTGAATAAAAAAAAAGAGCAAAATCCACCTTTAAGCTTGTAAATAAAGCCTGGGACTACAATGAAGCAAATGTGCACATTCCATCCTAATTTAAGGTGTAAAATAATAATAACACTTAGAGGAAACTTTGCACTCAGAAGCTCTCAGTCAATTTGGTCTGCACAAGGCAAATATTCAGTACAATTCAATAAAATACTGTAGGCTATATAAATGTGAAAAATGAATTCTTGACAACTAAAATCCTACACATGCCGCAATAGTGGATCATATTATTATGATTACGATTATTATGATGATTATTATTATTATCAAACGTATGTTCATAATGTCCATTAGGCTGATCAGATAACAGACTGTATATTTTTCAGTGTAGTCGCTGTATGTGGCGTAAATCCTGCACGGGTCGCATCCTTGGATTCATGGGTTGGTTGGATCATCCAGATGGCTGTTTGGCCTGAGTCTGAGTCTGAGTCTGAGTCTGAGTCTGACAGCTGTCAACATGGGCGCTCCTTTTCAGAGCTGTCCGCAAAAACGCAAACATGCAAGACGCAAAAACTAAACATGCACCATTTCGTTGCAGAAAGGCACAAAATACGCACGTCCAAATGATGTGTGAAGGATGCGCACGGATTCGGCGTCTGGAGAGGCCTGCTCCACAATGCACCGATATCTTACCTTCACCGCGGCTGGGACCTCCTTCCCCAGCCCCTTGTGCGCTAGGGCGGCGTTAAAAGCGATCTTCACCATGTCCGCAGGCCCGTGTCACTGCTCGGTGTGTCTGGTGAATGTTTTGGCGCTGAACCGCAGTGTTCCGTTCTCTCTGAGCAGCTCGCCTCTGTGACGCACTTTGCAACCTCGGCTTTATCTAGCGCTTCCGGTGTTACGGAGAGATTGGCATCCCTTTGTTTCTGCTGAATGTCGCGTCCTCCCCAAGTCTTTACGAGAGCGATCGCTTAATAGTATATAAGACAAACTATTAAGAAATTATAGTCTATCTTTATTATTCCAGCCAGGCCTATTTGTTTTAACGCAAACCTTAATCTATAGGCTATAAACGGGACAGCAACATTAGGGAACTGAAGCCAACTGTTCAGATCAAAAAGATCAAAGATCAATGTCAGCTTTATTGTCAATTCTGCCATATGTGTTCAACATACAGTGAATCGAAAACACAACAAAAACTATCCAAGATAGAAATCTAAAGTTAAACTAAAGTCTAAGATCTAAAATCTTAAAGCAGTGCAACATAATAAATAAATACCTATATACAGATGTCCAAAAATGTGCAGTGTGCATCAAAAATGTGCAATGGAAGATACGGCAGTGAAATGGTAATGTGCAATAGAATGTGCATTGGAGTCAAGATAAAAATAAATGTGCAACAGTAGAAATTCTAGTGCAATAGTACAGTTTAACACTTAAAAATATGTTACGTATGGTTAATAAACACTAAGCACACTTTTTCTTTTTATCATATGCCCCCCGTAGACTTTTGATACAGCACAAATGCGTTTAAAATCTGTATTAACATCAAGTATTGTCACTTAGCCAAGATGTTGGAAATGTGCATAGTTGGATAGGGATGCGCGATTACGCACAACACCAGGATTAACGGTCAAGACTAAACGTAAAATGATTGCTAAACCATAATCTTAAACGTCTTTATTATACACAAAAATACGTGTAATTAAAGTGCCTACAAGCAGTGGTTTATTTGGGATTTTTCAGGTTGATTTACGAGTTTCTACGGCGTTTGTAGATAGCTCTAGCGCTATCTGCTGGCCATAATTTGTACTGCATTTTCTGAGTGCTAAACTCAGCGTCCATTTGGTCAGATTGGGCCAAATGCGCAACGACACAAACTGTTTACACTTTCAGTTTGACTTTCCTGACTTTACAAACTTCATATTTATACTACGTGGCATTAAAATGACTCAATCAGGAGACGGCTGTAATGAATTTAAGATCTTTCCACTGTATAATGCGGTCTTTTCATAATTTAACACAGTGTAAATAGCCCTCCACTCTCTCACAGCAGGATAGGGCGGTACCTGCCAGTGTCTGCCGGGGCACTCACGCTACGCACGGGACAGAGTGGAGACGCAGGCCGATGCCAAACCGTACAGTTTACAGTGACACATAGAGCTGCGGTGGTCCCTGCCTCCTCCACTCTCCGGACTCACTTAAACGTGTTCATGAAGGTAAATAAACACTTGCTCTGCTCATTTAGTCTGCTCAGTTCATGGATTCATTCACATAGAAACTGTAACACTGTCTACAAAAACAGACCACTGTAGTATGGATATGTAGCCTACTTTAGGTCTAGATAGTGTTAGAAGTGTTAGAAATTAAAATATAGGCTATTTGTACCTTTTTAAAAATCAATAAGATAATATCACATTAGGATATAGGGCCACAAGTTAATGCAAAAGGCAAAACTATTATTATTTTTTAATCCTATAACCTGCATAAAGATGATTTAGTTTGTATATTGAAACTGAATATTTAATACAATTGTATGTGTGCTCTTTGTGTGCCAGTCTTTCCAGTAGAGATGGTGCGACTTCACTTTTAACTTCACACTAACTGTTACCTTATTGCAGATTACTTTTGACCATCTGCTTTCAACACATTATTTTACTCTTACTGAAAATTACTGCGCCAAGTTCTTAGTCTTACATTGTGTTTTACATTTCTACAGTTACACATTATCAGCCTAAACATTTGGTGGTTTGCTTTCTGCATTATATACTGATGCTGTGTCACTGAGCAAGACACTTCATTACTCGCCTGTAAAGATGTGCAGAGGAGAATTACGACGAATGGTCCTTGACACCATTGGCAGTGACCGACAGCGGCATCATTGTCATCACTGTGTAGCTGCTATAGTCTTATTACTGAACTCAGCAGAAAAAAGTGATTCATTGTCCAGCAGTAGTTACATTCAGTGTGTTTATGCATCCACTAAAAGATCTTAACTTGTTCGTGGTCTTTTAAAATGTCCTTTGTTATAATTGTAATAACAAAATGCTGTCTTCTGTTGGATACAGTAATCTGAATGGAGCTCAACAGAGACGGCTCGCTCTGGTTTTCCATTTATTTTTTGAAAAAAAAAAAGGATATTTAAACTGTAAGATTCTAATTTTTAAATAAAATGATAGGTCTTGTGGTCATTATCTGCTTAATGTATCTTTATATTTTGTGCTATTTTCTTGTCCCGTACCTAAAGGTGCACTATGTAACTTTTCAGATGGACCGTCCGGCACTTGCTTGTCTCCGTGGAGATGTAATTTCTCCTCCTGGAATATTTCTTACTGTCATTTGTGTAGCTGTTAAATGCACATTCATGCAGACTCCACACTGTACTGTTCACGGGCTCTGACATCTCCACAGCTAAACAGACAGATTGGGCCGGTAATCACCACTGAAAGGTACATAAACATAGCAGCTGATTTCTGCACTTTCTCCCTCTTCATCCCTCCTCCTCTTCCTCATCTCCCCCAAAACTCTAAGTGGTCCTGAAAGCCTGTTTATGAGCTCGACTTACGCTGTGTTTGATCTGAGGGGCTGCCCACACACGCACACACGAGACTGGGTTAGTGCTAGCAGTAATAGCCAAGATCATAAACAAAAGACTTAAGTTTAATCTGAAGGGCTTCTCACACAACAGTAAAGAAAGTGGGGAGAGGGGGACCCCAGTATGGGCTTAAGGGGGGGCTTAGGGGTCCATGTATGTATTATGTTCATATACATTCAGGGTGATGTGGTTTGCTGATGCACAATTGTAAAGTGATGACTGGAGAAAGTAACACGGAGAAGTTGGAGCAATCTGCAACAAGTGATGCTTGAGTGAATTTTCCGAGGGGCTGATTAAACTGTACGTCCACACAGTTTACGGCTCAAACTCTGAAACTTAATGCACAGTTAGTCAGGGTTTGAGCTAGAGGAAATGGCCACCATTGGAGAACAAAATTACTGGAAAAGTGTATTTGAATATTTTAATGACTTTGTTGTCTCTTATCATTTAAAAGGACCATATCACGCTATTTTCTGATTCATGTTATAATGTTGCTTCCTCATCAAAAATATCTCTGCAGTTGTGTTTTCTTTCACTCACGCATGTTTAAAACACAAACCCTGCATGTTTAGACTGAGTTAGGCTGAAAACACACTTGTGGTGTCATGCCGTAATACAAGAAGTGCTCCACTTTGTTTTTAAAGTCCATAAGCCTTCACTAGAATGATTTGGTTTTGGTTTTGCCATTGTCTGTTGAAGGTAGCTGTCAACTTAAAAACTGCTGCTTCATGACATCACAAGGTGGAACAGAGCATTTTGAGCTTTGGAGATGTGGACACAGTAATAATAAAGTGAGAATGAAACAAAACACAACACAAGGTATGTTTTTGAGGAGGCTATAATAAGGCTTAAAGCTCACAAGTGTCAATTTTGCCTAATATAAGACCTTTAATGTAGTGTTTTGATAAAAAAAAATTCAAATTGTGATACTAAGGAAAAGTCTTGATACTGATTGTAATATACAGTGGTAATAAACATGTTATTGCCAACACAAAAAATATAACATATATAATTTAATATAAGAGAAAAGTCTGGTCGCCTTAATGTAGCTCAACAGTGACCTCCCACCCCACGGTTCCAGAAGTAAATTTCTCATTATTTTTTCCATAGACTTTCCAAAACAAAAAAATTAAAAAGTTTGAGTACTTATCCAGGCCTAGTCAGTTATGTGGTAACTAATGGCCACAAGACCTTTCATTTTATATTTCTGAAACTTAAAAGTTAATTAAAGCATTTCACTGAACCTTGTGGTTTTTGGACTTAAAACCACCGTGTTATGGCTATCAGTAGCTGGTTAGCCTCCACGATGTCTTTAAACAATGACCCTTTCATGTACACAGATCAGCTTCCAAACGGCTACATGGGAACCTTCTGTAATCAAGTTCCAGCAGCAGGAGAGGATTCTTGCTGTTTTTGAGTAAATGTCCCATCAACACGTGCTTTAAAGGTGCATTGTCCGTCAAATGCTTTTGTCCATGGAAATGTTATTGCTTTGTCTGAGATGTCTCACAGTATGATATTAAACCTTTCTATCTTCATGGAAACCAAACCAGTCCAAGCTACAGGTCAGATCTGTGGACAGGCGACCCCACTAACAAACAGAATTCCTGTTTTTCTTGGTATTTTTGAGCTATAAAACCACCTGTAATTGAAAATGTTTTAATGTTTCCAAGCAGAGCAATGACCTCGCCACAGAAACAAGCAGATGATGGACCCCTATCCAAAAAGTTACACAATGCACTTAAAGTGTCCCAAAGTGTGTGGAGAGTCCAAGCTCAGATCTGTGTGTGAACATTATGACTTCAGCAGAGCACGCCTCTCCTCCATTTGTCACCAATTTCAAATCCAGCGACCAAAACCACAAGTGACAAATGACTCTGTCCCTGCAGCAAGAAACTTAAACAGTCCCAGTGCAGTTTCTGTGTGGCCTGTAACACTGACATCATGTGTTTCCAAGTCTATAAAACTGTGGACAAACTCATGTGTAATTTAAGTATCGAGTGCTGATAATCCTGTGTGATTTCAGCTTCCCTTCATACTAGATAGTGTTGGAACATAACAAAGTAAAATAAGTAAAATGCTATACTTATAGTATACGTTATAGTATATGGTTTTGTTTTTTTTTTTTTTATGATTTTTTGAAATCTGCTGAAAATCCTGAGGGTTTATTCTTTAACATGCTCATAGTTTGAACAAACAAAGATACAAATAAGAACAGCCAGGGGGAAAAAAATCAATTCAGTTGTTTCTGTTGAACAAAATTCTGCACAAATCACAAAATCACTACATTTGAAGCCTTATAAGACTTCAAAATCTGCATAAAATACTTTTTACTCTTTAAGTATATTTTTAAATGGATACTTTAATGCTTTTACTAAGTAGATTTTTTTCATGTGATACTTATACTTTATTTTTTTACTTGATTTATTTGCTCTAATAGCTGTACTCTGAAATCTTTCCTTTAAAGTTTTAAACATATACTTTTGTTTACACTAGTTCTTTTGGTGTAAAATTTATATTTAAAGATGCATCAAGTTGTAATAGTTTAGAGTATTTTAGGGGATTTTTGAAGTATGTTTTTATGTTTTGCATTATATTAATATAATCCTGTAAAAAGAATGGTCTTATGGAACACAGATTTGCTTTGATCCAGAAAAGTTGAGCTTTATAATGTCACTGACCTGAGCTGAGATGAGCTAGAGCTGATCCACTGAAGTCTGTGTGAGTGAGAGAACACTTAGTGGTTTCACAAAGTGTTGGACACAGATCCAGGGCAAGAAGAAGGAAAAAAGAAATGTGTTTGTTTTTAAAGCTCACAAATTTTACAAATTTATTATTATTTTGTTTTTGTTAATTTTGTATGTTTTATTTATTTAATTAATGTGTATTTTATTGCTTTTATTTTATTGCCTCATTTATTTATTCAAATTTTATGATTTACTTTCATGGGCTAAATAGACTAATTGTTTGTTCTCTATTGAACACACTATTATCACAGACAGACAGACAGACAGGCAGACAGAGATAAAGATATAGATACATAGATATAGATAAAGACATTAAAACAAATATAAATATGGATTGATTGAGAGCACAGTATCTGATTGAGAGCACAGTTTGTCCAAATGTAGAGCGTCTGTGTGGGACCTCACAGTTCCCCTGGGCCGTGGCTCTTGTTCCCACTGACAGTCTTTGTTTTAATAAAATCCTGCAGCGGAGGAGGAGCAAGTCCGTGTAAAACTTTATATATAAAACAACCATATTTAAAATGAACAAAATTATTAAAATTGAGTAAGTAAGTGGTGGACTGAGAATGGATTCTTGTCCAATATTTTTACAGCTTTTATAAAAAGTGATTCAACTGGTTTGAGTGTTGTGCCAGCAGCAAGTGAACATGTGGTTCTGCAGTACTCTATATGAGACAGAATCATGGAGGGTAAAAACATTTGTGCCGCATATAGAGTCATGAAGGATCTTACTTGTCTAAAATTCACTAAGTTAAAATTAACGGTTTTTGTGAGGTGCTTAATGTGTTTATTAAATGTCAATGTCGGGTCCAACGTCAATCCCAAGTACAGTGGTACCTCACCTTACGAAATTAATTCGTTCCAGAAGTGGTTTCGTAACGTGAATTTTTTGTAAGTTGAGTAGCTATTTCAATGGAAAAGGCCTGATTCGTTCCAAGTTTTTTTTTTTTATAGTGTAACATTTTTTTATAGTGTAACACTGTGTCCTGCGTAGAGACTGTAGACCCAGGACTAAACGTGGACTATACCAGTCTAGACCAAGGTCTAAACCTGGACTGGACCAGGTCTAGACCTGGACTAAACCAGGATTGGTCCAGGACTAAACCTGGGCTAAACCAGGTGGATTAAAGAGCCGCATGCGGGTCTATTTCCTGGTTTTGTTTCGAGTCATGGCTGAGGCGAGCAGCGAGGACTCCCCTCGGGACCGCACGCAGTCTGAGCGCATGAACGAACGCATGCAAGAGCCGCGGTGGTCTAATCCTGGTTTAGACCTGGTTCAGACCTGGTTTAGACCTGGTTTAGACCTGGCACGGTTTGAGCACAAGTCTCGTGCTCGCGCCCCGCGGGGGCAGCATGACCCCGCCGGGTCATGCTGCGCTATCACACACGTGTCCGCGCACACACACCGCCCTCCTCCTTCCCCCCACGCTTCACTATTAATACATTTTGTTGAAAATCTATGAAAATTTGAGTGTTTAAACGAGAGAGAAATGTTAGAAAAGTTTAAATCCAGTCTGAGAAAAGTGTATAATGTGTGTGGTTGAGCGTGCATTATTTGAATTTTTGAGATTTCGTGTTTCGTAACTTGAATTTTCTTTCGTATCTAGAGACCAAAATTTAACGTGAAGGCGTTTCATAACTTGAAATTTTCGTGGTGTTGAGGTACCACTGTATTTAAACTCTTTGAAGAGGCTGAGTTCCACCCCGTACAGAAAGACACTGGACCGCTGCAGCTCAGTTGCTTTTTTACTGAACATCATGCAGACCGTTTTCTTTGTGTTGAGTTGTAGGCATGAGTTCTTGACCCACTTTTGGACAGGAGTCATGGCTGATGATAACTTTTCTGAAACTTCTGTACGGTTCTGGCATGTGTAAAAATTACAGCATCATCAGCATACAGCTGGACATTGACATTTGGACAAAATTCTGGGAAATCATTAATATAAATACTAAATAAAATTGGTCCTAAAATACAACCTTGGGGGACCCCTGTTGGACAGTGAAGGTCGGGCGATTTAAAACCAGAGAGGGAGACACATTGTTGTCTGTGGGACAAGTAAGATTCAAACCAGAGCAAAGCCTCTTTAGTTAGATTAAAATGGGATAATTTAGTTAAAAGAATCTGGTGATTTACCGTGTCAAAAGCCTTTTTAAAATCTATGAATACTGCACCTACAAATGCATGTTTATCAAGAAGAATTTTGACATTTTCAACAAAAAAACAGTTTGCAGACTCTGTGGAGTGGTGACTGTGAAAACCGAACTGCATTGGATGCAATTGTGCAGTGCTTGTGGAGAGATGTTCATTTAATTGTTCAGCCACCATCTCTTAGCAATTTTGGAGATGGCAGGGAGGATACTGATGGGACGATAATTAGCCATCTCAGTTTTACTGCCACTTTTAAAAAAGGGAGAAACCACCGCCATCTTCCAAGCTGAAGGCACAACACTTTGTCTGAAGGACAGATTCAACAGATGTTTCATTGGTGTAATTAATGCATCTTTGTACAGTTTTAAAAAGTGTATCTAGTCCATGTGTATCTTTTGCTTTGGAGGAATTAAGAGAGTTAATAAGTCCCAGTCTTATCGTCTTTGCACTGTTTTTCTTAATAATTATATTTGTATTACTATATATTTCTATATTTTATTTTTATTTGTACATATACATGTATAAAATTATACCTTATTTAGAATTTATAATAATTAATATTTTTGCTATTATATATTGTGATGCATGAGCTGCTAATTTGTGGAGCAATAAAGTTTGTCTAAATCTAAGTCAATGTCCTATCTCCTCGTTTCGTCTCTTCTCCTCTCTCATCTCCTATCTCCTTGTCTCCTATCTCCTCATCTCCTATCCTCTCATCTCCTATCTCCTTGACTTCTACCTCCTCCTCTCCTACCTCCTCATCTCCTACCTCCTCGTCTCCTCCTGCTCTTCCTCTCAGCTTGGCACGGACCACAGGGAAATGTTATAATTTCACGGAGAAGCAGATGTCCTGTGAGCCCAAAGTCCTACAAAATTATCGGATTTCACCCAAGTTACTAAAAGGCTTTCCTGATTAGAGGCATTTCTATGTCACACTTTGGTTCTTGTATGAATCAGAAGTAAAATGACATGTGACGGAACTTGGAACAGCACTTTCAAATGAGCGCACACAAGAGGAATGGGCTTGTATTACAGCTGGCTGTCCATCAGAGAGAAGTGGTGAAAATAAAATACGAGTTACAACAAAGAAGCATGATTGACAGACCATAGTAACATTATTACGCATTGTTTATTGAAGTTTGAGTTAATAGGGTCCTATATTACACTATTTTCTGATCTATGATATAATGTTGTTTCCTCATCACAAACAGTTGTATTTTGTTTCATTCACACATGTTTAACACACTAACCCTGCATATTTAGGTTGTGTTTGTCTCTCAGATGGAAAACACTCCACCTTCCACCTTGTGATGTTGTGGTAATACAAGAAGTGCTCCACTGTGTCTTCAAACTCCATGTAGATTCACTGGAATAATTTGGATAATTTCAGCGTTGGAATTGCCAATCTCCAGTGAACTAAACCTAAATGGTAGCTGTTCACTGAAAATGACCACTACATGACCTCACAAGGTGGAACAGAGCATTTTGAACTTTGGAGATACAGACAGACTAATAAACCAGGCTCAAACACAACACAACAAAACATGACTCTTGGTAAATTTTTGACAAGGTAACAACATTATAAAATGGCTCTTAGTTAAGTAGGCTCTCTTCAAACTCAATCTATACACAAGCAGAGACTGCCAAAGCCATTTATATCCTTGAACTGCCCCAGACTGATTTAAATACTATATATAAAATCTACTATTTATTCTATTTCAACAAATGAAAAACATCTTATAAATAATAAAAGGAGAAGTTCAATTTGTCAACTGTTAACTTCTCCTTTTATCATGGATTCTACCTGGACGACTGAGGGACTTTTCACGCATCTTATAAATAAAATTTCACAAATTACACCTGACAGTAAATGTATGTATTATGTATTATGGATATAAGAGATTTAACTGTGAATCATTTTAAAGAAATAACATCTCCATGGAGACAAACAAATGGCAGCCCTTCTACCAGAAAAGTTACCTAGTGTACCTTTAAATAAGCTACATATGGCCTATACCAGTGTCATGATTCTCCAGTCCACCTTCCCCCTCCCTCCTGTGTTTCTGTGTCACCTGCCTGGAAGGAGTCGCCTTTCACCAACTACCTGCCAGTTCCTCAGTTTACCACATCAGTAACTAGTTCGTGCCTCACACTTCTTAAGATCTTGTTTTTGAGACTGTTTTGTGGTTGCTCCCGGATCTCTTGTAATTTTTTGTTGTTTCTGCTCCCAGTGCTCCCTGGATCTATCCTCTCGGCTCCCATGTTCTTCTCGTGGCTCGTGTTCCTCCGGACCCATGCCTTGTACCTGCCTGCCTCCACTGGACCCTTTTTTGCCCATTTCCATCTGTACAATAAACCAGTTAACCTTACCTGAGTACTGGTTTGCTTTTGGGTCCTACATCCGTGCTTTATAACAACTAGTGGTGGAACATAACAAAGTAAAAGTAGTAAAGTACTGTATTTAAGTATACATTTTATATATCTGTATGTATACTTTTCTTAAGTAGATTTTTAAAGTGGATACTTTTTACTTTTACTGCATTTGAGAGGGGGTACTTTCTACTTTATACTCCACTACATGTTTTAACTGAACTGAAAAGTAAAGGTATTTTTTTATTATTGTATGAGACCTACTGAAAACCTGAGGGGTAGTTTTGTAGTTTGAACAAAGTACAATATACAAATAAAAACATCTAGGGCAAAAAAAAATCCATTCAGCTGTTTACTTCATGCCCCTGGTAGGGTCACCCAAGGCAAACAGGTCCTGGGGGACGGGTCAGACTAAGAGCGGTTCAGAAGCCCCTGTGATGAGAAACACAGCAAGGCCAGTTATGTCGCCCAGATTGGCTTCAACGGGGCCCCACCCTGGAGCCAGGCCTGGGGTGGGTGCTTGACGGTGAGCGTCTGGTGGCTGGGCCTTTCCCCATGGAGCCCTGTCGGGCCTGAAGGACAGACATGGGGCTGTCCTCCCGTGGACCCAGCACGCGGAGGATCCATAGGGGCTGGTGCAGTGAGATCTGGGTGGCAGATCTGTTGCCCCCATGATCCGAACCCAGATAAGTGGAAGAAAATGGAAGGATGGATGGATGTTTTTGTTGAACAAATCTTTATCAAAACATTTGAAACCTTATAAGAACTTTTTTCCTTAAGTACATTTTCAAAGGGGTACTTTAACTTTTTTTTAAGTCAGGTGATACTTTTACTTGAGTACTTTTTGAGCCAGTATCTTTACTTTCACTTAAGTAACAAAACTGAATACTTCTTCCATCACTTGTCTACACTCCCCATGACCCCACAGTGCAACATTTGTAAGCCCCTATTGTCTCTCATAGTAGTCCTCATTCCAGCTGATGTGATGTTTTAAACACACTGACATTGGCTGATCTTTTGTGCGTTTCTTTGAAGATAAGAGACAGTAATTGTATAAATCTTATTGAAAACGCACTGATATTGTTACCAGATCTACACGCAAATGTACATGTCTATCTGAAGTCCCACTGTCTCTGAGATCTGAGCTTTGGCTGCGCTCTGCCATAATAACTGTGGTGTATGGATGTGTGTGAGGAGGTCCCATCAGCGGAGGGTCACACCTGGATATGATGAGGGGAGCGGGGGGCAGGTCTGTCCCAGGTAAAAGAGGAGAGAGGTGGAGGAGGCGCACATGATGAAAGGCTGCAGTAATGGATGGGTGGATGTTATGTCAGTGAAAGTTGGACCCTGGGGGGATTACCTCATCATTACGGAACGGGTCGGAGTTACAGTACACACAGATTAACACACGCGTAAGTTAGGTTTTGGTGCTTTATGGGGATGAAACGTTGTCTTATATTTGTTTCCTGGTGACTGATCCTAACCTTAACCATGCTTGCCTATAACCTTAACCTGAACCATTATCTTAACCTAAATTATCTGAAATTTAAAGGTGATATATTGCACAAAATATATGTTTAAACAAAATTATAATATTTTTACCTCATCCAAAACATACCTGGAGTTGTGTTTTGTTTGTGTAACCTTTTATTATTAGTGTGTCTACATCTCCAAAGTTCCACCTTGTGATTCCATGTAGTGTCAAGTTATCAGATACTTTGGGCAGGTGGGCAATTCCAGGTCTGAAAAAATCCACTAGTTTAAGATTTACCTCATGCAGACCTGATTTTTGACCCCATAACATAAAGTGTCTGTATAGATTTCAGTTCCTACTATATAATAAATATCTGCACATATACGCACACACAGACAGTTAAAGACGTAGCGATTTGAGGTGGATTTTGGCAAAAAGCATCGCAGTCAATCACTTCCAGATTCAGTGACGTCACCTTCAGTTCACAAGAGGAGCAGCTACAGCATTGATTTACCCCTGGAACACTACAGGGGCAACAGTGGCACAGCCGTTAGGTGTTTGCCCTCCAGTCAGACTGTGTTTATCCTGCTGACAAAAAGAGTAGTAACAATGCCAATCCTTCAATGCCATGGGGGAAACCTGTCAGGAGCAGTGGACTCATCTTTTGATCCTGAGCTAGGCTTGGTGCAAATTAATTTAAAGGTCATGCAAAATTGACTCTTGTGAACTTTAAGACATGTTATAATACTGTTACCTCATCAGAACATACCTTGAATTATGTTTTGTCTCATTCATACATGTTTGAGTAACCCTGCATCATTAGTCTGTCTGCATCTCCAAAGCTCAAAATGCTCTGTTTCACTTTGTGATGTCAAAGTGGTAAAAATAAAAAAAAAAGTTAATACGTAACTATCTTTTACCTTTTGTTCAGCAAAGATCGGAATAGAGGTCTGAAATTATCCAAATGATTCTTGTGAAGGTGTGTGAGTCAGAAAACACAGTGGAGCACTTCCTGTATTACCACATGACATCATAAGGTGGAACAGAGTGTTTTCCGTTTGGGAGAAGAACTCAAATAATAATAAAAATAATGCAAATAAATGTCTGTGTATGAAACAAAACACAACTCCAGGTATATTGTTGTTGAGGAAACATTATGACAGAACAAAAATAACATAATATAGGCCCTTTAGATTGAATAGTACTATAATAATCGATTACATTGATTTATACATTTAAACACAGTAATTAATTCATGTTGGCTATATAATGTAATGGAGCAAAGTACTGTGGTTTATACAGTTTATGATTATCTGTATAGTAATAATCTATGATATTACTGTGACACTTTTGACATTGTGATATTACAGTTGTTCTAACATCCCTGCAGCCAAAATCTTTCACCATGCCTGTGTTTGACTCATGGGTAAGAGAAGTCTGGAGGACATGACTAAGCTCCTCAAATTGTCGACATCCTCAACACCAGTCCGACTTCTCCACAGGTCAAAGGTCACAGCACAGGAGGGAGCGCAAACACAAGCATTTCTACAGAGTCTACAGAGGAAGAGGAAGCTCAGGAGGTGGGTTTGAAGCGCTAATTTGAGACCTGTCTGATTGCGCGGTTCAGCTGGGCCCCAAACTGTCTCTGCTTTATCTGTCATTATTCTATCAGGTGTTGTTATCTGATGGGAGCAAGGCATGATGGAAACAGTGATGTCATGGAAAAGTCTTGCTGTCAAAATGTCTCATCTCAAACATCACACTAACCAGAGTTGCAGTCAATGATTTGCCAGTTCATAAATGTGTTTTAAACTAAAGAGAACCTTTGCGTGACATATTTTATTTATTTATTTATTTCAGGGACAGTGCATATTAATCAACATTTCTGTAAATATGCCAGAATTAGCCAAAAGCTAATTCTGTAGTTCCTTGACGGCAGATACTGTCCACCTAAAAACAAGAATAAAAATTACAATACAATAAATACCTAAAAAACAGTTGAAAAATATGTACACTATTACATAAGATGGCAGACTCATTCAGCTACATACCACCACTCATAAAGAGAGCAAATACATACACACATGACAATCGCACACAGACACACATGACAATTGCACACAGACACACGGTTTGATGCAGATAACACCACGCCTGTCACCAGACCCCATGTGGCCAGTGAGGACGCTGTACTCTGTATAGACACTGCAACAGTGAGACAGGCGTTCAAGAGAGTGAACCCCCGCAAAGCACCAGGACCCGACGGCATCCCCGGACGGGTGCTGAGGGCTTGTGCTGACCAACTCGCCGGGGTGTTCACCAACATCTTCAACCTGTCTCTGAGCCAGTCTATCGTGCCCACCATCTTCAAGACCTCCACTGTAGTCCCCATCCCAAAGACCCCCACAGCATCCTGTCCTAATAACTATCAGCCCATATCACTCACATCTGTCATCATGAAGTGCTCTGAACGAATCATTAAGAGACACATCTGTGACTCCCTCCCCGACACCCTGGACCCCCTCCAGTTTGCATATAGAGCAAAGAGGTCTACAAACGACGCTATTGCTCTAGCAGTCCACACCTCTCTCAGTCATCTGGAGAGAGGAAACACATATGTGAGAATGCTCTTCATTGACTACAGCTTGGCATTCAAGACCATAATCCCCCCCAAACTGGTCTCTAAGCTCACCGCCCTGGGCCTGGGGACGTCCATCTGCTGCTGGATATGGGACTTCCTCACTAACAGGCCACAGGCGGTGAGGATCGGCAGCCACCTCTCCTCCACACGTGTCCTCAGCACTGGGGCACCCCAGAGCTGTGTTCTCAGCCCTTTCCTGTACTCCCTGTTCACCTACGACTGTACCGCCAGGCACAGCTCCAACATCATCCTCAAGTTTGCTGATGACACCACCATCCTAGGCCTCATCACCAACAATGATGAGAGCGCCTACAGAGACGAGGTGAAATCACCGACCAGCTGGTGTCAGGGAAATAACCTCTCTCTGAATGTCAGCAAAACTAAGGAAATGATCGTGGACTTCAGGAGACAGCGTGTAGACCAGCATCCCCCCATCTTCATCAACAACGCTGAGGTGGAGCAGGTCAGCAGTTTTAAGTTCCTTGGGGTACACATCACTGAGGATCTGTCCTGGACACTACATACAGACACTGTGGTTAAGAAAGCCCGACAAAGACTCTACTTCCTGCAGGAAGTTGAGGAAGTTTGGTATGAACACCAGCATCCTCACAAACTTCTACAGGTGCACCATCGAGAGCCTGTTGACGGGCTGCATCACAGTGTGGTATGGGAACTGCACCGCTCAGAGCCGCAAAGCACTACAGAGGGTAGTGCGAGCGGCCGAGGACATCACTGGCAGCAGTCTCCCCTCCATCCAGGACATTTACCACAGCAGGGGTCTGCGTAAGGCACGCAGCATCACTAAGGACCATACTCATCCGGCACAAGGACTCTTCCGTCTGCTACCCTCTGGTAGACGATACAGGAGCCTGCCAGCACGCACAAAAAGAATCAAAGACAGATATTACCCCCAAGCTGTCAGACTACTGAACTCTGGGTAATACTCTAAATAATACTGAACTCTCAATAATACTGCACTAAACTACATTTCATTATGCATAATATGTTTACTGCTGCTGCTCTATATGAATATATCATGTTTGTCACTACTTCACTGTAAACTGCTGTTACCTGTGCAATAATCTGTGCAATAACCTATGTGCAATTTTTATACCATACTATGTGCAATACGAAATCCACATGCAACACCTACACCACACCATATTATGTGCAATCTGTGAAATACTTACACCTTATGTGATCTTGATTTAATCCTACCTGCACCTTGTACATTGTACCTTGTATTTTTTATTACATTTTATGACATATTTTATTATATTGTTTATTATATTGTTTACTTCTTCCCCTGCACTTTTGCAACACTTTTTTTTTTTACCATGTACTATTATTGCATGTTATTAGTACTTCTATCTTAGCGAGTCAACGGTTTTTCTGATCCTAAGCATTTCATTGCATTGTTGACCTTGTGTTGATTTTGCATATGACAAATAAACAATCTTGAATCTTGAATCTTGAATGACAATCGCACACAGACACAGGGCAAGAGGCCAGCAAGGGGCAGCAACAGTGGATAAGATAAGATAAGACAAGACTTTATTGATCTCACACAGGAGAAATTTACTTACCACAGTAGCTCCAGGCAGGGACAGTTTAAAACAAGAAAGAAAAAGTGCATGCAGGCAAGAATGGAATAAAGTAGTAATAATAATAATAATAATAATAATAATAACAACAACAACAACAACAATAATAATAATAATAATAATAATAATAATAATAATAATAATAATACATTTAAGTAATAATAATAATAAAAAAAATACAAACAGTAACTAGGTGAGTATGGGAGTATTGTAAGATATTGCACGTTTAATAAAGTCAGTGTTCACAGATCTGGTTTGTAATTAGCCATTGTTTTAACTGTATTTTAAAGGTATGGTAAGTGTTAGCGGATCTGATGGTTGTGGCTGTGAAGTTCCAATCCGAGGAAGCACGAACAGAAAAAGCTGTTTGCCCAAAGGAACTTTTCCTGAGGGGGATGATGCAGTCTCTTCATGCTACCTACTAAAGTCCTACATCACTCCTGTCCTGACCACATCACTCCTGTCCTCCAAAATCTCCACTGGCTCCCCATCTCTCAGCGCATCCAATTCAAAGTCCTCCTCCTGACCCACAAAGCCCTCCATAACCTGGCCCCATCATACCTCTCTGACCTCCTGCACCGCCACACCCCATCCCGCTCCCTCCGTTCCTCCGACACCAGCCTCCTGTCCCTCCCCTACAGGACCAAGCTCCGAACCTGGGGTGACAGAGCCTTCTCCATTGCTGCCCCCACCCTCTGGAACTCACTCCCACAACCTATCCATGACTGCTCTGACCGCCCCACCTTTAAAAAACTGCTCAAGACTCACCTTTTTAAAACTGCTTTTAATGTTTCTTAATGTTTAATGTTTTTCTGATTGTTTATTGTTTTGTTACTTGTTTTATTACTGATTTTACCTCTTGTACAGCGTCTTTGAGTGTCTTGAAAAGCGCTTTATAAATAAAATGTATTATTATTATTACTGTTCTTGTGTGCTATATAGTTTTGTTTTATCACACCCATGAATAATTTTGGTATAATTTGCACATTTTAATTTGCAATATTAGTATCTAAAATTATTTAAGAAACAAGAAAAGACAAGTCCCCTGACGGTGCCCAATGGTAGCTGATGCGGCGTAAACATCATCACAACAAAGAGCTGTGAAGTGGTAGACACCTCCTATGGATATCTGCAGATCACACTAGCAAGCAGCAGATTTGGTTTTCATTTGTACCAAAGTGACTACACAACACTGCCAAATACTATGGCTAGAAAATTAAATTGGAGAACAGATGAACCTACACAAACATATTGCCAAAAGTGTTCGCTCACCTGCCTTGACTCGTATATGAACTTAAGTGACATCCCATTCTTAATCCATAGGGTTAAGAAAAGGGTGGGTCGGTCCACCCTTTACAGCTATAACAGCTTCAACTCTTCTGGGAAGGTTTAGGAGTGTGTTCATGGGAAATCTTGACCACTCTTCCAGAAGCACATTTGTGAGGTCACACACTGATGTTGGACGAGAAGGCCTGGCTCTCAGTCTCCACTCTAATTCATCCCAAAGCTGTTCTGTTGGGTTGAGGTCAGGACTCATCCACAAGTTCATCCACACCAAAGTCTCTCATCCATGTCTTTATGGACCTTGCTTTGTGCACTGGTGCACAGTCATGCTGGAAGAGGAAGGGGCCATCTCCACCTTGGTATGCTGAAGCATTCAGAGGTCCTTTCACTGGAAGTCTGAATGCTTCAGCATACCAAGCATAAGGGGCCAAGCCTAGCTCTTGAAAAACAACCCCACTCCATAATCCCCCTCCACCAAACTTTACACTTGGCACATTGTAATCAAACAAGTAGCGTTCTCCTGGCAACCGCCAAACCCAGACTCGTTCATCAGATTGTCAGATGGAGAAGTGTGATTCGTCACTCCAGAGAACATATCTTCACTGCTCTAGAGTCCAGTGGCGCTTTACACCACTGCACACGTTGCTTTGCTTGGCCATGGAAACCCATTCCATGAAGCTCTCTGTGCACTGTTCTTGAACTAATCTGAAGGCCACATGAAGTCTGGAGGTCTGTAGAGATTGACTCTGCAGAAAGTTGATGACCTCTGCACACTATGCGGTGGTCAGCATCCGCTGACCCTGCCCCATTAGTTTACGTGGCCTACCACTGTGTGGCTGAGTTATTGTCGTTCCCAAACACTTCCACTTTGTTATAATACCAATTGACTGTGGAATATTCAGGAGTGAGGAAGTTTCACAACTGAGCTCCTGATGGCAACCTATTCTTTCACAAATTCTTGTAGAAAGAGTTTGCATGCCGAGGTGCTTGATTTTAGGGCCTTAGCTTAGGGCCTGACCAAGCCTAAATAACAAACCAAAATTTTGAGGATGGTCCCCGGGTCAAATATAGAAACAAGTCCTCCTGTGCGAGATCAATAAAGGTCAATCTTCTAATCCTTGACCACTGTAAGGCGCTTTGTGCTACAATTTTGTATGAAAAACACTTTATAAATATTGTTTGATTTGATTTTTGATTTGATGATTTATACACCTGTGGCCATAGAAGTGACTGGAACACTTGATTTCGATTATTTGGATGGGCGAGTGAATACTTTTGGCAATATGTATGCCAAATGTGGAAGTCATCTCTTCTCAGATGTTCTGTTGGTATCATTCAGAATATAATTTTATTTATGTCAGATTTACACAGTTTCACTCTTTGCTCATTGATACAGCAAAAATCCACAGTACTCATAAGCCTCCATATTTGTTTTGACACAAACAGAGTATTGGTTAATCTGTCTTTCCAAAGCTTAGTTTTAAAGTTTGGTATTGGCTGGCCAGAAAACAAACAAACAAACAACAAACAAACAAAGAATAATACAGTGTTTTAAATACACAGCCCTAGTGTCTGCTGGGGCCCTCTGCATCATCAGCACAGCCTCTCTATGCCGGAAAACATTACTGATGTTAGATATTAACACAGACACTTCCACATTATCTGTAAATCCAGTCAGGAGCCTCTAATAAATCATTTCTGTTGGCCTAATGCAGCTCTGACCACAGCGTTAGCCCCTCACTGATGTAACCACACTCTGAACCAGGATTACAGTGTGAGGCAGACTCTGGCATCTGTCTCATGGTCCTTGAAAACAGGTCCTGATTGAAATAGCATGTTGTCTTTCCCATTTGGCCAGTCTTTAAATTACAGTGTCGCTGGTGGTGGGACAGAAAATGTGGCAGTGGTTGTAAATGTGAAGATTGCGTTGGATGTTATTAAGGAAAATGGAATAGCCTGCGAAATGAAAACTGGATTCAGCAGAGGCAGGGTTTATGTTTTTAACAGTTTTGTCAAAAGTACTAATTTGCCAAGTGTTGTGTTCATAAATCGACCACATTAAAGATGATGCAAGTTTTTTCCAGTTTGTTTTTTTAACTAGAAATGGCAAATAAACAAATCTAACCTAACCTAACGCAACAATAGTGACATAGGGCCACTTATGCCGAGTTTACACTAAGGTTCAGGTCAGGTTCAGGTCAGGTTCAGCATGTTCTTTGAGCTGGTTACTTGCAGACTGCCTATTACACAAACAACAACAACTCTGCTGCATATTTGACCGAAACAATGCAGTTTCACATCATTCATTATTCACACATTCACGCTTTATCTGTTGAATGATTCTTTCGTCAAACCCATGTCATGCTCGGATGGTCGAAAGAAGTCAAATGCAAAGGACAAATTTCCCTATGGGAACAATAAAGTGTAACTTACCTTACCCTACTTTCAATCAGTGTATACACCCAGAGTTAAATTAACTGGGTTCCCAGTATATATTGAATTGGCAATGAGTTAGTAATATTTATTAAAGATAAAGGCTATTTCACACCCTGAAGATTGAAGAGCAATATCAACTAATTTAAATCCACTGTTGAAATGTTTAAAGTGGAGCCCGCAGACCAAACTGCTGAGAATTTAAAAAGATCCCATTTTATACTGGGAAGACTGTCAGGAGATGGGAAAGATTTCATAATATCTAAAGTCAATTAAAATACATGTTTTGCAGAAGAACATTTTTATTTGCAAACTGTCATTAGGTTTGGCTCTTGACCTGTTAATATGCATTCATTTTGGTCTGCCGGGGAAACATTTGGGGGCCTCTGGTAGATTTAGATTAAGCCTTTATTGGTCTCACACACAGTGACACACAGGAGAAATTTGACTTCTGCATTTGACCCATCCTTTTTCAGGAGCAGTGAGCAGCCATGTTTTCAGCACCCGGGGGGCAGTACCATGAAGGGTCTTGCCCAAGGACCCACACTGGCATGCTCATTGCCGGGGGGGAATTTGAACCCACACTCCCGTAAGTGACTTACCAGTTGAGCTGGTAGGAACAGATGGAAATTAGCATTCTTGCTATAATCTGGCATATTTACACTGCAATGCTGCAGATGTTCATTAATATGCACTGTCCCTATTAAATAAAGAATAAATAAATAAAATAAATAAGCTAACCAGCCGCCAGTGGAGCTAACCAGCTAACTGAAATAAAAGCTCATTTGTACAGTACACATGGTCCCTAACCATCAATGACAAACTGAGAGGACAAACAGTTGTGTTGTTAAACAGTTGTGTTAAGAGTTCTGTCTTTGAACTAAAACAGTATAAACTTTTTTTTTTTTAATATATTCTTTTTATTTAAAAGGGACATTGCGTATTCATGAACATATACTTGTAAATGTCAGTATTAGCCCGAAGGTACTTTACATTTGTAGTCCCTCGCAGGTCAGAGAGATAAAAGTAACATGAAACAACGTTCACACAATAAACAAACTCATAGGATAAAACATGATAGAAAGAGCACAATAAGACATAATCATGACACACAACACTGACATTTACATAGAAACATAAAATTAATGACCACAAATCTGATTTCTCTTAAGCCATTATTTGAGATTGGTTTTAAATATACTGAATGTGGTAGAGTCTCTTATTGCAGCTGGGATGTTGTTCCAGATTTCTGTACCCTTGACTGAAAACACCTGCTGACTGAATGTTGTGCGTCTATAAGGTGTTGTGCATTTATAAGGTATTACACAGTCGCCTCTGCTCTTGTTACCTGACCACTAGTGCTGAATTTGGGCAAAATTAACTCCCCTAAAAGCGGTGGAGCGTGTCCATTTAAGACCTTATATACCGAGCAGGCTTGTTTGAATTTTCTAAAATTTTCAAAACTTAGAATATTAGATATAGATCAATAGTAGTTTTATTCTACAGACGCCACTGGATAGTCCAACTTCCAGACCTGCAGATCCCATCACTGTCCAGGCCCAGAGATACACACAGACCTAAGCCCCGCCCCTGCCCCTCCCTTTCCGCACTTTGATTGGCAGATGAATTACAGCGTGTGGTGCTGATAATAAGAGTGCTAACCAGGCCAGGCTGCCGCTGCTATCCGGAGCTGGCACAGGCTAAAACGAATCGGGCTGTCGTCATGTGAAGAGGCAAATAAAAATGACATGCTAACTGTTAGCGCACTGCTGATTTTCACATGTTGTTTTAAAAGTTGTGCCAATTTTTTTCAACTCTTCAATCTCCGTCAATCCAACCACATCCAGATATATGAAACCCATCATTTATCAGGGCAATCTAAAAATAATCTTCCCAAATTGTGGCCAGGCTTTGATAAAAATATTTGTGTTCAAAACCATCAGGCTCAAGTGGAGAAAAACTTGCAGAGACGTTTGTGAGTCCTGCTACAAAAGCCTAGAGAAAACCAGTGTTCCTTCAGGATAATTGCTGCTTCCTCCCACCATGTTCACAACAACAATTTAGATGTCAACACTTTTCAACCTCAAAACAAACCGCAAAGAGTTTCTGCTGGGTTTCTATTGTTCACTTTTCAAACAATCATTTTCTAGATGTGTGTCAAATAAAGTTCATGAGGTGCAATGGTAGAAATGTTTAAAGAGCCCATATTACGATATTTTCTGATCTGTGTTATAGTCATCACAAACAGACCCAGAGTTGTGTTTTGTTTCATTCACACATGTTTAACACACTAACCTTGCATATTTATAGAGTTTTTCTCTCAAACATAAAACAGTCTGTTCTACCTGATATCATGTACAGGATACATGATACAGGAAGTGCTCCATTGTATTTTTAAACTAGAATCATTTGGATGATTTCAGCCCTGGAATTGCCAATCTCAACTGAATTAAATATAAAGGGTAGCTTTTAACATGAAAACTACCACTTCATGACATTTTGAACATGAGGAGACGTAAACAGACTAATAATGCAATGTTACTCAAATATGTGTGAATGAAACAAAACGCAGCTCCAGGTATGTTTTTGAGGAGGTGACAACATTATAACATGGTGAATCAGATTTGTGTAATACATGACCTTTAAGAATTTTTGGCGTTTTGTTCTTCAGAGATCACATTATACAAAATACAAAATATTATACAAAATCAAAAATATTTATGGGTTTTTAATATTATAATGGAGTTCCTTCATCATCTTACAGCTTATTCAAAATTGTATTTTCATTGATTCATGCATCTTGAGTAATCCTGTATTATCCTGTATCACCTACCCCCTATCCCTACCTACCTGTCACTTAGCCCTTTTTCAACAATAAAAACACATAAATAAAAATACAATGCCTGCTTTGGTGAAATGTCAGTATAAAGAGTTAATTTTGAGCAACAAGACAAAGGACCCATTTCTAATATTAAACATTTAAACCAATATTGTGGCTTACAATGAACAAACCTCTTCTACCTATAATAGTTTAATATTACTGGAAAAAAGGATAATATCTAATTGTCTTCTTTTTTTGAAGGTCCTATATTATGAAAAATTGACTCTTGTGAGTTTTAAGCCACATTATAATGCTGTTTCCTCTTCAAAAACACACCTGGAGTTGTGTTTTGTTTCATTCACAAAACTATTATTAGTCTGATAACATATCCAAAGCTCCAAATGCTCTGTTCCACCTTTATGAATGAAGTGGTAGTATTCAAATTAATAGCTACCTTTTGTTCAGTAGAGACTGGCAATCCCAGTGCTGAAATCATCCAAATGATTCTAGTGAAGGTGTATGAAGTTTAAAAACACAGTGGAGCACTTCCTGTATTATTATATGACAACACAAGGTGTTTTCAGTTGGCAATGAGGAAATAACATTATAATGGAAATCAGAAAATAATGTAACAATCCTTTTAAACATTTTAAGACAAATGTTCTCACCCTTTGTGCATTCAGTGAGATCTGTAGATGAACTATGCAGATTTTCCTTGTTACCACTGAAAAAGAGAAAGGAACATCATCTATAAATCTGTCTTATCCATTGTATTTGCAAACTCTAAGCATGTCCTGTGAATGATTTTGAATTGTACAGATAACAATGTAGTTTTAGCCAAATCCTCCAGTATTTTTTTCTTGGAGTTCTTTTCACTTTTGTACAATTTTTCTGTCCACCATCATGTCCAAGTTCTACATTAAATCATTAAGTTATTACAGCCATCAGATTAGTTCATCTCTTTTTGACATGTTTCAATCCCTACAAATTCTCCATAGGCTGGTATGTGCCCAGGACAGGATTCTCAAATGGGCTGTTAGACTGAAAACCTAAGACAGAGAATACAGGGACAATCTGCCTCTCATTATCAATTAGGCCTGTTTTTGTTTCTGTTCGCCACAAGCTCAAACCACACTGTTACTGGCAGAAGACCACAAAAGGAAGGCTATTTTCATCAAAAGAATTAACAGGAGATGAATGTAGCGTGGGATTAACATAGGGCCCCAGGAAAAGACCAACATGTATAGGAGTTTAATGGAAGCAAGTGTGAGAAGTTTGGATAAAGGGAGGGAGGGAGAGGAGGAGGGAGAGGAGGAGGGAGAGGAGGTGTTTTTTCTCTGTTGGCACTGCCCTTGTGTATTCGCTGGGATGAAAAAGTTTAATGCTTGGATGCTCTGCCACATGAGGCATTAAATGTTCATGTTGAAAACTACAGAGGACAAAGTTTAATGTCCCATTTTTCTGTAGTCTGAAACACCATCAATACTAAGAACCAACAGAATCTCCTTGATAACTGAATTTGTTGTTTTCGGTATTAGAGGTGCACTGTGTAACATTTCTAGTGGCGGGTCCACCACTTGCTTGTCTCCATGGAAATATTATTGCTTTGTCTAGAATGTTCCACAGTATAGCTTAAGCCTATCACAAGGGAGACAAGCAGGTTACAACACTATGCTGCATTACAGTTCAGAGTCCCCACTATTCACAAATGGAAACAACGTATTTTTGCAACAGAAACACCCTCAATGAATAAAAAGATAGATTGACATGTTTAAAGTCACACCATGGAACAGTTCAGACAAAGCAATAACATCTCCATGGAGACAAACAGGTACTTTTCACCAGAAAAGTTGAGCAGTGTACCTTTAAAGCATGAGTTAAGAATGCAAAAAAGAAAACAAAAAAGAAGTAATTATTTAGTTTAAATCACAGACAAATTTGCAGTTTCTATCTTCCAAAAATGTAATGTTAAATTATTTCATATAGCAGCGGTTCTCAAAATAAGGGTACTTCTCCTGTGTAGTGTCCATTTTGGATACAATTTTATTCATGCTTTTGGGGCTTGTGCTGTAGGCTTGCTCAAGGACACAACAATAATATGCACAAGATGAAATCAAATAAAATCAATGTCTTTTTGTTATAGGATGGCATTTCAACCAACTAAACCACTGAAGTCCCTATCAATAAAGTGCATTACAGCTATTTTAGATATTTAGCTATTTTCCTCTCCTGGGGTCTTTGAGAATGTGGTAAATAGAAGATTGAAAGGCTGAAAAGGTTGCTGGTTTTGCCGCTGCGGAGGATATGGAAACTCTGCAACCCTTTTTCCATTTCATAATAAGATTTCAATTAAGAAAATTTTGAGTAAAATTATCTATCAATGGAACAAAACTTTTTGTAGTTAAAATATTAGTAGGCTATAAGATTCATTGTGTATATGTAGATATGTATATAGCACACCAGCCTTACTCAATAGTTAGGTGCATATTTCCTAGATCTATATGTATTTGGATACTCTCCAGGTTTATTTTTCAATTATTTTCCAATTATTTTTTTCTACTATTGTGATTATTATTGTTATTACTATGGTTATTATTTACATTACACTATGTTGATTGCCTTTGTATTTTGAATTATGTTGTTTTGGGTACACTGTTCTTTTACGACCTGTCATAAAAGACCTGTCACCCTTGGGTGCTTGCCACACCCTATTTAAAGGGATAGTTCAGGTTTTTTGATGTGAATCTGTATGGCATCCCCTTCAGCAGTGTGGTGCATTAACACTGACTTATTGCTGACAGTGTGCTGTTAGCCGAATTTCTGCCCGGTTCTGGAGCTGACGACAGTAGGTCCAGCAAAAGCTTGTTTTTCTTCTCAAAACAATATTTGTCCAAAAAGTGATATATTTGCATCACAAAACAGTTGCCCACGAAAAAGTCAGAAGTCTTGTAACCAGAAACTTGTAAACATGATAGGACTCGAGAGAAAATAGCACCAAGTGTTTATAACTGTTTTGTGACGCAACTATATCACTTTTTGGACAAATATTGTTTTGAGAAGAAAAACAAACTTGCCGGACCTACTTTCGTCAGCTCCAGAACCGGGCAGAACTCGGCTCACAGAACACTGTCAGCAATAAGTCAGTGTTAATGCACGACACTGCTGAAGGGGATGCCATACAGATTCACATCAAAAAACCCAAACTATCCCTTTAAGATGGCCACTATTAGCACTAACTCTATTTTGCCTGATGAAGGCCTAGTGCCGAAACATTGCATGTCTTAATAAATCTTACATTTTGCAAGTAAGACGGAGTGCGGGATTATTTTCTTCTTGTATGTTCTGGGACTGCTCCCTCTCCTCCAATGCACCCGTTTGAAGAAATTGAAGTGCAAAGTGCATTCTTGTAGTTAAAATATTATCTTATGTATCTTTCAAAGAAAATTACTTATTCCATTGGTAGATAATTTTACTTGTTAAGTTGAATCTACTCAAATAAAGTGAAATGTTGTTAATTTAAGTCATTCCAACTTACTTAGATATTGCTTTTGCAGTGTGTAGACAAATTATATTTTCATTGCATCTTGGTGGCCCCACATTTCCAAAGTGTCTATTTAAGAAAAACTCCAAATTACTTCATAAAGTGCACAGTTAGCATTAAGTTGTCCTCATACAACATGTAGGTTTTCTCATCATGTCCAAACCAAGGTCTCATTTCGCATTACAACTGCATGTTCCAACAGTGTCACATAGAAATGACTGGGCAAAGTTTGACATTTGGCAGAGTTTGGGCATCCGCTGCTGCAGTTTGAATATCCTCTCTCTCACACACATGTTTTGGTGGAGTATTTGTGGAGTTGGCATTGAGGTTTGAGTCTAAAACAAATCATGAGGGCCCCGTCACATCCACTAACACTGAGCGGGCCGTGCACATGCCTGTTTATAAACACATGGACACGTACAGTACAGGGGCAGGGGGCTGGGCCAAGTTTGGGTCTGGACTCCATTATGCTGTGGGCACAAAACTAACTCCATCCTCTGCAGCAGGAGCATTCAAACTCCTTGAGTCAAAGTGAATAAACAGTGTATTTAAATGTAGGACTGAGGTGAACTTACCAGCTATTAAGGGTTTACTGGCTTATAATTAGAAATTGATTAGGGATAATTTGCCATACATTTCCTTCTAAAAGGTCATATGGATATTTTTATATTGCCCGTATCCACCTTCAAGGCATTCAAAGCACTTTACAGCAAGGAACCACTCACCCATTCACACCACATTTATACACCCGTACGCACACACTGGGGGTGAGATGGGTTAAGTATCTTGCCCAAGAATACAACAACAGTATTCACCTGAGGGAGCTGGAATTGCATCGCCAACCTGTGGGTCAGCGGACCTGGCTGATCTACCAATGATGTTTGTACCAATGAGTGGCATTTAAACTGCCGACTTATTAAACAGTCTACCAACTGAGCTACTGTCACGGTCTAAGGTGCATACAGCACTAACACTAAATTTAAGCTTGAAAAGACATCTCGTATGTATATATTTGGTACAAGATGTTTTAGTTTCTTAAGTCTCTTTGCTTGTCTTTAACAAACTTGAAGACAAACTTTCTAGCCCAACAAGATCATTTTGGTCTTCCGATAATTTATGATATTAGGTTCTTTTTTCAGACCAAGAGTTAGTTTTCATACCTTTCAACTGCTCACTAGCAGTCTTCCCCAGAGTGGTCACGTGATATTGTTGTGACGTGTTCAGTCTTCCTCAGGACAGTATTCCAGGTGTGTGAGAGTAAAAAAAGCCTGTCGTGCCAGTTTATAATCCCATGGGCACGTTTCCGTATATCAATTGCCTCCTTGATCCAGAGACGATGATGTTGTCCTCTGTTCCAATGATGTTTGTTCCATCCCAGTCCATAATGTGTGTAGTTTCTTAGACACAGTTGCTCACACATCACAATATAATAATAGTTCTTAATATCAATTTATCAATCTGGAAAGGCTCTCATTGAAGGTGATCAGGAAACGATCAGGAAAAGGAAAAGTCCAGATGAAGACTTGAAGCTGACTGGTCAACTAATCTGACCCCAGGAAGAGTACAGTTGATGGAGATTGATTATTTATTTATTTATATATTTATTTATTTAAATTAGGACAATGCATATTAATCAACAATCAATCAGCAGAGCGCTTCAATGTAAATATGCCGGCGTGAGCACAATAGCTACTTTACATCCGTAGTCCTAAGGCAGGTAAGAACAAAACAAATTCACACAAACAGAGAAAACAGAATCCACAATAGACATTACACCAAGAGCATGTAGTTGCAATAGACCCATCTCAAAGTCAGAATAATTTACATGTGTGAGCACGTCTGGTTTTGCTTGGTTTACGCCTGACCATATCACAAGTGATATATGGTCTGGAAGCCACCTCTCGTAGTGGAGGTGTGGTTTACGATCGCCAACGGTCGTTTATTGGGCGTTACGAATGTCAATCATTTGGCGTATACGTAGCTCATAGCCAATCATGTCAGTTGTCAGTTCAAACTACAAGCTTCCGTTTGTCACGTAGTACGCGTCACCGTCTTGCCACCCCTCCCCGCTCTCTGATTGGCTCCCAGAATCGGGAGAGCTCGCTTGCCATAGTTGCCAGGCTGTCTTTCAGATCGGAACGAACGAAAGCAGCCTGGGATTTCCCAGGTTACGTCTGGTTAGCTTTCAACCAATGTTTCAGAGCCGTTTTAAAGGCTGAATATAAAGATACTAAGATACTAAGATACTAAGAATATGACAATTCTAATAAATAAATAAATAAATAAATAAATAAATAAACAAATGAGTGGCCTTGTATAATGTCGATACAAAATAGAACCTATCCAGTCTTTCTTCAAACTTTTCTAAATACATCATCAGTGCCACATTTTCAGACCATAAATTGGCTCCACAATTTTTGGACCATTTCAAATCAATTGGCATCACTTCCTGGAATGAGTCTAGATTCAAACTACAACGCGGTATGGCTACATGACACAAATTCCCTTAAGAATTCCTCAAAATCAACCCAATAGATAACAAATTTCACATATTAACTTAAATTGAGTTTAATAAATCCAGTTATATTGGACCAATCAGGACCAGACAGTGAAGCCTAAAGTGCTAAAGAAAGGCTAATTGCATAATCTAGTATAAATACATACAGAAAATCATTTAAGAATTCCTCAAAATCCATCCATTATACTGCAAAAACTAAAATCTAGCCAAGTTAAGATTGTTTGAATTAAGACATTTTCATCATGTTTTGAGTAAATTTCACTTGACAAGTAAAATATTTACTAATGGATCAAGACTTTTTGTACTTAAAATAAAAAATACTGTACATCTGGCTACACTTAAGATAAGAAACAATTCTTTGTACTTAAAATAAAACAATCGAATGTTCCCTGAATTAAGAAAAGCACACATATTCCATTGGTAGATAGTGTTACTTCTCAAGTTGAATAACTACTCAAATAAAGTAAAATGTTCCAAATTTAATTTATTTTAACTTACCTAGATATTGTTTTTGCAGTGTAGATTAAATGTCAATTATTAACTTGACTCTATCTTAACAAATCCTGAATTACAAAGTGGTTATTCATAAATTGGACCAATCAGGACCAGACAGTGAAGCCTAGGGTGCTAAAATAATCTTAATTGCATAATTCGGTATAAATACATGACACAAAATCACTTCCATCCATTAGAAAACAAATTTCACATATTAACTTGACTCTAATTCTATCTTAACAAATCCTGAATTACAAAGTGGTTATTCATAAATTGGACCAATCAGGACCAGACAGTGAAGCCTAAGGCGCTAAAGTTAGCCTAATTGCAGCTGGTGGTCATCGTCACACTTCCGTATATAATAGAAACCTAAAGCCCTGCTCCAAATTGGATTTAAGGTTGTTGCTTCCTCTAAGTATCTGGGTAATAACAGGAAACATGTGTGGCAAACAAAACATGGCGGCCACTACAGGCTTGCGTTGGATTAGCGGCCATCAAGCTTTGGAGAATGGACTTCCTGTTTGGGCCTGGAGATGTCGTAGTATGGTAGATGTGCCAAAAACCAGAAATGATTTATGAGCTGTGAACTGAAGACAAGAAAAGTGATCCCTGGGTTTTGGAGAGAGGTTTTTCAGGCAAGTTTCTTTATGAGTGGCATGTATTTCTGGTAATCGTTAGTCCAATAAGGGCAGAAGTCTTGAGGTTTAAGTAGGATGAAGTGAAAAGATGCTCTGGCAGCATGGGTTCTTAGGGATATGGTGACACGTTTTTGACAATTACAGTTAAATTAGATTCAGATTTAATGCTGTTTTCTGATCTATGTTATAATGTTGTTTCCATACATACCTGGAGTTGTGTTTTGTTTCATTCACACATGTTTAACCACAAGTCCTGCATATTTAAGCTGTATTTTTCTCTCAAACAACCATGTGATGTCATGTGGTATTACAGGGAGTGCTCCACTGTGTTTTTAAACTCCATACACCTTTACTACAATAATTTGGATGCTTTTAGCCCCAGAATTGCCAGTCTGTGCTATACAAAATGTAGGTAGCTGTTTCCCTGAAAACGACCGCTGACATGACAAGGTGGAACAGGATTTTGGGATTTGTAGGTCTAGACAGACTAACTAAATAAGTAAATAATTACTCAAACACAATTGCAGGTATGTTTTCAATGAGGTACGTGAAAAGTCCCTCAGTCGTCCAGGTAAAATCCATGATAAAAGGAGAAGTTCAATTTGTCAACTGGACAAAGTTTGTTTGGTTGAAAACGTTTCGCCGCTCATCCGAGAGGCTTCGTCAGCTCTAATAAGAATACTGGTAAGACACTTGCTTATATCTTGCTGCAGGGAGGAGCTACCTAGCTAACTACTTTCCGAAACTATCTCATTGGTTTCCGTCTTTTGTTTCTCTGGCGTCTAGATAACGATCCCTATTCATCCCTACGACTGTTTTTCCCACCTCTGGCCCTGACCTGGCTAGCCCTATTGTTCCCCTGTTTGCTTGATCTACGCTTAAGAATGGAATTGTAGATGGGATGCAAATTATGTCTGACTCCACCATTTCTGTTCAGAGAAGGATTCTCTTTTTTGACAAAAATAGCCTCTTTAACTCCCCTCTCAAACCAATTCTTTTCCCTGGCTAAGATCTGAACCTCACTGTCCTCAAAAGAATGGCCCGTGGCTTCTAGGTGAAGATGTACGGCAGACTGAGGTCCACTCTGGCACGCCCGTCTGTGTTGGTACATCCTCTTGTGAAGTGGCTGATTGGTTTCTCCAATATAGCGCTCACTGCAGTCTTCACTACACTGAATGGAGTAGACCACATTGCTTTGTTTGTGGCTCGGTGTTTTGTCCTTTGGGTGGACGAGTTTTTGTCTTAAAGTGTTTGTGGGTTTGAAATAAACTGGGATTTCATATTGTCTGAAAATCCTCTGTAGTTTTTCCGACACGCCGGCCAGGTACGGAATCGCTACCCCTTTCCTCCTGGGTTCGGATTCTCTATTATCTTGTTTCAAAAATCAAAATTCAAGATTTGGAACCTTTTACTGCACATATCAATTCGGTAGATCCTAATATCAAATTCACCCGTGAAGATGCCAAGGTAACACATTGGCGTTCTTAGATTGTGCAGTAATACCTGCTTTTTGATTCACACCACCCACTGCAGCACAAACTGGGTGTTATTCGGACATTACAACACAGGGCCCAAGTGGTTCCCACAAGCACAGAGGGTAAGGAGAAAGAAGAACAACATGTGCAGGAAGCCCTCTCTGTTTGTGGTTATCCCAAATGGGCTGTTAACAAAACCAAGAGAGACAAGGGCAAGAAACAAGATAATAGAGAATCCGAACCCAGGAGGAAAGGGGTAGCGATTCCGTACCTGGCCGGCGTGTCGGAAAAACTACAGAGGATTTTCAGACAATATGAAATCCCAGTTTATTTCAAACCCACAAACACTTTAAGACAAAAACTCGTCCACCCAAAGGACAAAACACCGAGCCACAAACAAAGCAATGTGGTCTACTCCATTCAGTGTAGTGAAGACTGCAGTGAGCGCTACACTGGAGAAACAAAACAGCCACTTCACAAGAGGATGTACCAACACAGACGGGCGTGCCAGAGTGGACCGTCATCTGCCGTATATCTTCACCTAGAAGCCACGGGCCATTCTTTTGAGGACAGTGAGGTTCAGATCTTAGCCAGGGAAAATAATTGGTTTGAGAGGGGAGTTAAAGAGGCTATTTTTGTCAAAAAAGAGAATCCTTCTCTGAACAGAAATGATGGAGTCAGACATAATTTGCATCCCATCTACAATTCCATTCTTAAGCGTAGATCAAGCAAACAGGGGAACAATAGGGCTAGCCAGGTCAGGGCCAGAGGTGGGAAAAACAGTCGTTGTAGGGATGAATAGGGATCGTTATCTAGACGCCAGAGAAACAAAAGACGGAAACCAATGAGATAGTTCCGGAAAGTAGTTAGCTAGGTAGCTCCTCCCTGCAGCAAGATATAAGCAAGTGTCTTACCAGTATTCTTATTAGAGCTGACGAAGCCTCTCGGATGAGCGGCGAAACGTTTTCAACCAAACAAACTTTGTCCAGTTGACAAATTGAATTTCTCCTTTTATCATCTTTCAATGAGGTAACAACATTCTAACATGCTTAAAGCCATCTGGTATAAATATTGGCTTCAGCAACTGTAGAAATACACATAGGACTTGCTTCTTCTTCTTCTTATATTCTGACCAATCAAATATTTAAAGGTGCTACAGAGATGTTATTGCTTTGTCTGAGATCTTCCACAGTATGACATGAAATACATATATCCAGTATTTATTTAAACATGGATGTTTTGTTCATGAAAATACTTTGAAAAATATGCATTCTTGCCTGCACAGATTTGATCTGTAACTTGGACTGGTGGTACCATCGACTTGTCTCCATGGAGATAGGTTCAATACCATATTATGGAACATAAATACATCTCTCTGCCTCATCTCCAGCTTCTTCCTATAACTCAAAGACAGTATTATTAATAAACAGTCCCTGATGTGTTTGCAATGATATAAACACAGAAGAATCTCTCACATTGACTGTGGTGGAGCTGTCTTCATGTTGGCAAATCTCACATCAAACAAAGTGGTTCAGTGATGAATCATATTATTTGACCATTTCCATGCAAAGACTTGGCAAATGGAAATCTAAACTTCAGTTCATGAATATGGAATCTGTTGTTATGTCATTCAAATTATTCTATGTTTTTCAGCTCAGAGCAAAATGTTCTTGTGCCGTCATCCAGATTTGGTCCTAACTTTTCTGGATTTCTCCTGGTTACAAACTTTTTCCTCCCTTTGTATTACCTCAGTGTGGTTGGTCCCGTGATCTCCTCTGGTTCAGACAGTGGTAGAAAGTAACAAAGTTCAATTAATAAAGTGCTGTACTTAAGTAACATTTTTAGGTATCTGTACTTTACTTAAGTACATTTTACAGTTTTTACTTTTACTTTTACTTCACTACATCTGAGAGCAGGTATCTTTACTTTCTACTCCACTATATCTTTTTAACTGGGCTGAAAAGTAAAACTATTTTAAAAATATTTTTGAGACCTGCTGAAAAGGTTGAGGGGTTTATTTTTAACACGTTCATAAGTTGAGCAAACAAAAATGTACAAATAAAAACAACAAGAAAAACCCAATTGATTCAGTTGCTTCTATTGTGTATCAAAATGAATACTTTTGATACTTATAAGACCTCCAAATCTGCTCGAAATACTTTTACTTTTTACTCTTTAAGTACATTTTTAAACAGGTATTTTAATACTTTTGCTTTAGTCGATTTTTTCATGTGATACTTTTACTTTTACTTTTAGTAGTATTTTTCTGCTCCAGTATCTGCACTTTTTCTTAAAGATGCACTGTGTAACTTTTCTGGTGTGTGTGAGTGTGTGGGGGGGGTCTGCTACCTACTTGTTTCCATGGAGATGTTACTGCTTTGCCTGGAATGTTCAATGGTATGACTTTAACATACCCATATATGCTGAAAAATACAAGAATTCCTTCTGTGAATATAGGGACGACTCTCCACAGATCTAAATTGTAATGTAGCGTAGTGCTTTAACCTGCTTGTCTCCCTCGTGATAGACAAGTTTAATCTATACTGTGGAACATTTTAGACAAAGCAATAACTTTTCAATGGAGACAAGCAGGTGTCGGACCCTCCACGCAGTGCACCTTTAAGTAACAGAACTGAGTACTTCTTCCCCCACTGGTTCTATAGATAAGAGGAGTTAGCCTTTTGTTAGCGTTTACATAAATCTTTTCTTGCTCCTCTTGATGACAGGGACATATGTGAGTCTCTTGGTCATACTTCTCCATTTACTGCTGCTTTGCCCAGATTTCCATCAGCGACCAATCCAACCATCGCATAAACACACAAGCTCATTTGTTTCCCCCCTGACCAATTATGCAGCGTGATCAAATGTGTTTTAAATACATCTTTTATTTGTGTAAAACGGATCTATTTCATGTCGAGGAGTAATGTAATAATCCCTAGCTGTCATTACGGCCCGGGTTATGTTTTTGATGTAAGCGCTTATGAGAAACAGACAGAGAGGGAGAGAGAAGGAAAGGGGAAGGGATGGTGAGAGGGGGAGAAAGAGAAAGGAGAGAGACAGAAAGAGTGAGAGAAGAGAAAGAAAAAGAGGAGACTGTGTGTGAGTCAGAGATAGAAGAGAGGAATGAAGAGAAAGACAGGGGGCAGGAGAGGGAAAGAGTAAAATGGGAGGGTGAGAGAGGGAAAGGGGGATAAAGAGGGAGAGAAAGAGAGATAATGACGGTTGGAAAGGAAGAGAGGGAGAGAGGAAGTGAATAAGTTAAAAATGAGAGAAGGAGAGAGAGAAGGGATGGCAGAGAGGGAGAAAGAGTGGGAAAAAGGATAGAGAGAGAGCCAATGATTGAAAAAGGGATGGAGAACAAAAGAGGGACGGTAAAAGATAGGGAGATAGAGAAAGAGAGTGAGGGGAGAGCGAGAGAAGAGAGAGAGCAAGCCACAGATAGTAAAGAGGGTGGAGGAACGGTGGAGAGTGTGACCGAGGAAAGGAGAGAGACACAAGAGAGAGAGAGAGAGAGAGAGAGAGAGGGAGTGATCAGAAAATAAATGAAAGAGAGAGAAATGGGGGGGTTGATAATAAATAAAAGAGGGGAGAGAGGTAGGGAGTAAGAGACAGCAAATAAGAGAGTGAAAGAGAAAGATGTGAAGAAAGGCAGAGGGAAATAGAGAGAAAGAAAGAGAGAGAGAAAGAGAAGAGAGAGAGAGAGAGAAAGAGGAGAGCAACTAGACAGAGAAGGTACAAGAGCGGGAGAGAGAGTGGGAACTGGGAAGCTTTCAAATTAATATAGGAAATGTAGGTTTCAACACACGCAGAGCTCAGAGATTTTGCATTGCACATGTTTTGCATTACCAAACTTAAATATTTGGGCCTCCACTCGGCTCCCACTGCTCCGAAATGGGCCCTGTATTTATCTATAAGCTGTCCAAGAGGAGGAAAGTACATGCACAATCCACAGAGGTCAATTAAACAGCTTCCTTAGCACAAACTGAAAAGGGCTCAAAATAGGAAGTGTAAACATTATAGACTTAACTGCTTATCGCTTCATCTCAATCCTGTTTTAGACCAATTTTACTTTTTTTTTTTTTTGGAGAGTGGCGTTTTATTTGGTAAATCAAATCAGGTTGCATTAAAATAAGAAATGCATGTCAAATGTAGGATTTTTGCTATTACAGTGTGGCCACCATGAACTTGAGACCGTGCAGGCTTTTTCTGAGGAGGTGGTCTGCGGAAGTGAAAAGAGAGTTGGATATATAGTCCAGACCAAATACAATCCAAGTGGAACGACTTATAAAACAAATTTGCAATTTTTTCTTCTTCTTTTTTTTCAGGTGTGGAGGTGTCCATACTGTCTCCATGTTATTGCTTTACCTCATTGTTATACAAAATATGTTATCAAACATATCTATTTATTAATCTTTTTTCTCTTGTGTGGTGTCACCTGCTTGTCTCCATGGTTACGGATAAGTTTTATAGATGATGTGATGTATTAACTTTGATGTAACATTTTCTGACATCACTTTGAACTGAAAATGTCTATAGTAATAAAAGCAATATGGTATAATTCACAGTAGGTGAAAACTATTAACTAGTTCTATTAATGCTTAAAGGCACTCTATGTAATTTTCTACATTACCTGCATGATTCAATAAAAAGTTAAAACCATACTTCGGAACATTCTCCATGGAGAATGTTTTTGGAATACTATAGCCACAGAAACAGCATTTCCATGGAAACAAGAAGGTCTTCCACCAGTCCAAATAAGAGTCAGTTTTGTGGCGATGCAGACCCTGTTCATAGTTTTTCCACGCTTTAAACACAACCAAAATTAAAAATAAAACATTATTTTGGTCTATTTTTTGACTAAAATGTTACATAGCCCACTGTGGCTTTAGATATAGCCTGTAGCTTACAAAGTAATAAACATTATAAAATTAGATTAATTTCGTAACAGAACACTTTCACCCAACTTTTTCTTCATGTCAGTGCCACTGTAAATACGTATTGAAAGAGATCGTTCAAATGCCCCTGTTTCCTGTTCTTTAGTTTACACGATAATTTATTGGCGTGGGTCAGAACTAATGTGATTTGTAGGAGCGTCTATGGGCCTTGGATGTGGAGGAATGCGCGGCTCTGCCCTCCCTCCTCATGACGCGCAGTGAGAAATAAACTAGAGGCGAAACCCGCACAGACATGGACCCATACTGCGAAAGAGAGGCGTGCCAACGGTCCACGCTTTGGGTCAACGAGTCTCCAGCGCGCGGCTCTGAAATACATGGGAGGACAGAGGATCGACCACTGCCCAGGAAGAGATCAGGGGCTGCCGCTGCGTCCTGTGCCACTCGGAACCAGCCCGGAGCAAACTGTGGTGTGGATTTAACGGTCCGGGCGCGAGAGGATGCAGGGCCTGAGCTCGAGAGCGCACGCTTTCTCCGTAGAGGCGCTCATGGGGAAACCCTGCAAACGGATTAAACTGGACGAGCACGACTCAAGTTCAACTGAAGACACCTGCAGCGACTCGAGCCTCGTCAGCACCGGTGAGAATAATAAGAGCAGTGTTTTACGCATGGATAACGTACAGAAACACAATGTTACTTTGTAAAATCCAAGCCAACTCTGCACGATTATAGCCCGTGAGCTTTCAAACTTTAAACTATCTTTTAAACAAACTTTTAACTACTACTATGAATTTCAAAAAGAGGTATATACAAATATGTACGAAAAATGAAGACCGTCGCCAGCGTTTGAACAATGAAAAGTCCTCAGAATGTTTCTTAAATGACAAGAAGCTGAAACCCATTTATTCCAATTATCCATCTGTGGCACACTCGTCACACTTGGTATTTATTTTTATTTTAACTTTGTACATTTACAATTTTGGTCGAACTTTACTTCCCTGCATATATTCACTTCAGGACACTCAGATCCCTATAGTAGAATTATGCAAATTACAAAGCAAAAATCACAAAGCAAATTTTATCATTTCAAATATCTTTAATATTTCACTTTGGGACGATCTTGCCATTATTTGAACTCTTGTTTTAGGCGTGGAGCAGTCCCCGGTGCGTCAGGTGAAGAGGGCCTCTCCAGCTGCGCGCTGCAGGTCAGAGGACACGTGCTGTGACCCGGACAGAGCAGATGTCAGGCACGAGCCCGGCACAGAGGTGGAGCGCGTGGCGGATACAGAGGTGCGCGTGGAGCTGCAGGGGTCTGAGCTGTGGAGGCGCTTTTACGAGATTGGCACCGAAATGATCATCACCAAAGCGGGAAGGTACGAAATCATATGGAAGTTTATAACAGGCCGTGCGTGATATGGGAGTCTGTACAGTCTAAATATGATAGGCTTGCAATTCTGAGACCGATAATGTGCTAAGAAATTTAAATAAGAAAAGTATAACGTATGACCTTTTATTTTGTGTGTCCTTTTATTTTATTGATTACTTTTACGCAGACCATTGCGCAATGAACTCTTAAATAAACAGATACAAAAATCTGGCCTACGAGTCTATACTGTAAAGGTTTGTCTCCGAGCATTCACTTTCAATTCATTATCAAATAGCCTATTTTAAAAGGCAATTACATGTCATATTAATACATTGTTCATTGAACAAATTTGCGGTCTCACTGTATTTCAGTTTTTCTACACGCGAAATATATTGGCTACGTTTACGCACAGGATATGAGGCAAATGCTTACAGAAAAATATCTGCATCAGAAATAGAACCTGTTTTAGTCACTATTTTCTCTTGTATAGTTGCATCCTGTATAACTTACCAGCAGTTAAATACCTGCTGAAACCCAGGATCAGTTTATTCAATTACCGAAAACAAGCGCCATAAATCAAGGCCCCAGGAGCGCAATGAACTTTTCTCCGAGCGGCAAATGACCCAGAAGGATAAGAACAACATTGTAAAACGCACTAGTAATATTTTTATTCTGTGCATTAAATATCGTTGGGTCGTAAAGAAACCTTCAAGAAGTGTGTCTCTAAATCTTTTCCTCTGAACAGGAGAATGTTTCCGTCTGTGCGCGTAAAAGTGCGTAACCTGGACCCTTGCCAACAGTACTATGTGGCAATGGACGTAATGCCCGTCGACTCCAAACGTTACAGGTATCAGATTTGAATTTGAATGATTTTAATAAGAAAAAACAAAACAAAACTTTACTTGTTTCATTCCTGTGTCTTGTAGATACGTGTACCATAGTTCACAGTGGATGGTGGCGGGAAACACGGACCACTCGTGCATCTCTCCGCGGCTGTACGTGCACCCCGACTCGCCGTGCGCGGGGGAGACCTGGATGCGTCAGGTCATCAGCTTTGACCGCGTAAAACTCACCAATAACGAGATGGACGACAAGGGGCATGTAGGTAACATCATTGCCCACGCACCAGCTGCTTTTGTCATCTTTTTATTTCTTGATTCAATTTAGCTTCTTTCTACTCGTTTTCTGTTAGACGTTACATGCGCCATAGGTCAAATCCTCCAGCTTAGGGCCTGACCAAAGCCTAAATAACAAAACAAAATTATGGGGATGGTCCCCGGGTCAAATATAGAAACAACTTCTCCTGTGCGAGATCAATAAAGGTCAATCTTCTAATCCTTGACCACTGTAAGGCGCTTTGTGCTACAATTTTGTATGAAAAGCGCTTTATAAATATTGTTTGATTTGATTTGATTTCATAGGGATTTCGGTCACTTTTTGCATGCTTTATTTATATGAAGTGAAAGGTGCAAGCAAAATCAATTATGTGTACTTTTCCAAAGATATAAAAATCTATTTAATTTATTCAAATGCAGTTGACATAATTGTTTTGAGTACTGTAATGTAATCTAAAATAATTTGGGGGAATAAATAAATAAATAAATAAATAAATAAATAAATAATATATATATATATATATATATATATATATATATAATTATCAAAATAGAAGTTGGATCTTAACACTGCAGAATGAAGCATATATATATATATATATATATATATATATATATATATATATATATATATATATATATATATATATATATATATATATATATATATATATATATATACTTCATTCTGCAGTGTTAAGATCCAACTTCTATTTTGATTGTTTTAGTTTTTGACTCATGCCATCCCCTCATGCAGCAGACATTCTTAACCAGTGAAAATTTCTTCTAATAGTTTTAACTTTTTAGGTAAAATATTTTTTAGCACAATGCAACCGGGCATACAAGCACTATAACGTATATATTTTTAAAACTTAGATCAATACATTACACTGCATGAAAAAGACTAAAAAAACACACTTTTAATGCTTTAGAATGTGTGCCAGAGCTTCCATTACAAATCCACACACTTTTTGTTTGGACTTTCATTGCTTTTGTCACACATTCCTCTCCCATTCACAAACAAGTGAATGTTTGTGATCTGAGCTCCTCTGACAGACAGATTGACTTGTAGATGACTTGCGGTGGTCCACATTTGGTCCAGTCTCAGTTTAAACTCAGACGGATCGCGAAGCCTGGATCAGGAACTTGAAATCCAGTGTGGTCTGAACTTCCTGTGAGGTTCATTGATGAGCAGATGTGACACATGTGGTCAGGACCTGATACTGCTGTTTAGACCAGCTCCAAACTACTTAGATATGTGTAAGAAAGTGAAATAGACTCTGGAAAGTACATTTTTGTGCAGTAAAAATTGTATTATCATTATTGGTATTATTTAGAAAGGTAAAGGTAGGTTTTAGAATTTTTATTTTATTACAATTTTGTGGCAATCAATTTATTAAAAAGTTAACAAAAAACATTTATTCATGCATATTCACTAAAGAATTTTTAGCATTTACAGATTTGGACAAACTTTATTGATCCACAAGGGACATATTTGGACACAGTAGCAAAATATAATAACAAGAGCAATAATATAAATGTAACAAAGAGCAAAAGAACAAAAAAAAGGTAATAATGAATTCAAAATAAGTTGGAAAAAGAACAAGAGACTGGTGCCAAAAACTTACTTACACTGTTTTTTTTTTTTTTTTTTAAATGTTATACTATTATGCAAAATGATTTTGAAAACATAGCGAGGAGCACATTTGACTGTCTCTTTTCTTCTTCCAGATCATCCTGCAGTCCATGCACAAGTACAAGCCTCGAGTTCACATCATCAGACAGGACCCCCGTGTGGACCTGTCCCAGATCCAGTCTGTGCCCGCCGAGGGGGTCCACAGCTTCTGCTTCCCCGAGACTGAGTTCACCACAGTCACGGCCTATCAGAACCAGCAGGTAACAAGCACCAAACACACACATGTTTTAATGAGGAGGAGGATGATGATGATTTTTTTTTTTTTTTTTTTTTTTACATTTTTGGTTTAATTTTGGTAATTAACGCACTGCAAAAGCAATATCTAGGTAAGTTAAAAAGCCTTAAGAACATTTGATTTTTTGATTATTATAAGGCTTTAACATGTTCGCTTGTTGCCTTTTGCTGTATTCTCAAGATGAATTAAAAATGTATTTACAATTTGGAGCATTCATAAGCATATTTCGAGAAAGCAGGCTTTTAAAATCTGAATAAAAAATAGTAAATAATGCTTTTATTCGATCATATAATTGCAAGGCAGCATGCGTACAGTTTTTTCCACAGTTCGGCCAACAGCCAGTTCCTGTCGCAAAACCCAAACCTTAACCAACAAATCTGTTCCTAACCCTAACTGTAATCCGAACTGTAACCTTAATGTTAAAATGACTGTGAAATTATATATCATCAAAAATGAAACATTGCTATCTTAAGACCAAGGCAAGGCAAGCATTTGAGGGAAAAACACAGTTAGCAGTCCTGTTTCACAGCAAAAGTCTGTGTGCTGAGTGAAGAGTGCATGTTCTCCCTGAGTTTTACTGAGTTTCTGGTGCTCTAGTTTACAGATATGTATGTCCAGATTGGTATTTCAGACCATGTAGTCCTCCACAGCTTCTGACAGTTGTATTAAGAAAAGGTAAACTAGGACACATCAAAAGAAGGCTGAATTTTGTCAACTGGACAAGTTATTTAGTTTTTTCTTTTACTTTTGCTATGGACCCTATCAGATGACACAGATATCAAATGGTACAATAAAGCTTGTTAAATAAAATAAGGGTTGTTGTGATGTGGTATTTTAAATGTATAATGGTTTTGTATTAGTTTTTTTCAAACAGGACCCAGCTGTCTGTTTGGTAACAGGCTAATGGGTCTAAATAAATAAACAGTAGGCCTAAACAATGATGTCTGTGTAATCCCTCAGTCATTCAGGTATGATCATAGCAAAAGGACAATTAAATTTTTTTAAATGGACCAACATTTTAGAATGAAGAAGTTTCGCTGCTCATCCACTTTTCAAGATTTGAATGTTTTATTTGTATAGCACAATTCATACATAAAGTAATTTAAAGTGCTTTACAGAATAAGAAAAACTTCAAAATCACAATACAAACAAATCAAAACATAAATAATTATCATAAAATTAAAGCTGCACTGCACAACTTTTCTGGTGGAGGGTCCGTCAATTTTTTTTTTTTTTTACTTTATAGAGATGTTATTGCTTTGGCTGGAATGTTTCACAGTGTGGCATTAAACCTTTCCATCTTCATGGAGACCAAAGCAAACCAAGTTACAGGTCAGATCTGTGGAGAGGCGACCCTCAGAATGCCTGTTTTTCTGGGTATTTTTGAGCTGTAAAACCACCTGTAATTGAATAAATGTGTGAGAGAGAGATGTTTAATGTCATACTGAGGAACAGAGCAATGACATATTCATAGAAACAAACAAGCGCCGACCCCTAACCAAAAAGTTACATAGTGCACCTTTAAGTATTGATGTGTAAGGACCTCATACAGGTACGGTAGTAATAGAGCATTTTATTGCTGGGAACAACTTCTCACTCAGTTCTACCCTGATTTTCTGGTTCAGCCCACTGACTGGTCCCTCTGACCTCCACACTAGCTAATATTACCCCAGTCACAGAGACCTAGTGAGGGGACTGCCAGCTCTTTTCATCAGGCTTCACTTTACAATCAGCACAAGTATTATTACAGAAACTCTATAATACCCCGCTACACTCCACAGCTATTAAAACACCAAATAAAACCAAGTGACCCCAACCTTTCCTCCAAAATCCTGTTTGACATGGCGGTGGGCCTGGCTGCTTGCTGTAACTCACAGTCCCCACAGACCTGCGCTGCCACTCATCTCTCTGTCATAAAGTTGAGCTCATTGTTGCCTTTAGTAACGTCACTTGTCCCATTTGTAACATATGTACTTTATTTTATTTTTTTCGTCTTTTTCTCCAGATCACCAAGCTGAAAATCGACAGGAATCCATTTGCCAAAGGATTCAGAGACCCGGGGAGGAATAGGTATGACATCCACAAATTAAAGGGCCCATACTATGCTGTTTTCTCTTGCTTCCTGATCACAAACACACCTGGAGTTGTGTTTTGTTCCATTCACACACATTTCACACACAAACCCTGCATATTTAGGCGGAGTTCTCTCAAACAGAAAACACCCTGTTCCACTTTGTGTTGTGACGTCTGTTTTTTTTTTTAAACTACACCCCAGGAATTTCCAATGTTGACTAAACAAAAGGTAAAAAGTAGCTGTTCACTTGACAACTATCACTTAATGACATCACAATGTGGAATAAAACATTTTGAGCTTTGGAGATACAGTTAGACTAATAATGCAGATTACTCAAAAATGTGCGAATGAAACAAAACACAACTCCAGGTCTGTTTTTGATGAGGTAACACCATTATAAACATGATTAAAAGCTCACATGAGTCAATTTTGGGTAATATAGGACCTTTAAACCCTGAGAGAAGTGACCCCAGAGAGAGACTGAGTTGAGCACTGAAATAAGACCCCAAATAAAAAGTTGAAGTGTGGTGGGACACAGTCAGGCTGAATTTCACACCTCTCAGAACCAATATTTAGACTGTGATGATAATATTGAGGGGTAGGTGTGTGGATACATTCAACTATTTGATGGCATCATCATTTCTGATGGTGGGTGTAACTATGTAACTCTGTGTACTATGTACTATGTACTCTGTGGGACATTTTTTTTTTTTTTTTAAATATATCCACAAATGTTGAATCTTGTTGAACCTAAGTGATTGGATCCACAGACCTGCAATATTAATCTCATGGTTTAAAGTTAATTCTGTTGACAACAGTCACGCCTTCAGAGCCTATTGAGAAAAAATAATAATACATTTTTGTTTATTTATACTGACAGAAGATGTTGAACTTGTTTTACCATTGGATAGGCATTACCATTGAGTAAATGCAGAGTTATGAACCGTAAACCAGGTCAATAAATTGATTATACAAATAAATTCTACCATAGAATTCTGACTGTTTAAAGGGCCCATATTACGCCATTTTCTGACCTATGCTATTATGGTGTTTCCTCATCACAAACAGACCTGGAGTTGTGTTTTGTCTCATTCACACATGTTTAACACACAAACCTTGCATATTTAGGCTGAGTTCTTCGCTCAAACAGAAAACACTCTGTCATGTGGTAATACAGGAAGAGTTTCATTTTTAAACGTATTTTTTAATGTATACCTTCACCTTTAGTTCAGTAGAGATTGGCAATTCCATGCCAATCTCTACTGAACTAAAGGTGAAGGTAGCTCTTAACTTGAAAACTACTGCTTCATGGTGGAACAAGGTGAAACAGAGCATTTGGAGCTTTGGAGATGCAGACAGGCTAATCATTCATTCAAACATGTGGGAATGAAACAAAACACAACTCCAGGTAAAAACATTACAACATGTCTTAAAACTCACAAGAGTCAATTTCTTCTAATAGGATCTTTAAACTATAAGGAGTAGAATGTTGTGTTGTCATGAAAACCAAACCTAGTCGCTGTACTTGTGTGAACAGGGGCGTGCTGGATGGCCTGCTGGAGTCCTATCCCTGGAGAGGTCCACTCAGCCTGGACCTCAAGCCTTTCACCATGACGATACAAGGTACTGGGGCATTTTGCTGTGGTTCGGTCAAAGGCTAATTCTGCGCACATTTTGTTGTAAATTTAAAGGGGTTCTCAGGGGATTTCGGACCCCACAACCCCAAACCAACCATGTAACCATTAGGGGATCCCCACTGATAAATTATATATTAGATTGTGCAATAGTATAATAGTTTTATTTGACCTTATTTCACCAGTATGTACTGTTTTCATTGAAGAAAATATATTTAATAGTTACATCTTCAAATCATCTCACAACTCCGAGCTCAGTGCCTTCTGCATTAACATTTTTTGGGGGGCTATATTTCACATATGACATGTTACCGTTGGTTATGAGGCTTGAAATTGGATTCATAGTGCTATTACCTGCAGGTGCACACACGATTTTGTAATTTCATTATTTCATTTAAATCCATATAAAAATGATAACTGTAAGAACTGCTTTAAAATTAGTCATGACTTGTGCACTTATTTCACATGATTTTACAAATATTACAAATGCAAAAGTATATATATATATATATATATATATATATATATATATATATATATATATATATATATATATATATATAGTCACAAGTGAATCTGTAAATGCAGAGTTCCTGTTTATTTATATACTGCTTTTTAAAAAACAAAAAAACAAGCATTACAAGAACATAGACTACAACGCCATTTGGATCACCAAAGGGTTGTAGCCTATGTCCTTGTAGTGCTGCTAATATAGTACTATTATAAGTGTTTAATAATGTTTTAAAAATATATTTTGTTTGTGTGTTGTTATGAGTCAAATTTCACTCAAACACATATTTCTGTTCTCATAGGTGGTCCCAGTTCAAGCAGTGGTGGTCTGTCTTCTCTGAAGTCTCTCCTCCCGTTCTCCTCCACCTCTCCTCTTCACCCCTTTTCACTCTCCGCCATCTCCTGTCGGGACTCTCCTCTTCAGACTGTGGCTTTACCCCTGTACCCCACAAAGAGCAGCTCCCCCTCATCCCTACTGCCCCTCCGCGGCTTCTCAAATCTGGGACCTGACCGAATCCTGTCCCCCTTACCTATGCTGTCCGACCTGCCTTTGCTCTCTGCACTACAAGGGAAGAAATCCAGAGACTTAACTGCACCGTATCTTATTCCATTCTCCAATCATTTCACTTCGCAAAGCTCCTCCATGCATCTTCCTGACACTTTGGGACCTTACTGTTTATACCGGTACAGTTTTCCCATAAGCCCACCGCTCCCGCCTGTTTCACGACAAAAACTGGAAGAGGACGCTACGAACAGTCAGTCAAAATGGCCGCCCAGTTCCAACCACTGCCTCTGACACTTGGACCCCGGGACTTAACTATCACAATGAACTGAATCAAACCAAGTAGATGTACAGTTATTTTTGGACATATGCATAAGGGTGTATTTTGATAATACCAAAGAGCTTCTTCAATAGGAGGTATGTAATAATCTAAATATTATAAAGGATTTGACTGTTGCATTGACCATAAGTGCATATTAAAATGTGTATCTGGCTACAGTTCTAAAGTCTTCTCTATGATATAGTGTTTAATACTACAGAATGTCAGTCTATGGTCTCAGTTACATTTAATAACCCCTCAGTCTAATTTAATAGCCTTAAAACATTTATTTTATTACATTTATTAAAGGTGCACTATTTAATATTTCTGGTAAGAATCTGCACCTGGTTGTGTCCATGGAGATATGCTAGGGAGATTACTTTTGCTGTAATGTACCACAGTATGATATTAAACTTGCTTATAATTTAATTATAGGAGTTATTTACAATAAAACAATACCTTGAAAGATAAGCGTTGTACTGTAAGCAGGCCCACCTCTCCACAAATCGGACCAGCAACATAGATTTTCCACTCAGAAAGTTACACAGTGCACAATTAAAAACAGCAGCTGTGTAACTTTTCTGGAGGAGAGTACGCCACCTATGTGTCCCTATGGAAATGTTATTGCATTGCTTCGAAATTTTTACAGTACACCAGACCAAATTACAGGGCATGTCTGTGGAGTGGAGAGCCAGGTCCCAGTGGAAATGCTTTAGGGCACATTTAAGTTTAGCAAAAGCGGCAATAGCTTTCTAAATTCTTGCCACTGTGGACCACAAACTGAGAATTCTATATGTACTTCACTCACCCTATGAGTGTAACTGTGCTGTGTGACAGCTGTGGCTTCAATAGTAGCTTAAAGGTCCTATATTACGCAAAATTTAGTCATGTGAGCTTTAAGCCATGTTTATAATCAAAAACATACAATTTATTATTAAGAGTCTGTCTATCCCAAAGCTCAATATGTTCTGTTCCACCTTGTGATGACATGAAGCGGTAGTTTTCATGTTAAGAGCTACCATTTTTCTTATGTTTGAGATTGAGCACCAGGGCTGAAACGATCCAATTGTGTTTCAAGTGAAGGTGAATGGAATTTAAAAAGTGGAGCACTTCATGTATTACTGTATGACATCACAAGGTGATGCCTGAGAGAAGGGCTCAGCCTAAATATGCAGGCATTGTGTGTTAAACGTATGAATGAAAAAAAAAAAAAATTGGGTATGTTTTTGATGAAGAAGAAACATTATAATGCACTGCAAACTGATGTGGAAGTATTTAGTATTTAGTATCCATGTTAAAGTCCATAGTGCAGATATACATTCTAACCCAGGCTTGAGTTGTTTTAGACAAAGTTTCCTTCACTCCTGTGTCCACAGTTGACCTCCTATGTCTGACCTGAGCTCATCAGTGTGATTGGAGCAGATGCTGCAGACTCAGGTTAATTTCCATAAACTGCAGTTATTTCAATAATCAGACAATCACAGGCCCAGAGGAAAGGGCAAGACACAACAAGGGAATACAACACGCAGAAAACATTACTATAGCTGTGAGAGTTTGAGATCTGGGAGTTTGAAAAGATCAGATGTACTTTAGTAGTACTTCATATTTTGTAACAGTAAAATACAAGTAGCTTACTTGCATTTTAATTTATCTAAACTTTTTTTTTTTTTTTAGTAATTTTAAGTAAGCCTAAGTGAAACAGTTTGCACGTTTATATACAGTAGAATATCCACAAGAAAAGATATGTTTCAACAGTACAGCTCATTTGAATAAGAGCAAACAACTAATTAAAGAGATGTACACACAAAATTAATTATGTCAATAAATGTAATGGGTTTTCATGGAGTCCAGAAGTTATTGTGCAGATTAAATTTTTGCAATAGGTTAAACACACTTGCAACTGATATAGCATGTCACTTATAAGCCTATAGTAAAGCTAAAATAATTATTTGAATAATTGTTATATTAGCACATTATCTTTAAACTGCGGCAGATTGTGATGATTCTGTAATTTAATTTGGTAGGACAATATCTGTTTGAAATATAAATTATAGTTTTCAACAAACCAAGAAGCAATTTATGAAGAACAGTAGAAAAATATGTTGACAGTTACAGGAAGTAGAGAGCTCCATATTAATGACATCACGCTAGGGAGAATTCGACAGTATATCAAATCTCAATATACTTTACATGCAAGAAACACATTTTTGTGATACTTTAAACATTATTTCAACTAAATAAATGCATTTTCATTTTATTTGTCAAATTATATTTTCTGTGTGTTGGTCCCTAGCATGTCATGATTTCCAACCAGGAAGTAAAATTTAAAACCTTTAAAATAACCAAATCAGGGAAAAAGTTTAATTTTTAACCAAATCTTAAATATAATTTTCTTAACTGTGTTTTAGTAAAATGATTTGTCTAACCTGTCATAGGCACTTTAATCTAAAAAGTGAAATATTTGAAGGAAATGTTTTAGTTTTTGTATACAAATGTTGTAACTCACATTCACATCTATACATCAGTGTGAAACATGAGTGCACCATAAAGAGGACTCAGCTCACTACTGCACCACCACTACTTGCTCCTTGCCCTCCTCCTCGCCCCCAAACCGGTCCACGCCTGCACAGCCGCTGACGTGATAATACATGCCTTCACTTCAGCTCAAACCAGAGTCCCCTCAGCGCCCTTCTCCAAATCGTCTCCAAACGCGGTTGCAACCCAAAGCACTGGGAAATGGGCCGCTTCCACAAAATCGCTCATAACCAAACAGTCATTTAGTTGTCATGGCGAGGGACAGCGGTGAGCTAACTTGGCCTAGACGAGGAAATGGCAGGAAGAAGTTAATTGAAGCAGTAAGATTGAGATGGAGTCAGCGGTCAGGTGCGCCCTATCACACAGCGGGGCCTTTGTCCAGAAACAGCATAATATCCTTGCTGTGGTTACTCGATACTGTCTATCATCTGTGTATTTGTCTGTGGGCTACAATCATTTTAAACTCCACTAATGCCTGATCTTTCAATTAGACTAATTGCTTTCATACCAGGAGAGCCGAACCCTGCACCTGCTCCACACGCTCAGAGGAAATACTATAGACAGGCAATTGCTATTTGGAAGCAATAATGTTGGGTTGAGGGAAGGTCAGTGTTAACTCAAAATATAAGGGATTGACATGCTATTTTTTATAATAGATCTGCTTAAAAAATGTAGTTACTATAAAGGTGCACTATGTAACTTTTTGGTTGGGGGTCCGTCACCTGCTTGTTTCTATGGATGTCATTGCTCTGCCTGGAATCTTCAACAGTATGACATTAAACAGCTCTATCTTACATTTATTCAATTACAGGTGGTTTTACAACTCAGAAAAACAGGAAGAGGTGTTGCTTTTCCACGGATCTGACCTGTAACTTGGTCTGCTTTGGGCTCCATGAAGATAGAACAGTATAATCCCAAACTATGAAACATTCCAGACTAAGCAATAACATTTCTATGAAGAAAAGCATTTGACGGACCTTTCATCAGAAAAGTTTAAGTTGTATTTGATTCTGCTCCATGTGGTTGAGGAATATCTGTTTCCTCCAAATACAGTTGTTGTAAAAGGAGCTCTTCAAGGTGCTCCAATATGTGCTGTTTGCATCAAATTAATTGACTGTCCGGGAACAAGTAAGTGTTCCCAGACAGTCATGTTTATAGCTTTACTCTACTCTGGCTACTGAAAGTTAAGAAAAAGATGCTAGAAATGGTTTAGGAAAATGTGGAACAACTTTGGAAAGCTGCTATTTAAAGGCGCATTGTGTAACTTTTCTGGTGGAGGGTCCATCAAATGCATTTTTCTATGGAGATTATGGTTATTGCTTTGTCTGGAATGCTTCACAGTATGGCATTAAACCTTTCTATCATCATGGAGACCAAGTTACAGACCACCAGACCACAGTCAGGATGCATGTTTTGTCTTGTTTTTTGTTTGTTTGTTTGTTTGTTTTTGAGCTATAACCCCCCTGTAATTTAATAAATGTAAGGTAGAGCTGTTTAATGTCATACTGTGGAACATTCCAGGCAGAACAGTTACATATCCATAGAAACAAGCAGGCGAAAGACCCTCAGCCAAAAAGTTAAATAGTGCACCTTTAAGATGAACTAGCTATTGTTCAAGTTTTTAAAATGGCCAAAGTGCGTTACAGTGCCTTTAAGAACATAAATATATATCAGTTATAAGAATAAGATTAAGGCTCTTGCATATACAACATAATGCCATTTGCCTTTCAGAAATAATCCTTTTTGCTAAATAATTCTCCCTAAACCCCCTCATGCCAAGTGCCCTGCCCTGTTCACAAACCTGATGTTGTGCCCAGGTGAGACTTTAATGCTGTTTTCCAGGCGGTGGTCAAAATCAGACGGAAGCAGCTCTGATTTTGATTGTGATTCTGAGGCGGTAATGACACGAGGAGGAAAAGGTTGGGTCGCTCTGTTTGACTGACAGGCTGTAAAGAGGCGAGAAACCTGAGACAAGACTCATTTGTTTCCAATCAGGAGAAATAGCATCAAGAGGAAGAGAGCGGGAGGGGTAGGACAGAGAGAGAAAAGGGACGGGGGGGGGGGGGGGTTAGAAGGAAAGAGAAAGGGATGGGGGTAGAGAGAGAGAAGGGAGAAAGAGAGGGAGGGAGAAGGAAATGGGGAGAGAGAGGGGTAGAGAGAGGAGAAGAGGAGGGGGGAGGAAAAGGCGATAAAGGGGTAGAGAGAGGAGAGGGAGACAAAGGGAGAAGGGGGGGGGAAAGGAGGATGGAGAGAAGGAGAGAGAGACAGGGTAGAGAGTGGCAGCAGGGAGAGAGAGGGAGGGAGGGAAAAGGAGAAGAGGAGAGAAAGAAGGAGAGAGGTATTGGAAAAGAGGTAGAAGACGTGCAAAACTTGTCTGATTAACACGCTCAACTAATCTCCTGTTTTCTTGGGTTGCCATGGTGAATCATCTGATTTCCATTTTGAGTTTGGAAGTTTTATGTCTCATCTTCTCAATGCAAAAACTTGAAATTCTTACACATTTTCCTCTCTGGTGTGTCCATTTCAAAGATAATACCTAAAAATAATACTACTTCAAGTTAAAGTACTACATGCTTATATAACCATTGATGCACCTGTAGTTATGAGTTTTAGTTTCCTGTAATATTTTGAGGACTTTTCACAATTTAAAAGCTAGGACACATACTTTTAAATTGTTAATTGCTATGGTAAAGGTCCTGATATAGTGTCATTCTGAAACCCATGTATACTTCATGGTTTTCAGCTTCCTGTCATTGAATCAGAACCAGAATATGTCTTATTTCTATTGTCAGTGAACAAAAATTACAGACTATAGCAACTTGCATTGGTGACATTTTAACCATTCAAATGAGATACTATTTTGTTATAACTTGTTAATTACTATGGCAAGAGTCCTAGTTTTTCATCATTCTGAAACTCATACCCAAGATCAAATTTTACTATTTATATTTAAAGATGCACTACGTAACTTTTTGGTTGGGGGTTTGGTTGTTTCTATGAATATGTCATTGCTTTGCCTGGAATGTTCCACAGTATGAAATTAAAGAGCTCTACCTCTACCTTCAATTGCAGGTGGTTTTATAGCTCAAAATTACCTAGAAAAACAGGCATTCTGACAGTGAGCGGGGTCACCTCTCCACAGATCTGATCTCTAACTTCTGGTTTGGTCTCCATGAAGATAGAAAGGTTAAATACCATACGGTGAAACATTCCAGAAGCAATAACATCTCAACATGGAGACAAGCATGTGACATGCCCTCCATCAGGAAAGTTACACAATCCACCTTTAAAAAGTAGTTAATTTGCTTAGACAAAAATTCTAATGAACACTCTGGTTATTTATGTAACTTGAGGAAAATCTTCTCGTCTCTTTCCCAGTCTGATGTGTGCCCTGCAGCCATAAGTCTCATTTGAGTCTCTTCCACAGGTTTATATTGGGCCTTATTTTCTTTACAAACTCAATAAAGGCAGTTATTTATCAGGTCACATTATGAACCTGACCGGCCCCGACTGTAAAGCTCCGAGTGGAAACAGCTGTGGTCAAATCGAATTACAGTCAGTGAGTAATGTGAAAAACCAGGACAGTTTAACAGCTATTAGCAGCACCCAGAAAGGCCCAACAAACTGCCCCGTGAAAATATCCGATCAAACTGCCCCATCAAACTACTCCATCAAACTGCATCTTTAAACTACTCCATCTAACTACCACATCAGTGAGTAATGTGAAAAACCAGGACAGTTTAACAGCTATTAGCAGCACCCAGAAAGGCCCAACAAACTGCCCCGTGAAAATATCCGATCAAACTGCCCCATCAAACTACTCCATCAAACTGCATCTTTAAACTACTCCATCTAACTACCACATCAGTGAGTAATGTGAAAAACCAGGACAGTTTAACAGCTATTAGCAGCACCCAGAAAGGCCCAACAAACTGCCCCGTGAAAATATCCGATCAAACTGCCCCATCAAACTACTCCATCAAACTGCATCTTTAAACTACTCCATCAAACTACCACATCAGTGAGTAATGTGAAAAACCAGGACAGTTTAACAGCTATTAGCAGCCTCCACACTCCCCCATTAGACCAAAAACCTACCCCATCAAACTACCACATCAGACCAAAAACTATCCCATAAGATCAAAATTTTCCATCAAACTACCACAACAAATCAAAAACTACCCCATCAAACCAAAAAAGTACCCCATTAAACTACTACATCAGACCTAAATCCACCCTGGTGGACCAAAAATACCCCATTAGACCAAAAAAGTGTCCATCAAACTACCACACCAGACCAAAAGCTACCACATTAGACCGAAAAGTGCACCATACAACTACCCCATCAGGCCAAAAATTCTATTTTATTTTTTTCTCCTGTTGGCGGCACGGTGGCTGAGTGGCTAGCACTCATGCTTCACAGCAAGAAGGTTCGGGTCGCCCGAGCCTTTCTGTGTGGAGTTTGCATGTTCTCCCCGTGTCTGGGTGGGTTTCCTCCGGGCACTCCGGTTTCCCCCATCAACCCAAAACATGCTCCAGGTAAAATCCTCCAGCTTGGGTCCTGACCAAGCCTGAACAACAAAACATACAATTTCTCCTGTGTAAGATCAATAAAAAGTCAATCTTCTAATCTTCTAATCCTTAATCACTGTAAGGCGCTTTGTGTTACACTTTTGTATGAAAAGCGCTTTATAAATAATGTTTGATTGATTGAAAAACTACTATTTCAAACTACCCCATCAAACTGCACCATCAGACTAGAAACCTGTATTGTAGTTCATTTTTGTCCCATTCACAGTCAGCCTGTGAATGGGACAAAAATGAAGTACAATACAGGTCACATATGCTATTAGAATCTTATACAAATATGCAAATTATTACAAAATGCATTATTCCAGTGATTTTTTTTTTACTATAAATGAATTAAAGCAAAACCTACTTGTAATTTTGCAATGTCATTCAGGATTACACGCTTTATAAACTTAAAGAATATTGTTCCTTTTTGAGAGTTTTTGAGAGAGTAAGTAATGTACAATTTAAAGTTTAGTTTTAAAAAAAGTTTAAATTTTTACAGACTGAAATGGACGTAATAAAGAATAAACAATTTTAACAACAAAATATTAGCAAACTTTCTTTGTCCAGCCCAGTTAAGTCCTCTTGTCTCCTTACTGTCCCGTGGTACATCACAGTGTGTTGACAGCAGCTGGGACCAGTGCTCTGGCCCCTCTCTCGACCCGGGACAGTGTTTAGGAGAAGGTCAAAGGTCACAGCAGAGGCATGTGCTCCTCAACATGCTCCAGTCATCCCAAATCAGGGGGTCACAGCCAGCCAGGACAACCACTTTACCATGTGGCGTCCCACCTGGCCCCCACGTTTTCCATCTGGGTTCATACCTTTCATGCCATCTCCAAGGTGTTAACGATCTGCACAGCTTTGGCAGTTTCCACTAAACCGTATATCTTCATTTGAGCTTTTAATCATTTTTATGAAGAGGAAATCCTGAAGTGAAATAGACAGGAAATTTAAAGGAGACACATGCAAAATAAATCTTTATTTAGATTTATAGATCTTTAAATAGATAGATAGATCTTTAAATCTTTATAGCAGTTCTCTCACATTGTTAGCTTATGACTTGTATTGATTGATACATTTACAAATCCTACATTATCCTGCATTAAAGGTGTATGTGTTTTTGACTGCCCCCTATCCCCGCCTACATCCTTATAGGATTATTTACTTGCTGTTATTGTGTCAGATAACTTTATTTGTCCCAAATGGTAATTCAGTGGCTATTGGTAAACATAAAAAAGTGAAATGATAGTATGAAAATGTGTATGTGTGTGTGCGTGTGTGTGTGTGTGTGTGTGCGTGTGTACGCGTGTGTGCGCGTGCGTGTGCGCGTGCACGCGCGCGTGTGTGTGTGTGTGCGTGTGTGTGCGTGTGTGTGTGTGTGTGCGTGTGTGTGTGTGTGTGTGTGTGCGTGTGTGTGTGTGTGTGTGTGTGTGTGTGTGCGTGTGTGTGTGTGTGTGTGTGTGTGTGCGTGTGTGTGCGTGTGTGTATGTGTGTGTGTGTGTGTGAATGAAAATAAGGCTCGTCATATACTGTATGAGAGTTTAAGGATAGGCCTTTTTTAACATGTGACATGTGACTGTAATAACACTGAGCTCCTGATGTCATAAAAGTGAGTTTTAAAAAGCAGTGGGAAAGGCTCTGTCCCCCAAGGATTGATACTTTTATTCTGGTGATGGTACAGTAGAGAGAAATAATGGACCAAAGAGGTGCATTTGGTCTTTTGATAATTCATTCTAAAAAAATATTTTTTCAGACCAAAATTTATTAATTGAATTAATTTTTAATAAACCTGGCAGTTTCAACTGCACTTGACAAGACATGCTACAGCAACATCACTTGACCACTTAGGAATTCTGCAAGTGAGCAATGGAGGGGAGAGGCTAACCAGCTATGTGTTAAACTAATATTCATAACGCAAAGTACATTTAAAACACAAGATTCTGCTAAATGCTTTGTGATTTATAAAGTTTCAGAAACAGATTTTTAATTAAATTATAGGTCTTGTGGTCATTAGTAACTACATAGAACAGACCCAGGGGCCAAATACGGCGAGCCGACTCGGCCCGCGAAAGGTTGCTTGGAATTAAGAAAATAAAACCTACTTTCAATATTATACATAATGCATTTGTAATGATGATCATCTGTCAGATGTGCTTCACATTTCCACCTCAAACATGCAACCTGACTTTGATGCACTTGTTAAAGCTCAACAGAGGCGAGATTTCTCTCACTGATCAAGAAAATAAAACACTAAAACATGCTAACTTTGACTTTTTTTTCTATACAGTTTGGCAGTTGAACAAAAACATTTTGTGACATATCTTGTATTATATTATTTGGCAAACAAAGACATTGTGGTGTCTTAATACAAAGTTAAGAAAGTTAAACTCAGAAAGCATTGTGGGGTTAATGTGACTGAAAAAGAGTTACACATGTTTCAAGTTTACATTTTTTAAAAATTGTTTTACTGAATAAATTCAGTGTTTGTCAAACCTCACTCTCTCATTACTTAATAATAACACAGAACTTACCAGCTTCTGTAAACAATGCCATTGTTCTCATACTAGCCTTCATGCGGAGACTCGTGAACACTCAGGGATAATGGAATATAGAATACACAATTACTATGAATAAACATGCATGAGTCGCTCATTGTGGGGGTCCATAACGGAAGAGAATTTATTGCTGTGCCACACCCTTTTTATACCTGCACATCACATGATCTTGACCATGCACATTATTGGCTCCCTTCATAAAACAAATAAAAGTACATGTGCAATTAAACGAAATTAAACAATTGAGGGCATATATTATTTACTCATGTCAACACCCCCACTTGCACTCACATTGTTAATGCAATAAATCAAACGATTCACCACCGTGTGGCACATTACTCCTGTAATTACTTCCCAAACATAAACCTTTCCAATTTCAACAACTTATATTTGGTTGCAGGCTTCGTCATTACATCTGCCACCATTTCCTCAGTTGGACAATATTCCAGACTCACTTTCCCATCATTTACTGTTGACCTAACAAAATGGTATTTTATATCAACATGTTTGCATCTTTGTCTGCTTACAGGATTTCTTGCTAAAGCAATTGCGCTTTGATTATCCTCATACACTTTTGGTGTAGCGCATTGATATCCATCAATCCCTTCCAACAATTGTATCAGATACATACATTCTTGTACTGTTGCGGCTAATGCCATATATTCTGCTTCGCAAGTCGACAGTGCGACAGTGGGCTGCTTTTTGGTTCTCCATGAAATTAGAGGTCCACCCTCACTCAGGCTTACACAATAACCTGTAGTGCTCCGTCTGTCTGTCTGATCAGCTGCCCAATCTGCATCACTGTATGCTTGTATCCGCAGTTCCATGTCATTAGATTTTCTGTAACACAATTCTTTGTCACTTGAACCCTTAAGATACCTCAGCACGTGTTTCACTGTTGCCCATTGTTCTTCAGTAGGCTCACTGAAGTACTGTGACAGTTTACTGACTGTGTAACTAAGATCTGGTCTGGTGCATGTAGTCAGATAAAGTAGACTACCCACCACTTCTCTGTATTTTCTTACATCTGTCATTTTCTCAGCATCATGACTGTAATTGAGCTTCTGCTCGCAAGGTGTGGCCCTAGGTTTACAATCTTGCATATTGAACCTCTCCAACAGTTTGCCAACATACCCTTTCTGTGTCATTGTTACACATCCATCACACTGGTTAAAATCGATGCCTAGGAAGTGTTTCAATTGACCCAAGTCCTTCATCTTGAACTTTTCCATGAGCATTTCTTTTACCACCTTCAGTGCATTTTCATCACTGGCAGCTATGATGACATCATCCACCCATATTATTATGATCACCTTTTCTTTTGTGCCCTCTTTCACATAAACACAGTGATCAGCTGCATTCTGCCTGAACCCATTCTCACACAGATGCTCATCAAACATCTTATTCCAATTTCTGCCCGACTGCTTTAATCCATACAGTGACTTGTTTAACTTGTACACTAGGTTCTTTCCGGTTTCGATCTCAAACCCTTCAGGCTGTTCCATGAATATCTCGCAGTCAATAGGTGCATGCAGATATGCAGTTTTGACATCCATCTGATGCAAAATCAAATTTTCCTGGGCCGCCTTCTGCATTAACACCCGGATGCTAGTCAGGTTTGCGGTAGGAGAAAATGTCTCCTCATAATCCACCCCCATCTTCTGACTGTATCCTTTGGCCACATAACGTGCCTTATATTTATTTGACCCATCAACATCATTCTTAATGGCGTAGACCCATCTACCCCCCACTGCCTCCTTTCCTTCAGGTAAGCTGGTTAGGGTAAACGTGTCATTTTCTCTTAACGACTGCATCTCTTCCTGCATTGCGTCAATCCACTTTTTAGACTCATTGGAGGCTACTGCCTCCTTGAATGTTAGGGGCACATTACACACCAATCTGTAACAGTAATCTACGTTCATCATTAGCCTGTCATCAGTAACGTAAGCAGTTAGATAACCTGGCTTCTTCCTCTCTCTGGGAGGGTAACGCCTCTCCTCACTCCGAACTGGCTGTGCTTGGCTACTGGCCTCAGGTTCTGTCACTGGATTTTGAATCTCTGTCTGTCCGCCTCTCTCATCAGAATTCTGTCTGGTTCTGTTAGGCCTAATCGACACGTCCAAGTCATCGTCATCTGGCATCATGTCAGTCTGTGTCTGCTGCTCTACTCTCTTTTTGGTAACAAACTTGACCAACCTATGTTTCTGCACTTTCCTACTCTCTGGGTAATAGACCATGTAGGCTGGACTATTCTTGTCGTATCCGACAAAAACTCCCTTCTCAGATCTGGCATCAAGCTTTTTCTTGTCTTGTCTGTAAACAAAACACTCAGCCCCAAATTTCTGCATTCTTGACATGTTAGGCTGTTTCCTTGTCAGCATGAAGTATGGTGTCTGCTTTGTGCGGTTGCTAAAGCACCTGTTCCTCACTACAGCTGCACTATGTACTGCATATGTCCACAGGTTCTTAGGTAGCTCGCTCTCGATAAGCATACACCTGGCCATATCGAATAGTGTCCTCCAGTTTCGCTCCGCTGTTCCATTCTGGTGGGGCGAATAGGGCGCTGATGTCTCGTGCCTAATTCCATTCTTGCTAAGCAATGCCTGATAATCCTTCCCCATGAACTCTGTACCATTGTCTGATCTGATACATTTTACCTTCCCATATGGGGACATGTCAGCTAGGAATTTCTCAGTTGCTTGTGCAGTGTCACTCTTATTTCGCAGAAAATACACAAACACAGCACTGGAATAATCATCAGTGAATGATACGGCCCACCTGTATCCATCACGTGACTCTGGGTCAATAGGCCCAGCTAAATCTGTGTGCACTAATTGCAGGGCTGCTGTAGCCCTAGCATCAGGCTCTCTGCTCCTACTTTGGGTAAATTTCCCCTGGGTACACACATCACATCTCAATGTAGACTTGTCTACTTTCCCCTTGATTGTCATCCCATCGACAACATCCTGCAATTTTTGTACATCATTGTAGTTACAATGGCCTAGAATTTCGTGCCATGTTTGCATGTCATAACACCCATAACATTGATCATCATTACACTCACCATTCACAGTCTTTAAGTAATAGAGTTTGTTCAGTTCGTGAATGTGGAATTTGGTACCGTCTCTGACCTGTAACAGGCTATTCTTCTCTTTGAAGATGACTGTTGCGCCACTCGCCGTAGCCGCCTTAACGGAGAAAATGTCCTGCGGATATGAAGGGATGTAGAGTGCCTGTTTCAGCGTCGCGTTGTGGCAGCGGCCTCCACTGTCAATCAAGCACACCTCTGCATCTCCTCTCCTCTCCGCGACTCCGTTGCTCCGCGTGCCGTCAGCCAACTCCACACAATGCGTGGCAGGCTGGAAACTCCGGTCAAACTTCTTGAATTTGGCTATATCCGTAATGATGTGCGAGGTAGCCCCCGTGTCCACCATAAGGCCTTTCTCTGTCACACCACGACCGGACTGGAAGACTGTCACACTCGCTAACCCAACTTCTCCGTCACTCGTCAGGAACGCATACGACCTGTTCTCTGGTCCCTCTGAAGCTTGTCGCGTGACGTCTCCACGCTGTTTCTTTCTGCAGTTGCCATCTCGGTGGGTACTGCTTCTACAGTGGTTGCACCACTGTCTGCGTGAACAGCCTTTCGCCCTGTGTCCTTTCTGCCCACACTTGAAGCACACGATATCTGCGTCGGGTCCCCGATCACCTGCATCTGCCATGGATCTCCCACCTGGCTGTGCACGCGCCTTCATCACGTTGTCCTCGGTGGCTGTAGCGCGCATTTTCTCATTGTCCTCGTAGCTTCTCAACTTTGTTTTAAACTCGGCAAAGGGCATGGTCTTATCTCGCTGGGTTATGTGAATGGTAAATGGTTTGAAAGATTCAGGCAATCCTTTCAAAACCATAGCCACAAGTAGTCCATCACTCAACTGTTCACCAGCATTTTTCAAAGCGGTCATCACAGTCTCTGCACGAATAATGTATTCGGTGACGCTTTCGCTGCTCGACTTCTGCAACGAAGTCAGCTCTGTGTAAAGACTAACTATTCGCGGCTGTGCTGTGCCTGCATAATAGTCCCTTAAAATCTGTAATGCTGCCCGACCATCGTCAGCTGCATCTCGCATAACCAGCGATAAACTCTTGTCATCCAGGAACTGTATTAACTCGGCATAGGCGTCTGCGTTTTTCTCCTGTTCTTCTGCCTCATCCGCGTCTTCGTCGGGTTCCTCGAGGATGGTATCTCTTAGTCCTTGAAGTCGGAGATGTCCTAAGAATTTCGTTTCCCACAATTCGTAATTCTTTTCATCTCCATCGAAGACTAGCCGAGACCAACGGCTGCTGCTCGATCTGTCCATGGCCCTCCTCTCGTTTCTGTTAGCCATCTTAACTCGCTTAGCTGGCTAATGGCTAGCAACGTGCATGCAAAACTTTCCGACGACTTTCCTTCACTATCTCACTGAGCACTTCTGGGCCCATAACCTGTTCTCATACTAGCCTTCATGCGGAGACTCGTGAACACTCAGGGATAATGGAATATAGAATACACAATTACTATGAATAAACATGCATGAGTCGCTCATTGTGGGGGTCCATAACGGAAGAGAATTTATTGCTGTGCCACACCCTTTTTATACCTGCACATCACATGATCTTGACCATGCACATTATTGGCTCCCTTCATAAAACAAATAAAAGTACATGTGCAATTAAACGAAATTAAACAATTGAGGGCATATATTATTTACTCATGTCAACAGCCATTTTCTGATTTCAACATAGAAATAAAATTAATAACCAGAGGTACACCGGCCCTCCACAATATTTTCTGCTTCTCATTTGGCCCCTGGGAAAAAATAATTGCCCACCCCTGACATAGAAGATTAGCCTTGTGCAAGTTTTCAATCTTTTAATATTCTTTTTTTTTTTTTTTTTCCTGAGAAAAATGAATGGGAAAATTTCTTCCAGAACCTGGGAGTGGGTGGTTTCTGAACTAAATTGAAACAGTCATTTATGAAAATGAACTTAACTTTGCTCTTATACGAGAAATGGGATCTTAAGGCAGAACTTAAACTGGGGCACCTGTCCAACCTACACCAAAATGTTTGCACCTCCAAAACTAGTTCCAGACCATCTTGCATTCAAAGAGAAAGCAGTATCAGTCCCGTGTTGCATCTTTCATTTAAGATCAGGGAGGTTGGGTCAACACTGTCAACACTGTCCTCATGATCAACAAACACGACGCCCCTTTCTGACCCACGCCGTCCATCACACCAGGTCCTCTGCACCCTTCCCCAGCCCCACACCACGGTCCTATACCCCAACGCCAATCAAACACAGGTGCAACAATGAGGAAACGCTAATATGAGAAGCATTGGTTTATTTCATGTACAACAATAAATCAAGTTTCTGGGAACAAGAGATGTGAGATATTCTCTTTCTCTTTGGGGCTATCTTTGACAGAAGAATAGATGGTTTTTGGTGTGTTTTGCTTCCTGCTTATGACAGGTTATCACTCCTCGGGCTGTAAAAACCTCGCATTGGGAAATATTAGATTGAAAGCATCTCTGCGTATCTGATGTATCGAATAGCAGGGCTGGCATAGAGGTGAAGCGCAAAGGCTAACGGGAGATTTTGATTTACCGTCACCCGTACGCGCGCCTCTCTCCTCCATGCCCCGGTTCTTTCATGTTTTTAACCCAGAGGTCGCGCCGCCCGCTGTCCCAGATGGTGCTGTCTGTCTGGGGCAGCCCTGTACAGGATGTGCCCCTCCAACCCTGGTTTAATTGATTTCAGGGGGACGGTCCAAATCTCACTATTTCACTCGATTTCCACTGTTCCACGGTGTTGAGACAGCTCGCCAACAGCCAGTGGAGGTTTGAACACACACGTATACACAGACGCATGTACGGGAGGCCTCGCTGGATGCTGTCAACGCTAATTCAATTTGGAACGCGCACTGTGACCAACTGTAGAGAGGCTGAGTGCTTTAGCAGATGCAACACACGCTCCCAGCACTCACCCGGAAAATAGGGCCCATCAAACTGAAAATGTAATTGAATCAGGAAGTAAACATGAAACAGTTATGTAGTAATATCTAAGTATAATTATATGACGGGTAGTTAGCTTCTGTCACCTATAGGCACCTCACTGGCATTGAGCTCATGGAGCGTTGGATCTCATGGACCTCAAGCACATTTTCTGGCAAAAAAAAATCTGGTGGATTTTTGAGCTGAATGTATCTCCATGAAGACAAGCTGATGGCAACACCAAGCTAAGTTACAGGTCAGATTTGTGGTGACACTGCCAGTCCTCACAGTAAGAAAGATTGTTGAGCATTAAAAACAACTGTAATTTAAAAAAAAAAAAACATGTCTGTCAAAAAGGTTGATTTTGTATAATCCCACTCTGCGGAACATTCCAGGTAATAACAAATGGAGACAAACCAGTGGTGGACGATCAACTAAAAGAGTCACGTATTGCCCTTCTGAGGTTCAATGCCGCACATTTGTTGAAGCTGGTAAATGATATGCATGCTACATGAAGCACGAAATCTAATATCCAAAGTTCTTACACTGAAAAGTTGGTATTTCAGCAACTAACAGACTTATTTATCTGTACTGGATAACAAGCGAGGGGGGGGGGGGGAATAACAAATGTAATTTTAATGGAGAAAAATGTAAGGGATACAGGACTCATGAGTGCCACTTGGATGTGTAGAGATTGTGCAAAATTGTCCTTTTGGTGCTTTTCAGTATAGGGACCAGTCTCAAATTAAAGTTGAAAAACAGTGGTGGAAGGTAATGAAGTACAAAACCATAAGTTCAATATTTAAGTACAAATTTTAGGTATCATTTGAGATTTTTTTTAGCACATTTAATTTGGAAATTAATTAAAATTAAGAAAACAACTGAATCACTTAAAATCAGCCAAATGTAGTGATTCCTCAAAATCACTATATTTCATTATTTAATTGTTCTAAAAATCTCTCCAAAAATACTTTTTTTACTCTTAAAGTGCATTTTCAAACAGGTACTTTAAAACTTAATATTACTTAAGTAGATTTTTTTCATGTGATACTTTTAATTGAGTAACTTTAACCTTTGTATCTGTATTTTTACTAAGTAACAAAATTGAGTACTTCATCCACTACTGTTGAAAAAGCCAAGGGACTCAAAAAGTACAAAATTATTAAAAGCCTTTATGGCAGATAAGGCATGATTTTAACTTTATCTGCCATGTGGTAATAAAAGGTTTTTAATTATTTTGTACTTATTGACTGACTCAGCTTTTTCAGCTTTGTATCATTTTAATGGATCCTCACTGTTTGATATTTGATATATTTCATTCATTCATTCCATAATTGTTACATGGCATATTGAAATGTAAGCTTCTCTCCATGTTTACCTTTTCAAACTTAAATATGCAGTTTTAGGTGCATGTTTTGGGCAACTATAGTTCAAATACAAATTCCTAAAGAGAGGCTTTATAAAGAGCCTATGACAGACCTGTTCACGTTCATGTCCATAGGTTATTGCAGAGGATCAGTCTGATGATGGGGTGAGGTGAGGGTCAAGTGGAGCAGAGTCACCCAGGGGTCACTGCGAGTCACCATGGTCTTGGGCTGTGAAAGGAATTGTGGGTAAATCTTAATGAAACGTGTGTTAGGGTTGGGATGGACAGGACCAGCTGGAGGCCCGGGCGCGGATAGTAAAACTGATTAAAAGCTGCATTAACACATCTAAGAGGAAACAGAGGATGAGGTGAGTGGAAAGTGGTGGCAATTCGACACAGAGGAATGGGGAAAGCCCTGTGCAGCTGCGATTGGTCACACATGCTCAGAGATATCTGAGGAGAACCAATCACGATGCTTCCTGTCTGAGCCCTGACCCTTCACACCAGGTAATTGAATAGTTCAAATGAACGGCTGCCACAGAGAGAGAGGGAGAGAGAGAGAGGGAAAGAAAGGGGGGAACAGAATGTTGGAAAATGTGGTGATAACAGTAAAATGGAAAGGAAACATGTATCTTGAAACAGGGTCATAGATAATGTGGTTGTTAGTATATTTTTTGTGTCGAATGATTCAGTATGTATATAGATGATAAAGTCTACAAGGTTGTCACATTCACTAGTTTGGATCTAAAGAAAGAATGTACTCAAACCAGTGATATTTCTCAAGTGGTGCATAAAATATTGTTGAAATTCTGAAATATATTGTATTCCACACTTGGAGGTAAGATACTACTGTAGCCACATCTGCCCTGGGGCAGACTGACAGAAGCAAGGGTGCTAATCTGTGCTATTGGCCCTTCTGATCTCCATAAACAGTGACACACATCACATTTATACTAGACAATGTGGGTGATGTGGTTCTTGCTTATCCACGTAATAATATGTTCAGCCCTGCTTAGCTTCTGAGATCTGACAAGATCAAACTTTCACAAGAACGTTTGGCCACATATTACAAGGTGAACTATATAAAAGGTGAACTATATATTATTTGGTTTAGACAATTAATACAGATGAACACATTTGACAGGAGTTTCAAAATTGCTTCAAGAATTTCATCAAAACCATTTCGTTTGTGGCTTTCATAATAATTTCCGAACACCTTTGACAGGTCCCCCAAGGGTGACCCCTCCTGCTCCCGACACCCCCCCCCACCCACACACACACACACACACACACACACAGCAGGTCCCAGGACAGAGGTGAAGACCGGGGCAACCGAGGAGAGCCATTCTGTGTCATCACCTGCTCCACACGACATCTGCAAAAACCATGTTATGCTCCAACTGTTGTAGAAGAGAAGACAGGTTCAAATGTACTACTATAATAATGTAAGGTAAATAAGGTTTCAAGATTACAGTTGAATTAATGGAGAAGTCAGTGGAATTAGTCAGAATCGGAATTTTGTATCCTTACAAGTGTTCCGACTTTCATGGTGGATGGTCCTCCACCAGCTTGTGATGTTATTGCTTTGCCTGAACATTCTAGTCAAAACAATAACATCACTGATGAGTTTTTGGTTGCTGTTGTTTAAGAAAAGAGGTGAAAAGAGGTCACAATATAGTTTTCTGTGGGTTTTAACACACACACACACACAGCCTACATGCAATGACAGAGAGTCTGCTGAGTAACGGGTAGTTTTTATACACTGGTGGTTGACAACAGGTGTGAGGGTTAGGTCAGACAAAATGATCAATACATGGTCTGGCAACAACTGTAGTCATAAAAGTTAGCTACAGCAAATAGTCTATTGGGGGTCCATAAATATCCTTTAACATTTTTAGGAAATTAGGAATTTATGAATACATTCTCATTCCTTATATTAAGCTTGTTTGTCCTTCAACAAAAAAACAAAAACAAAAAAAAAACAAAAAAAAAAACATCATCCACAGTGACAGGAACCCCAAAGCAAAAGTGATTGAATTTATAATTCATTTAAAAATGCTTTTCTTGGCACTCAAAAAATATTATATGAACAAAATATTGCAGTAGATTGCAGATGTATGAGGAAGCACCAAAATATAATTTTTAGTTCCATTATGTATTTTGGTTTGACGTGATTATATGAAATCAATGTAAAAGCCAGTGAATACTAATCAATCTTGATCAAACTAATAGAAATTACTTGAAATGAGTTCTGACTTCACCATCATATAATGTGGATATTCTACATTTTAGCCGATGACTCTCCTCGGGCAGCTCCACCATCAAAACATCTGTTAAATGGGCAGCAAAGAGTCTGGGCCTGAAGATTTCTGATGATGATTGTAAATGTGTAAGTTTGCCCTGATGGTGATTTGGCAGGACACGGGGCATGTCACAGGTGTCAATCAGGAGCCTAAACTTCAGATTTGCTCCAGTTTAAAACTGTGGAGAGAAGCACCTGTAATGGCTGCCAGCTGAGAAACTCCCAGCCCTCATACCTCAACCCTAACTCCCCCTATTCTCCTCTGGGACGTGTGTGTGTGTGTGTGTGTGTGTGTGTGTGTGTGTGTGTGTGTGTGTGTGGGGGGGGGGGGGGGGGGTAGTGGCATGCGAATGGCAGAAGTCCACTTCCTCTACAGGTGACACCTCTGACCTCTCATCTGTTCTCAGTTGAGGAGAGCGAGAGATTGAGGGAGGTAGAGAAAGAGAGGGGCTCATTGGAAAAGTTTGAAAAATTTGCCTGGGATCCATTACTTTACAGAGAAAAGCAAATGAAAAGGGCAGCACAAGTCACTAAATACATGGATGACAGTTTATGGTAACAGTTCACAAGCACAAAGAAGAAGAAGAAGAAGAAGAAGAAGAAGAAGAAGAAGAAGAAGAAGAAGAAGAAGAAGAAGAAGAAGAAGAAGAAGAAGAAGAAGAAGAAGAAGAAGAAGAAGACCTAAGCTGGAGGATTTTACCTATGGTGCATGTTTTGGGTGGATGGAGGTTGGATTTACTTAGGCACCTGTTTTGAAATACTGTAAACATTTGTCCAAACTGAGAATAAAACAAAACTTTTCCCCCCCTCAGTCATAATCAATGATCTTTGTAATGTACTGTCTAACTTCTTAATATTAAATCTATACCACAATTGTAATCTATAAAATAATTAGTTCCAAAGGGCATTATAGATGTGTTCCTTATTTCATTGCATTAAATAAATAAAATGATCATAAACAATATTAAGCCTCTTTTACGTGTTATCTGCTTATAATATTTAACATTTTTATTAATGTTGAGCAGAAATACAACTTTAAAGAAGTTTGTGACAGTGCACCAATTTCAAGACAATAATTTTAATTAAATCAATAATCATGATCCATTAAGTTTCAAATATACATGTCTAATTCATAGGAAGGTTGTAATTTTGTTTGTTTGCATAAAAACAAGCTACAAAATTGAAGAGTTTCGTTCACAGGCAACGCTGCACTGCCCTTATTTATCCACTAGGTGTCACTTTTACCATTACGTATAATTTGCCTTAAGCTGAAACCCCAGTAAATTAGATAGAATCTTGATTGCCTGTACAGAAATAGACGTAATAATGTGTGCTTTCCATCAACGCAGCATGCTTTATGAAACCCCTGCTGGTGTATTCAAAGCTTTTGCAGGCCTGGTGCAACCTGTCTTCTGTGCTTATCCTTTTAATAAAACCACTTTTACATCTAGTTTCTGGCAAAACAACAAAATGAAACCATAAAATGAGCTTTTAATTCTGTTATAATGTTATCTCATCAAAAACATACCTGGAGTTGTGAATAATCCTGCATTATTAGTGTCTATTAGTCTAACTTCTTGTGATGTTGATGTGATGTTGGTAGTTTTCAAGTTAACAGCTACATCTTACCTTTTGTTCAGTACAGATTGGCAATTCCAGGTCTGAAATTATCCATATGATTCTAGTCAAGGCGTACAAAGTTTAAAAAACACAGTGGAGCACTTCCTGTATTACCACATGACATCATAAGGTGGAGTGTTTTCTGTTTGAGAAAAGAACCCAGCCTAAATATGCACAACGAACAACACAGGTTGCACCTGGAAGCTGTGCATGGAGTTTTGAACTTTTGAAACAACTCCAGGTATGTTTGTGACCAGAAAATAGCGTAATATGGACCTTTAGGGTACTTGGGTTATCACCTTGAGACCATCTTTCTCTTTTTGCTTCTGAATCTTGGAAGTTTTACAGCAGTGGTGTACAAACTATAGCTCATATAAAAGTAAAGGGGCAGATGATTCACAGCATTCACCTCTGACAGGAAGCAGCTAAAATGTATTTTTAAAAAGCATATTGGATATTTCTACTACTGAAATGTAATTTATTTCAAGTGTAAATTCTGTACAAAAGCTAAAAGGGCAATGGCGAAGTGATCATCTTATAAGAAGGTCTTTCAATCATTTCCTTGTCTTGGGCTAGAAGAATAATAAAACTTTTGATTTGTATAGCACTTTTTAGACACTCAAATCTCATCATTCATTGCTCTTCAGACCTGGTGATGGTAAGCGACAACTGAAGTCACAGCTGCCCTGGGCCAAACTTACAAAAGCAAGGCTGCCAATCTGCACCATCAGCCTCTCCGATCTCCACCAATAAGTCACTCACACAAATCACTCATATTAGTCAATGTGTGTGGCACAACAACAGAGCCAGGTACTCCCAGTGGTCTCTCCTCCAAGTACTGACCAAGTACTTTGGCTACTTAATATTTGTAGCATGTTTATGTAGCTGCTGGATATGGGACTTCCTCACTAACAGGCCACAGGCGGTGAGGATCGGCAGCCACGTCTCCTCCACTCGTGTCCTCAGCACTGGGGCACCCCAGGGCTGTGTTCTCAGCCCTCTCCTGTACTCCCTGTTCACCTACGACTGTACCGCCAGGCACAGCTCCAACACCATCCTCAAGTTTGCTGACGACACCACCATCCTAGGCCTCATCACCAACAACGATGAGAGTGCCTACAGAGACGAGGTGAAATCACTGACCAGCTGGTGTCAGGAAAATACCCTCTCTCTGAATGTCAGCAAAACTAAGGAAATGATCGTGGACTTCAGGAGACAGCGTGTAGACCAGCATCCCCCCATCTCCATTAATAACGCTGAGGTGGAGCAGGTCAGCAGCTTTAAGTTCCTTGGGGTACACATCACTGAGGATCTGTCCTGGACACTACATACAGACACTGTGGTTAAGAAAGCCCGACAAAGACTCTACTTCCTGAGGAAGCTGAGGAAGTTTGGTATGAACACCAGCATCCTCACAAACTTCTACAGGTGCACCATCAAGAGCTTGTTGACGGGCTGCATCACAGTGTGGTATGGGAACTGCACCGCTCAGAGCCGCAAAGCACTACAGAGGGTGGTGCGAGCGGCAGAGGACATCACTGGCAGCAATCTCCCCTCCATCCAGGACATTTACCACAGCAGGGGTCTGCGTAAGGCACGCAGCATCACTAAGGACCATACTCATCCGGCACAAGGACTCTTCCGTCTGCTACCCTCTGGTAGACGATACAGGAGCCTGCCAGCACGCACAAAAAGAATCAAAGACAGCTATTACCCCCAAGCTGTCAGACTACTGAACTCTGGGTAATACTCTAAATAATACTGAACTCTCAATAATACTGCACTAAACTACTTTCCATTATGCATAATTATGTTTACTGCTGCTGCTCTGTATGAATGTATCATGTCTGTCACTACCTCACTGTAAATTACTGTTACCTGTGCAATAATCAGTGCAATAACCTATGTGCAATATTTATATCATACTATGTGCAATACGAAATCCACATGCAACACCTACACCACACCATATTATGTGCAATCTGTGAAATACTTACACCTTATTTGATTTAACCCTACTTGCACCTTGTACATTGTACCTTGTATTTTTTTTAATTACATTTTATTACATATTTTATTATATTGTTTATTATATTGTTTACTTCTTCCCCTGCACTTTTGCAACACTTTTTTTACCATGTACTATTATTGCATGTTATTAGTACTTCTTGACTATCTTAGCGAGTCAACGGTTCTTCTGATCCTAAGCATTTCATTGCATTGTTGACCTTGTGTTGATTCTGCATATGACAAATAAACAATCTTGAAACTTGAATCTTTATTTCACAGTGTCATATGTCCCATTACCATCCAGGGTCATGATGTGGATTGTGGTCATCAGTGGACTGCTACAAGTACCAAAGTGTCCATGTGAACAACAGGCTGGACAACTGTAATGCTGTCTACAAGAAGAGCATGAGCAGACTCTAATTTCTGAGAAAGCTCAGGTCTTTCAATGTGTGCAGCAAGTTACTGGAGATCTTTTACTAGTCTGTGGTGGCCAGCGCCCTGTACTTCGCTGTGGTCTGTTGGGGAAGCAGCACCAGTAAAAGGGACATTGGACAGATTGATAAATTGAGAAGCTGGTCACGTGATCGGCTGTGAGCTGGAGACATTTGTCACAGTGAGGGACAGGGCGACATTGGACAAACTGCTCTCCATCATGGACACTCCTGCTCACCCACTGTACCACACTATAGAGAGACAGAGGAGCTCATTCTCCAACAGGCTCCTACAGCTCCACTCAAACAGTGAGAGATACAGGACGACATTCATACAATACTCCACAACTATATATAACTATATATATATAACTATATTTTCTGGGTCACGGGGGCAGCAGTCCAAGCAGTGTTCTGCTGCCCAGAACACAATGCACCAGCCCCCATGAATCCTCCCGCGGGTTGTGGGTCCACAGGAGGACGGCTCACGTCACAACAGGCCTTGATGCATCTTCTGCCATGGGGGCTACCAGCAGACACTGGGGGCAAGGTGGGGTTAAGTGTCTTGCCCAAGGACACAACGGCAGCACTCATCTGTGGGAGCTGGGATCACACACGGTCAACCCGTCAAGAGCGGGATTCGAACTGTCAACCCCTGGATCACTAGAGAAACGCTCTACCGCCCTTATTCTGATTTGAACATCTACATTTATTATTATTTTATAATTATTTCTCATTTGTCTCTTTTTTTATTTTATTTATTTTTGCTATTCCATCTATTTTCGTTACCCTCTCTTATATATTATATTTGATGAGTGAGCTACTGTACGCAAATAATTTCCCTTGTGGATCAATAAAGTTTGTCTAAGTCTAAGTCAACTGTATTTGATTGGCTGTTATTTGCTCATGTGGTCGAGTGTTTTGCACATGTTGTTTTCTTTTTTTCCAATGTGTTTTTTAACTACAAATGTCAAATAAAGACAAGGTGTTATGGTTAAGCAGCAGAGGGACCCAAAAAGAGCAGAAAAAGGCTGTTAAGCAAAAATAATTCATAGGCAACATAGAACAAAAAACTCAGAGGACCCAAGAGGTTCACCTGAGGGGTATTCCACGAAAGCTACTAAGCTCAAAGCCCGGCTTTATTCGTCAGTTGGCGCTAGTTTAAGTGAGAGTTCGGTTCCACGACGCTCGCTAAACTTAGTTCCCGCTGAGTTACTGGGGCAACATGGTCTTAGCACATAGTCTGGTCGCGGGGAGGCTAAAGTTCTTACTTAGGCTGTGTCGCAGAGAATACGTACCTGACGTAAACAGAGTGTCAAACAAACAGTTCCGCACACCTCCTGCATGAGTATCTGTGTTGTCCGAAAACAATATCAGCAAAAAAAAATAAATTACCTTACGTTCTTGGTTCTTGACAATTCTCCGGTAATCTAAACATATGCTTTTGAACCGCTGTCTTTACTTCACATTACATTACCATATAGAAGAATTCCAGGGACAGCTAAGAAAAAGGCTTTGGTCGAGTGATTATGTGCTTTGACTCTCATACCGGTGACCGGGGTTCGAGTCCCGCTATTGATGACCAAGTCAAATTTTCACGCATTTATATTTGCAACATATTACAGAAATGGAAATAAATTTAACCTACAATTATTGTTATCATCACATAACTTTTATCAGTTAGTCCTAACATCACTCTCACTTGACGACATTGACACTTTATATTTTATGTGACATCTCTATCAAAGAATACAGTTACAGGTAAACCTTTACTTTTAAAACAAAATGTAGCCAAATAACAGGCACACTCCATGATGCAACATTTCAATGATTCAACAAATTTGCTTCAGAGATGCTGTGCAAGCCTTTTTAATGAAATCCTATTTATCAATTTCCATCAATAGGCATAAAACAATAAAAGACATTAGGTATGATATTCTGGTGTGAGGCCACTGCTGGAGGACTGCTGAGGGTCAGGCAAGGCTGCTGGAGGACTGCTGAGGGTCAGGCAAGGCACTGCTGGAGGACTGCTGAGGAGGGTCCAAGTGTACGCCATCTTCAGTAACTAGAACACAAGCATACTATTAAAATATACAAATGCTTGGATCACAGCTGAGGCAAGCATTAGTCTAGAGAATACCTTGAATATACTCTTCACAAGAACTCACAGGAAGGATCTTTGATGGGGTCCCTCCTTCAATTACCTCCACCAGTGAGTGACCCCGGTTTAGGGCCAGTGCAGGTGAAGGGGCTCCCACCTCCTGCGGCTTGGTAGCTACTGTTCATTTTAAATTAAATTAAGGTACCATTTCAACAGTATTACTAATTTCACTGAATAATAATATTAATATTAGCCTACTTACCACTCTGCAAAATGTTTTTATGCTTTGTCTTTACCAGCAAAACAGTCCTCTTCACATTATTCCTGCTCAAAGACAAGATAACACAATTTAACGTATTAGTTGGAGCAAATACTTTTACACAGTAAAAATAAATTACAACTGACAAGACTGCTCTACAAATATATACAGTAATAATTATGCCATCAACTGCCTACCATGAGAATCGAACTCACAATCTCCCACACCCCAAACGGACACTTTTCCCCTGCACCACAGATCAGTGTTGACGTTAATGGTGAAAAACATACTTAAAAACTCAACCTCCAGCACTGTTATAGGAATTAACTTACATATTTAAGCGCTCGGCGATCTTCTGCCACGCCATGTCTCTTGCCTTGGTTATCGCAAATGTGTTGTAGGGTTCCAAAAGCAATTTCTGTTCTGATGCGCTGAAATAATCGGCCCGAATCTTCGACATGATCGCGTTTTCGACAGTCGCTTGTTCAGGGCTTCTTACGTTCCCCGTGCACGCAGCTAGGCCCGGCCTGATTAGGCCTGACTGGGCTTAGCTCTGACTAGGCGCAGCTGAAATGCGTTTGTGGAACGGGTTCAGGCTTTTGTCTAAGTTGTGTCTCAGCCAGGCGAGAACTTAGCACTTAGTCGCGGCTAAGTTTAGCCACATTCGTGGAATACCCCTCAGGTGTTGGACAAAAACAGTCCAGCAGATTCTCACTGGTGAGCAGGCCTTAAATAGCAGGGATCTTGATTGCCACCAGGTGCAAGGAATCACATGACCCAGGAGACTCCACCCACACACACAAACACAGGCCGTTTCCCAATTCACCGACGGCACACTTGTGAGCGTCTTTGGAACGGGATATGCGTCATATCCGGCGCGACAAGCGCCGTTCCATTCGTTTTTTTCCCCCTGCACCGTCGAGACGAGCTCTGAACGGCGCCGTCGTTTCCATGGAAATCGGGGCGTGGACCAAGCGTGCAAACATGCACGCTTCGCACACTTAAAAGCCCCAGCATGCACAGCGCGGGACTACAAAGACCGACTCGCCAGCGACATCCACAAGTGAGAGTTGCGACGTCACTATAAAATATACGTACTGGTTCACCTCACCTACAACTATGCTACATGAAACTCTTCATAAACTACGCTAAACATGTGTGACAGTAGCCATAACGGCATAGATCACGACACCTGTATTACCGTTCACATGCTTTTCCCCTTACACTTCTATATTTCCTTTGCTGTTGTAATGCTGGATATTCTACAGTATCGCCATGTCCAGCGTTTACTCTAAGCTGCGCACTGTTCGCACATTCTCAGCACACAAGAAAACCTATGCAGCGCACTGTAAATCAGGGATGAAAGAGCTTTTAGCGGATCTCCGCTTTTTATTCAGCCGCGGGGTCTTTTTTTTTTATATCTGCAAAGTGCGAGCCGCGCGGGGGGGTTCATTTCGGATGTGGAGTTAGTGTGTTTGCTCAGACACATTAAAAATTAGGGGGAACATTGGCCATGTCCCAATTCCAAGTATTACTAGTCGCAATAGTATAATATTTTTGTCTTTAGGGAACAAGGAGCAGACCACACGGCTCATTGAGCTGAGGCGGGACTTGTTCTATTTCGCAGACGGCCATGTGAGAAACGTAGTGCACTAAGGACAGAGCGAGTGTGCGCCGTCTCGACGACAGACCGAGTGCACACTCACAAGCGTGCCGTCGGTGAATTGGGAAACGGCCACACACACACACAGGGGAAAGGAGGGACGGGAGCAAAAGTCATGACACAAGGACAGACAAAATCAGACGGGGCATCTTTCTAATTCATAACCACCTTTCCATAATTCATAATATGTGAAAAGTGCAATAAACTAATCCTTTTCACCAGAAGCACCCATACACCCACAGTCACCAGAAGCACCTCCGGTAATAACTACAATCCCACACTGCAGAAGCACACTTGGACAGTCAGCCTTTTTAGCTCAATATTGCAAACTATGGACTTCACTACCCCCTGAACTGAAGAGCAGAACAGAACTCACTATGGCTCAAAGCTAGTCACTTTCATTAAAACTGTAAAATATAGAATAAATAACCTCTTCAAATTAATTAATATAAAGACTGCATCATTATTTTTATATGTACAGTAGAATAATTCAGTTGGCGATGTTGTTTTAATATCTATTATGCCTCAAAATTAGTACAGTGGTACCTCACCTTACGAAAGACCCAACAAACGAAAATTTGAAGTTACGAAACGCCTTCACTTTAAATTTTGGTCTCTAGATACGAAAGAAAATTCAAGTTACGAAACGCGAAATCTCAAAAATTCAAATAATGCGCGCTCAGCCACACACATTATACGCTTTTCTCAAACTGGATTTAAACTTTTCTCACATTTGTCTCTCGTTTAAGCACTCAAACTTTCATAGATTTTCATAGTGAAGCGTGGGGAAGGGGGAGGGCGGTGTGTGATGCGCAGCATGACACGGCGAGGGGCTGCGAGCACTAGACCCATGCTCAAACCGTGCCAGGTCTAAACCAGGTCTGAACCAAGTCTAAAGCTCTTGCATGCGTTCGTTCATGGGCTCAGACTGCGTGCGGTCCCGAGGGGAGTCCTCGCTGCTCGCCTCAGCCGTGACTCGAAACAAAACCAGGAAATAGACCCGCACGTGGCGTTTTAATCCACCTGGTTTAGTCCAGGTTTAGTCCTGGTCCAGTCCTGGTTTAGTCCAGGTCTAGACCTGGTCCAGTCCAGGTTTAGACCTTGGTCTAGACTGGTATAGTCCACGTTTAGTCTTGGGTCTACAGTCTCTACGCAGGACACAGTGTTACACTATAAAAAAATGTTACACTATAAAAAAAAAAAAAAACTTGGAACGAATCAGGCCTTTTCCATTGAAATAGCTACTCAACTTTCGAAAAATTCACGTTACGAAACCACTTCTGGAACGAATTAATTTCGTAAGGTGAGGTACCACTGTATTAGCTTTAGAATTGAGACACACACTACCTTTTTAAAAACAGAAGTGTCCCCTTCTGAAGTATTCATTATATTGTAATGTACAATGTGTAATTTTTATGCATGTTCTCAGCCACATCCATCCACAACTCACTGTCCAAAGCCTTATCTTTAAATATGTATTCATTTTAACCTCATAGATATCAAATTGTGCATCTGAAACATGAAACTCTGCTCTTCAAATATGTGTGGGCTTTTAAACTGTTTTGAACTGATTTAGGAAAAGGCCAACTATAAACAAATAAATAACACTATAGGGAATACAGTTGCAAACATCTGATTCTGACATGACAGAAAGAGATTTAAAAAAAAAACAGCTAGACAGTATCTCTCCTCCAGACCAGTGAAGAGGGCGAGCAAAGCCACCAGTGCCAAAGATGAAATAATGCTGTAATTATCCCTTTCATGTGAGAGAGGCAGAGCAGCGGGCAGTATCTATCACAACCATTAACGAAGCTCGGAGTCTGATCACAGAGACACGCTCCACTGCTCTGCCAATGACACTGAGTGAGAGCTGGGGACAGGCTCAAGGACCAGACACATGAAGGCAAAGTGGCTCTACTCTACAGGGCAGTTTGGTCACAAAACATCAGATAAACTTTTACAGAGATCAATACTGTAGTTCCTTTGAAATGGCTCACTTCGCTGCACTTATCGATACCTCATTTCAGACAGGAGATTGTAGGAGTGTATAGAAACAGGCTCACATACAGAGACTAATCAGACGTGGGCAGAATGACAACATTTAAAGGGCCTGTACTATGCACAATTTACTCTTGTGAGCTTTAAGCAATGTTAGAATGTTGTTACCTCCTTAAAAACATACCTGGAGTTGTGTTTTGTTCATTCACACATGTTTGAGTAATGTCTGTCTACATCTCCAAAGCTCAAAATGCTCTATTCCGCCTTGTGATGGTTATGTAGTGGTAGTTTTCAAGTTAACAGCTACCTTTTACCTTTTAGTTCAGCAGAGATATGCATCCAATTAATTCTAGTGAATATATGGAGTTTAAAAACACAGTGCAGCACATGACATCACAAGGTGGAACAGAGTGTTTTCAATTTGAGAAAAAGAACTCAGCGTAAATATGCAGGATTTATGGGTGAATGAAACAAAACACAACTCCAGATGTGTTTGTGATGAGGAAACATTATAACATAGATCAGAAAAGAGTGTAATATGGTTTCTTTAAATTTAAAAGAGTAAATGTAACTTTGAATTGGTGGGTAGTGCTCTGTTATAATTCCTCAAGTACATTTACTTAAGTAACCTCATATATGATCAATATCAAGGAACCACTCACCCATTCACACACACAGTCATATACCAGTGTACACAGACACTGGGGGGAAAGGGGGTTAAGTGTCTTGCCGAAGAAACCAACAATAGCATTCATTTGTGGGAAATGGAATTGCACCGCTAACCTGTGGGTCAGTGGATTTGTTTTTGCTCTACCAGAGATGTTTATGCCGAGAGCGGGATTGAACTCCCAGCCTTCAGATCACTGCTTCCAATTACACTTGTACTTCTCAGAGTAGTTTCAAGACACAATTCTACTTCTACTTATTCATATATTTTACAGTGTAACAGTACTCTTTCTTGGGTAAAAGTTTTGTTTACACTTTTCACTGTGAATAAATCTGTGACAAAATTAAATAGTTTGAACACTTGGTTACATTTGCTCAAGTGTATTTACTTGAGTAACTTGTTAATATAATTGCACTTCTCACAGTAGTTTTAAGACATACGTAACTTCTACTTGAGTAATATATTTTGGCCTCCCTCCTCTCACATGTGCCTGAATTAAAGACTTTCTGACTAACCGACCCCAGACTGTGAGACTTGGCCCCCACCTCTCCCCCATCCGCACACTCAGCACCGACTCCCCTCCTGTACTGTCTCTACACCCACGGCTGCAGTCCAACCAGTGACAGCAACCTCAGAGTGAAGTTTGCTGATGACACAACAGTGGTTGGGCTCATCTCAAAGGATGATGAGAAGTTGGCCGCCTGGTGTACAGAGAGCAATCTTGCTCTGAATGCCAAGAAAAGCAAAGAGATCATTGTCAACTTCAGGAGGCACCGCACAGACCTCGCCCTTCTCTCCATTGTGGAGAGGGTCAACACTTTCCGGTTCCTTGGTATTCTCATCTCCAATGACATCTCCTGGACTGAGAACATCACAGCAATCACTAAGAAGGCTCAGCAGCATCAACACTTCCTGAGGGTGCTCAGGAAGTACGAACTAGACCCCAGCCTGCTACTGACCTTCTACCGTGCATCCATTGAGAGCCTGCTGACTTACTGCGTCACCGTGTGGTACGGCAGCTGCACCAAGGCAGACAGGGAGTGGCTTCAGAGGGTAGTAAAGAAGATCATAGGCTGCCCTCTCCCCTCCCTGACGGACATCTACACCTCCCGCTGCCACAACAGAGCCAACAACATCATCAAGGACAGCTTCCACCCTGGCTCTCAGTTCTTTAACTTGCTGCCCTCAGGAAGGCGTTACAGGTGCATTAAAGCAAGGACCAACAGACTCAAAAATAGCTTCTTCCCAAGGGCCATAACCACTTTGAACTCTCACATGCACTGACTCACCACATATTTCTGTCCCCCACTCTCCTCCATCTACCCATTGTGCAATTACTTAACACAGTGCAATATATCTTGTTGGACAACATTTATTACAGGGTAATAATATCGTTTTTGTAGCATATCCACCTGGGCAATATTTATTACTGTGTAATATCTTAAACTGGGTTTTGTAGCATATAAATCAATCAAACAATATTTATAAAGCGCTTTTCATACAAAATTGTAGCACAAAGCTTGCCTGGAAGAATCCATGACTCATCGCTGTACCAGCGAGTGAGTCTGGTAACGCTTGGTCCAAAATGCGCTGCAGTTGCGCGTAGACAGACAGCTAAGTGAACCAATCAGAGATTGCGCCATCTTGATTCAAAACTGAGGCGGAACTTCCGCTGCCTAAGAGTGACTTTGCGGGCAAAGGCGGGTGCACTGACGTCACCATCTTTGAACGAATCAGAATCGCGGAGTCCGTTGTTAACCGGAGGAGCAAGGGTGGATGGAGGGTGTCCAAATGGTATCGCGCTGTATAGGAAATACAGAGAGATATCATTTGGCTGGCCAGGTAAGCACAAAGCACCATATCCACCTATTGTTGTGCAATACCTAATTACAGTGTAATATCCTGTGGTGCAATAGTTAACACAATGCTATAGCTTGTAGACAACATTTAATACAGTACAATATGCTAAAATGTGTTCTGTGTAACATCTCTAGACTTTCTAGTGTGTGTATATATGGTTGTAATGTGTCACCCTTACTGCAATATATGAGCAAGACTTGCAATAACCTGGCAACTAATGCGCAGTATGGGACTATTTTATTTGCACTATTTATTTATTTATTTATTTATTTATTTATTTCAAAAAAATTCCCTCCTATACTGTGTTGTAAATATCATACTTAAAGGGATATGCCAACCCCAGGTCAAACTTGGGCATCTCCCCACAGTCCAGAGACTAAAATAAGTGGTGGAAAGCGTTTTCCTGGTCACCCAGCCATTGTCCGTCTGTCAGCACTGACCACTGCGGTATCTGCAGCTACTCCGCGTTAGACTATAGCCGAAGCACGCAGCACGCTGCCAGGGGAATCCATGTTACGCACCAGGAAGGGAGTTCCCCTGTTACGCAGCGTGGTGCGTGCTCCGGCTATGTTTTTCCACACTGAAAAATAGTTCCCACCCAAAATGACCAAGGCAAGCTCTCTGTGTTGATTTGCACATTTATTTGCACTCGATATGAATGCGCACTACACAGAAAGTAATTGGGAAACGCATCAAGCAAATTAATTCCTTTT